>CM057450.1:306017500-307217500 GCA_016271365.2 Neoceratodus forsteri
TACAAGCCAAAGCAATGTCAAAAAATTATCACATAGTGGTAAACTTTTTTCTTTAAATTTGTTGTCCGCTGTATTTAGATTATATAACTGAACTCCTGCTTGAGGTGAAGAAATTGGCAAAGAACTTGTGAAAACCTTACAGCAATATCAGAAGTTACAGTGCCACCACCCCTGTGTGTAGAATTCCAAAGAACAGCAAAGGAAGAGGTGGTCATTCTTCACCATTCAAGGTTTTCAAAGTAAACTGACAAAATCATGTTTCTCGATGCAAGTATAACATCACATGCCATTTACTGTAGGTACGGCAACCTCAATTAACCTGAATGTCTAACATTGTGCTTTTTCAGATAACTGTATACAGTTGGTGCTTACAAAGGTGGGTGTCTCAGATGGTGGTGCCAGTTGTGTTAAATATACATTACATACTGTGCACTAGTAGAAAACAAAGAAATGCAATCCTCCAAAATGATCTGTGTGTTATTATCGATAACAGTGTTGAAGTAATGATGCATGACAAGCTGTGTAAATAAAGCATGACTGTCTTATTGCAGTTTATCATTCATTCAAACAATGTGCATAACATGAAAAGCACAACACATCTTTCATGTATGCATGCCATGGTAACAACCACAGTACTTCACGGTGCTGGTATACATTAGAATTATGAACATGAAAACATATATATTAAAAAAAGTGTAGCAGTAGAATATTGACCGCCAAGAGTGAAACACAGGACAGTGGTGCTGTTCATACTTTTCAGACACTGTTCCAAACCATTTTGCATTTTGATGGAATACTATAGTAATGTACATGGCCAGTGTTAGTCCAATGGTGCAAATTTCAAGTTTTTTATTCCTGCCCTGTAAGTAATGCAAGGGATTGTATATTTGTCCTGAGGAGTCCTGCTGCAAGATTCCTTTCCCTTCCTGGTTATGGAAGTAGTAGTGATCCAGCCCCACGCACCAACATTTTGTGATGACAGAGTTTGGAGAGTGCGGGGGTCACGCTCCATAGATACATAATCCATAATCCATGGTACCATTTTTAACATACTGTTTTTACTATGTTTGTGGCCCATTTCATTCAAGTCAAAGCCACTACTCTGCTAACAAGGACCTTGTCAATCAAGTGATGGCTGTCACTAGAATGAAATGGACAACTAACATACTAAAATGCACATGGGCATGTTGAAATGATGTGCGGTACCAGATATGTGTAATAATGTGAAACATTACATCTCATCCCATCTGTAATAAGCTTCAAATTAATATTTTCTGAGTACATTATTGTATATCTGTGTAAAGCCTTGTATTCTGACAAATTTGTATACCTCCTATGTAAAACTCATACAGGACAAGTTTACAAACAGGGCTGTGAAAAGTCCTAGCAGTTTTATCCTGTTGAAAAATAAATATACACTTTTTAATCTCCCTGCCCCTAACCAGCCCTCCGTCCCACCAGTCCTCCCAGCCCCATCACCCTGGGCTATAAGTTTTGGGACAGATCAGAAGAGATAGAGGGGCAAAGGAGGGGCTATGGATGGCATCCCAAATGGTCCAGGCTAGTAAGTAGGATCGTCGGGCTTGAGAGGAAAGCCAGAGAAGGGATTGGTTGAGAGAGCAGTGGTGCGTGGAAAGAGGGGTATGAACGGCAAAGTAGCAAATCTGGTTGTAAGTGGTGTCCAGCTGGGACTGGTTGGCAGTGGAGGTAAGGGAGTACACAGGACATCCATAGTTGAGGAGAGGGAGGAGGTTTGCCATAAGCTATGGCAAGGTGAGCTTCTGGTGTGAGATGGTCACTAAGGCAGCATCAGAGACTCAGCTTCTGATTTATGCAACATATCAGGGAAGCAATGTGGTTGGAATAGGTAACAGAGAGGTCAAGGATTATGTCCAAATATTTGAATGAGTGAACAATGTCGAGGAGTGATCTGTCCAGAGAGTTAATTCTGAGAAGGCAGTTTGGGTGGCCACGGTTAGGGAATTTAGATTTTGAGTCTAATAGCATAGCCTACATTTTGGATGCATTAACCAGTAGCTTGTTGGAGGAGAACCAGCAGTGGGCCATACAAAATGTAGCAGTGAGAGTGGAGGACAGTGAAGAGGGGGAGGAGTTTCTATGGTAGAGAATCATGTGATTGGCATAAAGGAGGGACTGACACAAGAGGCCCTCTAGTGGGAGGGAGTTAATGAAAAGGGAAAAGATGAGGAGGCCCAGTATGTTGACCTGAGGGATGCCAATTGAGACAGGCAGGAGAGGAGAGGTGGCACCACTAATGCAAACCATTTGGGTTCAGCCAGAGAGGTAGTTTGTGAGTCAGGCTATGGAGGCAGAAGAGAAATCAAGGGCAATAAGTTTAGTTATAAGGATGTTATGGTTGACTAAGTCAAAGGCCTTAGATAAGTCAACCAATACAGCACCAGTCAATGTCCTCTCTTCCATATTCCTAAACACATGATTGGTGAAGCAGACCATGGCTGTGGTTGTGCTGTGCCCCTTCATGAAGCCATATTGCTGAGGACAAAGGAGACTGTATTTGGCTACATGGGTAGTGATTTGGTAATTAACAGCTTTCCAAAGGAGCTTACAAGGGTGGGGTAGTATGAAAATGGGGTGATAGTTATCCATAATGCTGGGATCACCTGATTTGTGAATGGGATGCTTTTGGCCTGCTTCCAGACTGGTGGGACAGATGCCATGGTAAAGAAGAGATTAAAGATAAAGCTGAGTGAGTAGGCAATGTCATGGGCCACTCATTTAAGAAAGTGGGTGGATAAACTGTCACTGCCAGCACTCCCTCTGAATGGGAGACTGAGGAGGAGTTTAAGTGTCCCAACAGGGGAAATGGTCTTGAAGGCAAAAGGGGGGCTGTGGGAACTAGTGGAGGGGGGGCTTGGGCAAGAGGGTGGAGGGAGGACATTCAGCCATGTAGCTGCTGAGATCAGAGAAGTGAGCACTGAGTGCATTTGCAATGTCTAGGAGGTCAGTCAGTGAGCCGTTTTGTGTGATAAGGGGAAAGGGGCTATTTGGTGCAAGAGGAAAGCAAGGAATGAGGGGAGAACCAGAAAAGCCTGGGGTTCCCTAGGTTCTTGGACTGAAGTGATTTGAAATCAGCTAATTGCTGGAGTAGATGAGGTGCTTGCAAAGATTTCACAAGCGATGGTAGTCATTCCAAAGGTGGGAGGATGGCTTGGCTTTATAGGCGATCCACTTGTTGTCCCTGTCCTTCATTAGTGTGAGAAGGTCAGATGAGAACCAGCAACTATCACCCCTAAACATCCTATGGTTAGTGAGCATGAAATGTTTATTTTGAACAAGTAGAAGGGCAGTGACAAATGTGTCCAGTGCCAGAGTGGTTTCTGTGGTATTATACTGTGTGGACCAATCAAAGGCCCTAATGTCTTCCTGCAGCCTGAAAAAGTCATAGCTAGAGAAGTTGCAGAAGGACAGGTAGGTGGGTGGGTGGAGGGTGAGGTGGTTTGGTATGCCAGACACAATAGATGGGGGAGTGATCACTGATGGCATCATATAGTGTACCAGCATGGGTGACCTTGTCAGCACTGGTCATTAGGATCCAGTTAAGAATGGTATGTTTTGGGGTTTGATTGTTGAGGTGTGTGTGGGAAGCAATTAGCTGGGTAAGAATATGTTGCTGTATAATGAGGTTACAATCAGAGAGAGGGTGCTCATCCCAGTTAATATTGAAGTCACCTAGGAGACTAGGAGGGTTGGTGGAAGAGGCGAGGGACCAGGCAGAGGTATTTAACGAGTACGTTGCCTCTGTGTTCACTAGTGAGGGGGATGGGATATCTACAAAGCAAGACATGAAGGGGATAGAAGCAGCAGTGAGTGGGATCAGGGGAGCAACAGAAATGGAGCAAGAGGGAGAGAGAGGTACCCCAGGGGTGTCACATCTGGATAAGGATAAAAAGACCAGTAAGGTGGAGGGGATGGATGATGCTATCTCCACCAAAAGGGTGTGGTTAGCCCTCAATGCCCTAAAGAAAGACAAATCTCCTGGGCCGGATGGCATTCATCCGAGAGTACTATGGGAATTGGCGGACATACTGACTGCACCCCTGGCGGAGCTCTTCAACAGGTCACTTGAGACAGGGAGGGTACCTAGGGATTGGTGAGAAGCACATGTGGTGCCAATCCATAAAGGGGGGTCGAGGGAAGTACCAGGGAACTATAGACCCATCAGTTTGACCTCGGTGGTGGGAAAATTAATGGAGAGTATAATAAAGGAACGATTGGGGGTGTACTTGGAGGAGGTGGGAGGTCTGGATAGTCGGCAACATGGGTTTATGCCAGGTAGATCATGTCAAACCAATCTTGTGGAGTTCTACGAATGGGTAACATCTGAACTGGGCAGGGGAAAGCCTGTGGATGTATTATTCTTGGACTTCAGCAAGGCGTTTGACTCTGTCCCCCACAATGGTCTGGTGGAGAAACTGATGGGGTTAGGAGTAGGCCCTTTGATGGTCAGATGGATTGAAAACTGGCAAGCTGGACACACCCAGAGAGTAGTGGTCTGTGGGGAGCTCTCGAACACTAGAGAGGTTGGTAGTGGGGTACCGCAGGGCTCAGTCCTAGGTCAATCCTGTTTAATGCATCGTATCGGCATCAGGAGAGTATAGTGTGAAGTGAGTCTCTTCGGGATGACTCCAAGATGGGAGCAGTAGTTGAGGGAGAAGAGGGGAGGTTGGCCCTGCCAGAGACCTGGACACCCTGGAAGCTGGGCTCACACATGGAAATTAAATTTCAATATCACTAAGTGCAAGGTGTTGCATCTTGGTTGAAACCCTAAACACAGGTACACCCTGGGAGGAGAGGCTGGAGGCCTCAATAGGGAAAAAGATCTAGGGGTCATGGTGGATGCATGTATGAATAACTCTGAGCAGTGCAGGATCGGCTAGCAAGGCAAACAGGATGTTGGGATGCATTGTGAGGGGATCACCTCTAGGAGCAAGGAAGTGATTCTGCCGCTGTACAATGGACTGGTTAGACCACACCTTGAGTACTGTGTACAGTACTGGAGACCACACTTGAAGAGGGACATACAGCTCCTGGAGAGGGTACAGAGGAGGGCAACTAAGATGATACAAGGGCTAGGGGATTTGACGTATGAGGACAGACTTGAGGAGCTCTGCCTGTTTTCATTGGAGGAGAGGCAAGACAGGGAGCTCATGATTGAGGTCTTCAAGTACCTCAAGGGAATAAATAGGGTAAACATGGAGGGGATCTTTAGACTAAAGCAGGAAGGTATCACCAGAGGGCATGGTTTGAAGCTGGAAGGTGGAAGGGTGAGGGGGGAAAAGAGGAGGAGATTTTTCACTGAGAGGGTGGTGGACCCTTGGAATGCACTGCCTGGCGAGCTGGTTCAGAGATCCACAGTGGAGGGCTTCAAGAGAGGGTGGGACAGACACAGAAATTGGATGTATCAGATGATGGCCTGTCCCAGGGGGGTGGGGATGGATGATAGGGGTTTCTGGAGCACAAGGGATGGGAGGGCCTCGGCACCCAACTAAGGATCTAAGGTTCGAGCAGACTTGATAGACCATAAGGCCTAATCTGCTGGCAAATAGTATGTTAGTATGTTAGAATGGTGTCTCTAGACAAGGAGAGAGGACCGAGGATGTCCAGAAGTGAAGAGAGACGTGGGATCCCACTCTTCGGAGGGGTATAACAACACACAACAAGCAACTTCTTATTGGTGGCAATGGTCAGTACTGCTGCAAGCCACTCAATGGTAAGACCACTAGTTGACCATCCAAGAAGTGTGGCATAAAAGGCATTACAATAGTACAGGAGTACACCATCACCACAGCATGAGGTAGTGTGGTCACAGCACAGGAAGCTGTAACCATTCAGGGAGCAGCTGTGTTCTAGGGTGGAGCTTTTTAGCCAGATCTCAAAGATACCCAGAATATCAGACTTGTACAGTAAGACCCAGGCTTCCACCTCAGCCATTTTGGATAACAAGCTTCTCATATTCAGAGCGACTATTTTTAGGTCATGTTTAACACACCATAGTGGGTGACTATGGGTGAGGGGAATGTTTGGTGGGGAGTGTTAGAGAGGCCTGGGTTGCATTCAATATCTCTAGAGAGTAGTAGGCATGCAGTATGGAAGGTAGATTGGTGAAGGATGGAGGGTGACAGCACCTGGAGGGAGAGAGATGAGATGTGGAGGAGTAGGATGTGATGGTCGTAAGCAATAATGAAGACCAGAGTGGCAGATGGGCAGGAGTGAAACAGGTAGCATTCAAGACAAGATGGAATAGGAGTGGGGCAGAAGGTAATTTGGGAATGCCTTAGAGCAGCTTGTTCTGAGGCTAAGGCTGAGGCACCAAAATCGAATGCAGGACAGAGACAGAGCAGAATGCAGAAAGATAACATCTTGACTGTTAGGGAGGATGTTGTTTTGACAGAGAGGGGCGAGGATTCGGGAGAAGGTGTATGGTAGGAGATGGGAGGAGAAAAAAGAGAATGATCAGATAATCAGGAGTGTTAATGTTTGTTGGCATAAGGACCACGGTGATCAGAGGTCAAAGAGAGGCAGGCATTCTACCTAGTAGTAGGGGGAGTAAGGTTTCTGCAGAGGAGTCACCAGGAGCAGGGAAGGATGAGCAAAGCAGGGCAGCAGGATGTACCAAGGGCAGGAGGCTAAGGTACTAGTAAATCATACCAGCTGGAGATATTTACAGGCAGTATGGCCTAGTGGTCAGAGCAGCAAGCTATGGATAGGCCAGGCACCATTTGCCAGGGGTTCAAATCTCACATGGGATGGGGGGGGATTACTTAGTAGGTAGTGCTGAATAAGCCAGTGAATGGGAAATGAATCAAGAAACTAAGGGATAAAGTGGGATAAAAGGCACGGCAATTTCTATTGAGACCCAGGGAAAGGTGCTGGGTAGTGCAGCAGAGGCCTCTAATCGCCCAAACAGTATAAGCCCCTAACTGGGTCTTAGGGAGATAGACAATTACATGACGCTGTACACTTATAAATGAAATGCACACCTAGGGTCGGAGGGTGGGGGTGGGGGCGAAACCAGACAGAGGTAGAGGGCTGTGCACAGATGTGTCTAACCGTACCTGCTTAAGGTAAGGAGGCTCTGGATGTTAGTGTAGTGGCTGCTGGGCTCAGCTGCACAGGGGAGATCCTTTGAGTTTCCCAGCCCTCATGACCCAAAGGGACTGCCTACAAGGGAAAAAGATGAGACAAAATTAGTAAGTCAGGTGGGAATGGATCAGGGGTTCATTGAGCAGAACAAAGGGAATGGTGGGGTCAGGGCAGGAAACAGAAAGGTAGACCAAGGTGTGGGCGGGACAAAGGAGAGACACACTGAATAAATATGGCAGAGATCAAGTACAGAAGATAGCAGTGAAGGCTGAAATAAACTAAGATAACGATAACATAAATTCCCCTTAAGGTACTAGGGAGCAGGCAGGGAAATACTTGAGAACACTCAAACAGCCTTCAGGCATATAGGCAACTCAGCCCAGAACTACAGTACTAACAAGTATAAACAAGTGAAAATAATCACAATATATTCAGAAATATTCAGTCAGCTCAAGCCCCATGACATAAACCAGACAGGGGTAGAGGGCTGTGCACAGATGTGTCCGAAAATACCTGCTGAGGATAAGCAGGCTCCGGGTGTCAGTGTAGCTGCTGCTGGGCTCAGCTGCACTGGGGAGAGTTTCCTGGTCCTCGTGACCCAAAGGGACTACCTGCTGAAGCTAAGCAGGCACCTGGTGTCAGTGTGGAGGTAGTGAGCTGTGCACACATGTGCCCAACTGTACCTGCTGAGGTTAAGCAGGCTCCCAGTGTCAGTGTAGCGGTAGTGGGATGTGCACACATGTGCACAACTGTACCTGCTGAGGCTAAGCAGGCTCCCAGTGTCAGTGTAGCGGTAGTGGGATGTGCACACATGTGCCCAACTGTACCTGCTGAGGCTAAGCAGCCTCCTGGTGTCAGTGTAGCGGTAGTGGGATGTGCACACATGTGCCCAACTGTACCTGCTGAGGCTAAGCAGGCTCCAAGTGTCAGTGTAGCGGTAGTGGGATGTGCACACATGTGCCCAACTGTACCTGCTGAGGCTAAGCAGCCTCCAAGTGTCAGTGTAGCAGTAGTGGGCTGTGCACACATGTGCCTGACCATACCTGCTGAGGCTAAGCAGACTCCTGGTGTCAGCGTAGCAGCTGCCATGCTCAACTGCACTGGGGTGAGCCTTCAATTGTCTTGACCCTCGCCACCCAAAGTGACTATGTAATCAGCCTGTTCCACAATCCAGTGTATATCTCAATGCTTCCTATTAAGCTCCACTGCCTATTGTGTTTGAATAGAAGAAAAACATAGAGACATAGAAATTGACGGTAGATAAGGACCACAAGGCCCATCCAGTCTGCCCATTTTTTCTACCTTATGAATGTGCCCAAGGCCTGTACTCTGTCAATGGCCTATCTATTCATACTCATCTGTATTGCTCCCTTATGCCTATCCCATGCCTGTTTGAAGCCCAGCATTGTATTCATAACCACCACTTCCTGAGGTAGGCCATTCCATGCATCCACCACCCTTTCTGTGAAAAAGAACTTCCTCACATTACCCCTTAATCAGCCTCCTTCTAATCTCATGCTGTGTACTCTCGTCCTGCTATTTTTCTTATATTGAAACATGTTAGACTCTTTCACCTTGTTAATGCCCTTAAGATGTTTGAATGTTTCGATCATATCATCTCTTTCCCTCCTTTGCTCTAGGGTATACATATTGAGCTCCATTAATCTGTCCTCATATGTTTTCTGATGTAGTCCCTGTACCATTTTGGTTGCCCTTCTTCTGACTGCCTCCATTTTGCTAATGTCCTTGTGTAGGTGCAACTTCCAGTACTGCATGCAGTACTCCAGATGGGGCCTAACCAGTGTCTTGTAAAGAGGGATTAGTACCTCCCTCTTATGACTTGTGATATCCCTACTAATACACCCCAACATCCCTCAAGCCTTACATACTGCTTTAGTGATCTGCTTGGATGATTTCAGGTCATCTGTGATGATGATGCCCAAGTCTCTTTCTTCCTTTGTGACTGCCAACAACTCCCTTCCCAACCTATAGGTGGCTGCAGGGTTTCTCTTCCCTATGTGCATGATCTTGCACTTCTGTGCTTAAACCCCAGTTGCCACTCTTCCGACCACTTTTCCAATTCATCCAGATCTCATCTTATTCTGCCCACCCAATCTGGATCATCTACGCTGTTGCAGATGTTGGTGTCATCTGCAAACAGACAAACCTTACCCGCCAGTCCTTCTGCAATGTCACTGATGAAGATACTGAAGAGGACTGGCCACAGGACTGATCCCTGAGGTAACCCACTTGTGACTTGCATCTCTTCTGACTGTATACCATTTACCACCGCTTTCTGTTTTCTGCCACCAACCAGTTTGCCACCCAGTTGACCAACTTCTGACCCACCCCTAGCCTACCCAGTTTATTAATCAATCTTCTATGTGGAACAGTATCAAAAGCTTTGCTGAAGTCAAGGCAGGCAACATCCACTGCACCCTCTTGGTCCACCACTCTGGTTACCCAGTCAAAGAAAGCTATGAAATTAGTTTGACAGGACCTTCCTGTTGTAAACCTATGCTGTCTTGGAACAAGGGCAGTCTCTGTGCTATGCCTCTTCCTAAATCCAGACTGGAGAGCTTCATAGACACTGTGAGTTTCCAAATGATTGTCAGGTTGCAATGCAACCACCTTCTCAATAACCTTCCCCAAAAAGGGAAGGTTAGAGACAGATTGGTAGTTAACTGCATCGGCGGGGTCCAATGAGGTTTTTTTCAGGAGTGGTCTAATAACTGCCTCCTTTGAGGAATTCAGAAAGATTCCTTTCTCCAAGGATCTCCACACAATTTCAGCTAGGATTGGGCAGATAACATCTATACATCCTACCAAAAGGGAGGTAGGGACCAGATGCAGACTACAACAGGTTGGACACAAGGTCTGGACAATCTTCACAATGTGCATGAATTCTGGTCAGATGAACTCCATCCAGGCAGTCTGGGTAGTCACCACTCCTCACTGAGCTCCACAACCCCTCATGGAGGGAGCAGGGCCAATTCCAGATCTGATGCTGGCAATCTTATCCATGAAAAATTGAGCTAGCTCATGACACCTAGCTTGTGAAAAAGCTCTTCTGGACTACAGACAGATTGGATTGCATTATCTGTCAACAGTACAAAAGAGTTAAGCTGGTCGGTTCTACACAGTGAAATCTCCCTGGACAGGAATTCTGCCTTCTTGCGGGTGATTTCTGATTGATAGCCATCATAATGTTCCATCAATCTAAGCCTGTTTGCATCTGGGTCGGACTTCCGCCATACTCTCTCCAGCCTTTGACCATTCCATCTCAACTACTTCAAGGACCCATCAAACCAAGGGGACCTTGGGAGAAGAGTGAGTGTTCAAACATGAACAGGAGTAATCAAGTCCAGGGCATCTCCCACTGCCTTATTATAGGCTAGTACAAGATCTTCAGGACTTGTGTTTTCACCTAGCAATCCCGATAGGTCCAGCACTGCAGATAGACCATCTGGGGTAACCCCCCCTCAAAGGGCGGTACCAGACCATCTCCAAAGAGGTAGGTCCATTTGAGGGCACCCCAAAATTGAACCCTATGGTGTGATGGTCAGGCCAACTGACTGGTTCCACCCTCAAATCAGTGATCTCCATCCCCAGGAAGAGCAGCAGATCCAATGAGTGGCCTACTATGTGGGTAGAGGAGGTAACAACCTGTGTGAGGCCCAGCAATGTCATTAGCTTGAGGAGATTTTGACCAAACTGTGAGAGATCATCACTGACCCAGGCACTGAAATCCCCCAGAATTATCCATCTGGGAAATTCCAGTACCATGTCAAGAATGAAGCCCTCAGTCTTCTGCAGGAATAAACCTCCATCACCTGGTGGACAATAAATGAGGAGTATCCTGCAGCCTACACCCTCACCCACAACACACTCAAAGGATCTGGTGGTCCCCAATGGAACATCCACAAGGCCCAATTCAGTCTTAAACAAGATGGCTACACCCCCACCCCTATGATCCAACCTGGGCAGTGAATCACTGAGAACCCAGCGGGGACTGTAGAAGCCAACACTGGGCCTGTATTTTTGTCCAGCCAGGTCTCCGTGATGCATGCCAGGTTTACCATTTCAACAAGGTCAGCTACAATGGCCATCTTGTTTTTGATAGACCTAGCATTACATAACACCGCCCGGGTTGGACAAGATGCTGGGGAAGACCTCGACTCCTGTCCAGGAACAATTTCTGGGCCCTTGGGTATGGGAACAAGATAGGGATTACCCCTGTCTTGACACTATTTCACCCCAGGGTATTGTCTAGTCCCCACCACCCTAATACATCCCCCCCTTTCCATTCCCCTACCAGGCCCAGTCCTACCCCTCTTCCTATACCTTTTAACTATACCCAAAGATTGATGACGTATATATATATATATATATATATCTTTTGGTAAAGAGGGGCAGTTAAATGGTCGCATCTCCCTGAGCCTAGTAGAAGAATACCGCCTGACCATCCTCAAACCTTTCCAACACATTTAGATACAATTTACAATCCCAATCCAATTTCTGGGCCCTTGGGTATGGGAACAACATAGGGATTACCCGTATCTTGGCACTATTTCACCCCAGGGCATTGTCTGGTCCCCACCACCCCAATACATCCCCCTAGTAGGGGAATACTGCCTGACCATCCTAAAACCTTTCCAACACATTTAGATATAATTTACAATCCCAATCCAATTTCTGGGCAGTAACCACTAGTAGCCAATCTTCATAAAATAAAATAAACAACCCAAAAGCCCGACCCACAACTCTCACTTATGGGCCCTAAAATATTATTAAAATAATGTATCTAAATCAACACATTAATAATACAACAATAATTCAATAAACCCAAATAAATAAATAAACAAAATCTACCAGTCATTTGTTATCCATACAGGAAAAATGTTCAGTGTAAAACAGATTTATCAAAAACCCAAGAGAAATTGCAGTGCAAGGAGGAGCTCTCACCAACAACTTTGAAACAAGTATCTGTCCATAATGTGGCTCTCTCCCTGCCATTTCTCTATGTAATATTCTCTGGTAGTCCCCCAATAACTGGATCAACTAATTCCAAATCTTAAAGGTATTTCCCTATTACTATTCCTAACTCACAGTTATGCCCTACAGTGAAAGGTTATGTTGTGTGATTATGAACCTAAATATGCATTACTCGAGTACTCATAAACATAGTGTTGAATGGATGTTTAAACCCATTTCTCTAAACTGCTGGTTAGGCACAAATAAAGCAGTTTGGTCAGGCATTCCTTGGCCTTTCTTTACGATAATCCCAGCACAGAATTCCCTTACATTACCTGTAACTGTTACATTAAATTCACTCACCACTTGACACACTTGAATACTTTCTCCAGACTTCAAGCCTTGTGGTGCCACTTTTATTGGGTAAGGGTTCCCCCTTATTCATTAACACTGAACATTATTGGCTAGTTCTATATACACACCCAGTTGAACAAATAAATCTAACCCAAGATACATGGGAAATGTCAAACCTTGTACTACACACATATGGTGTTGTATATTACTTTTCCCTGTCTTGAGGTTCAAGGCACAGATACCTATACTTTTCCAGCTACCTTCATGGCTTGGGACATCTTTTAACAAATCATGTTTAGTTACAAATGCTAAATTAGGCCTTGGCCTCTTTAACATTTTATAAAATCTGTTCACTGATAAGACAGTGCTCTTAGGCTAGGCACAACACAGATTTGGCAACCTGCAAGTTCTCTGTTCTAACTGGTATCTTATAATCACCTTTTCTCATTTCATTTTACAGAGGAAGGACTTGTGATTCAGTGGCATTTCCTTTCCACAGTTCTCAGTGGAAGTTGTGTACTCTGAGTCTAAGAGTCTAATGTCTCTGCATGAAAAACAGGATGGGATTCTGAGAAAGTAGGGTTTTTGCTTTTTTTGTGAAGAAGGTTAAACCTCTTGCATTAATCTCAGATATCACCACATCTTGTCCCTACAAACAAATGCCATGAGCTTTACTTCTCCATGTAGCCAATTTTTCAGAGTTACCCAATACAGATACATCAGGAACATCAGAACATATAAAATTCAGTTTAATCATTGCATCGTCTTTCTCAAGGTAACATGATTCTGATTGCTTAGAAACCTTAAGACTCTTTGAAAATGGAATAGACTTTTTTAGCTGTGACCACAAAACCCTGTAAAAATAGTCAAAAATAGGTTTAAACCTTTTCAGAAGGTTGTTTCCAGTTAGAAAACCATCAATAGTTTGGTTGGTAACATACACTGGATGTGTAACTTCCATTTTGCCAAATTTTAACTTTAACCACACTTTATCTAAGAGTTCCTGAGCTTCTTCTCCATAATTTATAATCTGTAAGCCATCAGAGAGGATGCTCAGTAACTTTGAGTCACCTAAGTCATCACTCACTTTGTCCAAAGAGCTTTTAGATGTCAGGGTCACTTCTACTCTGGAATCTAACAATGCTTCACAATTCAAACTGTTCTCAATGTTTATATCAAAGTAAAACCTCAATGCTTTCCCTTTTGGAATTAAGTTGCCCAGGTAGAATTTGTTTTCCTTTACTCCTGACAACAAAGCAGTTCCACTGTGACATGGCACACTGTCTGTAATTTGACTCTGGACACCTCCCAAGAAAGGCCAGACTAAGATATCATTTTCATTTTCTTTTGGCATTTCTTTTTCAGATTCCAATATAGTTTCACTACCATTTATAACAATTGTAGTTTGTTTTGCTTGGGCAGCAGTAGAGGGAACATAGCCTATCACGCTGATAGCATTACTGGTATCAGGTTCTATGTCATAGCAGCAAATATTTTACAGCAACAAACATGACAGGATTTACATTTCACTGAAAACAAAACTGACTCTTCTATACCACAGCAACTGGCAGATCATCAACAGTACTATACAGTGCAATAGCAAGATGATATACACAAACGTTTAATGTGGGGATGCTATACCCACTGCACCCCCATATTAAAATAATCAACTCTGGGGGGGACACTGGGTGACAGGGGCATACATGGGAGGGGGGGCTACAGTATGCAGGGTAATACTGTGCTGGGGAAACACAGTCTGAGGAACCTGAGGACACAGAAAATAAAAAAAAAAATTGTAACAGCTAAAACTCTTTAAAAACATTTACATACAAGCAGTCCTGAACCCAGAACCATGACCATTCCAATTGGTGACTGAATTCTCCACTCCAGGTGGACAGCTCAGCAGCAGCAGCCTGCATTACTCCATTTAGCCCTAATGATTATACACTTCCCCCTTCATTCACCCTTGCTATTCGGTCCCTCCATACTCGCTATTCCCTCCCTTCACTATGCTATCATGGCTGCTATTTCTTTGGGTATGCAAATTGAGTTGCACAAATTTGAGCCACTCAATTTGCATTGCCCATATCACAGGATGCCCTGGTGTCACCTGCACTAAGTGCTACTAAAGAATTTTGCACAGGAGGGTGACTACCAGAAGATAACTTTGGAGGACATTGTAAATAGCTTTGAAGAAAACTTTTTAAATCCCCCACTTGTTTTTCCACTTTCTGTCTCAGTTCATTGGTATTTCCCACTTCATTTCTTCTAGACATGTGGAACCAGGTATAGACCTGTTCTGGGGTGCCCAATAACCTTGTTCATTGTTGTAACAGTGGTGCTTACTGTTGTTACCTCTACCATCTCTGATTATTGCAAGCTATACCACTGTTGTATTCCCCATAAGAAAGATTGCTTGGCAAATAAAATGTTTAAGTATTTCTTTCACTATAACATGTTTAGGTATTGCTTTTCATAGATATTTTAAGTTGTTTCTTTGCATCTAAAATGTTTAAATATTTCTTTGTATATAAGTCTTTAAATATTTCTTTGTATACCCATACTTAATCGAGATTGAAGATTTCCCCTTATGTAACCACCCCGTCTTAAACTACACTAAAAATGTATAAAACTAATAATGCAATACTTAGACACTTGGGGGCCAATTCTGGAAGCTGCCTGAGTTGAGCTCAACTTGAGGCACAACTGGGGGCTGTGCCCAATGCAGTTGTGGCAAATCAAAATGTGTTATTCCAGAAAGTTTGCCACTTGCAGCAAACTATCTGGTATAGCCACACATTTTGGCCCTGCACCAAAAGGAGTGGTGCATTGAGAAACATTGTTGCAAGTCCATGACTCAGCCAGGGACCAGGTGGCAGAGGCTCACCCAGGTGGTCAAAGGGTAGGAAGCATGTCAGCCGGCCACAAACTGGGCAGCTGATGCATTGTGCCCCCATAGGGCACTGTCCCAGAACTGCCTGGGCACCTGTGTGCCCCAATACAGACTGCCTGCTGTGGCGGGCTAGTTCCAACCCCTGCAGTCCTTGATGACCAAGGTGGTGCGATTGGGGGCCCCTACATAGCAGTAGCTCCAATCCTCGGTCTGGCTGTTACTAACCCTCCATGCTCCCATATGCCCAGGCAGAACTGTCCTATCATTACCTGTGATCTAGTAGCTCCCCACACTCCCCACCTGACAGACAGTGGTGCAGCACCATGTTCCCACCCCTCCGACCCCAACCCACTAATGCAACTGGCACTTCCCTCCACACACCACAATGGCCAGCCATTGAATGCCATATGCATGTACTGTACAACACTACAATATGTGCATATTTTATCCCATGGTTGGCTGTACTGGTGTGTGGAGAAAAGTGCCAGTCATGGCAGTGAGTTGGGGTCAGATGGTTGGAGTGGGGTGCTGCACTACTACCTGTTAGGGTAGGGAGAATGAGGGGCCACTAGACTACTGGGAGGTGGAACTGGCATGTACTTTGGTTTACTGGGAGATTAGGGATGGGGGGCACTGTACTACTTGGCCACACTGATGGCAGTCTTGAGGAAGATCAAAAATCATGGTGGAAGGTGCAATAACACCACCATGGCCACAGGATGCCATTTGGGGAATGGGGTGGCTACAGTGACAGGGACATGAGCTATACACATTGGGCGCAATTTCAATGGTGTCTGAAGGCTGCATCCCAACACCCCCATGGCCTCTCACCTATCCATATGACAACCCAGTGTCCGGTGTACTCTTGAGTATCACAGTGCAGTCACGTAGATCGCATCCTGGCTGGTCTATGTTGTGTCCCCTGCTGCGTCCATGGTGGGGCTTCCAGAACCCAAAAATAGGGATGTGGCAGCCCTACCATGATGCAGCCCCCTTGCAACCTGACACTCTGGGTTGCTGGGTGCAACTCTGGTGCAAGGTGGCTTTGGCACATTGTGCCTGCAGCAGCTGCAGACAACCTTCTAGAATAGCAGGTTGACACAAGTGGTGATGCAAGTCACCACTTGTGTCAAACTCTTTTGTCACAAGTCACTTGCATCCAGCTAACCTGTTTTATAATTGGCCCCTTGGAGTTTGTACAAAAGATGGGGGTTTTCTTCATGATGCAAGAAATTATGGAGATTCATTCTCTTGCCCTTTTACCAATGTCATCTGGGTGTTGATGGTTGTGGCTTGGACTGCAGTAGTTCTTCCCACAATAGCATGACAAGCTTCTAGTTCAGACACAGGAACAGGTTTGAGTCTCTGTTGGAAGGGGCCTCCATTCTTTCAATCTGGATGCAACAACTACAGATGTAGGTCCTCACAGCAGCTGATTTGAAAGGGAACTGCCCATCTCAAAATGGCTGTTTTCTTTAAGTCAGTCACATTATGACATCATTATGATATTATATATATTAGTTCACCAACTCTGGATCTTGTAAATGAGGAGGGAATGGCAAGTTTCTGTTCTTAATACCACCCTATCTGCACAGTACATATTTTTAATAGAAGTTAAAATCAAAGTTCTTTTCCAGTCTAGTATTTGAATGCAACCAAAGCCAGTCTAGCATTTGAAGGCAACCATATATACAATATGTACCACACATTGAATACACCACATTATTCTACACATTTTAATGTGAGTTCCATGTCTATAAAGTCCATAGTTCACAAAATAGACCATTGGCACTGTTTCCAAGCAAATGTTTGCAGAACAATTATACCTGGTTGCTTCTCATGTCCTGTGCTTTATGATGAAGCATTTTTGTTCCAAATAGACTTTCTTGAAGTAAGTTAAAAGATAAAATCTCCTGAGAGAAGAGGTTTCTTAGTTTGAGATCTCCAGTGCATGGTGACCATAATTTTTACCTGTCAAAAGACTTTTTCCAGCTGGCCCGGTGGTGCTGTGGGTTGAGGTGCTGGACACCATACCTTGTGCTACACCAGTGACCCAGGTTCAGAAGGTGACTTGGGTCATTGGAGATCAGCCAAGGTAGAGAGAACTGAGCATCCAAAGGACTACTCTCCTCTCTTGGGGAGGGATGGGGTTTATGTCCCTGGCACTTGTGACCACCAGGGAAGACTGGAGAGTGCTGCAGTGGACACCTGGTAACTGGGGATGAGGCAGTGGCAGATATGATTGTAAGGAAGGGCCATTAATAGTGGATAATGACCTTATTTGGGATGAATAAAAAAAGGCAGACAAATTTAATTCCTACTTCTTAAATATGTACAACACAAAAGAAGAATTATTAACAACAGATACAATATCTGAAACTCCTGTACTGTTTACTAAAGATGAAATAATTAAGATCATAGGACAAATTAAAACAAATTCATCTGCAGGGCCAAATGACATTCCTAATAAATTTCTAAAAGAACTAACACACAAACTATCAGATATATTACTGCTATTATTCAATACATCAATAAGGGAGGAAGTGCCACTTACCGACTGGAGGAAGGCAAACATCATACCAATACATAAAGAAAAATCAAAACAGAATGTAGCCAATTATAGACACATTAGTCTAACCTCATGCATAGGTAGAATTATGGAATGTTTATTACAGAGAAAAATCAATGAGCACATTGTTCAATATGGATATCAGGACATAATTCAGCATGAATTCACAGGTGGCAGATCATGTCAGAGTAATCTAACAAATTTATTTAAATTGGTGAGCATAGCACTGGATAATGCCTTACCAATGGATGTTATATTTTTGGACTATAAAAGGCCTTTAATACAGTTTCACATAAGGTACTGATTGAGCAGTCAACTAATCTTAAATTACACCAAAAAATTGTTAGTTGGATAAGACATTGGCTAAGGGACAGAATGCAACAAGTCAGAATCCTAGGACATACGTCAGTCTGGGGTGCTGTTACTAGTGGGGTACCACAGGGCTCAGTCTTGGGCCCTGTTCTGTTTAATATTCTGGTTACCAGTATGAGAACTACTGATGGTGTATGGATAAACAAGTATGCGGATGATGCTAAACTGGGCTGCATCGTGAATGACAAACATTTAGTTAATATGTTACAAAACAACTTGAATACATTGGAAATATGGGCTAATAATAATAAATTAACATTTAATACAGATAAATGCAAAGTTATGCACCTTGGGAAGAACAACAAATTAGCAGCATAGCACATTAATAATATAAAAATACAGACTGTGAACTCTGAAAAAGATCTAGGGATTAATATCACCAATGACTTAAAATTCATAGAACATAACACTAAAACAATCAAAAAATGTTCATGGGATGATTTCATGTGTTCTAAAACATATTAAAAGTAGGGAACCTAAGGGGTTGATATTGCTTTACACCAGCTTGGTAAGGTCACAGGTAGACTATTGTGCCCCTTTTTGTGACCAACTTCAGTAGGTATTTTAGGCAGGATGGAAAAAGTGCAGAGAAGATTGACCAAATATGTAATTAATTTAAATAACACGCAGTATGAGGAAAGACTTAAAAACATTAGGACTCTAAACGTTGGACTATAGATACGTCAGAGGTGATCTTTGTCTAATTTTCAGGGCAATCAGAGATCCTGCCTTGTTTGAAACACTATGTTTCGAATGGCATCATAATAACAATAGTACGAGGTCTCATAAATTAAAACTAAAAACTTTCACCAACAAGACGAATAGGAGGAACAAGTTTGTCACTCAGACAGCACCACCTATTTGGAATGTGCTTCCATGGGAAGTGATAGAATGTGACGATTTGGAACAGTTTAAAATAAAATTAGACATACACATTGGCATTTGAAAGTATACCTTTAGCCACTAGGAAGTGGCAACAAGTTCATAATGGGCTTGACCCTCAAGCTTGTAAACACTTGTGAACCTATGAGTGTGTTCACAGTGTGCCGGATGTCATTGCATGTCAACTTTGACTTTAATTTGATGTACAGGCAAAGTTGACAGGAAGCAAACAGTTTGGTCACATGTGGACCTCTCTGCAGGTCACATGACCACTATCCTACACAGGAAATGGTTGTTTACACTTGATAACTCAGTCTGAGTGAGCTTGGAAGTGATGTGGAGTACAGGCAGATACTGAGAGCAATTAATTTAACTAGTCTAATAGTTTAATACTTTAAATAGTACCAATCTATTTTTTTCATTTGTCCTACTGAAGTTCTAACTGAACTACTTCTGTTTTGTGTTCTAAACTTATGTACATTACTCTCTCTCTCTCCTTCTCTCTTTCTCTGTATTTCTTTTTCTTTGTTGGATCTTCTTGCTGTTGCTATGGATCATCCAGCTGGACGTAGTGGACCACAGACACATGGTGGGTCCCATATTATCATCCTAAATTGTGCTGCCTTTGGGATGCAGGTCCACCCACCACAAAATATGGAGGTGGAGGTGCATCAGCAGCAGCAGCATGAGCAGGAGCAGCTGCAGCAGGTGAAGCAGCCACAGCTGGTGGAGCAGCCACTGCAGGAGCAGCAGCATGAGTAAGAGCAGCTGCAGCAGGTGAAGCAGCCACTGCAGGAGCAGCAGCATGAGTAAGAGCAGCTGCAGCAGGTGAAGCAGCCACTGCAGCAGCATGAGCAGGAGCAGCAGCTGCAGGTGAAGCAGCCACAGCTGGTGGAGCAGCCACTGCAGGAGCAGCATCATGAGCATGAGCAGCTGCAGCAGGTGGAACAACCACACCAGAAGCAGCAGCAGGCTGGAGCCCCCCCCCCGTGGCTCCATGCCCACAGTGTGAACCATCTGCTCCCCAAGAACAAGAGGCAGGACCATCCAATGGGCACAAACAATGCAAGCCTAGGGGCACAGGGAAGACCTCCCCTATGCTGGCATATTTTGAATGTGACCAGAATGACAGAAGTGTGTCAAACTGCACTATATGCCACAAGGTGGTCCGTAGGGGGAAGAGGGGCAGCCCTATTGGCAGTGGGGGCCAGTTGACACACCTTTGTATGCACCACCATGCAGAATGGCGGGATGCACATACATCAGATGCTACTTTAGCAGCATCATGAAGACAAGGGCAAATGGAATCCTTAGTTGCCCCGCTTCTGCAGTCACAATGCCAGAAGTAGTTACTGCACTGGCACCACCAGCAGTAGCAGGCAATGAGCAGGAGCCAATGCATCGTGAAATTTTAGCACTGTGACTCCTGGTGATGGAGCTCCAGCAAATGTTGCACCGGTCTGTGATAATTAGGACTGTGAGACTGAGATTTTGAATGACATCCATCATGGTGGTGGTGACAGGAGTGCCACTGAGCAAATACATGGCAGTGTTCTAACTTTGTATTCTCTTCTGTATCCCTTTAACATCTTTGGTTTCATCTTGTCTTTCTTTAACACCTATGCCCTTTTCCTAAAAAATAGAAGTATATAAAAATGATGACCCAAAACAATCTGTGCTATCTTTCCTTGACCCTTTCTCACCTTGTCTGTCAAGTTATGATAACTAGTAGCACTGATGATGCCCTTGCTGCAGAGATCGGTGTTCCAGCTCACATATCCCCCCTGTATGCACACACAGAAGTAAATGATTTTTTTTACTGTAACACTCGTAAAAACTGCCTGAACCTCGATTGCAGCCATCATCTTGTTGTAGTGTTCCATTCATTCCTCCACGAGATGGTGCTGCTACTGTTAAACATGCATGCCTTTTTATTTTTAAGACTGTAGTCCATATGTATGGACTGGAGTCCATATCTCACATGCACAGAGCTATGTTAACATTACAGAATGTGAATGTGACTGACATGACACATGTCATGTAGTCTCATTCTGTAAAATTAGCACTGGTCGCGAGATTTATGATAATGATATTATAACATCTGTGTACATATGGACAACAGTCCCTTGTTGGGGCAAAGGCAGGGCATGTTCCAACATGGTTAGCAGCACCATCTCGTGGAGGAAGAACCACCATACTACATTGAGATCATGGCTGCAAGTTAGGTTCTGGCAGTTTTTGTGATCGTATGTAAAAAAACATCACTTAGTATTGTGCCTCCATGGTTGGTTTGTAAGCTGAAGCAATAATCTCTGCATCAGTCATTGCTTCATCATCAGTGTGAGTACTTTAACTTCTGAATCCAAGCGTTTTTCATTTCATCCTGCCGTATATGCCTTTTCCTACTTTCCTGCTATCCACAGTGTCAAGTAGTGGTCCCATTACAGAAATGCTTATGTGCTGCTCAGTGCTACTGCTGCTGATGATGCACTGGTGTGCAAGTAGAAAGAGAATTCCAGAAGAATCAAACATGAACATCTTTTCTGAATATTAACAGCAATGTTATATTTCTTCATTTTTTGGTGGATGGGAAGCCAAAAAAACAACAACAGTGACTTCCAGATGGAGATTGAGCACTAAAGAGATGCAGCCACACAGGCATAACAAGGCCTTAACCAGTCATCAGAAATCCAAAAGTGGAAAAAAAATACCTTATTTTGTGGGGGTGGGGGGATTTACAGCAGCAGCTAAATAGAAGCAGGGAAAAATAACGCAGACAGGCTGAGAAATTCAGAGTACTGCTACTACAGTGGCACAATAATCAATCAATCAATCAATCAATCAAACAAACTTTAACCAGGCAGTTACAACATTGAGCAAGCTCATTTTAAAGATGGTCCTGGACACAGAGGGCATTTTTGCTTACAGTAGACAACACTTCATACAAAAATAAACATTGGTACAGGTAGTTACAATATACAAACTCAGTACTTGGATGAATCAGGCATGTAAAGCATGTGCAAATATAAGCATTTAAAGAGCAAGGTATACAGGTTGTAGCTTATAGAGTACAAGTGAGGAGAGGAAGGAGAGACATAGAGAAGGGCAGTGCAAAGAATGGGTATTAGACACATAGTAGAGAGGGAAAAATAAGGCAGCCTAATAGAATGAGCCCCCCCTGTGAAGCTAATTGATTAGGGAGGTAGGAGGAGGGGAGATAATTGCCCTAAAGGGATGCTGACTGACACGGGAAATAGGCGGCCCAGGATTACAGAGGTTAAGGGACTCAGTTGAGAGGGGTAAGGTTTTACCTGAAACACTCACACACCATTTTCAGGCCTCTATAGAGCAGCCCCCTAAATATAAAATGGCTGGGCAGCAGGGAGATTTTAAGTAATTTCTGCATGTTATTCCAAAGCGCTGGTAAAAAGGAGCTAATGACAGTTGAGTCAAGACATGTCCTTGTTTTTGGTAGCTTAAGGAAGACAAAAGAGGAGGTTCTTAGTTTGTAGGCACCCTTTGAACGTTCAAACAGGTCACAGATATGAGGTGGTAGTTTGTTGGACAAAGCCCAGAATAGCCACATGAGGGCATTTATTTGCCTCCTCATGGAGAGGGATTGCCAATCTAATGCTTGGTACAATGAGCAATGATGAGTCTGCAAGGGCAAGTCAAGAACAAATCTCAGTGCGTGATGATACAGAGTATCCAGCTTTTGGAGTACATACTGGAGGCAATGGCTGTATAGGAAGTCAGTGTAGTTGACTGGGGGAAGAAAGGTTGTTTGAACCAGCCATTTTCTAGCTTCCAGAGTGAGTAGGTATCTTATGCAGTAGAAAATAATGAGGTACTGCCTTAGTTTTTTTGTTAACTCACTTAGATGTACACCGAAGGTGAGTTTGTCATCCAACCAGACTCCCAGATATTTAAATTTATCCACTATCTCTAGTGGTTCATTTAGGAGGGTAATAATCTGTGGGGTCCCAGGTAACCCCGTATTGTGGGATGGAGAGATAATCATAGCTTTTGTTTTTTTTACATTTAACAAGAGCTTTAAATTCAGCAGGTTGTGCTGGAGGATGATAAAATCCTCCTGTAGCTCCTTGTACGCAATGTCCAGAGAGGGGTTGGTCGTGTAGAGGACTGTGTCATCTGCAAAGAGATGAACGTTTTCAGCAACCAGGCCAGAGTGATGTAAAGGACGAAGAGGATAGGTCCCAAAATGGAACCTTGCGGAATGCCTTGAAGCAGTAATTTTAGTGGAGAGAACTCCCCTTGGGCTTTAATTTGTTGTTTACGATTTGTGAGGTCACAGCAGAACCACTTTACTGCAGCAGAGGTTAGACCGATGCTACTCAGGTAATCAAGAAGTATGGAATGATCAACCGTATCAAATGCTTTGCTGAGGTCAAGGAAGAGTGCATAGATGTGCTGTTTACTGTCCATAGCTTTTAGCCAGTAATTTGACACTTTGGAAAGAGCAGACACGGTACTGTGCTTGGGTCTGAAACTTGATTGGACTGAATTGAGGATTTTCTCACTATCCAAGTACTCCCTTAATTGGCAGTTTACAGTTTTTTCAAGTAGCATGGATAAAACAGGAAGCAACAAAATAGACCTATAGTTGTTCAAGACAGTAGGGTCTCCGGACTTGAACAGGGGGATAATGTGCACGGTTTTCCAATTAGGCAGCAATTCCCCTTGGGATAATGAGCTGTTAAAGAGATGGGTAATTGGAGCTGTCAGATAATAAGAATCTGCTTTTAAGAAGAAGGGTTCAAGTGAGTCAGCACTAGCACTCTTTTTGGTGTCCAGTGAGAGGAGCAGGTCCTCCACCTGTTATGTAGGACACTGGCTGGAACTTGAAGAGGGGGTGGTCGGTGAGGGGTCTATGGTTGGTCTAGTAGCTATGCTGGCGGTGCTTGTGGTGCTCAGTTTACTAACAGGTGACATGTTGAATGCAAGTCCTGCAGTGGCGAAGTGGTTATTGAGCTGATCGAGGATCTCAGACCTATCTGTGTAGGAGGTGTTATTTACCACAATTTTACTTGGTAGAGGAGTCACAGGGGAATGTCCCTTAACTACTCTCGGTATCTGCCAAAAATTGGTAGAACAGTTTTTGTTTGCCTCCAGAGTGACTGGAACAATCATTGTTTTTCCAACCTTACCAGTTTGGTGCAGGTATTTCTGGCTACCCGAAAGGAGAGCCAGTCTGAGTCAGACTGCAACTTTCTAGCCCTTTTCCAAAGGGTGTCTCTATGCCATAAGGCCCTCTTAAGTAGTGGGCTAAACCAATCAGGTGCGCGTTTCCTGGATTTGATTTTCCTTAAGGGTGCATGTTTGTTGATGATGTTTACTAGCAGATTCTGGAAGATACAGAATGCTTCAGACATGGAGGGTGTAAGGTAAAAATCCTGCCACTTTATGTTCCCAAGATGTGTCAGGAAGGCCAGGAGACTGAAGTATTTTAGGTTGCGCTTAAGCTTGGAAGTAGAGTCGGAGGGGAGGTGTGGGGAGCACCTAACACAGGCAACTGCACAGTGATCACTCAGATCATTGTGGAAGACCCCTGCGTGAGAGATATTATGTGACTTGTTGACAAGTATAAGGTCCAGAAGTGAACTTCAGTCTGAATTTTTCTTGTTAGGTCATGTAACATCAGAAATAATCTGAATGAGCCCATGCTGATCGCGGAAGTCCTTAAGCTTGTTTGCACTGACATCATTCCAATTAAGGCTAAGGTCACCCATGATAATGCATTCTGTGTTCGCTTTTGCCAGGAGAACATGAATATGGTGCAGTATTCACAGTCCCACTGCAGGGAGTCTATAGCATGAAGCTACCAATAAGGCTAGACCAGGCGAGAGGGTAATTTTGAAGGTAAGACATTCAAATTCTTTGGGCATTGATGCACAGACAATATCAGTGGTTAGGAATTCATCTTTGATATATATGGCAACACCACCACCTCTAATCAACCTGTCACACCTGATCAAGTTGTATCCCGGTATGTTAAACATTTTGTCGGGTAAAGTATTTTTCAGCCAGTTTTCCGAGAGCATCTCTACATCAGGCTTGGTATGGAGTACCCAGGCATGGACCTGGTCAAGTTTGCTGGCAAGGCTGCATACATTCATATGCAGGAATCTCAGACCCTTTAGCTGTGGGAATTCCCCCAGGGCAGTTAGCAGTAGGGAGGGGTCCGGGTTTAGTTCCACACTGCCTGCAGAGTAGCAGTAGTACTAATAATTTCCTGAGACATCTTACCAGGAATCTTAGGAAGGCTTTGTTAGGTTGTTTGCCTTGGACACTATCATGGGCAGCGGAGTGGGAGTTCAGTGGGCAGCAGAAGTTGATCAGAGCAGATAATACTACCCTAACAGATAGGGTAAGGAGGGGTCTGCTTAGAGAATGTTGGGCAGTAGGAGGCATGAGGGGTTGGAAAGGTGTAAGGATTACTGCCTTTGGAGGAAGTTAACTGACAAGAAGACACTGTTGGGCTTATTTCCAGTCCTATAGGAGTATTCGGGCAGGATGAGTCTTTCCTGGGGTCCAAAACTGGCAGGGCTTTAAGGTGAAGGTGTCTTATAGTGAGGATGCCTTTAAGAGGAGGGCAAGATCAACAAAGATCAACAAAGGGCCTGGGGAGACAGAAAGTTTTAAGCTCAGAGCACTAGTACTGGGAGTCAATGGGGCAGGATGGGGTAGGGGAGGGAGGAGCTTAAGTGTATTTAAGGGTGGCCTGGGAGGGGGAGGAAGGGTGGGTGAAATATTTGGCAGTTGGAGCAGCAGCCAGAGAGGCTGGGGCTGTGTAAAATGCATGTGAATCAATAGAATGTACACAGGCTAAAGATCATGTGCAGAAACTGTAATCGTTCAGTAAACTACAACACAGTCTTTTAAACAGAGTGAAAAAAATGCCCAACAAACAGTAAAAATGTATAAAAAATTAATATAAGTATTACTGTGCATACCTGAACACACAAATACTAAAAGACTAGCCAACAACCGTTGGAAAGTCTGCCATTCTCACTGTGGTCTGTGAATCTCCCTTGTACACCACAGATCCGCCCCTCCCCCGAAGCACACTTCTGCAGTGTCTATCAGTGCAGACACTGAATGTACAAAAGTAAGACACAATATTCACACCAAATCAGTAAATGCTCAATGATATAAACACACAAGGATTTACTACACTCAATGTACTAAATTTTGATTCAGTATTTGGATGCAAAAATGCTTTCTTGAAGGTTTTGGGATGGTTTGAGTCTCAGAGTTGTGAGACCAAACTGTCTCCAGCTTTCCACTACACACACACGCTACGCTGAACTGAGGCTATGCAAGACAATCTAGACCCCATGTAATCTGCCATCTCATGAATCACTGGATCACGATAAAAATGGGTGAACAGGCGTTTTCCCATTTTGCTCCCAAATTCTGGAACTCACTCCCCCTTACGGTGAAAACTTCAGCTTCCCATCATGAATTCAAAAACTCGCTATTCTCCCACCTCCTAGCCTCTGGCCAATGTAAATGCTCTTAATATGCTTTGTCCCACTGCAGGCAGTCAGGTCTGACCCCTGAGTAGTATACCAAATGTTCTCCTAATGCAATAAATGCTTGTCTAGGTGGCTATGAACCTTGATGTTATTAATGTCCTCTGCTGTCTTATGGTTACCTTAATTGTTTTATTTTACATCCTTATTATGATCTATGCCTAATATGTACCCTTATGTTACTATTACTGTGCTACCCAATGTATACCAGGTTTGTTCCATGTACATCTGTATTATGTTCTGTGCATTTCTGTATATTGTGACCAATGTCCTGTGCTCTCCCGGGTCATGCCTGAAAATAGGCAGGTCTGTTGCCTAGTGCACTTACCCGGTTACCAAAAGCTAATAAATAAATAAATAAAATTCACCTTGAAGAGCAAAAAAAAACAGTGAAGTAGAGGGAAGTCCATAGGAAACAATGGAAACTTCACATTACTGTGGAACATGAAGTTATTCACTTTGCTTTGCGAAGCATTTTGCTAAATTTGAGTTATACTCGAACAACTCCATGTAGCAAAGTTTATGGACTTCACCCGCCTCTACTCATGACATCATTAGGTGTGACATCATCGAAAATTACATCACCAGAGATGTACATTTCTATATTGAAAAATTAAACTGATGCACAATTAAACATTGCTACAACTACACATACACATACATACATTTCTCATTCCATGATTTCAACAGATTTCGTTGGCACATTTACATTATTTTATACTTTTTTAGTGGAAAAATTGTCATTTGTTATTGACAGACATCAGCCTCACAATTAAAATTTGTAGTGTGACTATTGTTTATCATTTTCACATAATCTGCACTAACACTGTACATGTAAGGCCAGTAGGCCACGTCTCTTAACATTTCATAAGTTCTTCTGTCCTCCTTATATGCTACAGATGGTTCATCACGAGCGTGTTGTAACATAATTCCCCATGACCTAAAGGAAACACCCATGTCAGTCTTTGTGACTTTTCATGAGTTTTTACCAGGAGAAAATTCCATGATTTCAATTTACCCTTTTTATGATACCTGGCTTTCAGTTCACAGTCTATTTGCAGGTCACTTTCAGAAGTCATTATTACCTTGGGATCCCTAATAAAATGATCAAAGTTTCCTACTGTTTACTCATCCTGTTGCAATTTCCCTAAACCAAAATCAGGTTTATCACTATACTTCTTGTAGGTGTTTGTTAGATGCGAGTGATATTTTGTACTGACATAGATAAATTAATCCTTTATTAGGGTCTGTAGGTACTCTGATAACATGCAGATCAGTTACCTCACAATCATGAGCATCTTTTGAAAACATTTCTCTCAATTGAAAAACATTTTACATGCAACTACCTTTTCTATTTCAGTTTCTCAACTACATGCACTTCTTTAAACTGTTTTGTTTCATTCTCTGGGTAATATTCTCTGGTAATCCCCAAATAACTGGAACAAGTAATTCCAAATAATAAAAGCATTTCCCTAGTGCTATTCCTAACTCACAGTTATGACCAATAGTAACGGGCTGTGTTGTAGGAGTGTGCAAAAAATATGCATTACTCGAGTGCTGATATTTAAGCATGGTGTGGCATGGTTCTTTAAACCCATATCACTAAACTGCTGGTTGGGCACAAATAATGCAGTTTGGTCAGGCATTCCTTGGCCTTTCTATACATTAATTCTAACAGAGAACTCCCTTACCTTACCTGGAACTGTTATAGTGAACTCATTCACCATGTGACACACTTGAGGATTACTTTGTTCAGACTTCAAGCCTTGTGGTGTCACTTTTATTGGGTCAGGGTTCCCCCCTTATTTGTGATCACAGAATATCATTGGCTAGGTCTATAGACACACCCAGTCATATAAGTACACCTATCTCAAGATACATGGGAGATTTCAAACCTTGTACTATACACACATCGTACTGTATATTCTTTTTCCCTATCTGGGGATTCAAGGCACAGACACCTATAATTTCTGAGCTACCTTCATGGTTTGGGACCTCTTTTAGTCACAAATGTTAAATTAGGCATCCGCCTCTTTAACACTTTGTAAAACTGTTCACTAATGAGACAGTACTCATAGCCTATGCACAACTCAGAACTGGAACCCTGCAAGTCCTCTATTCTAACTGGCACCTTAAAGTCACCTTTTTCTGATGTAATTTTAAAGAGAAAGGACTTGTGATTGGTGGCATTTACTTTCCACAGTCCTCGGTGGAGGCTGTGTACTCAGAGTCTAATGTCTCTGCATGAGAAACAGTAAAGATTCTGAGAAAGTAGGATTTGCCTCTTTTGTAAAGAATGCTGAACAACTTTAATTAATCTTAGATCTTACCACATCATGTCTTCACAAACAAACCTCATGATCTTTACTTCTCCATGTAGCCAAATTTTCAGAATTACCCAATAGCGATACAGCAGGTACTGTACATCACAAATAGTTCTAAACTTTTTCCAAAGGTCACTTCTAATTAGAAAACATCCTTTTTTTCTGTTGGTTATGTACACAATGAATGTGTAACTTCCATTTTGCCAAATTTTAACTTTAACCACACTTTACCTAAGGGCTTCTAGGCTTCTTCTCCATAACCTACAGTCTGTAAGCCATCAGAGAGGATGTTCAGTATTTTTGAGTCAGGGCAGGCCCCCTCAGGAAGGCCTCGTGTTGGGCTGAAGCACTGGGGATGTAGGGTGTTGTTTGTCCTGGGCACATTGCTGCAGTAATAAATGTGTTACTTTATTTAAGACTTTATTGCCTAATTAATTACTGCAGTAAGAGTACAGAGCTTCATTTTCTTCTTCCTGTCCCAAAACCACACTTCATGATTGTGCTTGTGGCAGACATGTGGGCTTGTCTAGCTAATGCTACCGGGTGGTGGGTGAATTTCTGTCAGTCCGACTGACAAACTATTCTTTTGTGAAAAAGCAAAACTGGCAATTTAATTAAATTTCTGAAGTATAAGGGCATAGAAGACTCAGTCTTGGATATGTGTGTGCCAAGAGGCATGCTACTTGCATACAGTAAAAAATGGATGGGCAAAACTGACAATGCCCCTTTAAGGCATCAGTCAGTTTGTCAAAAGAACTTTTAGACATCAGGATCACTTCTGCTCCAGAATCTAACAATGCTTCACAATTCAAACTGTATTAAGTTGCCCAGGTATGATGTGTTTCTCTTTAATCCTGACAACAAAGCTGTTTCACTGTGACATGGTACACTGTTTGCCATTAACTCTGGGCAACTCCTGAGAAAGGCCAGACTCAGAGATAGCATTTTCATTTTCTTTTGGTGCCTCATTTTCAAAGTTCATTACAGTTTCACTACCATTTTTAACAACTGTAGTTTTCTTTCCTTGGGTAGCAGTAGTGGGATCATACTCTATCACTCACGTAGTGTTACTGGTGTTACCTGTACTGGGGGCTACTGAATTAGTACAAAGCAAACAAAGTAAAAGCATTTTGAAAAACAACAAACAAAAGTAATCAGACACAATATGCAGACTTAGTAAACTTTTAAACATAGCAACATTATTCTTGCATATGAACTGTGTAAAGATGTCTTTGCAAATAAAATGTTTAAATATTTATTTCAATACAAAATTATTTAGATATTCCTTTGCATAGATAGTTTCAGTTGTTTCTTTGCATGTAAATATTTAAACGTCTTTGTATACAAAAATGCTTAAATATTTCTTTGTATACAAAAATGTTTGAACATTTTTCTTTGCATACCCATACTTAATAGAGATTGAAGATTTTCCCTTATGCAACCACCCTCTTTCCTAAACTACACTAAAAATATATAAAACTAATAATGCAATACTTAGAGACCTGGAGTTTGTGCAAAAGGTCATTTTTGTTCTTCATGATGCAAGAAATAATGGAGATTCCTTCTCTTGCCCTGTTGCTGACATCATCTGGGTGTTGATGGATCTGGCTTGGAATGCAGTGGTTCTCCCCACAATATCACAACAAGCTTCTAGTTCAGACACAGGGACAGGTTTGAGTCTCTGTTGGAAGGCGCCTCTACTCTTTCAGCCTGGATACAACAACTTCAGAGGTATGTCCTCACTGCAGCTGGTTTGAAAAGGAAATTCCCCATCTCAAAATAGCTGGGTTTTATAAGTCAGTCACATTATGGCATTACTATGACATCATATATACTAATTCACCAACTCTGATTGGATCTTGCAAATGAGGAGGAACTGGCAAGTTTCTGTTCTTGGTACCATCCTTCTGCACAGTACTTATTTTAATAGAAGCTAAAATCAAAGTTCTTGTCCAGCTTAGTATTTGATGGCAACCAGATAGATGTACCACACACACATTTTTAAATTCTCCATATCATTCTGCACATTTAAATGCGAGTCCCATGTCTATCAAGTCCATATTTCACAAAATAGACCCTAGACACTGTTTCAAAGCAAATATTTTCAGAAAAAATATACCTGGTTTCTTCTCACACCCTATGCTTTAAGATGAGGCACTTTTGTTCCAACTAGACCTTCTAGAAGTAGATTAAAAGACACAAAGGGCTCGAATCTCAAAGCCCTAAGACTGACATAAGGTGCCTGCATCAAACATTTCTGTTGCAGTTGGCACTTTGTGGCATTCCTGATTCAGAAATGTAGTCTGCCTCAGAATGGGGAGCTCCTGCACCAAAGGGTTGTACATCATAATGGCAATTGCCGAAAGGTGACTGCCATTATGGCAAGGGTACATCACTGAAAAATCAATTTCAGTGATGTACATCCCCAGCACACAGGCAAACAGCACCAGGGACTTAGAATTTAAATGTTAATGCAGGGGGCTGTGCCCACTGCACCCCCTACTAAAGGATTCTTAACTCCAGGAGGGTGCATGTTGGGTGGGGTGCAAATTCTGGAGGAAAAAAAATTGGGGGCAGGCAACACAAAAATGTACAGTAGGTGCACCTGGACCCGAACCCAGAACCCTCACAGCTTTAGGCTGCCACCCACCATGCTATGGGGCCAGCTTGGCAGTCCCACACCAACCACACTTGGCCAACCTCCTTCCCTTCCATCATGCTCGCTTTCCCAGCACGTGTATACATATAGTGATATCCTGTTGCTATATGCATGAACCTTGCCAATCTGGTTGCCTTCCTCACTCCCTCACCCTGTTCTTCCTGCACCACAAGTGGGTGGCCATTTTGGTAGGTGCCCACTTGCGGATAGTCCACATCACAGGATACCACACCAAAGTGGGTATGCAGTACCCTTGCAACCTATATTGAGATGTGCCAGATCATCAGGGGGCTTGCACCATGGCAGGCTTCAACATCCCCTTTTTTATATTCTAAAACCCTCACCATGGATGCAGCAAAGGGCACCAGCTAGGAGGTGGTCTAAGTGGCTTGAACCACTGGGACAAGGTGGACATTATGCTGCTGGGGGCATATAGGATGCTGGGTGGCAGAGTATGAGGTGGGGGAAAGCTGTGACTGCCTATTACTGAAGTGGAACCCAGAGGGTGGTGTGTGTACAGCATTATGCATACCATAAATGCCAGCATGTCCACATACCATACTATGATGTACAGTGCCTAGCACCCATACAGTATGTACATTTCCAACCCTAATGAAACACAATAGAGAGGAGACCAGTGATGAATCATCAGAATGCATTGGCATATTGCACTGCAACCCTGCAGACTGCAGAACTGTACAGTGCAATCTGCTGTGTTTTGGTGCAATATGCTGCTGCATTCTACTGATTCATCACTGGTCCCTCCTGTATTATGTTTCATTAGGGTTGGAAATGTACATACTGTATTGGTACTAGGCATTGTACATTGTAGTATAGTACATGGACATGCTGGCATTCATGATATGTGTAACAATGTACATGCACCCTGCCAGGTGCCACTTCAGTAATAGGCAGTCACAGCTCTCCTCCCAACTCATCTTCTGCCACCTCTGTCCCTTATGCCCCCTGTCCCCTCCTGGCAAGCCTTTTCAATCAACTCCAACCATGTCAGCCCTGCTAGTGTCATGCCAGGTGGGGGCTGGATTCTCATGGTAATTATCGCAGGGGCTCCACCTGTCTGACACAGTGGATGACACATGGCAAATGTGAGGACTTTGGCACCAGGATCCTGTTTTTTACAGTATCAGGTGCAGGGTCCTTTGTGCACCCAGAGTTTGCCCCATACCTGGAGCAATGCAACTCGTGTCATTCCAAAGGATCTTTGAGAATCAGGCCCAAAATCTCTTGTGGGGAGAGCTTTCTTTGTTTGAGATATCCGATGGATGGTGTTCATAAATCTTTACCTGTCAAAAGACTTTTTCAGATATCTCCAGCAAAATTTACAAATGACATAACTTATTTTTGCAACCATTCAGACATGTAAAAGTCTCATTTTTGAATGCTGGATGACGTGTGTATTCAAACAAGTCCAAACATGAGTCATTAGGCTTTTAAACTGTTAGTACAGGACATATTTGCAAATAACTCCTGTCTCACAAAAGCTGCATTTTGGAGGTCCATCCAGCCTGCCCAAGTTCCCTATAATTCCTGGAACCTACTGTTCCTTCAGGGTACTAACCCTCACCACCCTCTCTCTCCATTCTTCTCCTTAGTCCTATAGCCCTCAGTAACCACTATTCCCTTTATTATGTCCCAGCCCTGCCTGAATCCCCTAACTGTTGTTGCACCCACCACTTCAGTCAACAGACTGTTCCAAGGTTCCACTACCCTTTCTGAAAAGTAGTACTTCCTCACATCTCTCCTGAACCTACCTCCTGTTAATTTCCAGTCACGTCCATGTGACTGTGAATTTGTATTCAGGCTAAATTGTTCCCCGCAGTTCACTTTGTTAATGCTTTTAAGTAATTTGAAGGTCTCTCTCATATCTCCCCTCTCCTTTATGGTATCCATCGAGTTCATATTTAGTGCCTTGGAGTGCTCCTCATAGGATCTGCCCTGCTGGCCCTGAATAATGTTTGCTACTCTGCACTGCACTGTCTCCAACCTATCCTTATCCTTCCTGAGGTCAGGACTCCAGAACTGGGCACAGTGCTCCAGGTGAGGCCTCACCAGGGATCTAAAGAAGGAAAGTATTACCTCTTTTCTTTTTCCTTTAATACTCCTCCTGATACATCCCAGCATCCTGTTAGCCTTGTTATAGGCCTTGTTGCACTGACTTGATTGCTTAAGCTAGTTGCTAATGAAAATGCCCTGATCCCATTCTTCAGTTGTAGTGCTAAGTCTCTGTCCTCCCATCCAGTACTCTGTCTTGGGGTCTTTTTCCCCAGGTGCATTACCTTGCACTTTCTAGCATTGAATTTTAACTGTCAGATATTTGACCATTGCTCTAGCATTTGTAGGTCTTTCTGCATTTCCCTTATTCCCTTGTCACTATCCACCCTCCCACATAGTTTTGAGGCATCTGCAAAGAGACATGCTGTAGAACTAGAATATATACTGCTGTCAATTAATTATCACTATAACCTTTAATGCATGACATTAAGTTGACAGCGGTATTTCTTTGATGTACGTGCATTTCGGCTGTAGTATGGTTTAAGTGTTTTCAGTGTTTTTGTGAATTTTATAAGAATAAAAGACTCCAAATGATTTAGTACTGCATGTGAAAATAAGATTTATTTGTGAATTAGTGGCTAATATCCGAAAAAAAAGCACTTAGATGCTTGTACGCTGCCTCGTTTTGCTACTGTGTTTCAGCGTTTTCGGCATTTCGGCATCAGTGCACACTCAGCTCTCAGTCATCAACATCATCTGTAGGCATCGCCTCTGAAAATACAAGAGAAAAATAAGTACGCAAACAGTGTCCTGTATACTGGTACCGTATCTCCCTTAAAGAACTCAAAGTAGTGCTTTACCATTCAAACATTCTGCGTGGGCTCGCATAATCCCAGCTTTCTCAAACCCTCTCAGGCAGTCCTCTGTGTGGGCACTTAAATGCATAAAGCTGCTCACTAGCCACTGTGTGTGTTTGTTTTTTAAGGTAGTTGTTCCGAGGTCCACAGCAATATCACTGCTTGTGCTGTCGCCCCTTAGCTGTTCAGAGATTTGGGTCGCATACCTCACGGAAATGTTGCTTCAGCTCATCCTTAAACACTTTTTTAACAGTGATATCTAGTGGCTGAAGGAGATCAGTGCAAGAAGCGGCAACAAAGATTGGAATGATGGGGTTAGGAGTACTCTTCAGTTTAGCAAGATAGTCACACTTAAATGTTCTAACAGTACTTGTGTTGATCTTATTTTTATATTTACTATTGTAAAAGCATACTGCGTTCTTCACCCCATGCTCACATGAGTCCTGTCTGATCTCAAATCGGACTTTGGGCTCATACACCTTGTGCTGCACCTTTTTCTTTTTTGCAGGAGGGGAGGCAGCAACAGACGACAGCTCATCTGTGACAGCTTCAGCCATTAATCTAGAAATACCGACTGTCACACTCAGAACATCTGCATCAATGTCCACTGTCTGCAGAGCTGAAAAATCCCTCTTAACTGCCTTTCGGGGTGGAGCATTGAGCCAATGCACAAGCGACATCATAGCAAGAGAAACAGGTTGAGGTATGGCCATTCCTATTTAACCGAAAGTGTAGCCAGTGACAGAGTGCGATATAAATTTTATGCGATGGCGCTCACAATCGCCAATCCACAATATAAACTTTACGTGGATATTTATAGTTATACAGTAACCTGCCCTGGATTCCTTCTCCAATGTCACCAATGAACATGTTGAACAGGACCAGACCCAGGACTAATCCCTATAGGACCCTGCTTATAACTTCCTTCTCCTCTGATTTAATCCCACTGACCAACACCCACTGCTGTCTCCCCTCTAGTCAGTTACTAACCCAGTTCACTATGGGTTCAGCTGCATCCAGTTCTTCTATCTTCTTGAGCAATCATTTGTGAGGTAGAGTCAAAAGCCTTGCTGAAGTCAAAGTAGAGCAGATCCACAGCATGGCTCTTGTCTAATTCCTTTGTCACCCAGTCAAAGAAAACTATCTGCAGTATATTGTTCTATGCACAATGTCTGGAAGCAGATATCATCTTTTAAGAAAAGTACATATCTATGTTATTTCTTACAAAGGTTTCAGTACAGGTTTCTATGCACATTTTCAAAGAATGTTTCTTCTGTTTTAAAGACCAAAGCTTTAAGTATTGTCCTTTTTTGGTAATATGTCAGAGTTCGTAGATTCAGCAAGGTCAAATTCTTCTGGCTTTCCTTATTTTAGTAAAAATATCCATAGTAGCCTGTGGCAAAAAAATTGAAAAAAATCATTAAATATTTTGGTATTGTTGCATATTTGGGTTGGGGTTGGGTGTTGGATATCTTTCAATAAGAGAAAGATTCTATATGTGTTTTTGTGTGTGTGTGTGTGTGTGTGTGTGATGTGGGTACCTGTAGCTACAGTGGTAGTTGTAGAAAAGTTTCCATGACAGGTAACCAGATATAGCTCAGTAGGTGCGGTACTGAGGGCAGTACTGAGGTATACCTCATTACCACATTAGTAGGGTTGTACTAGCAGTGTCAGAATCTCTGCAGGTTGCACACTCACCTCTGAGACTGGAAGATCAGAAGGCTGTGGGTTCTATCCCCACATCTGGCACTTGGGTCAAATTCCAATACTGACACTGTAGTACAGCATGAGGGGGGTGCTGCACTCCTGAGATGCCATCTTTCGGATGAGACATTAAACCAAGGTCCCATCTGCCTATCCTGGTGGTTGTTAAGGTAGAAGTTAAAGATCCCATGGCACTTCTCAAAAAGAGTATGAGGCAATTTGTATTGCAATAAATCAATAACATTCATCTATACAAAACATTTCTCATTTCACAGCACCAAACACCCAAAACCAAACCGTACCCATCTGGCCCCCTTCCCCCTTTCCAAACCTGTGTTATATCTTAATATAAAGTTCTATTCCATTTTTTACCCATACTTTAAAATAAAGGAAAATAAAGGAAAATCCCCTCCACCACACTAACACATGTGCTCTTGGATGCATATTCAAATCTCTATGGTACACTTCCCCTAAGGCATTTTCACAATGCATACAAAATAATGGCTATATTATGATTTTTTGCCGAAACAAAAATTGGCATCTGCTTTGCCATAAATAATATTTTATATAGGCGAAAATAACTCTTATAGTACTTGGTTCATACCTCATCAGGAGCTAGGGAAAATATCCCAGTGCTATAATTTTATATGTCACTTTCTTCATCCATGGCATCTTCCACATGACTACTAGATACTTCCATAATTATGTGGAATATGAGCATTCTGTTTAACAATGCTCCTGGGTTTCTAGTTTGTTATCACAGTCTAGATACAAACAATTTCTATCCTCTATCGCTTTATGTTTATGATTTCCCCTCACACCTATTCTCCCATGAGCACATAGCTACTGAGCGTCCCACATTTGTGTTGGAATCCTAAGGTCTGTTGTTTGTTTAATCACCTCAGTTTGCCTCCCTTCCTGACAATGTTTAAACTCTGGTTCCTCTGGCCCCAGGTCCCTTAAAACTTCTTGATATAATTATTTCCTATTCCTTTGTAATATTTGTTTTGTCAAATTACATTTGTACATTTTTTGAAAAGAACATTTCAGGTATTCTGGTAATTTTTTCCCTCCTGACCCTTGAACTGGTTAAGTTATCCATACTGGTAAAATATTTTGAGCTAGCCAGATCCTGGCTGAATTTGTTTTACTTAAAAACAGAGGTTTAATATTTACTGCCCAAAATACACAGTGGAAAAATACTACCGGGTTTATCATCCCGATGCCCCTTTTTTAATAGGTAAGAATGTTATCTCTCTTTTTATGGGGTTGATCCTGCTCCCCCCAAAAAAGCTGAAAAAAGCTTGAAATATTCTAGTTTCTAAACATGCTGGGAGGGGGTTCACAGCACTAATGTACAAAAAATGGGTAACAAAAATTGTTTTATAATATGCACCCTTTTCTGTTTTGACATTTTCCACCCTTTGCATCTATCCACCTCTCTTTCTCCTATGTTTAAAGACTGTTTCCAATTAAATTTACCCATGTCCCCAGGCCCATAATATACCACTAAGATTTTTATAGGTGTGCGAGAAATCTCAATCCTATGCACGTCATTTTGTCCATATATCCCTCCTCCTAAAATCATAGCTTTACTTTTCTGTAAATTCAGACTTGCCCCTGATACCATGCCAGACTCCTCCATTTCCTGAAGGAGATGGTGTACCCCTTCTTCACTATTTACCATTGCACACACATCATCTGCATAAGCAATTATTTTTATTTCAGACCTATCAGACATGCCTTCAATGCCCTCTACATCCCTATTTAGAAGCACCTCTCTGATGAAGGGATCCAACATGAACAAGTATAACAGTGGATGCAAAGAACACCCCTGTCTTACCCCTTTCTGTATCAAAAAGTGTTTCCCAAGAGGTCCTGCTAAATTTGACGTAATTACTGCATTTTACCTTTATCCATCCAATCAATCTCAAAGGTACTCCATATGCCTTTAATACTGCAAACAAATACTTGTGGCTGACTCTATCAAATGCTTTGCGTTGATCTAAAGTTAGTAGAAACCCCGGTATCCTTTGTGTCTCACAATAATTGTAAACATCCCTCATAATGCATAAATTGTTTTGAATGTGTCTAACTGGCAAAGCACAAGTTTGATCTGAATGAATTACACCAGTAGCTACGTATTTTAAGCAGTTTTGTAAAATAAAGGCTAACATTTTAAAATCTGCTTTAATAAACAGATTGGTCTCCAGTTACTCATTTGTTCTCTGTCTCCTGATTTAAATAAATACATCACTAAACCCTTAGTGAATTCTTCAGGTAAGATATTTTGTAACAATAAGAATCTGTAAACTTTCTCCAATATAGCTGCCATGATATCTGTGAACAGTCTGTATCACTCATTTGGTATCCCATCTTCACCCATAGCTATATTTAATTTCAGATACTGTATTGCTTATAATATTTCCAGGTCCTGGATATCAGTGTCTGCTTTTCCCCCTAGGTTTTTATTTAGGTCTCTATCATGTAAGCTCTCTAAATATGCTGCCATCCTGTTTACATTTAAATGTGCACTTTGTGTGAAATTTTGTAATTGATTTTCCACTGTTGGTAGTATTCCTTTTATTCCTGCTTGTCTAAACCCCTCCTCATCCATTAGAGCTGAAAACTGTACATTTTCCATTCATTCTTTGCACGCTTCACATGGATCACTCTGTGATGTTCTCTGTTTCCCAAAAATGAGTTCTGCTTGTAAGGAATTAGCCCTGTTATATTGTACCGCTATCATTTCCTGTTTTACTTTCCTTATTTGGTCTCCTAAATCTACTCTCTGTTTGTGTGAAATAGTTAATAAATTATATAATTGTGTCCTCAGTGTAATATACCTCGACCCTTTTTCATTTGCTTTTGTTTTCCAAAATTTTTGAAGCCACTCCCTAATATCCACTTTTGTATCAATCCACCACCTCTCTAAGTCTTCATATAATGATAACACTGATGTTTTATGAATTAAAATAGCCAAAATCCCTTTTTGAGCTTCAGGCATATTAGTGGTTTCTGTGTTCATTTTCCATCTATTCTACCTGGGTACACCTCCAGTTATTGGTTCTACATAAGAGTACACAGCTAGATGATCATAAAATGCCACTGGTATTCCTCTAATATTTTGTGTTTGTATATGTTTAGATATAAAAATATAATCTATTTTTGAGGAAAAGGTTCCCTTTACAAATTTGTAATCTACCCCTGGGCTAGCCTCATACTGCAATCAATCAGGCCCCCAGTCTCTACACATGTTTTTAAAGCATTTGCATTGTAACAGATCTTCTTTCCTTGTGCCTTTCTTGTAGAAACATCCAGAGAACAATTAAAATCCCCAGCTAAATACACATCCCTTGCAGAAGCCAGAAATGGTTTTAAATCTTCCAGGATCTGACCCTCTCTGCTTTTGTCTGAGGGCCATAAATCACCAGGAACCTACTGGATCTGACTTTCCAAATCCCATCCAAAATTAAAACCCTTCCCAATACCAAGACAACAATTTTTTGAAACTTATACCCATGTCCTGAAAACAGTATACCCACCCGATCTGCCCTATCTTTCCCAAATGAGCAGTAAGAGGATCCCCATATCCACTCCTTACTTGCCAAAGAACATAACTTTGCTGTAGAAAATAATGTTTCCTGAATAAAAAACACATCTCCTTTCATGTCATGCATATAAGTAAATATGTCCCTTCTTTTACTATCATTTACTATGCTGTGCACATTTAATGATAAGATGGAAAACCCAGTCATAAGCAATTATTTATTAGACATGATAGTTTTTTCAAGCCTTTTTTTTTCCTTCTTTTTTTCTTTCCCTTTCATTTTCACTTTGGCCTCTGTCTTTCTCGGGGGGGGGATCGAGTGTAAGGAAGAAGTATCTGAATCCTGATCTCCTAGATCCATTGAGCCCCCCACACACTAAAGGACCCCAAAACATCATATGGATTATCCATTTCTATTTCTACTAAAGATGTTTTCTGCAGTTTTAGGCTCTGTCTCCTAGGATAGTGTGTTTTCCAATCTGGGGAAGATGGGAAACCTGCCTGTTTGTTTACTCTTTCTAGTGTTCTATCCTTAGACCCATGAGCCTTTTTTCCTCTGAAGGTGTGTCTCCTAAATGTTTCTCCAACCCCTCTACGTCCTGTGCTGAGTGCTGGTCTGGGCCTAATGAGTCTGCATCTTCTGAAATATCATTCTTCATGAGAACAGTTTCTGGAGTGGCTTCTGCTTCCCCTACAGGGCTCTCTGTAGGTCCTGATGCTCCAGAATGTGTGTGTGTGTGTTGGGGGGGTGATCTGAGCAAGGGTGGGCTGGGGAAGATGTATTTGCAGACTGTTGGGCTTTTTTTATTATGTCATCCTGGTTCACATTTCTTGCTCTGTTGTGAGCCGCCCATAGGCAGTTTTGAAAAGTATATCAGAACTCTTCACACAGATTGCATCATGCATGAATAGCATACTTCATGCTAATATGCCCATTCTCATTGCATATATCGCATCTTACCTTATTGCAGACACTTGTGAGGTGCATTCTGTCCCCACATTTATGGTATGCCTTTGGTTGTCCCACATAGAAAAGGTTCCCTCTGTCCCTTCCAATGAAGAAACTGTTTGGTAAATGCACAGTTCCCTCTGCTTCTTGTCTCAGTTTTACTCTAAATTTCCATGCCCCTGTCCAGAAGTATTCCTCATCAATAACAGACCCAGGGGCACTCAAGACCTTGCACCTGTGCTGTAGCCAGTGGAAAATATTGCTCACATGTACCCCTTCATTTCAGAACATGATCGTAATGAATTTTATAATGGGTCTTGTCAGCGGTATGCACATAAAGGGAGTCCAAAGTGGGGTAAACTTTAACTGATTTTACTTTATCCAGAATCTTTCTAAAGCATGGAGGACCAGAAGCTAATGTCAAAGGTCTCCTTCCCTGATATATGCATTAAAGCGTACACTTCTGATGCCAAAAAATGCATTGAATTTTTAATTAGTTGGGGCAGAGCTAACCAGTCAAGATGGAAGCTGTGTAACTAAGCTGCTGCAGTTCCAATCTTATCCATCCTGTTACATCCAAATTTTCAACACTCATATCCCTAGGATATTTATCCAGATCTGCACTCTGTACTTTGAGCTGAAGCCAACTCTACCTAAAGTGAGTAAATTGGACAAGGGATTGCTATTTTATTGACTGTTGAAGATTTGTTCTCATTGCTACCTCAGGCCTGTAAGACATTTGCAGACCACCAGGCTCCAGTAGGGGAGCAGTCCCAAAACAGGAGATGGCCCACTCTAATGAGCCTCAGATCCCCCTTACTAAGACAGTGGGCCAACAATTGGATAATATTACCTCCATGCTAAACAAAGTATTATTGGATACAGCTGCACTCATTTGCACCACCTCTAACACCAAAAAGGACATTGAGAAGATAACCTCCAGAGTGGTGGATACTGAATTTCAAATTAAACAGCAAGATCAAATCCTACATGACCAATTTCTCCAAACTAGGGACCATCATAGCCTGACACAATATCTACTGGCCAAGGTTGATGACCTTGAAAATCAAGGGAGAAGAAAAAACATTTGGATTGTGGAGCTCCTGGAGGGGATTGAGGGCCCAGATATGATTTCCTTTTTGCAAACATCTCTTCCAATAATGCTTAAAATGAACAACCCTCCTCCCTTGGAGATGGAGAGGGCTCAAAGGTCACTAGCTCCAAATCCTCAGCCTGGGGACTGACCTCTCCAATACTGTGTAAATTCTCCAGATACCCGGTTAAAGAACTATGTCTGAAAGCTGCTCAAGACCTCAGAATGCTGCATTGGGATGGGGCTCCCATTCAGATATTCCAGGACTACTCCTATAATTTATCTTGGAGATGTAGAGCCTATGGTCTGGTAAAGCAGGCCCTGTACAAGTTAAACCTTCCAACCTCCCTAAGATACCCTTCGCAACTACATGTACTGTATAAAGGTGAGCAGCTTACCCTTTAACTCCCCGGCTGAGGTGGAACTCTTCTTGGATACCTCTACTCCTCCCGAATGCCCTCAGGGCCAGAACTCAATGCCCCCCCAGCACCAGCTGGAAGACCCGCGTGGCAGATGCAGCATAGGGGCAGACAATGAAAGAAAGTGCCTGGCAAGTCGGGGAAGCCCTCTCTGCCTTCTACAGAGAAACCACAAAGGAATCACTTGAGGAGCCAGCAGCGGGTCCCACCGGCTTCAGGGAGCAATGGCTCCTCCACTTACTCCATGCCTGTGAAACTGTGCAATAGATATGAGCCACTCAGAGATTTGGTGCCAGTAGTGCCCTGGTTATGCCCGACAGAAGCACCAACCACGAAAATGCACTCCACCTGTACAATGCTGAGGGACTGACTGAATGGGCTGATTTTGAGACAGACTGGGTAGCTGAACCTCGGAGTCCATGGGAGGACAGGAGTGCCACGTCCTGCTTGAAGAAGCTGCAGGATTGGTAAAGGTCCCAGGGATAAGCAATTTTGTCAGAATTTGCTGTGCTATGCGGGGCAGTTGGAAATCCAGGGCTTCCCTAGCTTATCCATGGTGTAATGCCCCCTTTCCTAGGGCAAGGCTGTAACACCCACCTTGTGCGATGTACATCGACTCTCCTTTACTATAAGTCTCAGCCCCCTTTCTTCCTTCTTTCTCCAGCCACACCGCTCGCTTTCCATGACTCACAAATGCCATTCATGTCCCGGATTAAATGTGCTGTGTACTGTCCGGTCTGATCTGCGATTGAAATGTAATTAGTTGGACTCCTAGTTATATGTTAATCTCCTCTGTTGAAGAGTTATTGCTGATACATGCTCTACAGGATAGTCCAGCTACCACAGTATGTAGCATCAGTGGTTTTCGCCTCTTCGTTCTGTTTTAGTTTTTAATTGCCATCGGGTTCCTGCATGATCTCAGGCAAGGGGGTTTGATTTAGCTCCATATTAGAAGCCCCTGACGTGATACCCTGTAACTTTTCCTGGATTCTAATCTCCGAGGCCACTTCTGCAGATCGGGGCTGCTGCCTTGTATACATAAGACACTCTGGCACTTAGGGGATAGATCTCATGCAGGGTAGAGTAAGAAGGTACAGAATGTGGGCTGTCTGTAGAATGTTGCCCTATGGAATATGTTAAATGCCTGAGGTTTATTGGGAGCTAACATGGCTTCAAAAGGTTTATTATGGAGTATTTCCAGGCACAAAGCCCACTGTTGTTAGTGGCCGCTATATTTCAAAGGGAGTCTGGATTATGAATGGCCCCTCATTTTTACATCCTGGGGCCCTGATATAGAATGATACCACCATGGTGACAGTATTTGTGACAAAGCAATGTAATAAGTTAGTTGCACCTACCATTCCGGTAGAGGTACTTATTTTCTTTTCTTTATATACTAAGCTGAAAGAATCTCAATAACAATGTAATTCTCAATACATTCTGGCTCTCCCTGCTCTTTCTACCCATTGGTGCAAGCTAGTCTAGGGTTGGTGTGGGTGTATATGATCCAGGATATGGAGAACTAGCACCCCCTTTACAATGTTTTTGATGGCTAGAGATGCATGTACAGTGCTGTCCATCTTGTGGGACCCAGATACCACTGGTTTTTTGCACTCCGCCCCACTCCCGGGGATAGTCTTGGGCCATTGGGAGTCGATGGTGTGTCTTCCTCCTCCCTGGTCGAAAATAGACTACACCCCCCCCACACACTCTGACCTTGGTGAGGCATCTCAGCATCTCAACGAACTCAGTTGCATACTCAGCTTGCTGACCTGCCTTTCAGCCAAGGTGCTGCTCTTTAACTTACCTAAACTAACCCCCTGGATTGTGCTGGTACTCTGGAAGCACCTGGGACATCCCAGGGTGGTATATAGGTTTCTTTTTCTCTTCATTGTCCTATCAGGTTTACCGACAGTTACAAAAATGATTTCAGTGTCTATTAGGACCTGCATAGAACACGTTATGGTCATATTTAGGGCTGCTGTGCTGCTCAGGTTAAGATGGGGACCCTTATTTAGTTATTGGAATATTCGTATTAGCTTTCAGCTAACACTCCACTTAGCATCAGTGTTTGTTTATAGATGTTGGCATGCAAAATGGAAGCATCCTGACAATGGCTAAATTTTCAGATATCACAACCATTACTTGGAATGTCAGGGGTTTGAATTCTCCCATAAAGAGAAAAGCAATTCTGTCCCGGCTAAAAAAATTGGGCACCCAAGTTGCCTTTTTACAGGAGACTAAATTAATTTCCAAAGAAGCTGCGAAGTTGGTGAGGGATTGGGTTGTTACAGAAGCTCATTGCACTGCAAAATCGGCCAGATGGGGTGTATCCATTTTATTACATAAATTACTGCAATGGCAGTCTAAAGAGGTTTGCAGAGGAGGAGATGGTAGGTGAATCATTCTGAAGGTCTCTACTCCCTCTGGCCCTCTGATTCTCACAAATATATATGGTCCCAATGAGGATTCTCCTGAATTTCTTCACTCTATTTCACAAAAACTCATGGATATATTGTACGACAATCCAAAGTTGCTCATGGGGGGTGACTTTAATCTGGTAATAGACAGCCTCCTGGATAGGTCCAATGCCAGACCGGAGCCCCATTGCAGAGCGCAGCGGGCACTGCAGGATCTTATTTTTCTGCACCAGCTGTCCGATGTGTGGAAGGTATTGAATCCTTCAGTAAAAGATTTTTCCTTTTTCTCTGCACCATGCCAAATGGCTAGTAGATTGTATTACTGGCTCACTTCTCCTAACATCTCTATGGCCACCTCTGCGGTAGTTATTTCTCAAATCTATATCTCCGATCATGCCCCTGTCTCCCTTACCTTCATACCTGCTCTAAAAATCTCCAAATCACTACGGTGGAGGTTGGATCCCCTCCTGCTGTATGATAAGGACTTCACCCAGTGGCTTCAGATGGCTACAGAAGAATTTTCCTTCACAATCCCCCTTCCTCTGCCTTAGCTGCAAGCACTTGGGAGGCCTACAAGGCCACTATTAGGGGAGAAATCATTAGCTTTGCCTCATATAGATGGAAGATGAGGGGACCAGGAACTTCTTCTTCTGGAGAACACTTTAAAAGATATGGAGGCTAAGTACAAAGTGAAGCCCTCATTGCTTCAGACACCGACAGTATTAACCACTCTGGCTGCCACCCGTATAAAAATCAATACGTTGGTAAGCAGGAAGGCTGAGCTCTACATTCATAGAACCCAGCACCGTTACCAAGCTGAGGGACAAAAGGCTAGCAAGTTGCTGGCCTACAGGCCAGCTGAAAGAGCTATCACCAGCCTAAGGGACAGGTCAGGATAGCTCTCCCTGAACCCCACCTCTATTAATAACACTATGACTGAGTTATATAAAATTCTTTACTCTTCCCATGGATGTTGAGACGGTGAGTCTTACACTCAATTTATTAAGCCCTTGCCCTTCACTAAACTTTCTGACTCACAGAAAGTCACACTAGACCAAGCCATTACAGAGGCAGAAATTGGCAGAGCCATTATTAAGATGGCCCTTCATAAAGCTCCTGGGGGGGATGGGTTTCCGGTGGATTTTTACAAACTGGTTCAGCCCTTGATTACAGCCCCCTTGGCGAACATGTTGAATGAGGTGCACTCGTGTGGGCAGCTCCCTCCTACCCTATCTGAGGCCATAATTACCATACTACCAAAAGAGGGTAAAGATCTCTCGCTCCCTTCCAGTTACAGGCCTATTTCTTTAATCAATGCTGATGCCAAGATCCTGGCCAAGGTTTTGGCCTTTAGATTGGAGGAATTCCTTTCAGAGATTATTCACCCTTCACAGGTGGGGTTTGTTAAGGGCAGAATCAGCTCAGATCATATCCGGGCCCTAGTACCCTTAATACAGATAGTGGTCTTCCTCCCCACCCCAGCAGCAGCTGTTACAATTGACTTTCAAGAAGGCCTTTGACACAGTATGCTGGGAATATTTATTCACAGTCCTGAACACTTTCAACTTTGGCCCATATTTCACCACTTGGATAAAAACTCTTTATGCCTCCCCTATGGCCAGGGTCCTTACCAATAATGTCCTCTCGGAACCATTTTGCCTACAGAGAGGGACCAGACAAGGATGCCCATTATCCTCCCTACTTTTTGTTTTAGCCATTGAACCCCTTGCAGCAGCCCTCAGAAATCACCCTCATATACATGGACTTCAGGTTAAGGACAAATGTTATATCACTAAGTTGTATGCCAATGACTGCTTGATCCTAACCCGAGACCTACCACACAGTCTTCCACACATCCTCTCTACATTACAAACATTCTGCAAAATCTCAGGCTTGAACATCAATCTAGCAAAGCCTGAAATCCTCTCTCTTAATGCTTTTACCTGCCCCTGAACAGGGCTGCTTCAGCTCACCCACGGTCGGCCGGCACCCAGCCAGCCACCGACCAAGACCAGGACACCTGCTTGCAGCTCCTTGGAAGCTGCCTGCCCCTGAACACGGCTGCTTCAACTCACCCACGGTCGGCCGGCACCCAGCCAGCCACCGACCAAGACCAGGACACCCGCCTGCAGCTCCTTAGAAGCTGCCTGCCCTGAACAGGGCTGCTTCAGCTCACCACGGTCAGCCGGCACCCAGCCAGCCACCGCACAAGACCAGGACACCCGCCTGCAGCTCCTTGGAAGCTGCCTGCCCTGAACAGGGCTGCTTCAGCTCACCATGGTCGGCCGGCACCCAGCCAGCCACCCGACAAGACCAGGACACCGCCTGCAGCTCCTTGGAAGGTACAACAGACTGGCGCATGCCAATCAGAACTCTGGTGCTTCCAGCAAACCCACTCTGATTGGCCAGGACTTTTCCCCTGCTATAGACACCTGGCACTTTGTTAGATTTTCGATAGAACTAAGCACATTTCAACTGTGTTATTAGAAGTTTTTCAACTGTATTAGCTGGATTGTAATTTCTACTACTCTTTTAAAGTGCTTACACCTCTTCTGTCTGACTGCTCTTCCTGCAGCCCCCCCCATCCAAGCACTCTGCCTTGGTGCCGATAAGCCTAACTAACCTTTTTTTTTTTTTGTGGCTAGTTTTCCATTAGCAGGTTATACAGACCTGCCACTAGAGGGATTCTTGGTCTTCTACATAAATCACTGTACTAATTCGTGGGCCATATGGCCTGCATTATCATTCGACTTCTTTCCTGGTGCTGCTACAAGGGGTGGTTGTAGTTGAGGTTCCCCTAAGCTTCACTCAACAGGCTGACAACTTCCTTAGAACTGCCTGTGCAACAGCTCTGCAGCTGAAAACAGGAAGCCCTCAGTGTCTGCCACCCACCCTTCAGACTTAAGTCAGATAGATGCTGAGCACCCTATTATTACCTACGCTGCGCTGTCATACCAATAGATACTGATAGAATCCTCTGCAGAGAGCCAGCACACCTGGGCACCCTTGATTGGTGCTGCACTGCCATAGGGGGATTGTGATTGGTATACCCGCTTGCCTGCTTTTCTCTGATTGGGGCACCTTCTCTATAGCCTGCTACAGTGTTCCCTTCTTAATTTTGACTTCTCAGCTCTCGCTCTGACCTGAATTTTCTCCCAACCCTACCACCCCCCTCTCCCAGGCCTCCTTTAAATACACTCATGATCCGCCTCCTATATCATATTACTGCTTCATTGGCCTAGTTTTGACTGCTGCCAACCTATGATTGGTATCTGAGTGTGGCCAATAAGACTGCCCTGTGTGAATATCTCTTGAGCCCCGCCACTACCTAAACTGCTCCTGCTCTCCTTGCTCCCCTTTCTGTATTTTCTCATCTAGGTGTGAATTATTACCAGGTGGGCAAATTACTTGCCTGAAAATATTGCCACTAATACAAATCATGAGACCACTCAGTCTGGGACCATGGCTCTCCTTATTGTGTTTTTATTGCTCCTAAGGTGCAGAGTTTTCAGCAATACAGTGCAATTTGAAGTACCTCAATGAAATTCAGTTCTGCAATGTACCTTATCAATTCCTAATGTTATAACAGTCTACCGTGCAGACACTATGTCATTTTCCTCTCCCCTTTTAGCCTATTCCCCCGGTTAGCCTACACCCCCTTGCTACTGTCCTCACCTGTGTCTACTTAAGCACTTACATTGATCACGATCGACTGTCATTACAGTGGTGCTGCCTCTTGTGCAGCATGATATGGGTTGCTGTGAAGAAATAAAAAAGCAGTCTCCATTCTTATAAGCTCCTTAAAGAAAGTTATACTTCTGCTTCTTCTCTGCTCAGGAAATGTGGAGCTCAACCCTGGCACCCCCTACAACTTACCTCGCCTATCAATTTTGCTGAGGCCACAGGTCCCAAAATGATGATGGTCAACATTTTAAGCCTGCCTAAAATGCTTGTACAGCTGCAAGCCTGGGCTGCACACGTTAACCCTGACCTTATCATAATTACTGAGTCGTGGTTAAAAAAGCGAACACTGATCAACAAATATCACTGCAAGGCTACAATTTATTTAGAGCAGATAGAGAGTCTGGAGGTATGTGTTATTCATGCCAAATCTAAGTGCTTGGTCACCAATATTGATGCTAAAATCTCTAGCCAAGGAATTTGAGTTATTTCATGAGCCTTTCATCTCCCTCCTCGGAATGTATCACTTATCCTAGGTGGCTATAGACCCCGTCTGGTGGTGATGAAGTCCTTAATCTTTGAAATCCATGTTCGCAGATGCAAAAACTGAAACAATATTTCTAGGAGATCTAAATATGGACTGGCTGTCACCTAAATCACATGGCCTCAAATCCCTTTGTGACAGCTAGGTCTTGGGCAATTAGTCAGTGAACCCACTAGGAACAACACTCTAAATACTGCCAACAGTTCCATTCTAGATGTGGTACTAACCACCCATCCACACAAAATATCTCATTTGGCAGTGTTTCACAATGACATGAGCGATCATGGAATTGTTGCTTGCATAAGATCTCAAATTAAGACCCGGCCTCAACCCTTCTTTAGAACAAAAAGATCCTTTCACATATTCAGTGCAGTAAACTTCCTATCTGACCTGAGCATGATCAGATGGCAAGATCTCTACCTAGCCAAAGATGTCAACAAGGCAGCTTACATCCTTAACCGACAAACTCACTACAATAATAAATAAGCATGCCCTTTCATCAAAGTAGGGTACAGAACAATTCCAACCCTGGTTCACCTCAGATCTCAAGGCAGCCCTTATAGCTCGAGAGATAAGCTCTGGGCTAAAGCTAGACATTCCAAAGAATCTTCGGATTGGCAGGCCTTTAGAACAGCCAGGAATAACTGTGTGAAAAACCGCTCTGCTAAAGCTAACTATTATATTTCTACTCGAACAAGCTAAAGGTAACCCTCATAAAATATGGAAGACTATCAAAGCTATAGAAGGACTGCCCATGGCCCCCTCTGTTCCAACAAAGATAGTTGCAAGTGGCAAGATTGTGGAAAACAAGTCCCTAATCCTGGAGGAACTTAACTCCCACTTGCCACAGCTGGATTTGCTTTGTTCGTCACCCCTTATGCTGGTGCTGCGATGAGCCAGCATACCCCTCCCCCTACATCTAGTCCTGCACCCAGCCCCTTCCAACTGCATGAGATAACTTATAAAGAAGTAGAAGATTCTCTTCTTAACTTAGACACCAAAAAAAGCGCAGGGGACGATGGCTTGGAACCCTTTTTCCTAAGGTCAGGCTACGCCCATCTCACTGCCCCAATTCTCCACATCTTCAATCTTTCCATTACATCTGCTACTGTGCCATCCTGCTGAAATCAGCACATATCCTCCTCTATTTAAATCTGGTGACCCATGCCATGTAAACAACTATAGGCCTATCTCCATATTGCCTATCCGATTCTAAAGTTCTCAAAAACTGATCCATATTCAGGTAAAATCTCACTTGGAAACCTTCTCTCATTAACCCAGCTCAATCTGGCTTCCGGGCTAATCATAGCACAATCACTGCACTAGCAAAAGTAACCAATGATTGGATCTCTGCTATAGATGCTAAGAGGTAACTGGTGCAGTCTTTTGGACCTCAGCAAAGCTTTTGATACTGTTGATCACAAACTATTAGATCAATTGCCTCGCAAAGTTGGGTACCACATACCATACCACCCAGTGGTTCTCTAGCTACCTAACTGGAAGATTCCAAAAGTAAAGGCGAGAGGCTTTTTTTCTGCTGCCTTGCCAGTTGCAAGAGGACCCCCAAGGATCCATCTTAAGCCCTATCTTGTTTTCTTTGTACATTATGGCTTAGATGCTAACATATCTACATCCAATCTGCACTTTTTGCAGATGATGCTTGTTATACTTCTGGCTCATCGTTATCTGAAGTCAAGGAGTGCTTCAAGCGGACCGCAGCAACTTGAGCATAATCTAATAAAGGCAAAGCTTCTGCTCAATGCTAAGAAGACTAAAGCGATATTCTCCTGCAGTGCTGTCACAGGCCCCAATACCCTTGCCCAAGACTTCATTGTCACCACGCTAAACGAGCTTCTGGAAGTTGTAACCAAATTTAAATATCTGGGTATCTGGATCGACAATAAAATTATCTTTCAATGACCACGTTGAAGATGTCTCTAGAAGGTTAAAAGCAAGGTTAGGTTTCTTCTACAGGAATGGACTTTTCCCCTTGAAACTCGAAACAAGCTTGCAGGCCACTTTTCTCCCCTACTCGACTATGGCAATGTAATCTATTCCTCCACCACTCTTGCAAATCTAAATAAACTGGACATCCTTTATCACCATCGTTACGGTTCATTACCAACTCCCCTTCCTTCGCACCACTGTGAGCTTATATGCAGCTGTTGGTTGGACATCCCTACTACTGAGCGCCTGCTCCATGCTGGGCTATGGACTCTTAAACTGCTCCTGCAGAAATTGCCAAGCTATCTCTAGTCCCTTATTAGTATCTCACATAGTGCATACTAGTTAAGAAAATCTGACTTTATTATGCTTGACATACCAAGACGCTGGACTTCCTTTGGTAAACGGTTATTGCATATGCCCTTCCCTCCATTTGGAACCAATTACAAACTGTACTGAAACTAACTAGTGCAGTTTCAATAAACTTCTACAAATTGCTAAGTTCAGCCAAAATAAAAGACACCTGTAACTATCATTAAGTCTCTTCCTTCCCCATGTGTGCCATATTTATCCACTGGTAAGGTATAATTGATTTGTCATATTAACTGCTTTCCCTTCCCCTTGTACTCCTGGCTTTATCTATGCTCACGCTCCACTGCTACTCTATCAAATCACTCCTCCCCCCCTTATCAGTTGTAGTCTGTTGTTTGTTCTAGCTGCCAAAATATATGTATTGCAGTTATCATGTTTCATTTATCAGTATGCAACCTGTAAGTCGCTTCCCTGTCTCATATCAATGTTTACCACCTGCAGTCACCCTATGTGGTACCCTTGTATGTATATCCAGCCTGTATCATGTAACGTGCATTTCATGTATATACTGTTATTACCTATCTGTGTTTGTACTTTTAGTGTTTATGTCACAGGACCTCCTTGTGAATGAACTTGCTCAATGGAGTTTTCCTGCAATAAACTTGAACTTGAACTTGAACTCTTACAACATTGGCTGGTGTGGATTCCCAAGGTCTGGCCTGGGCAAGATCCCAAATAACATACCTGGACATCCGGCTTACCTCCAAACTCTCGCCCCTAATGGACATAAACTTTAAGCCCCTAGTGACCAAACTCCAATCTGCCATGAACAGATGGGCTCATTTGCACCTCTCCCTGGCAGGCAAGACTGCCGCTATCAGAATGCTGCTTGCCCGTAGAGTATATCGCCTGTTATCCCGTATTCCCTTTCTTCTTCCCGATACATGGAATCAAAAGCTGAACACTCTGATTAGCTCCTTCTTATGGGGCTCGCACAGACCTAGATATAGTAGAGCTAAATTGAGGACTCAAAACCTGAGGGGAGGCTGGAACCTACCCAACTTCTCTCAGTACTCCATCGCGTTTATAGTAGCAAAGTCCTTAAAGGAGGAGGGTACCTGTCACTCCCTTCACCCTCCTGCATGGTCCCAAATTGAAAGAGATCTCTTGCAGGGCCCTTCGGTTTCCACGCTGGTACCACACCCCCTTCCAAAGCCACATAAGGGCTAGCTCTCCATCTATCATGCACATCAAGCCTGGCAAAAACTGGGGCTCCAAACCTCTCAATGCCTCGACTTGGGAAGTCATACCCCCCTCTCTGGAATAACTCCAGCCTCTGTATTAATAAATCTCCCATGAACTGGGCAGACTGGGCCTCTAAAGGAATACTTTACATTGCGGACTTGAGATCCCCAGAACACTCTGACATGGACTCGTTCCAGGGTTTGCAAAACAGATATGGCCTCCCCCACAGTGATTTTTGGAGATACCTTCAGATGAGAAGCCCCTACCAGTCTTGGGTTAAGAAAAGATGCACCTGTGTCACTTGTAAAAAGTGTAAAGCTGTTAGACCCTCTCTTCCTATAGATGACTGGATTAGGCATTCCAAAGGTAGGGCTGGTCTAATACAGAGATTTCAAAGAGATAGTGCTCCCAACCCCTCTCTGCTGGCCAAAATCAAATGGGCCACCGCATAAAAGATCACCATTATAGATCTACAATGGCAACAGTGCTGGTTGAGAACTAGCCAGGCCTGCTGCGTCCACCACAGCCTTCTTTTTCAGAACAAAATACTGCACCTCTGGTATTATACCCCATCCCAACTAAACAAGATGGGTCTTCTCTCCTCCAACTGCTGCTGCAGATGTGCGGCCCCAGAAACAGATCTGCTTCACATCCTGTGGTCATGTACTCCTTTGAAGTCCTACTGGGAGGAGGTAATCCTACACTGCTCCCTTATCTTAAAGACGTCCCTTCCAGCAGATCCTGGTCCTTGGCTATTAGGCCTTATACCCGAGGCTCTCACCCTCCCCAAAGCCTTTACACTGTGGCTCATACAGGCCTCGGTAGAATGTAAGCATCTTATCATACGTCGCTGGAGATCCCTAGAGGTCCCACCCCTTGTAGAGTGGCTCAGTTCCATAGAAAGGTTGGCCACCCTGACCAGGATATCTTGTGTTAAAAACCAGTGTTATAACAAGTTTGAAGCAGTTTGGGCCCCTTATTTAACCTATGTTGACCACATTAACCGTGCCTTGCCCTCCAGATATTCGAAGGACAAACTGAAACCTCCATGACCACCCTAGTAGTAATGGTTGATTGATTGTTAAAAGACTGCAATTGCTTTTCCTTGTAGCTATCTTGAGTGTTCCACCTCTAGATGGTCGTACGGGTCCCCCCCTCAAAGCAAGTTTCTACACTTTATGTGAAGAGTCTTTGTCATTCCTATTCCTGCCTTTTTAAAGTGAGTAAATACCTTCTCTCTGGATTTTTCTTAGTATACCCATGGTAGGATTTTCCTGGTTTAATGATGCTTCACAATTAATATTTCATTAAGCTAGTTGTAATACATGTTCATCTGCATGATATGGTTGTTTGTCTGGTGCCTCAGCTGTTTGTATTAAGTGGTATGGTTGTAAACCACTTTGTCAGCCATTTGGTCTAATGGTTCTACATATGTAATAATCTGAAATCTCCTAATAAAAAGATTGACTGCAAAAAAAAAAGAATTTTTAATTAGTTGTTTGCCCACAAAATGCCTATCTGGGGTGGTTTCTAAACCTTCACCTATACTGTATCTGCATGGCATTTTGTCTGGGGGATGGTGCTGCAGATGAAAACAAATCTGCAAATCTAGGCCTTTGAGGCCTATTTTGGGGGGGGGCTCATTCCTGGTATATCACCTTGATTTCCCCCATGAGGTTCTTGAGGGGTATGGGAAGGGTTAGGTGCTTCTTGATTTGTTTGTGCTTCCTCTTGATGTCTAGGATGTCTTGTCTGTGGAAACACCCCTGAGTTCATTTTCCTTATATCTTCCCGTGCTGGGTTACCATTTTCTGAGGCTCTGTGGGCTGCCCTGCCTACCCTCATGGTCTCCTCAATATTTTTCCCTTCATCATTCTGTATCAAATCTTTTCCTGGTATCGTTTGTTTAGTCTCATTATTACCTTCTGTCTCCTTTCTTTCTCCATACACCCCTCTCCCTCTTGGATATTTTTTCTCCTCTCTTTACCCATTGCATTTTCTGTGTCTATTGTTTTGTCCTGTACCTGGGACTCCTGTCGGAAGACAGGGCCCTTCTCCACTCTGAAGCATGTCCTTCTGAGGCTCTGCTTGTATCCAAAAAAGTCATATCGGAGTTGGGTAGCCATCTACCCGAGGATACCTGTTTCTATCCTGCATTTTGTAGTTCCTACTTAGAAGACCATTGCTGCACATCCTCAGGCTCCGCTGTAGTTCCAAACACCTGTCTTATAATTTTCTTGTGCTGGCAAAAGATGTGATGGTACACCACATTCAGTCATCCAGATCTGTTCCACAGAGCTTCCTGCCACCTCAATAGTTCTGTTGCTTTCTCTTCCATCACGCTTCTCCAAGCACTTCTCTGGAATTTTTCTTTTTGGGTAGCTCACCTCATCCACAGCTAGTAGCTGAAACAGAACAATTCTCCTTGCATCTGATTCCTTTTCCAGCTGGATACCTGCCACTACTATATCCGCTGGAGTCATCCTCATAGTGCTGGTTTCAATGTTGCTTGCTGCATACACCTCACATGAGTCTTCTGACTTGATTTCCATAATTCCCTCCTGGGCTTCACTGGTGTCCTCCTGTCAACCATCAGCTGGGGTGGAGGATGAAACTCCAGCCTGCTGCTCTTCGCACTGCTCAGTCTCCACTGAGCTCTCCATCGTCCTGGGCCAACAGCACCCTCTCTTGATGAGTAGGGGAATTTTTATTGAGAGGATTTCCAAACAAACATAAAACATGCCACACATACATACATACAGTGTTTATACATATTTATACATATCTAAACTTTATGCAGTTTGTTAATTCATATTTTAAGGAGGCTTAGCCCAGTGTTCACAAGTTATCCATAACATTTTCATCCTCTCTCCTGTGCATATTTTCAGATCAGAGGTGTACAGTTTCTGTATTGAGATACCAATATTTCTATAGATTTCTACATACAATGTCACTTTCTGTTGTGTTATCCAATGACATCTAGCTTGCCACATGTAATACCTCACTATAGCTAAGATTACACATCTAGTTTCAGGGAAATATTTCTTCATACCTCCTTCTAATACCCCATATACCAGTGCACTATATGTTAAAGTGCTTAACAAAGGCTTTTTCCACTGTTCAGCTATATAGGCCCAGAATCCTTTTATTATTTGGTATTACTTGGTATAAAAGAACAGAAGAAGGCCAGAGCCCATCGAGACTGTTCCCCTTCTCTATGTGGGACATTATTTATCTATTATCCCTCAACCAAACATCTAATTTGTTTTTAAAGACAGTGGCACTAGTTGCCTCTACCAATTCTTGTGGCAAGGTGTTCCATACAATGGATGCTCTTATTGAAAAAAAGTTTCCTTTTGCTGGTTTTATAAGTTTTTACTTCAAGCTGTTTATTATGCAGTCTCGAACATGTCTCCTTTTGAAGAGTGTTAGACCACATTTTTCCATTAGATCTGGTGAATTTATTAAATTAAAACCATATGCATATCACCTCTTAATCTTCTAGTTTGAAGAGAGAAGAGACCAGTAGCTTTTAATCTGTTCTGATAATCCAAGTTTGTTAATCTTGGAATCATTCTAGTTACTCTCCTTTGAACCTGTTCAAGAATTGCTATGTCTTTTTGGGTTTGGATTCCAGAAAGGAGCCATAGTCTGAATACGGTCTAATGTATGCCCTATACAATGGAATAAGGCATTGTTCAGTGCAATTAACAAAAGTGCATTTTATTTGCCTCAAAAATCTGCTGGTCATGCAAGCAGTTCTAACACAGTGATCATTTGATGTAAGTTTATTATTAACATATATCCCTAAATCTTTTTCACAATTTAATGAGTGAAGTGGTAGTCCATTTATATAATATATCGTTTTTGGATTATTTAATCAAATGCACTACTAAACACTTGCCTTGATTAAACTGCATATGATTTTCATTTGCCCAAAGTGTTAATTTTTCCAAATCCTTCTTTAATGCAGAAATATTTTCTTGATTATTAACCTTGACCCCCCCAATTTAGTATCATCTGCAAATTTAACCATGAAGTTATTTAGCCCTGTTTGTAAATCACTGATAAAGAGATTAAACAATGTTGGTCCCAAGACCGACCCCTGTAGTACACCACTTGTCACACTACTTGAATCAGACAAGATATCATTAATTCTGACTCTCTGAGAATTATTTGTCAACCAGTTTAAAGTCCAGTTGACAATATTAGGTGACAAACTAGACTGTGCATTTTAGTAATGAGTTTTTCATGTGAGACTTTATCGAAAGCTCTACTAAAGTCCAAAAGAATTACATCAGTAGGGATACCCACATCTAGTAGAGTACTTATATTATTGTAAAAAGATATCAGATTGGTGGTGCAGGAATACTTGGGAGTAAACCCATGCTGATTTGAATCATAAATTCCTAATTTTTTACAATCTTGATCTATTAGAGACTTCATTACTCGTTCCACTAATTTACCAGCCACTGAGGTCAGGCTAATTGGATGATAATTTTGCACAGAACCTCCGTTGTCTTTTTTAAATATGGGAGTAACTATTGCTGAATGCCAATCATTTGGTACAATGCTTTCTTGTAAGGATTTGTTGAAGATAATTGACAAAGGTATAAAAATATTTATAGAGGTTTCGATCAGAAACCATGGATGAATACCATCTGGGCCCAGACTAGTATTTTTTTTAAGTTTTTTGATAGCCTGTATAATGTCAGTTGGATAGAACCTATGATAATCTACGTGGTGAACTTTAAATGTACTAATAGGTGATTTTTGAGAGAAGACAGAACAAAAGTACTTATTAAAGAGATTTGAGGTTTCTATATCAGATAGAGAAGAGCCATTGGTTATAATGGAACCAATGGTCATTGATCACCTTTTTACTATTTATGTAGGAGAAAAGAGATTTGTGACGTCTCTTGTGTGAGCTAGTTTAAATTCTAGCTTATTTTTGCCAATTTAATAGAATTTTTAAGTTTTCAGATAGTCTGTATTTATGTAATAGAGTAGTTTTAAATGGAACAGAACTATCCTTAAGTTTCCTAAAAAGTTTAATTTTTATTTTAATCTGAATTTTAGTTGTCTTGTTGAACCAAGGGGGAATTTTTCCTTTATTATTAGATTTTCTCTTAGATGGAATAAAGGTATTTTCCAAATAATGTACAATGTTTTAAAAAAACATCCCTTCCTACTGCCAAACAGCAAATCCAGTGGCTATAAAAGTAGAACTGGCTTAGGGTGGATGGGGGGGAATTAGTAAGAAAAAAGGCTAGCAACAGGAAGTTGTAATTTGAGTCACCTGCTTTTATAGTGTCTAAGCCACACCCCCAATTAAGTTCTCTCACCTCCTACTGGTTAAGCAAAGTAAATTGATACAGTACCCTTCACAGCACAGAACACACACTGACTTTCTTTTTTTTAACCCTAAATAAGACCTCTTCTACTTCTAATAAAATATCTGTCTGCTTAATCTCAACAGACCCTGACTCCTGCAGAGATATAAGTGTTAAATTAATAAGAAAATGTAGCTTCTTTTAGTTAGCTGCTTTCTGCTCTACAAGCAAGGTTAGCAACATTTTGCATAATCTCACTCTTTAAAAAGATGTTCCTGCGTCTCTAATTCTTGAATACATGATTGTCTTAGACATTACCTTTCTTGCACCTGTTTGTGCTTGTTATTATTCCTTAGCCCTAGCTTCCCATGTAAACTAAGCCATACTGTATCCCATGCAAAGGCAGGTATACGCTTTGAAGTTAACATTTCTAGATTGTATTGTAACTTCCCCTCAGGGCATGACCCCAAGACAATCTCTTCTCTATCTTCTTTACTAAGTATAACAGCATATAGCTCTTTTTGAGATTTAAGTTGTACTTGCTCCTTGGTAATTCCCTATTTAATAAGACTATTTACTTGCTCTAACCTATATTTTGGAACTTCTGTAATTTTGCTTAAAGTGCTTACTTTCTTTTCTCTCCAGACTATAAAGCATGCTTCTAACCATTTCAAAACTGCCCTTTCCACATTTTCAATCCTGGACACACTGCACTCCCAAAATTATATGCCATAAAAATACTACAAAAGAACCCCATCAGGTTTATCATGTTAAGTCCCCCATCCTCCAATTTTCTGTAGGTTACCATTCTTTTTACAGGGTTTAGTCTGCTCCCCAAAGTCCCTGAAAGAACACACTATTTAATGAAACCACCAGGGAAGGAGGAGGAGGAAACACATAACTAACATACAAAAAAATGGGAATCAACAATGTTTTAATGAGCATAATCCTCTTTTTCTTTCCAATTTGTTGGCCTTTCCAGGAATTTAGTATGTTCTGCCCTCTTTCTATTCCTTCCTCCAAATTCTGCTTAGCCATATCTGTATCACCATAAGTTATTCCTAGTATTGTGACTGTGCCCTTTTGCACTGGAATACCTGAGTAGGTGTTGTTTACTGGCATCTGTGTGTCCCCCAGTACTACCCCCTTACTTTTCATAAAACTAATTTTTGAACCAGACCATTTTGAAAATAGTTGGTACATCTATATCAATGCTTCTTCATTCGTTGTGTGATCTATACATAAAACTAGGTCATCTGCATACATAAGACTTTTTATAGTGGGGTCATTAGATCCTAATCCTATTCCTCTTATTCTTTGATTTGACTCAATTTTCCTTACAAATACATCAGTACAATACACATATAACAACAGGCTGAGTGGGCACCCTTGCCTAACTCCCCTTTTTACTTTAATGTTTTCCCTATCCATCCATTAACATTCGGTGTTAATGTAGCTTCTTCATATAAGACTGAAACCCATCTAATATATTCAGAAGGTATGCCATAAGCTTTGAGTACTTTTAACATATATTGGTGTGAGATTTTGTCAAATGCTTTCTCCTGGTCTATTTCTAATATATATATATATCCTTGTAGCTCTTTTCTCTCTACTCTGTTAAAAATTTCTCTTAACAGTATCAAATTATCTGTTTGTTTTCTTCCTAGAATTGCACGTTTGATTCAGGCAAATTAGTTGTCTTGAAATGGCCGCTAATCTATTTAGTAAAATTTTGCTTAGTATTTTAAAATCTGTATTTAACAGACTTAAGGGTCTCCAATTTTTCAAATCTTCTTTTTCTCCTTTCTTGAATATCAGTATCGAAGTTGCCTGATACATTGATTTTGCCAATTTCCCTATTTGTAACATGTGGTTGTACACTATTTCTAAAACTGGCACCAACTCTTCACAAAAAGTTTTGTAAAATTCAGCTCCTATCCCATCTGGCCCAGGGGCTGACCCATTTTTTAGTCATTTAATTGCTATTTTTATTTCTGTTGCTGATATTGGATTGGTTAGAAATGTGCTATCACTCCCAACTAATTTTGGCAACTCTTGCAACATTTCTTCACGTTCTTCTGTCTGTACTTCCATCCCAAAAGCTTCCTTAAATTGCTTATTTACTAACTTTAGTATTTCTTCTGGAGTGGAAACAAGGTGTCCGGTTTCTGCTTTTAAACTCTTTATTATCCTATGTTCTATTCTCTTGCTACACTCTTTGAGCAGGACTAATATTCCCTTTTTGATATTAGTACCAAATCCAGATTCTTGTGTTAATGTCTTTGCTCTATTATACTGTAATAGAAACATCAGTTTTTTTATATCTCCAATTTGTGTGTCTAAATTCAATTTTGTTTGTTCTGCTTGTGATATGAGTTTCTGTAGGTTAGCTCTTAATTGTAGGTATTTCAGGTATTTATAATTCATGTTCTCTCTTGTAATTCTCTGAAACAGTTGTTTCACACCATTTTGGTGTCTTCCCAGCAGAGGGCAGCACTTTCATACAAAATAGCTACTGATATTCTAGCTTGCCATTCTTGTCTCCAAACTTTTTGTATTTGTTCATCCGATAATACTGAATTATTCAATCTCCATGCATTGTTTTTGCTTCTTGGTGTCCAAGCCCAAGCAACTCTTATTGTTATGTATTTATGATCAGAATATTCTCTGGCTTGCAAGTTTACAGCTAAGATGTCTAAGATTGAAGAAGAAAATACAAAATCAATTCTTGTGGACAATTGTCCTTTAAACAAGCATTTGTCAATACCGAATGTTTGCTTGCTGGCATTGGCATTGGTAGTGTTACAGAGCTGCATAATAGGAATGGCAGTGAGGTAGTGAACTGAAGCCAACCCCACCACCCTGCAGATAGTGACAGGCATTGGGGTGTGCCTTTGGGTCATCAGGCATAACGGCCACGCCATTTCACCACACTCTACCCTGCAGACACTGACAAGTGTCGTGGTGTGCCTTGGGGTGTTTGGCCCTTATGCTCACTCCATTCCATCAGGAAATATGGTGAGATGGGTGCGGTATAGGAGAATGGGGTGAACTTTGGGGCCGAAGAGTCCAAGGCATACCTCAGTGCCTCTCACTGACTACAGGGTGTGAAATGGTATGAGCATTACGGGCAAGAATCCCAAGTCACACCCCTGATGCCTGTCATTCTCTACAGGGTGGGGTGTTATGGTTGGAAACCCTAACTCCTCAGGCATTCGTTGGTATTTTCACTCCAAATTTTCAACATGTTTTTTTGTGACCCCCACCTCATGAACAGTGGCAATATCAGTTTGTTGCATAGGCTTATGCACAGCTACTATGGCATTTAGCACCACAGGTGCAAAACACATTCTGAACAGGATGTGAAAAATGACAGCTGTACTGTTCAAGGGAGGTGTAAAATGGCAATGTTGCAAATCTGCAGTAAAAATGTTAAAAATACTGGTGAAGTCACGAGCGTGCATAGAAACTGTGCAATGCACACCCGTAATGTAATTAGTTTGGGGATTTTTTACAGCAGATTGTCAACACAGCATTTTGGGACCTCTGATCATGAACAGTATCACTGTGATTTTCTTTATCTGTCCTGAACAATGATTTCCCACAGCAACCACGCATCTCTGCGCTGAAAGTGTGAAAACACATTTCAGCCATGTTGTGAAAAATGACAGCTGTACTGTTCATAAGGAAGTGTGGAAAAATACCACTGGTGAAAATCTGGACTGAAAATATTACAAAGTCATGAACTTACGAGGGTGCATGGAAACTGCACAATGCTTACTCGTAACACAGTCATTTTATGGACTTTTGTCACCAAATTTTCAACATAGCCATTTTAAGACCTCTCTGCTCATGAACAGTGTAACTGTGATTTTCTTAATCTGTCCCAAACATTGCTTATGCACACCGACTGCACCATTGTGCGCTACATGTGCCGAAACACATTTTGGGTGACATGTGAAAAATGGCAGCTGTACTGTTCATAAGGAAGTGTAATAAAATGGCAATGTTGAAAATCTGGAGTGAAAATATTGAAAATTAGAAACTTATGGCGTGCATAGGAACTGAGCAACTCACGCTCATAAAACAGTCATTTTTAGGAATTTTTTCACCAAATTTTCAACATAGCCATTTTAAGACCTCTGCTCATGAACAGTGTCACTGTGATTTTCATGTGTCCCATACATTGATTTTGCACACCGACTGCGCCATTGTGCGCTACCTGGGCTGAAACACATTTTGGGCAAGATGTGAAAAATGACAGCTGTACTGATCATAAGGAGGTGTGGTAAAATGGCAATGTTGAAAATCTGGAGTGAAAATATTGAAAATTCGCGAACTTACGCGCGTGCGTAGGAACTGCGCAATGCAAACTCGTAAAATAGTCATTTTTAAGAATTTTTCCACCAAATTATCAAAATAGGCTTTTTGAGAGCCCACCTTATGAACAGTGGCAGTGTTGTTTCATTACTCAGTCCTGAAAGGTGATTTCACGCAGTGACTGCGAAATCACCCTTCAGGCCTGATTAACGCCATGACAGTGAGAGCATTCATGAGAAGGGGTCCCAAAAACCCCATGTTGAAAATTTGGTGCAAAAATTCCAAAAAATGCCTGAGATATGCAGCAAAGTTGAAAAAACCCTATCTATCCCATTATACAGCTTACCGGCATTTCCTCAGTTCGCGGTTGGCTTTAAAGAGTGCAGACATGTTCCTGGTCCACTGAAGATCATTACGACAGATTCTGGAGGTAAGTATGGGGTGGGGGTGTGGGGAGGCAGGGTGCACAGTGGGTGGCGTGGGTGGGCTGGGTGAATGCTGAGGGAATATTTTCTTGTTTACAGGTTTGTTTTTTTTAACAGGAAGACGACTCGAGACATTTGCCACGCTGGGGTGGGCTCCCAGCATGGCAGCTAGAAGGCTGTTTGGGGGGCTGGAGCCGACGGGGGATTGGGCACCCCTGTCAGTCATACGGACTTGTGACATGCTGGGGTGGGCTCCCAGCGTGGCAGCTGTAAGGCTGTTTGGGGGGTCTGGAGCCGACGGGGGATTGGGCACCCCCGTCGCCCATACGGATGTATTGCCAAGCTGGGGTGGGCACCCAGCGTGGCATCAGGAACTCTGTTTGGGGGAGGAAGTGCAGCACAGCCGATGGGGGATTGGGCACCCCCATCAGCTATACAGTGTGTGCATGGGGGGGTGAGCACACAGTATGCGTGTGCGTGTGTATAAGGGGGGAGCATGCATGAGCAGGCGATATCTTATTGCTGCTCACTGAAGCGTAGCTCCCTCTTTCAACTGTATGCCACTGCATTTTCAGCTGCTGTCATAGACAGCTCCAGCAGTGATTGGAGAACTGCGATCGTGCCTGCAAACACGCTGACTGAATTGGAAGATGCTGACACACCTCTGAAAAACTCAGATGATGGCACTATGTTTCTTGCACATGCATGCAAGCAAACATAAAAAGGTATTGCCTCCCACAGGAAATTTGGTTCTAAAAGAATCCACAGGTTTGTTGTCTATCACTGTTTTATTTAAGGCTGTTGTATCACAGAACAATTTGTCTGTTTTCAGTCCCCTATCCGCTTTACCCATTCCACAATTAAAATCACCTGCCCAAAGTCTCAGTCTAGATGTACAAAGAAATGGCTGGATTTTATTAAAAAGAGCCACCCTTAATGCTTTGGTCTGGGGAGCATAAATATTGACTACCCTGAGTCTCTCCACTTGGAAGGAGATATCTAGCATTAGGGCTTTCCCGGGTTCAGTGTCTACTAGCTTAGTTACTTTAATGTTAGGATTATTCAACAATATTCCTACCCCATCACATCTTTCTTGTCCTATAGACCAAAATGTAGATCCATTATTCCAGCTACTGGTTCCCCCTTGTATTTCTGCATTTGTTTTTCACCTGGTGTCTTGTATGCAGATAAGATCACTATTTTCTTGTGCTAAAATGTTTAACACTGTAATCATTTTACTATTCCCTTTAATACTATTTACATTGGTTATCAATAATGTAAAGGAATCTATTCGCTTTCTTATTTATGGGGAAAGGTTTAATCAGGAAGTTTTGCTACACCTTCTTCTCCTGGTTCTGTCCCCCCCCCCCTTCCTCATAGTCTGACATTACTTCTGTAGTAACTGATACTATAGAGGAGGTGTCTGACATATCCACCTGTGTCCTCATCTGATTACTCCAAGCTCAAAGCAAAGAACTTGTCTCCTTTCCTCCAAGAATTTTTCATTGGATTTTTTCCCTTTTTCCCTTCTGTATTCTTGTCTATTAAAACCTTCCCTGACCTATTTCTTTTCTTTGCAGTTACCTTCTTAAAACTTTCTCCTTGACTGGGTGGGGTGGGGTGGAGGGGGCATTCCTTCTGTATCTATCTTTTTTGCAGAAGCAGTTTCCTCAGCATTAGGTTGACTTTTTGTCTGCTTCTGTGGGTTTGGAGCCAAGTCTTTTCTCATTTTCTCAGGTTGAGCCTCCTCTATTACTATGTTAGAAGGCCCTGGAATTGGATCTGGGGACAATTACTGGCTTCTTTTGCTGTTCTTTGGGCTTGCATTTGTTGTGCTCTATTTATTAAACCTTCTTGTGGAGGGCAGTCTTCATGGTTATGTGAAGCCCATGGGCATTTTCCATATCCATGACTGGTGTTCTCACATAGGTTACACTTGAAAAGGTTAACACGTACCACAGAAGCATGCCTATAATCTAAGCAATGAGTGCACCTAGGCGTATCACATGCTGAGCTCATGTGTGTACGTGAACTGCACTTAAAACAAGATTTGGGTTGCCCTATATAAAACAAAACACCCCTGTCTCTGCCCAGGTAAAATGTGCTCGGTAAATGTACTGGACCTGTATTGGTCGAATACAGTTTTACCTTTATCTTCCAACTTCCATTCCGATCTGCTCGCTATCTAAAATGGGAGCTGGTTTGTCCAATACTTTGCATCACTGCCTCAACCAAAAGAGGACATCTTCCACATGAATGCCCTCATTTCTAAACATAACCATAACATATTTGATAGCAGGTTTCATAAGAGGGATGGCCATGTAGGGAATCCACAGTGGGTTGTTTTTTAAATTTTGATGTTGTGCCCAAAACCTGTCTAGACTTGAAACTGTCTTAAAACTGGCATCATAATTGCCATTACCAAGGTGTATCAACGCAAATATCTCAGATGAGAAAAATCTCACTGTGCCCTTTAAAAGCTGTTTTGCCACATACAATCTGTCAGGGGGGTTTTCCAGTCCCCTTTTATAAATTAACCTAGCTGCATTTCTCCTTGGGGCTGGTTCTCCTTTGTTTTGAAACAAGTCCGATAATTTAAACATCGGGTCCAACCAGGCTTTTTTTATTGGGTCTTGCAATATATGTTCTGCTGGACCCATTCTTTGTATTGGTTCTTTTTGCAAGTCTAAAGATTGTGCTGCAGCTGCTGTATCATTGGGGCCCTTAATTATTTCAGTACTTTTTTCCACCCTTAGCTCCTTGTTTCTTCCAGCAAGGGTTTTAGGGACATCCTGTGCTATATTTTCTGTAGCCCTGCAATATGTTTTAAAGGCTCATCCCCTGAGTCTGGGGACCAATGTCCGTTTTTATCCTGCAACCATCTCGCTCCTTCCAAAGCACAAGCGGGGGACCAGTTATTTTGTAAGTGCTCTAAATCCTTGTTCATTTCACTCGTAGCTGGCTTTTGCATGTCTTTATGTCCCACTTCTGTTTTTTGTGCTGTGCTGCTTAGGGCACCTGTTGTAAACATTGCTGCCCCGTTTTGCACCCCCATCTGCTTTGCTAGCCCCAATCAGTGTCTTGCTGGTCTAGGGGTTTTTGCCATAACATCTAGCGTTGCTAGCTCTAGGCACTCAACAGACTGCTGAATTTCACTGCCAGTTGAGAAAATGTTTTGCTTGTCTTTGTCCATTTTGATATCCTTGGCCTCTGCTTTAGTTGCCACATTATCACATAGCTGTTTGTCCAGTGAGTCATCTAGGTTTTCTGTCACAAAGTCCTATTGCATATTTGACAGTTCTTTTTGTAATTCCAGCCTTTGCATTCTACATTTCTCTTCTGTCTGCATTAACATTTTTAGCTTGTCTTTCTTCTGCTGCAAATCTGTACCAGGTATTAAAGGAGGTATTACCTTGTCAGTGCTAGTAGCTTCTTTTACTATTTGTGATCAATCCATTTCAGTATCAAGGAAACTTACTGGAATATTATCCTCTTTGTCTTCTTCATAAACCAGTTGCAAATCCACTTTATTCTCAGAAGATATTAAGTCCATAAAGGGTTCATTTTCATCTGTCTCTCCTGCATGCAGACCTTCTCCTCCTGGATCCACCTGGGCAACCACATTCATTCACATATCTGGTCGTGTGTAGTACAATATGGTCTGCAAGCCCATTGGTCCACACTGTGGCCCAATAGCATACAGATCATACTGTACACTGTCATTCAGTGGGTGGCTGGGTGGGGTGCTGCCACCCGCTGATGATGGGGGGGTGCTGGGTGGCTGGGGGCCTCTGTGGGTGGGTGGGGAGAGGTACCACTGGACCACCAGGTTGAACTCTCGTATCACTACAGCACATGATTGGGCATATGGGGAGTCCACTAGACCACCAGGTATATGATTATTCTTGCTACTGCCTGCGATCAAGCATAGGGTTATGTGTTTGTCTACTACTGCCCGTGATTAGGCATAGGGCTATGTGTTTGTCTACTACTGCCCCTGATTGTGCTTGCAGGGTGAGGGGCACTGAACTACAGGGGAGACCAGGTGCTTGTGGATGGTGTTCCTGATGGGTGGGTGGCCACCCACAGCTGACGGCTGTTGAGTTGCACCTTGCAATACAGCCAGCCACCTGTGGGTGGCCAGCATTTGAGCCTATATTTTATGGCTCAACTTTGAGCACCAGTGTGCGGCACATGTAGGGGTTGCACCAGCAGATGCACCGCACATCCTGGGCTGAATATCAGGATGTGCCGCATATGCATGGGCACACCCCCTGCATCTGCGTTGCATAGGATTACCTTGCACCCCGCCACATAGGGATTTGCACTGCACCAGGCAGCCTTCTCAATTTCCCACCAGGGTGTAATGCAGGGTTGAGCCAACACAGCTCTGATGCACCAGGCACAGCCCCTTTGTATATCCTGGCCCTTGTCTTCATTTATTTAAAGCTTAAAAAATGTACATGTCAGAGGTACAAAAACTGTATATCAGTGCCACCCCCAAAACAAAAGCCCAACAGTGTTTTGTACCCCCAAACTGGAGCTTTATCAAGGGCTAACCACCTCAAGTATAGCAGGACTTTATATAGTATTTCTGATCACAACTCGTGCAAATTCACAGCACACAATTAATCAGTTATTTAATTCTACCTAATACATCAAAGTACTATCTAAAAATCCTCCTAGACAACAGGTCTGCTCATACCATGTCAATTAAGTAATTGCCTAACCATCACATATTTTATTACTAGGTGGACACTTTTTCATTCACGCAACCACCAAAAATATATACTAACAGTTCCCATATCAAAAACTGTCATCAATCAGTGGACTTTTTGTTATTTTCATTTACATATCCTCTTTTGACAGTCATGAAAGCCCTGCAATTGCATGTTATACTTCATTCACTACTTCATTAAGTCCAGCACTATGATCAATCCCGTGCTTCAATATATCCGTCCATAAATTTCATTCTGGGTAATATGAGCACAGCTGGAGCTTGAATTCAGTTAACAGGACCTCATGGGAACTTCCAGTGCAGGCCCCCAAATCCAATATATCGGATATATCTCACAGGTATTCTTGACAAGGCAAATCTTACTTATAGGGAGTACCTGTTGAGTCTGAGAAAAAATTAGTAACGGCATCTAATATATAAATAGTATCTCTACAGTGTGCTCCTGATTCCTCCATTAACCCTGTGATAGTCCTCTTTCAACTCTGTCTTTACATCCATCGAATAGATTAAAATGAGATGATTTCCCTCGTGTCACAAATTTTCACATACTCCTCCCCACATCCCACGCTCACTCTTGACATAGCTAATTTTGCACAGCACTGTCAAACTGGAACTGTGTTGTGACAGCGAATATAGAGTAGATATACTGTAGCACCCTTTCTACAGCGGCTCTTCCTCACTAATCATGGTACCCTGATGCATAGCTGACAGTCAGCACAAGTGTAGCAAGGAGCTGATGATGACTGGTACATAACTGAGCCTGCACTAGTGGTCAGAACAATGATGTCACATGCTGCTTGGAACAAAACAACAAGTCACAAAACATTACCAGACATACAGAACTTGGCAACAGAAGTTTGGCACCAGTCATCATCAGCCCCTTGCTACACTTCTGCTGATGACTGCAAGTGACTGTACATCAACATTCATAATACTATTACTACTGCTAGTAATAATAACAAGCATTTGTCAATGCCGAACGTTCACTTGCAGGTATTTGCAGTGGTATTTGGCAGTTGGACATGGCTTATAAAAATCAGTGACAAAGAAGTACAAGCATTTGTCAATGCCGAATGTTGCTTGCTTCTATGTGCTGTTTAGGTATTTGAAAGTCATTGGAGTGCAAATATTGAAAAATCGCGAACTTACGAGCGTGCCTAGGAACTGCACAACGCACGCTTGTAAAACAGTTATTTTTAGGAATTTTTTCACCAAATTTTCAACATAGCCATTTTAAGAGCTCTGCTCGTGAACAGTGTCACTGTGATTTTCTTAATGTGTCCCGTACATTGATTTCGCACACCGACTGCGCCATTGTGCGCTACATGGGTGGAAACACGTTTTGGGCAGGATCTGAAAAATGACAGCTGTACTGCTCATAAGGAGGTGTGGTAAAATGGCAATGTTGAAAATCTGGAGTGAAAATATTGAAAATTCGCAAACTTATGAGCGTGCATAGGAACTGCTCAACACACGCTCGTAAAACAGTCATTTTTAGGAATTTTTTCACCACATTTTCAACACAGCCATTTTAAGACCTCTGCTCATGAACAGTGTCACTGTGATTTTCTTAATGTGTCCCATACATTGATTTAGCACACCAACTGCTCCATTGTGCGCTACATGGGCGGAAACACGTTTTGGGTGAGATGTGAAAAATGACAGCTGTACTACTCATAAGAAGGTGTGGTAAAATGGCAATGTTGAAAATCTGGAGTGAAAATATTGAAAATTCATGAACTTACGAGCCTGTGTAGGAACTGTGCTGCAATGCACGCCAAAACAGTCATTTTTTGAATTTTGCACTAAATTTCAACATGGGGTTACCCTTTTCATGAATGATGTCACTGTCATGGCATTATTTGGGCCCAAAGGCTGATTTCACGCAGTGACTGTGCAGTGACTGCAAAATCACCCTTTGGGCTCCAATAACGTCATGACAGTGACATCATTCATGAGAAGGGGTCCCAAAAACCCCATGTTGAAAATTTGGTGCAGATATTCCAAAAAATGCCTGAGATATGCAATAAAGTTGAAAACACCCTATCTAGCCCATTGTACAGCTTACCGACATTTCCTCAGTTTGCGGTCGGCTTTGAAGAGTGCAGACGTGTTCCCAGTCCACCGATGATCCTCGCACCAAGCTCTGGAGGTAAGTATGGGGTGAGGGGGTGTGGGAGGCAGGTGTGCAGTGGGTGGGTGCGGGTTGTGGGGGCTGGGAGAAAGGTCGTGGACAGTTTTCACTTACAGGTTTGCAAAAAAAAGACGACGGGGATGTTTGCCACGCTGGGGTGGGCTCCAGCATGGCAGAAGGATGGCTGGGGGTGGAGCTGATTGGGGATTGGGCACCCCCATAGGCAGACAAGACGGACGCTGCCACGCTGGGGTGGCCCAGCGTGGCAGAAGGATGTCTTGGGGGCCGTGGGAGCAGACGGGGATTGGGCACCCCTCAGCAGATGACGTGGGACGCTTGCCACGCCTGCGGGCTCTCAGCATGGCAGCAAAGATTTGGGTAGATGATGAGTGTTGTGTATGACAGCGGTGGTTTTTGAAGAGAAGACCACCCTGTCACACACAGCACTGCGTCCGACTGTGCAGGATTGCCACGCCTGCTCAGTGGAGCAGGGATTGCAGGGAGGGAACACCTCCAAAGTGTCCCATTCTCCCAAGACGTTCCTTGCGCATGCGCGCAAGCTAACATAATAATGAAACATTTACACAGGATAACCAACCCAGCCACTGAGATGTAATGCGTCATCTCCTTTCACTGGGCTTTCTACGTCTATCGAACCTGGGGGGAGAATGAAATACTATGAGTTTAAAAGCAACTGTGGGCAACATAGAGTTTCTACTGTGATATAAACTCACTTTCTGTCAAGAAATGATGGCTGAATTCTGAGTTATTGTTCTTAGGATAAAAATAAAAGGAAAGAGCGACCCGATCCATACAGAGATTTGATGAACTTCCCTCAAACAGATAACAGCCTTCAGCTTCTATAAATTGCAAGACTGTTGTCATAGAAAGGCATAAGACTGGTTTGCAGATGTACTGTATAACTCCTTTATTCCATATTGTTGCAAAGCAGAGTACATTGAGTTAGAGACCAAATGGCTTTTAGTCTAAGGTTTCATTTCACATCAAAGACATTATTCATTATTTATTCCATGCCCAGATAATAAAAATAAATAAATGCATGATGATTTCTGACACAGTAACATCCAAGGATGTGGACTGTCCTTACAAAGGGTGCAAAAAAAAGCAGTTAACGAAATTTGGCATTTTATGCACTAGCAGTAAATTTACAAAACATTACTTTTTCTATAAATTTTCACATGTACTATTTGCATTTTCCTTTATTTAATTGTCTGCATAGTGCTTTCTTTTATTCTATTTATACTGTACACAGAATTAAGATTGCTACACAAAAAATTAAAGCAGCTTTCCATCGCACTGTCATTTCTCTAAACTGATGAAAAATTTGATATAAGAGACAGAAATGTGCTTGACTCTAATACACTTCAAGGCATTTACAAAGAATGACCTTGCATTTATGCCAACAGAGCAGCTATCCTAAAGGCTAACTGCTTCCTCCAACTGCAGTTCCTAAAGACAAAAGTATTCGGGATGGGAAAAGTTTTTGAAATCTTTTCTTAAAACACAAACATATAAAAAAAAACTCACAACTCAGTCAGCACCTTCACCCCCACCACCAACACAGCTACCAACACTCAGACATACAGGCAAAAACATTGCTTAATTAATGTAAACAAAAGTCAGCAGCCATTAGGAATTTACATAGGAAAAAAACAATATAAAAAAGGTGAGGTAATTGACTGAATTCCAACAGTACACAGTGGCAACTGAAATCATATTATTTTCATCACAAAGGCAAACTTTGAATTAATGATACAAGTTAACAGCTGTACACTGCTTGTGACAAGATTCAGCTAATTGGGAGGCAATTATTTATAGGGCCAGTTCACTGAAGTAATGATTACTGAATTGCTTGGAATCAAAGGCTTTCAGGTCGTATCAGTGGTTAGCAGGTATGAGACTGCTGTTCTCATTGAAAGTTTTATTTTTTTTTATGGTAAATGAACAGATCTCACAGTAAGTCCAGCATGAGAATATAGATAGGACATGATTGGGGTGTGTTAGAGACACATACGAAACTACAGTATAGGCAGTATAGGACAACTTTCAAATTGTAAACATGACATAACTGTGTATTTCTATGATGAACTGCCACACAAAAGGTTACCAGTCTCACTGAACACAGACTGACATTTTGTAGAGCAAACTTAACAAATCGATGACAGACATGGTAACATTAACTGCCATAAACCGCACATACCGAATTTGTTAAAATTTACTGGCTACTCTTTTTTTGAGTCAAAGGATGCAGGGCACAGATTAATATCAGTGAAGCGTGATTATAAGGGATGAAGGTGTTTATTTCATCATGTCAGAACTGCAAGCATGTGGAAATAAAAGACAAAAAGAATGAGAGCTCCCTTTTCACGTTCAGTCTCAGAGTCACCACTACTCACACTGCTAATAAACTCAGGTATTCAATTGCCTTAGTGAATGCTGCACTCTAACAGCCCAGTCCCTGACATGCCCCTGCCTCCTCCAGTCCTGATCAGCCATGCAGATGCACAAGTAAAAGTATGATCTGGGCCTGGAAGGGACATGCGGTTGGGAGGGTTATTAATGCATCTGCAAGTATCTAAAGGACATACGAGGGGTTGTATCTGCCTTCCCAGTTTTTTGGGGCTAAAAGAGAATGCCCATTTAATTTATTTCACATCTGCAGATGATGAATAATAAAGGGGAGGGAGGGTGGTCAGAGGGAGACTGTGAAAAGGCAGAGATACTAAACAAATATGTTTGCTCAGTATTTACAAATGAAGAGGGGGAGGTACATAAAACAAACAGTAGAAACACTCTGGATACAGAAGTTGATACCAGCCCATTTATAGAAGAAAGGGTTCTGAAAGAACTCTTAAAACTGAAGGTGGACAAAACATGGGGCCTGATGGGAATCATCCCAGAATTCTAAAAGAACTAAGGGTAGAACTAGTGACACCACTGACTACCCTTTTTAACAAATCATGGGAGGATGGGGTGGTACCCGAGGACTGGAGGAGGGCAGATGTGATTCCCTTCACAAAAGTGGGAGCAAGGCAGAAGCAGAAAACTACAGACCTGTTAGTTTAACCTCAGTGATAGGGAAAATGATGGAATCACTTCTGAAGGAAAGAATTGTCGAGTATCTAGAGGCCAGAGGGGCACAGGACCCTAGGCAGCATGGATTCACAGCAGGAAGGTCATGCCAGATGAATCTGATAGATTTCTTTGACTGGGTGACCAAAGTAGTAGATCAGGGAGGGGCTGTGGACATGGCCTACCTAGACTTTTAGCAAGGCATTTGACACAGTCCCACACAAAAGATTAATATACAAGTTAGCCAGCCTGGGAGTGGGTCCCAAGATGACAGCCTGGGTAAAGAATTGGCTGGAGAATAGGACCCAGAGAGTAATAGTAAATGGAGTCCACTCAGGAGAAAGGAAGGTTACTAGTGGGGTACCGCAGGGTTCAGTATTAGGACCGGTCCTCTTCAATGTCTTTATAAGCGACATTGCAGAGGGACTGGAAGGAAAAGTATGTCTCTTTGCAGATGACACAAAGATCTGCCACAGAGTTGATGCACAGGGTGGGGTGGAAAGGATGAGAAGGGACTTGGCAAGGTTAGAGGAATGGTCAAATGTATAGCAGCTTAGATTCAATGCTAAGAAGTGCAAGGTAATGCACCTGGGAAACAAAAACCCAGGGGAAGAGTACACAATGGGGGGTGAGATACTAACAACAACAAAAATGGAAAGGGACCTGGGGGTAGTCATATCAGATGACCTAAAGGTGGGAAAGCAAAGTGAGAGGGCAGCAAGGAGGGCTGGGGGGATACTGGGATGCATAGGGAGAGGCATCACCAGTAGAAAACAGGAAGTTATTATTCCTCTGTACAGACAGCTGGTGAGACCCCATCTGGAGTACTGTGTGCAGTTCTGGAGACCCAATCTCCGCAAAGACATAGACAGGATGGAAGCTGTCCAGAGGAGGGCAACTAAAATGGTGCAGGGTCTGCACCGGAAGACATATGAAGAGAGACGAAAGGAGCTTAATATGTATAGCCTCAAGGAAAGGAGGGAGAGGGGGACATGATAGAAATGTTCAAGTACCTCAAGGGAATCAACAAAGTCCAAGAGGGTAGCATCTTTCAAAAAAAGAGGTGTGCAAGAACAAGAGGGCACAATTTGAAGATAGAGGGGGGGGCTCAGAGGTAATTTAAGGAAGTATTTTTTCACAGAGAGGGTTGTGGATGCATGGAACGGCCTTCCAGAGGAGGTTGTGGAGTCAAAATCAGTGGTGGAATTCAAGCATGCATGGGACAGTCATAAGGCCATTCTAGGGGGTTGGGGTAGGAAGAAGTAGGCTGCTGGTTAACTAGGATCTGCAGCTTATCCAGTATGTAGGGAAATGGGCAGACTGGGTGGGCCAAGCGGTCCTTATCTGCTATCAAATTCTATGTTTCTATGTTTCTATGATCATCAAAGTAGTGCATGACAGTTCAGACTGCACCTCAGCCATCTGAATCTCCTGCTGCCCCCCAAGCCCCACAATGTGCAACAAAATATTAAAGAATAAACAGGCTTTCCAGCTCAGTATCAGTGTTAAGAGCCTCACAGTCTCAGCAGAGTTGTAAAGTAGAGTCATTATGATAATGACTCTACTTTACAACTCCGGAACTTCAGCTCCCCTCTCCTGTTCATTCAAGCACCCCATCAGCCCTGCCTTTAACACCTTTTTGTTCTTGGGAAAAATCTTCAGAAGATGGAGTTAACAACTTGCTTTAGTTGTCCTCCTGTGCTGGTGCCTGCAGGTCTACTCTTGCAGCTACAATAACTGGATTTGGTGAGAAATTATTTCGTTTTTTATGCGGTCCTGCATGAAGTTTTCACTCCAGCCTGAGATCAGAAGCCACTGCCAGGCTAGCAAGGGATATAAAGGTAGCACCAAACACACTAAAAGCACCCTGTCCAGATTTGCAGTGCAGCATCCTTTTGTCATTTTTGCATAAAGGTAGCCCCTCGTCACCACAGCCATCCCATTTCCCCTGGTACCTGCTCCTAACTGACTGACTCTCCTGCCTTGCTAAGTTGAATTACCTGGCTTTGTTGGTGTTTGTTCCATTAAGGTTGTGGACCAGTGGTTGTCTTAGTACCCTCACGAGTGCTCTGATTACTCTCTGTCTTCAAGACTTTGTAGCTGATACAAAATGCCTCAGTGTTTTGTTATATTTAATTTTATTTTTATGAACTTTGGATGCTCAGGTGAAAAACAAACAATTCCCCAACAACGGCTGGACCCCCTGTGTCAGTGGTGCAGGAGTGTGGCGGTGCATGGTGATTCAAGTGTGTGCTACCGTGTTCTGACAGACTGACAGACTCATTCAGTCCTGTATAGCTGACTAGCTGCCCGCCTGCCCCACCAGCCAGACAGGCTCTCTCTGTTCTCTCACTTGCTCCGCTTTTTCCAGTCAGTTGGAAGGAACAGAACTCCTGTCCAGTCCACACTCCAGTCTGTGTTTGTGTGAGAGGGACAGGACAGTCCAACAGGACTGTAGATCACTAAGGTTAGTGTGGCCCAGACCATAAAGCGGTGTGTTGCTTTGCCCTTTGCTCTGGTCTGGTTGGACTCTCGGGACCTCAGCTGGTAGCTGCTGAGACTAAGAAGAAGAGTCAAGATTTGTTAGGCCGTCGGCAGAGAAATAGAGAATCCAGTCTGCTGACTGCTGCTGCTGCCATCTGTGTGTAGCTACTTGGCTGCACAGCACTGCTGCTCTATTCTGCTGCTGCTGCTCCTGAAACTTCAAGTGCAACAACAGGACCACCATTACAGGTACATTGCTTATTTTAGTTTAATATTCTTTCTGGTATTCAGGTAAGGACTAGAGGTCCAGGATGGCACATGTGACAGCTTTGTTTTTTCCGGAGTGGGTGACCTGGCTGAAGTGCCTAGTAGCATTGGTGGGCTAGGTGGTTAAGTGATGACATGCTCAGAGCACTCCGAGAGGCATAATTTCCACCCCACCCCACCAGACTGAGCTGGACATCCTCATACTCTACAACACACACAGTATGTCTATTCTTTATTTATTTGCTGTTAGAGCTAGCTCTCTAAAGAAAATAAATAAAGAGTAGACTGTGTTTTGTACAGTCTGAGGATGTCCAGCTCGGTCCCTTGGGTGGAAGTTTTATGCCTCTGAATGTTCTCAGCTAGCCCTCCCATCCTCAGATTAAATCATTGTTTTTTGGGGGGCGAGTTATCCCAAACTCTGTTTTAAATACAACCAGTTTGAACACGGAGTGAATCTTATATTCAAGATTCTTTTGTTTCACCTTTTCAGTGCTGTACAAAGCTGACTAGCTTAGTTCTGTGTGATTATCTGTGATCAACAGATTTCATTATAGGTAATCAAAATGTAATAAACTCTGTCTTGCATATTGTTAAAAATGTGCTGGTTGGGTGGGGCAACATCGCTATGATGACAGGTTTATATATTTTATATCTCAGTATTGTGGAAAGTTTAAATGCATGGTAAGATCTCAGTTTTGGAGTTGGGATCTGCTTCTAATCTATTTTTTTAATACTGGTGAGTGTGTTACATTGGAGCAGTCAGAGTGAAGTTAGTCTGTCACTGCTCAGGGTGGCATGCAGCATATTCATACACAGTAGATGAATATGGATTAATTTAGGGTATTTTTTATTTTTTTTAACCAGGTTAATACGCACAACATAGGGCAGCAGAATTTATTTCCACAGATTTAAGTACTGTAACATTTTTTGCCCCATGGGTTATCTGAGCAGATAACATTCCAGCCAGGTAGGAAAACAAAGGGCGTATGATGTGCTTGAGTTGGAGCACAATATTTCAGCAGTGGGTGGTTGTTGAGCTAGACAGTGTAACTAGGGATAATAGTAGGTTGTTACATGCAAGCTCAAATTCTGTTGATTTATAAGTAAGGCTTTAGCCCCATGCCTTTTTGGTGTTCATGATCGTATGATCAGTAATGGTATCTAGGATGATAGAAGGCAGAACTCATGTTGCAAGTGTGCTGATAGGATGTCAGGGTCAGTTACCAATTATGTGGCAGTATATGTCTGCCTATAGAAAAAGTATTGCTGGCTTGCATTCTTTTGTGTGTGTCTAAACTTTTGAGAGGAATTACTAGCTCCAGACCACATATCTCAATGTTGTCTCCTATCCTAGACAAGATGGCGGCAGTCTGAGCTGCCAGAAAAGCTGCCAGAAAACTAGCTTGTAGTATTTGTTAAGTTTTTTGGATTTTTAACGTGGTTTGTTACTTTTCTGTTTACATTTAATTTAGATAGGGAGGAAGCAGTGAGTTAGATTAGTGCTAATACCTGTTTTTGGGGGGTTTTATGATTGTTCTGAGAGTTTCCTGCTTGCTCTGACTATGTGGTAGTGTATGGTCAGTGTAGCACTGAATTTTGTGAGTGCTTGTGGCACTCTTACTGGGTTTTATTTTATTTTTGACATTTTTCTCCCTGTATTAGAAGTGCTAGCACTATCTGAAAGCACTCCTGGAAATATTTTATCTAACGCTTTGAAGTTGCTGCTATGGCGCCTATTGTGAGAATGGGTGCCTTTTCTTCTTTTGCCCGACTATTTAAGGATTTTCAAGGAGAGGAGCCGATTGTAAGGAGGAGTATCCTGACCATGGAGAAACTGAAACTGAGTGAGACTCTTTTGGGCCATGAGTTACTTTTGGCTTCCCAGTCACTGGAGTGCTGGAATTTTTTCCAGTTTCATTGTTTGCTTGAATACTGTTGTAGGCCTGGAGGGGCACCTTGTAAGAAGTTGCCCTCCTGAGGAATGGTGGGGCTGACCTTATAGAGAGTCTTCCCCTTGGAGCTGTCAGCTTAGTGGACATGACTCCTTGCAGTTCATCATTTGTTCAGCCACCAGTTTTTGTGGTGTGATATACTCTGCTGGTGTTCCCTTTCATTTATGTGAGAGCCAGCATTGTTGTTTCAATCCATTGTCTGGTTGGACTGCTTTCCCAGGGTCTGCGAATGCCAAAGGTGTTTTTGCGTTATTGACCCTGGGGCAAGGAAGTGCACAGTTGGATCTACTGCCTGTTTGGCTTTGCCCAGTTGTGTGGGAACATTTAGGTTGCCTCGCGGATTTGAGTGGCTGGCCTGTCTCGGAGTCGAGGATTCATTTTGTGGGATTTGGACCCGGGCCCCCATGGATTTAATGATTGAGGGCCCTAAGATCTACAAACTTTGGCACTTTCCCTAGAGATCCCAGTAGCTGGTGAGAGTGGTGCTGGGGCCTTCTGGGGAGTTGTCACTGTTCTTGGCCTGAACCCAGGGAAGGGTTCAATGGGGTAGCTGGTTCGTGTGGAGTCCAGATCTGGGGGCTGCTGGAGAGTGTGCCTCTGGATCTGGTGCTCTGTAACTCCTGGTTGAGGCCAGTTGGAGAGCCGACTCAGGCTGGAGACTTGTTCATGGCCTAGGACATTTGGCAGCGACTCCTTGCGGGATGGTCAGGTGGTCGACCTGCTTGGTTTGAAGGGTGCCTTTCCAGGATTCTGGGAGAGACAGCCGTGCTAGAGAAGCTTTTGAAGATCTACTGGATTATATTTGATCGATTGGGTGATGGTCAGATTTCTGCTTTATTATAATATCTGTTTGGAGATTGTAATCAGCAATTCTGGCTAGTAGTAGTGAGAGTACCACAGACACTGAACAGTAAGGGTGGTGGTGAGAGCCCATCCTTGAACAAAACCTATTCATATTTTTATTTTGGGGGGCAGATGCTTCAGAAAGTGATTCATGTAATTTTATTTCTATTTTATTTTTAAGGTATTTTTATGTTGTTTTTAGGTAGATAATTGACTTAGCTAAAGGAGTTTTTTTGATATTTGTTCACCAGAATGTGCTGGAGCCCTGCCCCCATGGTTGTGCGCTACTCACCCTCCACTGTTAACACCCTCCACCCTTTTCATCCTCCCCATTGCAGTTTATAACTTACCAGCACTGTAGGGCGCTGGGGATTGACCACAGGGGGAGGAGGAGGGAAGGGACTGAGAACAGTTGAGGGTGACTTAGGGTGGCCATTGTATTGGGGTTGTGGGATCCAGAAGATGCCCTGGGGCAAAATGGAACCAGGATCATGGTCCACCATGTCTGGTTTCCATATCAAAGGGCACTACCAATGTTGGTGGGCAGGAAGTTTGGGTGGCCTGGGAGGTCCATCCAACTTGGGTGGTGTTATGCAATGCCAGGTCAGCTAAAAACAAGACTGCAATAATTGCAGATCTTGTTGAAACAGTGGACCTGGCTTGCATCACTGAGACCTGGCTGGATGAGAATTCTGGCCCCATTTTAGAGGCTTTAACTCCAGCTTGTTATTCGGTGATTCACCACCCGAGATTGGATCGTGGGGGGGGGGGGTGTTACAGTCTGTTTTAAGACCGAACTTAACCTCACAAATGTACCAGTTGAGGAGGCTGAGTCATTCAAGTGTATGGTAGTAGCAGGTGTAGGTTGTAGGATTGCCCTCATTTACCATCCACCCAGAAATTAAAGGCTGTTCCTTCAGGAAGTCACGGACTTTGTTGGTGACATGGCATTTGAGTTGCCCAGGCTGATGGTCCTGGGTGACTTCATCACCTGGATCGATGATGAACGCTAGCTGTTTAGACAACGCTTCCTCCAGTTGGTGACATCTCTGGGCCTTACACAGATAGTTACCACTGCTACCCAAAAACACAGTCATTCTTGTGACCTAGTCTTCCTCCTGGGGATCGAGGCCTCTGATTTGGGGGTGGAACCAGTCAGATGGTCCAATCTCTACACCGTGGGGTTTAGATTTAGGGCCCCCCTTTGTAGGCCTGCCCCTGTGGAGATGGTCAGGTACCGCCCTTTACGAGGTATAAGCTCTGAAGGCCTGATGGCGGTGCTTGACCTATCATCCCTCCCAGTGGCAAGCAGTGATCTGGAGACCCTCGTGGTGGCTATAATTTGGCTGTCTCGGTGGCTCTGGATGTCATTGCTTCTGTCTGCATTCATCCCCTCTCCCTTAGCCCTCAGTCCCCATGGTTTGATGGGCCTTTGAGGAAGATGCGGCAATTAGGACAAAGGTTAGAGTATTGCTAGCAGAAATCTGCCCTTGATGCTGACCACCTTAGATTGATGACCATCATCAAGTCTATCAATCCACGATCATCTGTAAAAAAGGCAGAGTTCCTGTCCAGAGAGATTGTGGCCACTCAGAATTGACCAGCTCATCTTTTTTGAATGGTGGACAGACTGCGTAACCCAGCCTGTCTACAAGTTCAAAAAGCCTTTTTGCAAATAGAGTGTAATGAACTTGCTAAATTCTTTGCATCTCAGGTGGCTGACATCAGGGCAGTACTCCAATCAGCACACTCTAGGGGTGTTGCTGTAGTTCGGCATGAGGCCACTACTCCTCAGCTTTCCTGCAGTGCCTTTGACCAATCTGAGTTCATGGATGTCATGCGGATTGTTCAGGTTGCTCACCCTATGTGCTGTAGTTTAGATCCAGGACCAACTTCCCTGATTTTGGGTTGTATGGATTCCAACAGTCCAGTCCTATCATGGATAGTCTGGTGCTCCTTGGAAACAGGTGAGTTTCCTAGCTTCCTGAAGGAGGCAGTGGTAACACCCCTCTTAAATAAAGCTTCTTTGGTCCCAGACTGCCATGCAAACTACAGACAAATCTCTAACCTCCCATTTTTAGGGAAGGTGATTGAGAAAGTAGTGGCTGTGCAGCTGGAGAACCATTTGACCATCCATGACATCTATGAACCCCTCCTCCAATCTGGATTTCAAAAGAGACATAGTACTGAGACAACATTGGTTTGGGTGCTCAATGATCTCCTGATGGCTAAAGATTGGAAAAAACATTTCATCTTGGTTCTTCTTGATTTCTCGTCAGCATTTGATACTGTGGACCATGGGGTTTTGCTTGACCACCTGGGGTTCATCTGTGGATTGTCAGGTATGGTCTTCAGGGGGGTTACATCTTTCCTCATTGGAAGAACTCAGAGAGTGGTGTCCAGGGTTTATTCCTTGGACCCAGTTTCCCTGTCTTGTGGGGTTCCTCAGGGCTCATTGCTGTCCCCCATGTTGTTCGCAGTGTACATGCTGCCCCTCAGAGACATCGTAAGAAGGTATGGGCAGAGATTTCACTGCTATGCTGATGATACCCAGCTCTACCTTTCTTTCGTACCCGACCAAGATGGAGCTCTCTGTCTTTAATAGCTGTCTCACAGAAATCCTGGATTGGATGGATTCCAGTTGGCTAAAGTTGAACTCGGAAAAAACTGAGTTGTTGCTTGTGGATCCGGTGTGCCAAATGGGGGGTCAGGGTGGGTTCACCCTCAGGACTTTTTCTTTGGGGGGTATCACTCCTGACCTCTGAACGAGTGCGAAACCTGGGGGGTAATTTTTGATGAAGGGCTGACTCTGCATTTGTAGTTGTTGGCCATTGTCAAATCTTCCTTTTACCATCTTAGGAATATCTCCAGGATTAAACACCTTGTCCCATCCAATGATCTTCCTACACTAGTCCACGCCTTTGTGTCCTCATGCCTTGATTACTGCAACTCCCTCTACCTAGGGTTACCTGGGTTGGAAATCTGACCCTTGCAGCTAGTGCAGAACACTGTGGTATGGCTTTTGATGGAAACTTCCAGATCCTGTCATATTACGCCGGCGTTGTGTGGACTACACTGGCTGCCGATATAGTGGCAGATCACCTTTAAAGTTGGTCTTCTGACTTTTAAAGCCCTACACGGACTAGGCCCAGACAACCTGAAAGAGCTTCTGGTCTCCTACTGCCCTGGACAATTGCTCCACTCAGCCAATGAGGGGTTGCTACAGATTCTGAGGGTGTGTTTGAAATCTTTGGGGCCTGTGCATTTATGAACGTGGCCCCAACCCTCTGGAATTCTCTACCCCGTCGGATATGGGCGTGCATGACCGTGGATTTAAGCAAGCCTTGAAAACACATCTGTGGACTCAAGCTTTTGGTGAATAGATAATTCTACAACTGGTTTCTGTTTATATTATTTTAATGATTTAGATGTTTGATGTGCTTTTTATATCTGCTAGGCACCTTGATATTTTGAAAGGTGCCCTAAAAATAAAATTATTATTAAAACTATTATTGTTCATCCTGTGTACCTCATGAATTCTACATACTGTGACCTAATTCAATTTCCTGCACACCCATCCTCTATACATTTCTGCTGTGATCCGGACATGCTAATGTAAGAGGGATATATAGTATATGGTTAGGGTTTATTGTGGATGGAAAACGATGATTTTCCAAATCCTGTTGTAGGACAGTTCAAAGGTCAAAAAAGTTGTTGTACTATCGTTCTGACGTCACAACGATAGTACAACAACTTCTTAACCTTCAACTGTTTCCCGATTGGCTGAAACATTGGCGTTTCAAAAAAATAGTGTACAGCATGTCGGCGGTGGTAAGTGAGCAGTTGAGCACAAGCTTTTCAGATAGTTTGGACACGGCCTGCCATAGTCGGCACCCTGTTTCCAAACTATCAGTTTGTCAGCAGTTTTTTTTAAATAAATCAGTGGTCCCTCTGTACAAAGCTAAGCCAGACGACAGTGAGCAATGGTACTTTCGGGGTCGGCAATGGAGCGGAACTGCAGCGAGGACCGGGAGAAAACAGCAGTGTCTGGACAAGGTACAGAAACTAACAAATCCTTGTGAAATTAATGTGGCACAGTTTGTGGGGAACCATATACTATACAAAATAACAGAGAGAGAACTGTGCACATCAAGGCCATGTTTCCATCTCTGTTGTTTGGTGATATCATAGGGACCTCTCGAGTTTCGCTCTTGAGGTCTATGATGCCATCAAAACCCTTGATGGAAACACAGTCTTCTTGTGCACAGTTCCGTATCCATTATTCTATATGTTATAATTTATTTTAGCCTAGGAACAGCCAATTATGGCAAATATCTAAAGAATACCCTGCAAAACGGAAGGTGCACTAGGCAACCCAGTTACCCATGGACAGATAAATTCAGTGAACTTATGGTCCCTGTCTGTGCTCTTCCTCCCTCCCCCCAAAAAAAATAGCCTTATCCTGCACTTGACAGGACACCAGAACTGAGCTGACTATATTTAAACTATCAATTCCTAAAACAAAACTGAAGGGCACCACTCTAAAAATGGTTAGTGCATCAAATTATGGTCAGCTGGACCTAACAATGAATAAAATATCCAACTGATTCAAAGGCGGAAGATGCGCTCCATGACAACACTGCATAATGTGGATGGCACAATGCTGTGCCAAAACACAATTACCTCAGGTAGTCAAGCTTCTGGCACAACACTCCAGGCTTTTGCTTGTTTCTGCAAAATGTATTTATTTGATGACCATTTCAGACATTAATAAGAAGTGCTGTAAAGTGTTCAGTTCTATTTGGGGTTACACTTCCACACAACATGTTGTCCACATAAGCAAGACTGTGTTAATAGTGCTTGGAATTATTTATTGAAACAGGATAGGTCTATAGGAAATTATTGATTCTTACCTAGCTTCCAGCTTGCTCTGCCCCACAATTTCTATCTATGATCTTCCTAAGGGGGTGACTTTTTAATAATGATTATTAATGTTAGACGTGGTCAATAAACAAATTAATTTTGCATAAAACAAGCAACATTTGGGACTGTTTAATCACTAGCTTGCAACTACTATAGAACAAGCAAACGTTGGGATTGTTTAATCACTAGATTTAACATACCTGAGTTTGTTAGTTTTTGGCACTGCAGCATGTTATCTATGCTATATGGTATTTCCTCCAAGAGCATATTAAAGTTTTGGAGCAGCTATATTTACACCTAGTAAGCTTGCATTATTTTTGGAGTTTTCAACAAGAAATGTGCTGTAACAATTAACAGATCTCAGTAAGGTTTAGATCATTTACCTTTAACCTAATCTGTGATCCTGTCCATAAGTACAGTATCTAGTGCCCCATCTATAGTGCATTGATAGTGCAAGTATGCTTGTGAGAAATGAATTGCATAAAATGCACTACAATTAATCAATCTTGACAGTAATATAAAGCTTAATTCCATCCTAAAGGATATCTGAGAGAAGAAAGTATGTTAGACATCCCTCTTTAACTTATGACAAATCAAGGTATTTGACTTCAGCAAGGCTTTTGACTGGGTGCCTCACAAACGATTGCTCAAGAAGATGAAAACCCATAGTGAACTGGGTGGGTATCTGGCTAGAGGGGAGGCAGCAGAAGGTGGTGGTCAATGGGGTTGAATCAGAGGACTTGGAGGTTATGACAGGGGTTCCACAGCAATTGGTACTGGATCCTGTCCTCTTTAACATGTTCATTAGTAACATTGAAGAAAGAATCCAGGGCATATTGTGTCTCTTCACAGATGACACAAAACTATGTTGACGGGGGGATAGTGATGAGGAAATAAGGGAAATGCAGGGTGGTCAAAGGTCTGGCAGTTAAAATTCAATGTTAGAAAATGCAAGGTAATGCACCCAGGGAAAAAGAACCCCAAGACAGAGTACTGGATGGGAGGAGATAGACTTAGCACTACAGGTGAGGAACAGGATCTGGGAGTTTTTAGCAACTCAATTCAGCAATCCAGTCAGTGCAACAAGGGATATAGCAAGACTAACAGGATGTTAGGATGTATCGGGAAGGGAATTGATCACAGAAGAAAAGAGGTAATACTTCCCCTTTGCAGATCTTTTGTGAGGCCAGTGGTGATGTGTATGCCCAGAATCACAACTTCGATTTTTGTAATACAAAATACAACAGGTTACAACATTCACATGTAAATTGGACTATCTTTAGATAACTCTGGTTTCTACAGGTAGCAGATAAGCCCTTTAGCACAAAAATGACCCCAAAAAATAACTTTTCCATGAATGTGTTTATCCGTGGCTTTGTGCCATTCTAGCTCATGTACTCGCAGAGCCAGCATTTCTGGAGGACCCCTAAAAATGTAATTTTTACAAATATTTTACATTTCTATCTTTTCTTTGTAAACATGGGGCTATTTATGTATTTTACATCAGCAAACCTTGCTCTGGACACCTTCCTTCTCAATCTTTCAAAATTAGTCCCAAAGGCTGACAATGTCTCTCCCTCTCAGCACCCCCACCAGAAACATACAGTGACACTGATTTTCAACATGCCTTTTTTAGGACCCCACCTCATGAACAATTGCACTGACATTAGGCAAATCTGTCCTGAATGGTGATTTTGCAGCCCCTGTACAAAATCACCTTTTGGGAAAGAGATGAACATTTTATCTGCCCTTCTTCACGAGGTGAGGTCATAAGAAAGCTTTGCTGAACATTTGATGTAAAAATATTTAAAAAAACAACAAAGTGTTGTGCCTACATTACATTTTACAAATGCAGCCTCGTAACTTTGAAAATTTTCAACATTTGTACCCCAAATTTACAACTTAACCATATCATTACAGTACCTCATGAATGTGACAGCTGTCATTTGTGAAATACTGGTCAAAATGTTTTTTTTCATTTACATCCTGAAAGGTAATTTCATGGCCCCTGCACAAAATTACCTTTCAGAGAGGAGTTGAACATTTTATCTGCCCTTGTTCATGAGGCAAGCTCATAAGAGGGCTATGTTATAAATTTTCTGTAAAAATAATTAAAACAAACAAGGTTATGAGGCTATGTTGAATTTTGCAAATGCAAGTTTTTAAGTTTGGTAATAGTCAATGTTTTCACCCCAGATTTGTTACATTACCATTTCTTTACAGTACCTCATAAATGTGGCAGATGTTATTTTTCAACTCCTGCCCAGAATTTGTTTTTGGACCCCACAAGGTGATTTTGCAGTCCCTGCATGAAAATCACCTTTATCCCAGGAATGGAGCATTTTCTCTGCCCCCACTTCATCAGGCAGGGTCATGACAAGGGTATGTTGAAACTTTGGTGTAAAAATATCCCAAACCAACAAATGAATGAGCCTACATTACATTTTGTGAATGCAGGCTCTTAACATTGGTAATTTTTAATATTCTTACCCAAAAGTCCTTGGCTGTAGCCCTATCGGCTCTGGCCAGAACTTGTTTTTTGTGATTATAACTTTGTCAGAAACTGTTCAATAAACAGATTAACTGCAAAGAATAAGGCTGCTTGTGCTGGTAACAAAAGGAAAGTCTTTTGTGTGCTCCCAGTAGATCTAGGTTAGGTGATAAAACACACACAAGCATGCACACACACACACCCTTCTTAACCGTTTTATGCCACTGGTGAAAACATATACAAATACCAGATGTTATCAAATGAGAGCATAAATAATTTACAATTAGCACTTTTGATAGAGAATGATGTAACCTACAGTTGCAGTACTTCTTTGTAAGTAAAAACAAACAAAAAATCATTATACTGCTGCTTAGCAATAATTTATTCCAGACAGCCTTTTAGTCAGCCTATATATAGTTTATTCCCTCATTTTTAAACAGTCTTCTTTAAAGGTGTTATAATTAATCACTCCAGTCAATAAATATGGCAATCTGTAGCAAAGGATCTTTCCCACTGAGGCTATTTTTGCTCTGCATACTAGGTGCTTATTGTATATACTAGAATGCTGGTACACTTTTCTAAACCAACACAGCATCACAATAAAATATATACTATTTCCATGGTGGACATGCCAAAAGATAAGGGTCTTTTTAAACACATTCAAACCCACAATTCTCAGTTTGAAATTTAATTAAAATGAAGAGAAACATATGTACATTATTTTGTGCCAGAAATATATACTTGTTAAAAATTAAATAAAGAAAACTGTTGCCATCTAACAAATACCACATAACAGCTCACAGCATTTTCAAGCAAGTGCTAAACCTGGGGCACCTTGATTATTACAAATATATAATGTCCAAAAAGCAAACACTCCAAAAAGAACCACAGAAACCATTAATTCCAACAATCTATTGATTTATTTTCCACCAGCGCTGGTTTACAGCATACAAAACTTTTAACCAAGTAGTAACTGCATTATCACCAGTGTGTAGAATTGAAACCGATTGAACCTAAGAATTTTATGGCTTAGGCACTTAATTATGGTATTTAAGCAGTGTGAAAGTGACATAAAATAGTCCCTCCACCATTCTAAATTAGATCAGTGTGGTGTACATTAAACTACTAAGGTGTTTTAAATGGTACTGAGTTGAGAGGGTCTGATGGATACCTAAATGTTTTTGTACACACGTTCCACAATTTTCAGCAAAACTTACAGCTCCATGGATGACTGTGGCCATCCCTTAATGCACCTTTCAGCATGGGAAAACTTTTTTTGTGTAATAAACAATCCTGGCAGTCATCCACTGACTCACTGCCCGGTGTGAGGAGATGCAAGAGGAAGGAGGGTTGAGAGGATGGCTGTGGGCTGGAGACAGGCAGTGGGGAGGACACCTCTAGAGGCAAACCAATCTTTCACAGTGCTCACAGTGCTTCTGAGTGCTAGGACAGGGTGTGGCACACCTCAAAGATGAAGTCCAAGTACAGACAAACTGTCCTGCACTAACATAGATGCTACTAACCCCAAAATGAGTAAAGATGAATACTGAATTTAAATCATCAGAGAAACAGCTTTATTGCTGCATAAACATACAGGTACTGAGAATTACCCAGTAACCTCTGTTAGTGCAGGGTTTGTCTGTACTAGGATGTTTCTAGGGCCTTGCTGGCTTCATGCAGCTTGATACTACTCTCTTCATGAAGCTGTGGCTGTAATCACACTGCTTCCCAGGGACCAGAGAATTACTATTTTTTTATAACACAAAATGGGGCCAAGCATTGCCCAGACCAATGTCATCAACAGGCTGGACTGATACCACTGCCCCCCTCCCACATTGATGGAATCACACCAACCACACACTGGAACCCCCTTACACTGACGGAACCCGATCACCAATGGATTGCCGACTGGAGGAGAGGCACTGCAGAAGAGCTGAGGGAACCAGCTTCAACACTGGAGGTAAGCATCTGGTATCCCATAGTTGTCTTGGTCGACTGGCCCCCTCACAGCAACAAGTGATCTCTTTTGAAATGCATACATATTGAGGTTACTGACAAAGTGGAACAGTTAGGTATTTAAGGTTTTTGGTGCGGTAAGGTTGACACCCACTGCTGGCAAATTGAATTCTTACTGCTGTTCAGGCTTACAAGCGCTACACGTAATGGCAACCAAGAATTGTAATACTGAAATTTTTATTAAAACTAGTCCCACACAAATTAATATTCTGGTGCTTAGGCTGTATACGTACATTAATAATGAAATTATTATAAGGCTCTCAGAATGCTGACAACCAGTCAGATTACAGCATTCCTGAGACCCTTATAATAATAATAATATTTATTTATTTATTTTATGTTCTACCTCATGCTTCTCCCTTCTGGGGAAAAAAAGAGAAAAATGAGTTTTGTTTCCACTTGCATGTCATTACTGTGCCTGAAATATCAACAGTGTGCGCATTGTAGGGTGGAGTTAATATCATGTACTCAAGTCCATTGTCTCCTTCCCTCCCTCTCTGTATATTGCCACACTGTTACCTGAAGGTCTCTATGCCAACAAATTGCCAACAATTAAGACAATCTGGATGCACTAATGACTTAATGACTTAATGGGGTATAATGCAAACTCCACTGGTCTCTTGCTATGGTTTTCTATTCGGCTGCATACAAGGCTCTGTCAAAACCAGAAGAGCTCAAGGAAAACAGAGTTACAGACAACCCACCCCTACCCCACAGTTATGAGTACAGGAGTGCGAGGGGAGGGTGGTGGTAGGAACCTCAAAGGACTGTAGTCCACTCCCTAACTCTTTTGTTGACTGCCTGACACTGGCAACATTCTCAATGTAAACTATTCTGTATGGATTCTGAAAACAAATAGCAGCAGCAGAACCAATGGTGAAAATGCTGGGACACTAAGATATTACATATTTTAATACATTAATCTACATCACTGACTGAATGCAGTCAGTAAACGTAAGGTTGCTACAAGCGAAGCAGAAATGTACTGCAGTAATCAGCAACATGTTGATGCATTGTTGCAAACGTTCTCTTTGAACATTGAAAAGTAAAACATTTTTAGATACAGTAATACAGTGTTGCAAAGTGAATTCTTTTTGGTACAATGTATCATGTTACAACAGTAACAACTTATATTACAGTATTACAACTAAAATCCAGTCCACTAGCTCTTTAAAGGAAGAAGGTGAAGCACATTTACATAAATGAAGAACTTGCGATAAATCAAGATTTCTTTTTCTATCGAGCTGTAGTGTAGTTTACTTACTGGTCACATTATTGCATTCCTATATTTCACAGATAGGTGACCTTTGGGTGTAGGCATTAGGGATGGGTGGACCGGATCGTCAAGAATCAGAACCCCCTGGATCTCACAAAGTCTGTAAGACTTGGGTAAATAAGAACTCCAGACGGCAGTGTACTGAGTCCACCCACAGAGTTTTATTTTTATTTTTTTAACCCCCCAAAAAAATGTAAATACCCTGTCCACCTAAATCCCACAATGACAAAAATGTTTTTCTTTTCCATGTGTTCTGCTGCCCCCCCATAAGACTGCATTCTCTCCCATGCAAATATACAAGTAAGGATGCTTCATACACGAGAGAGCTAGCATGGGAGTTGTCGACCTCATCAAGTGATGAAGAAAAGAATGGTTGCAGCGTGCCTAAAGGCCTAAAGAAACATCTCATGCACACTATTTCTACAAGTAGTCCAGCATGGTGGTAGCAATGGGGATAATGCCAGTGGTGAGAGTCACAGTGTGTGAGCTGGCAGGTGAGCACAAACAAGTGGAGTTACCACCATACGTAGAAACATAGAATTTGATGGCAGATAAGGATCACTTGGCCCACCTAGTCTGCCCATTTCCCTACCTAATGCATAGGTTGCAGATCCTAGCTAACCAACTGCCTACTTCCTCCTACCCCCCACTAGAATTGCTTTATGTCTGTCCCATCCATTCTTGAATTCCCCCACTGTTTTGGGGTCCACTACCTGCTCAGAAAGGCTGTTCCATGTATCAACAACCCTCTCCCTGAAAAAATACTTCCTCACATTACCTTTGAGCCATCCCCCCTCTATCTTCAAATTGTGCCCCTTTGTTCTTGCACATCTCTTTTTCTGAAAGATGCTATCATCTTGGACTCTGTTGATTCCCTTGATGTACTTGAAAGTTTCTATCATGTCCCCACTCTCCCTCCTCTCCTCAAGTGTATACATATTAAGCTTCTTTAATCTCTCTTCGTATGTCTTCTGGTGCAGACCCAGCACCATTTTTGTTGCCTTCCTCTGGACAGCCTCCATCCTGTCTATGTCCTTGTGGAGATGGGATCTCCAGAACTGGATTCAGAACCCCAGATGGGGTCTCATCAACTGTCTGTATAGAGGGATAACAACTTCCTGTTTTCTACTGGTGATGCCTCTCCCTATGCATCCCAGTATCCCACCAGCCCTCCTTACTGCCTTCTCACATTTTTGCCCACCTCAAGGTCATCTGATATGACTGCCCCAGGTCCCTTTCCATTTCTGTTGTTGTTATTATTATCTCACCCCCCATTGTGTACTCTTCCCTTGGATTTTTGTTTCCCAAGTGCATTACTTTGCACTTTTTTGCATTGAGTCTAAGCTGCCATATATTTGACCATTCATCCAACCTTGCCAAATCCCTTTGCATCCTCTCCATCCAACCTTCTGTATCAACCCTGTTGCAGATATTTGTGTTATCTGCAAACAGACATACTTTTCCCTCCAGTCCCTCTGCAATGTCACTTATAAAGACATTAAAGAGGACTGGTCCCAGTACTGAACCCTGCGGTACCCCACTTGTAACCCTCCTTTCTTCAGAGTAAACTCTGTTTACTATCATCCTCTGTATCCTGTTATCCAGCCAATTTTAAACCCAGGCTACCACCTTGGGACCCACTCCAAGGCTGGCTAGCTTGTATATTAATCTTTTGTGTGGGACTGTGTCAAATGCCTTGTTAAAGTATAGGTAGGCTATGTCCACTGCCCCTCCCTGGGCTACCACATTGGTCACCCAGTCAAAGAAATCTATTAGATTCATCTGACATGACCTTCCCACTGTGAATCCATGCTGCCTTGGGTCCTGTGCCCCACTGGCCTCTAGGAACTCAACAGTGCTTTCCTTTAGAAGTGATTCTATCATTTTTCCTACCACTGAGGTCAAACTAACAGGTCTGTAGTTTCCTGCCTCTGTCTTGTTCCCACTTTTGTGAAAGGGAATCAAGTCTGCCCTCCTCCAGTCCTCCGGTACTACACCATCCTCCCATGATTTGTTAAAAAGGGTAGTCAGTGGTGTCACTAATTCGAACCTTAGTTCTTTTAGAATTCTTGGGTGAATCCCATCAGGCCCCATTGCTTTGTCCACCTTCAGTTTTAAGAGTTCTTTCAGGACCCTTTCTTTTGTGAATGGACTGGTATTGACCTCCCTATCCAGAGTGATTCTATTCTTTGATTTAGGTACCTCCCCTCCTCTTTTGTGAATACTGAGCAGAAATATTCATTCAGTATCCCTGCTTTTTCACTGTCTTCTACCCACCCTTCCTTCCCTTTAGTAAGCATCACTATCCCTTTCTTCATCTCTCTTCACTCCCTAATGTACCTATAAAATAGTTTATCCCCCTCCTTAACTGAGTTGACTATCTTTTCCTCAATTTGGGCTTTTGCTATTCTGACTGCCTTCCCCACTTCCTTCTTCTTTAACTGGTACAGTTCTCTGACCTGCTTCTTCTTTGTTTCCTTATACTTCCTGAATGCTACCTTTTTCTCCTTAACCTTCCCCGCCACCTCTTTTGAGAACCATAGTGGATTTTTCTTTCAATTTGCTTCACACAAAGGCATGTTGCCTCTGTGATGGCTGTTTTGATTTTTCCCCATTGTTTCTCCACCCCCATTCTTGCCAGTTTGCTAGCACTTTTCTGAGGCACTCTCCCATTTTCCCAAAGTCAGCCCTCCTAAAGTCCAACACTCTTGCTTTTGTATGGCTCGACTCTATGGCTGTGTTTATCATGAACCACACTGTTTTGTGGTCACTTGTTCCCAGATGGCTACCCACTTCTAAACTGAGATCCTTTCTCCATCCCCATTTGACAGTACCAGGTTTAAGATTGCTCCCTCATTAGTGGGTTCCACCACTAGCTGTCTGAGGCATGCCCCCTGCAGGGTATCATGAATAAACCTGCTTTTTGATGTGGTTGCAGCCAGGGTGATCCAGCTAATGTCTGGCATATTCAGGTTCCCCACCAACAATAACCCCCCTTTTTCTGCCATTCTAAGGATGCCTTCAATAATTTTCTTATCCTTTGCCTCCCCCTGAGATGGGGGTCTGTATACCACCCCTGTGTGAATTGTAGTGCCATAACCTGTTTCCAGGGTAACCCACAGTGCCTCCTCTACTCCCTGTGTATTCTTTAGTTCCATTGCTTTGATCCCTTCCCTTACATAGAGAGCTACTCCTCTTTCTCTTTTACCCTCCCTGTCCCTCCTGCACATTGTGTATCCTGGTATGTTGACTTCCCAGTCATGGTTCTCAGTGTATCATGTTTCTGTGATTGCCACGATATCCAGATGTCCCTTTTCTATCAAGACCACTAGTTCAGGGAGCTTGTTACACAGACTATGGGCATTGGTAATCATCATCCTCCATTTGTTCATGGCCTTACCCCTTTTAGCAAGCCAACAGAATCCAGACAGATGGGAAAGTGAGTCAGTGAGTGAGACAGAAGTGATGACTCGAGGAGATCATGAGAGCAAATTATCATCTCAGGTTTCTAAGCTTTTTGTGTGCTTAATATGACATACAGTGTGGTAGAATGGGGAGAGGGAAATGGCATCAGATGCTGCTTGGTCTTGCATATCTCTCAAAAGTCCCCCCATTATGAGGGGGTAGTGATCTCTCACATTTTGCCCCTCAGACTTGCTCTGCCCCACATCTGCCACACAATAGCTAAGGTGCTGCGGCCCAGACAGAGAATGTACTATAAACTCATGCTTTAAAATAGCACCTATGAAACAAAATTCATCTTGGCACAAAAATAAATGCACTAATTAATTTCCAGTATCCTGAGCTTGCATCTTTTCAAGTTTGGTTGGGCATCCCATGTTTGAGCACCAGTCCCACATTTCATTGTCAAAAGATCGAGAGGTATGGGTGGCAAAGGCATGTCAGTGAGCAGATAGAGTCATGGGTGTAAGAAGGTATAAAGGCAAGAATGCTAAGGCTTACAAGTTGATTTTTTTGGTGTCGGGGGGGGGCACTGTGGGCCCTGGCATTGATTTTGGTTACTCGTGCATACTGATCACCATTCCAATATATGTTACATGATTAGGCCTGTACTGACTGTACTCACACTAAACTGTAAATTTATGCCTTTTGTTATGTTATTGTTTCCTTATTACCTGTGTATGCATTTTCTCCCTTGTACCCCCTTTCCTGGCCACATCTTGAAACATGCCTGCTGCTGTGCGGTGTTCATGGTCATCAGTTTCTAAATACAGTAAATAAATCCTTCTGTTCTGATTGGGTAAAAATGAGTCCTCCTATAAATGTTGCTGTTAGCCTTTCTGAAGTACAACTCTGTGTGGGGGGGGGTGGCAAAGAGGAGAAGAAAAGGGTTCTGGTATAAACATTTTATTTTCCTAGCTGCAACACTGAAGGTCTGTCAACATAGATTAGGGGAAGGGACATAGTTCAGTATATTGGGCAGGGTACATGTCAGCAGATGAGGGTAGGAATGTGTATAGTAGGTCAGAGCAGGTGCCTGCAGATGCAAGCAGTAATTTATTTTATACTGGGGGTGCTTCTGCATAAGGAGCAGGATGTACATTTTGGGAAAGGGTGTGTGTCAGCACTATCTGATTGGAAGGACTGGGGACTTGTAAACTGAGTTATAGACATAGAAACATAAAAATTGTCAGCAGATAAGGACCACCTGGCCCATCTAGTCTGTCCATATGCCCTTGTACTGGATTACTGCTTCCGACCAACCAGCTCATGTACCCCTATGGTTCCCCTATGCCTGTCCCAAGCATACTTGAATCCATCCACAGTGCTCACTCCCACCACCTCCTGATGCAGACCATTCTATGTATCCACCACCCTCTCTGTGAAGAAGAATGTTCTCACATTCCTTCTTAACCTCCCACCTTCCAATTTCATGTCATGCCCCCTCATTCTTGTGCTCCTCCTTTATTGGAAAATGTCTCCCCCTGTACCTTGTTTATACCCCTGAGGTACTTGAATGTTTCTATCATGTCCCCTCTTTCCCTCCTCTCTTCCAGTGAGTACATATTAAGGTCCCTTAATCCCTTCTCATAAGTCTTGTGTTGCAAGCTCTGTACCATCTTAGTCACCCTTCTCTGGACCATCTCCAGCCTGTTAATATCCTTACAAAGATGCACACAGTATTCCATGTGAGGCCTGACCATGGTTTTATATAATGGCATTGCTACCTCCCTCCTCCTGCTGGTGATACCCCTGCCTACGCAACCCAGCATGCCACTAGCCCTCCCAGTTGTCTTAGCAATCTGCTTTGACATTTTCAGATCATCTGAAATAATATGTCCCTTTCCTTCCTTGTGACTGTTAGCAACTCCTCCCCATCCTGTAGCTTTCCCCAGGGTTTCTGTGCCCCAAGTGCATAATTTTGCACTTTTATGAATTAAAATTTAGTTGCTAGTCCTCAGACCATTTTTCAAGCTTCCCCAGGTCCCTCCTCATTTTCTCCACCCCCTCTGGGGTATCCACTCTGTTATAGATCTTGGTGTCATCTGAAAACAGGTAGACCTTTCCCTCTAGCCCTTCTGCAATGTTGCTAATGAAGACATTGAACAGGACTGGCTCCAGGACCAACCCCTGAGGTACCCCTCTGGTCACCCTCTCTCCAGACTGCACACCATTTACCACCACCCTCTGCCTCCTGTCTGTTAGCCAGTTCCTAACCCAGTTTACCACCCTGTCCCCCACACCCAGCCTACCCAGTTTGTTTATCAGCCTCCTATGTGGGATGATGTCAAAGGCTTTGTTGAAATCAAGGTAAGCGATGTCCACTTCCCCATCCTGATTTACTTCCTTTGTCACCTAGTCGATCACCCAGTCGAAGAATTCAACCAGATTTGTCTGACGTGACTTCCCCACTGTGAATCCATGTTGCCTATGGTCCTGGACTCTAATAGCTTCTAGATGCACCACTTTCCTTTCTTTAAGCAATGTCTTCATGATCTTCCCCACTGCTGAGGTAAGGTTGACCAGCCTATAGTTCCCCGCCTCCTCCCTGCTGCCAGATTTGTGTAGAGGGACCACATGTGCCCTCCTCTAATCCTCTGATATCACTCCTGTGTTGAGTGACTCAGTGAACATGGCTGTCAGAGGTTCTGTTATCTCCCTTTCCAGTTCTTTTAATATCCTTGGGTGTATGCCATCTCGTCCCATCATTTTGTCCACCTTCAATTTAGTGAGCTCTTGCAGGACTCTTTCCCCTGTGAATGGACTATTGTCCACCTCTTCATCTCCTTGGCAACTGCTGTACTGCTGTGGCCCCTGCCCCTTCCCCTCTTCTGTGAATACTGAACAGAAATATGTATTCAGTATTTCTGCCTTTTCCCTGTCACCCTCCTTGCATTCTCCTCCCTCTTTCTTGGGCCTTGCAATTCCTCCCTTAGTTTTTCTGCTTTGACTGATGTACTTGAAGAATTTCTTGTCCCCTTTCTTAACTGACTGTGCTAAACCTTCCTCAGTCTATGCCTTTGGTCTCCTTACTGCCTTTCCCACTTCCCTTAGACACTCTAGGTGCTCCTTCCTGTCCTCCTTCCTTGGTCTCCTTTTATTTTCTGAACCCTTTCCTTTTTGCCCTGACCTTTACTGCCACCTCTCTGGAGAACTACAGCATCTTTCTCCATCTCTTGCCTTTGGATAGCAATTGGATGCATTGGTTTGTTACTACCAGTAAGGTTTCCTTCAAATGCTTCCACTATTCTTCCATACCCCCTCCTGCCCCCATTCTCACCAGGTCTCTTTTGATACCCCTCCCCTTTCAGCGAAGTCAGCATTTTTGAAATCCAAAACCTTTGTCCTAGTATGACTTGAGTGATTCTCTGTCCCTATGCTGAACAACACAATGTTGTGATCATTGGATCCCAGTTGCCCTTCTACCTGGACATCTGTGATTTGATCCCCGTTGGTCATTACTAGATCTAGAATTGCCCTGTCTCTGGTTGAATCAAGCACAAGCTGCCTCAGTCCAGCCTCCTGGAGTGAATCAATGATGCCTCTGCTTCTGGGTGAAGCAGCTACACTGGTGTTCCAATCCATATCTGGCATATTGAAATCCCCCATCAGTAGAATTTTACCTTTCATTGCCATCTTGTGTATTTCCTCCACTAGCATCCTGTCCAGTTCCTCTGCCTGTCTTGGAGGCCTGTCTATCACCCCTGTGCATATTGCAGTGCCATTGTCAGGCTGAAGGGTGACCCACAGTGCCTCAGTCTCCCGCTGCCTACCCTGTACCTGTGTTGCCATTATACCCTCTCTGACATACAGGGCTACTCCCCTTCTCTTTTTGCCCTCCCTATAGTCCTGAATAGAACACATCCTGGTACATTTTATTGCTACTATGTCCAGGTCTCCTTCAATTATTAAGGCCTCCATGCCTAGGACTTTATTTCCCAAGCTGAGTGCATTTGTCAACATGACTTTCCAGGTTTTACTGTCTGACCTCTGTCTCGTCCTGTTTTTGGTCCCCTGGATCTTCCCCCTTTCCTGATATTTTTATCTTCTGTTCCCAGTTCCTTTCCTACTCCATTTCTGCCCAACTCCAATGACCTTGATATTAACTCTTCTTCCTGCTCCATTGTTCTGTTTTCTGTACCATATGGGGCTGCCCAAGTATCCCTGCTCCTGTTTCCCTCCCCCTTGGCTAGTTTAAATGCTCATCAGCAAAGTATTTAAACTGCTCATTGAGGGCTACCTTCCCCTTGCTGGACAGATGCAGGCTACCCTCACTGTACAGGGCTGCATCACTCCAGATGGGTCCCCAGTTCCCAGTGAAGACATACCCCTTCTCATTGCATCAGCCTTTCAACCATGTGTTGAAGTTACTAATGCAGAGATTCCTCCATCCTGCTATGGTCTGGCAACACCTCCAAAAATGTCACAGAGCTTGCTACCTTCCCCAGGCACCCTCCCAATACTGTAAGGTCCTTCTTCACCTGCTCCAAGCTTGCCTTATCCTTGAATAGGTCATTTGTCCCCAAGTGGATAATGACTTCCAGACCTCCCTTCCTTGCCACAGCTTCAGCAATCCTCTGGATGTGCTCCCCCTCCTTCCACACTGTGCCAACTGGAAGGCACTTTACCTCACTTTCCTCTCTACTATCTGTGCCCAAATCCATTCCCCAGACAACTGAGTCCCCCAACAGAAGTAACTTCTTCTTCCTATGGGGTTCTCTTCCTCCCACCACTGAGTCTCCCTGCTGTAGGACCCTCACCTCCTCCCTGGTCTAAGCCTTGGGTTCCTTTGCAGGGCTGTCCCATTCTTCCAATACTGTGCAGGGGTTCATGAGCTGGACCAGATGGGGGAGTGTCTTTGCCCCCCGAACCTTCCTGCCATCTGCCTGGATGACCATCATGGCACAGGCTGGAGACCTGATGGCCTCTGAGTGGGATAGAAGGTCCCCAGTATTCCTGCCAGCTCTTCCCAGAGACTGGCAACCTCTGCCTCAGCCCAGAGAGGTGCCTGCAAATGAGGCAGCACCGCAGTAACCAGAATGTTTTTTCTGATGACTGTTGCACCACAGCCAGAGCACTACACCACTCCCTGCATAATCCTGTGCTTGCTGATATTCTTCCCTTCTTAAACCTTATGTTTTTCCTTCTCCATTTCTCTGTCTTTCTCTCCTTCTACAGTGACTTGCAGCTTCTCTCTCCTCCTCTTGTGTGTGTCCTTGTGGATCTAGTTGCTAGCTACACCCTTTGTAATTCTGCCTATATACCAGCTAGGCTATTGCTTGTGTTGTGCTGCCTAACTGTTCCTATGTCTTTAAGTAGGTGTGGCCTGGCGTTCAGCTATAAAGACAGAACACCCAGGGGTTGTTGGGGAATGGAGGTGGGTGGGGGGGTTGTTCCTTTGGTACTCTGTGTCCACAAAAAACAGTCAGATAAAAAATACTTTGTTCTGTAAACTACAGGGCAAAAACACAGCTCTAGTTTAAGGCAGCTGGTAGCTGCTCTCTCTGTCTCTCTCTCTCTCTCAGCTGCTGCAGCAAACAGAATCCACAGACAACTCCTGTTTGTAATCCACAGTCCCTCAAGCCTTTTTCAGCTGTTCCCCTTATCAGACACCTCTTTCACAGAGTTTCAGTAATAGCTCTACTCACAAATGATTGCAAATATTCTCCTAGCTAGATTACCTCCCTAGCATATTAAAGTTACACTAAATAAAGACAACCACAAAAACAGAACCAAAACACTGACTTCTACTTACTATTACAGGCCCTTGAATTAAGAATTCAGTTCAGTGTACTTAGTAAATCATCTCTTTGCTGTAGGGTAGCTGCTCTCCCTCTCAGCTTCTGCAGCTATGGTGGGTGATGTAGAGTTGTTTAATTAATCAGTGTCAAATGATCAGAGGTGTATGAGAATGTATGTTGTCTAATGGGGATGGCATCTGTCTGTTGGTCAGTCAGTCAATCCAAGAGTGTGGTGCACAAGACGTCTTTTCAGTAGAGAAAAATTGGAAACAGAGCAATAAAATGCCCAGAATGGTGTCAGAAACACAGGTTAGCAAAATGTTTTATTTTCTGCTTTTTTAGGGCATCTAGTGATTATTTTCAGGTATTAGTGTTAATCTCTTAAAGGTTCTGATTTAAATTAGAACTAGTCAGGATCCTGCCCTGAATCCTGGCCCTGATAATAAAGGTCAGGACATTTTCAGGTCTGCCCATCCCCAGTAGGTATGCTTGTGTGTGGGGGGGGGGGGGAGACTTATGTCAGATATCAAATTAAATAAATATACTGCATCAGGAAAATCCTCCTTCAGCTGACACCCAAAGCTCACCTGACTGTAACAACATCAACAACAAAAAAATACATACACAATTTGAACTTTTGATGGGGGCAAAATCAATATACAGTATGCTTAAAAGGTACAACAAAACAAATATAACTGTTATAAAACAAATAATTGATGCATTTAAACAAAATATTGACCAATGGATGAGTGGTGAAAATTATAACACATGCTTGTACAAAATTAATTTTGGGGCATGAAGCCATGGACATAGGGACATATTGTCAAATCCTGCCTCAGCAACCAAACTATTAACCAGAGAGGTGCTCTTTATTTTATCAAGTCAGAAGCTAAATGCAAGTTGTTTTGCCACATTTATTTTTGTTCTAGATTATTTTTAGCCCATTCTTAGTAAGAGAAACTACCCATATATGAATTACACTGGTGCCAACAGCCAACCATGTTTGCCATTTTTAGATACTATGATTGGATGCGTTAGTCCTCCTCTCCCGCTACCCTTACTTTTTGCAGTTCTTTTATTTTGTAAGTGTTCGATGATATTTAATAACATCCCATCTATTACTTTTTCTTTCTGTTATCTCCCACAGTGTTTCTTTATTGGCATTATCAAATGCTACTTTAATATATACAAAGCCAGCATATAATATTGTCCTTTTTGTATACATACATTTTCTATTAGATGGTTCAGAAAAGAAATATTGTATGGTTTATTGCAGAATGTCTCTTTCTGAATTCTGCCTGGTATGGAGAAGGCAGATTGCCATCTTCTACCAAGCTTTTTATTTCATTTTGAATTACTCTAGAGAAGTTTTTTTGGCCTGTACACAAAAGGATTATGGGTTCATAGCAACCAGGGCCATTTCTATGTCCTTTATTAAAAAGCAGAACAATCACGCCTTCATTCCATTTGCTTGTAAGTATCAAAAACTGTGAAATTAAATTAAAAAACTGTGACCGATATCTTGACCCAGTTTACCAGATCTATTTGGTAAACTCTGCCAGTAGCATATTAATGCCTGGGGATTATCTATCTATCTATCTATCTATCTATCTATCTATCTATCTATCTGTCTATCTATCTATCTATCTGTCTGTCTATTTTTTAACCCAGTAATGCATTATACACTTCTTGTACCTCTAAGAAAAAACAGCTTTTCCTAGTCACTTGAGTCAATAGCAGATTGTGGGTCTCAGTGTCTAAATCTATTTTTACTTCAGGCGTTAACTCAAAACAAAGTCCAGTGCTCTAGTTACTTTGTGTAACAATGCTGGTTCTGTGCATTCACAGACTCATAGGGAGTGAGTGTATGCTACATTTAAACTATAAGGCATGAACAGGGGTTAGACTAACAATCTGTCAAATACCAAATTGGGGGTGTAATCTGACATGAGGCAATCATAAGTGCCATATTGCCCCATGGTAATTTAAACTTGGTCTCAGACAATCAGACTGCAGTATTTCTGTGTCCCATTTTAAAATTATTTTTTGAAGATGTTGTAAATTGTTGCTTTCAGGCTTCCATTCACAGGTGGTAAAAATGTAACACATCAGTCAGTTGGTCTACATCATAGCCTTTAAGTTGAAAAATGCATGACTGGCCAACAGAGGTACTAGGTTCCACCACAGTCATTCACATATTGAAGCCTGATATGAAGATGAGTGCTGCAGGACCATGACTGGGGGTGACCACTGTGAAACATAAGAATTCAAACATCTGTAGTATTCCATTATAAGACCCCCCCCCACCATAACCTCCAAAGTTAATGTGGAATTGTAATATTGATTACATGAACTAAAAATTCATCTTAGTCACACCACAATACACAAACATGCAGTTTAATGGTCTTTTGTTCCTCATTACTATTCCCAGTTTTTGAGTTCAATGTGTATAGGTTGAAGCCATGTTTAAGATGGAAATTATGAAGCAAATGACTTTGTGGTCCTGTGAGTCTGTAGATGCTGATGAAGGCTAGTCGGATTTATTTCAAAGGTTATAGTGAAAAAGGGCCCAAATCCATAACATTACCCATTGGTAAGGGAAAACAACAAAATCTAACAAGAAAAAGAACTTGTGAACAGGTGAATACTGCACAATATGGAATTAAAAAAATGGAGTGTTCTGAAAGACAGCACTCAAAAGTAATAAATCTTTCACAAAGCATCAACTGCAGAATTAGTATCAGCAAGTTTGTGTGCAGTAAGTTAGGTTGTGAGGTCAGGCATACTAAGGAATCACTTCAAAGAAATAATGATAATATGGCAGGTAATTTTTTTAATTTTTAAATAAACCAGTAACCAAAACAGGTGCCTTGCTCCAACACACCAGCCAAACTGCTATATTCTACATATTCTGAGCAAACTGGCTATGGAGACTTGAAGAAACAAACCTCCAGTTTAGCAATAATAATATAAAGACATTTTAGATGTTTAAACTAAGTTGAAAAATCATAATCCTATTAGCAGGTAAGTTTCTGAGAAGCCAGGACATGGAGAAAAAACAATCTTGCCACTCTGCCCTGAAGTGAAATGCATCGACTGCTTGTTATCTGGAGTAACTGTAAATAATTGGATAAATAGGAAGGGATGCCTCCTCCCCCTTCAGGCAGACACATCTAAACAAAATATTTAATATGCTAGACAATGAAGGAATTTAAGAAAAAAAATGTTAACAAAAAGAAAATGTTGATGCTGTTTATAGGCAGGCTCACTTTCAACTAAAAAAGGGACTATAGAACACAAGAGAATAAAGAACATCAGGGTAAACTATAGTCTAAACTATAGGAAGCACTGCTTGAAAATAATAAACAATTGTGGGAGCTCATCACACATGGTACAGATAATAGAATAAAGAACACTGAATGTATAATTCCAGTGAATACCTGGTATAATCATTTTTATAGATTGTATGGGGATTTGTTTATTGCTAAGGTGTATTACTGGTAGAGTCCTGGAGTACTTAAGCTCTTTCTAGTCTTGTAAGGTGCCTTGCATCTGAGTTGCTTTCCTCATATGGTCTTATTTTTAAACATACCTGTTTTACTGCAGTTGGGGTTAATGTGTTAACCTATGATGGTCATAGGGTATGAAACAGGCTTTCTTGAAACACAATCAAAATATTTGTGTTGTGATTTAGTTCCTTGAAAGTCACAAAAAGTAAACAAGATAACCACAATTTAAAAAGCAGACTTGCATCTGTATCAGTCTGAACTGTTAAATCATCAATTAGCTGTTGTAAGTTTTATTCATCCAAACTGTAATGGAATTTACATGAACAAAATTGTGCAAATTTGTACATTGTGTTTGTTGTAAACTGTCTAAAATTACAATACATCCTTCTGAAAATAGGAGAAAAGGAGGGTGGATGCAAAGAGATGCTGGTGAATTATGCCATCTTGGATAAAAAAAACTTGTAAAATAAACTGAAAAATAAATTGCAGTCACATAAAATATCTTCTCAAAATGATCCACTTCCCTACTGGCTTCAGGTTAAGAATGCCTTCCCTGCACAAACTGCATACAAGAAAAGAGTAAAATGACCAAAACTTATTATTATAAATAGTTAAAATAGCAGCAGTTGCTCCCCCAACATTACTGTAAACTATTTATTATACATATTTTGAAACAGAACTTAACAATAAGTTTTTGGTCAGTTTACTGTGATGCCTGACTTTTTGTTTTCCGTTCTCTAATATTTGTTGTCTGTACTCCAGTTTGGTCTTATAGTAGCTACCTTCCTGGAGTACAAACCTCATCCTGCTGCCTCTTTAATGGACAGTAATCTTCCTCTTCTGCATTTCCTTTAAATTTTAGGCTCCCACATTGTTTTCTCTTGAATGAAAGCTCCCAGCAGTGGTCAAAACATTGAATTTCTCTTTTTTTGTCATGACTTTCTGACATAATTTTTTTTTTAAACAGTACAAGAACTTTTAATGAGGAACCCAAGGACAGTTCTTGTTTGTTTTTAAAAATTAGATAACTATCAAAATTGCATGACTGCTTAAACATATTTCATTTAATTTTATTTTCTGTGGGTGGAAAACTTCCACAATATTTACAGTGCCTCTTTTAAGTTCATGCAGGATGTTTGAAGCCAGCAGAAACCTCTGGAATTATGTAAGTAATGGGCAGAAATCAGGGCATTGGAGTCATAGCACACTATGATATCTCAAACATACATGCTATACTCTCTGTGGTGAGATAAGGCCATACCTTATTATTTTGGGCATGTTTTATGTATTTTTATGTGAGAAATGCATCAGATGCCAGGGTGGCCCAATGTAAGTGCAGGGGATCATGGGTACAGACCATGGGCCCTGTAGACTGATGTGATTTTCTGGTTACTACAGAAAAAAAAATGTTTTCTGCTAGCAGAGGCTAGAGTTAATTAAATTATTTAAAAGGAATCAAAAGAAATAATCAAGCAGAGCTGGCCAGCTGGCTGGTCCATCTGTGTCTCAGTGGACCCCAGCACATCTGGTGCCTCCTCGTCTACCTTTCCTTTGTTTTCAGAGGGCTACCTCAGTTAATCTTGTTAGCAGTTGAATGGGATACCATTCATGTAGATGGCTGCATTTACAGTAGTAGCCATGGACATTGCCAGCTATTTCCTGAAATTTCTGTGATATTTCTAGAGAATCTCCTGCTTTCTGCATCACCACAATAGGGGCAGCAGGGAGAAACTCTTTAGACATTTCTTGAAATATCTGGAAATAGCTGGCAATGTCTGTGGCTTCTACTGTAGTGTTGATTAATGACAGCTATCTCCCAGCAGGAGAGCTGGAATGTTCCTCCAGAATACTGGTTCCAACTAGTTGACCCTTGAATGTTTTTATTCATATATATTAAGCACCTCTTATCTGTGATATTGTAATAAAATGCTAAACTCAGATTGGTTGGATAGCCATTGAAACAGAATGCTAGCCAGTCACAGGGTAGCCACTATCCACTGGACCTGCCTTTTTGAAATCACTTAAAACCAGGATGCAGAGAGGTATCTGGGCCTTTAGTTTTTGCTGTCTTGCTTGAAGCCTCTTGCCGTTGTTGCATTTTGGGACCCTCTCTACCTGCTTGATGAGAGAGCAGAGACAATTTTCTTTTCAAAAATATTCTCCTGGATCAACAAGAACCAAGAACTTCAACTACCACAATTCTAAGGACACTTTGCACTTTTCATACTTCAACAGCTATGGACTCAAGGTAGAACTTTAATCTAGAGTTTTAAAGTGTAGGATTTTATGTATACTTTCCATTGTATTTTCAATACCATGCAACCAATGTTTAAAATTATTTGTCATTGTGTTATTTACTGCATTCATTAATTTAACTAGTAAAGCCTTTGGCTCATTTTAAATTAATTGTGCCTATGTCTGTTGTGTCGGTCTCCTTGGTAAGAGTTGTTCAAATGATACCACACCTGTGTGACTGTTTTAAGGCCTAACGCTACCAAAAGTGAAGTGTCACTGTTTTGGATTAAGCAGCAGTTTAGTTTAAACCAATAAAAGAGGGTTGCTGTACCGATATAATGGATTTTGCTGCCTTATTGTTTTTCTGGTAAAAACTAAAGGCTCATATCTACTTATATTCAGGGTAGATGATAAACTACACCTGACCTTTCAAAATCTCATAACTGTGGAGAAAACACCTGGGGTCAGGGAATGTTCTGAATGAACCAGTTAAGCAGCTTTACCATCAACTGCATGTCATCCCAAACAGGACCCATCTGCAAACAAATGTCTTCGATCAAAGCCAAAGATTGGAGGGGGTCCTGTACAATTAACAAGCAGGTGATGCTATTTATATTACAACAGTGATGTTTGAAAGTAACTTTTATGTTTTTTGTACATTTGTCCATGCCAAGCAAACAGTGACCCTGTAATTACCAGGGAGGTTTAGCATTCCTCCCAATAATGCATATCCAAGAAACATCTCAACTGAAACCACTGCCCAACATTCCAATTCTCAGTGTTGCTGAGTAAGACAACACAGGTCCACTGGTTTCTTCTGGTTCACGTAAAAGTCATTTCTGGGATCCTGTGTTAATAATAAATGTTTAGACCAACTTATGTATGTATTTGTGGTGTTTCTGAGATATAGTATATAGTACTGGTTTTGACTACCCTCAATTGTCTCTGTATAAATGTGCTCTTCTTGTACAAGCAATGTCTTTTGTAAAATCAATTTAACCCCTATGTAAATATAGGGCTATATCCATTTCTGTTTCTAAACTGTTTAACTACAGCTAATTCTTGATACTCTATACAAAGAAATGCAAATGCTCTGAAAAGAAGTCATAGTTCTGGTACTTTAAACACTGTAGATACTTACTCTAAATTGTCTGTTCTCAATTCCACTGAAAAGTTGAAACCTTATGTCTGTCAATGTTTTTTATTCATTTATTTTTTTATTTAATTGAACAAGTTGGATTTACAACCTTTGAGTCAGGGACTCATTTACAAAGGCACCTCATTGCAGGGAGGGCATGACAATAGAATGTTATGCAGATAAAACATTGGACAACATTACAGGTGCAGACATTCAACACAGATTACACTAAGTTACATGTTGGTATAAAATACAGATTTACAATTAAAGATGTACAATTTCTCTGGAGTTGCAGTGGAATACATCCTTGTATAAACCTAAGGGGTAGGTAAAAAATGGTAGGGGGAAAGATGGATTGGTAGTCAAGGGGACCTTGTCGAGATTAGGGGGGCCAGGCAGGGAAAGGTTCTGCATTAGGATTAGGGGGCAGGGTTAGTTGCACCTACAGTAGTGGATATTAAAGAGAGGGTTCTGGAGAGTGGTTTTGAAGGGACCAAGTTTGGCTGTGCTGGTGATGCAGGTAGGGAGGGAGTTGAATTAGGTGGGGGCTCGATAAAAGAGGGACCTCTGGGCAAGGGAGGTCTTGGTTCTGGGCACTTTGAAGGTGGCTTTGACAGAGCTGCAGGTGAAAATGGATGAGGATGACCGTGGTAGGGAGGCAGAGACTCCTGGGGGGAGAGTCTGAGCAGGGATTTCTTAGCAAGAAGGCAAGTCTGATACTGCAGACATTCCTCAAAGTTGAGGAGGTTGGCAGAGGAATAGAGCAGGCAGGTGTGGGTGTGGGTGTGGCTGGAGGCTTTGGTCAGGAGTCTACAAGCCTTAGTAATGGAGATCTGGATCTTAGAGAGGGTGGTGTTATCAGCTGCAGCATAGGTGGGCAAGCTGTAGTCCACTAGGGACAGGACAGAGGAGGTGATGGCCAGCCAGAGGGCAGCAAGGAACAGGCAATACCTATGGTGGTAAAGTAGGCCAATCAGACAGTTTATGGTGGAGGAAAGAGCATTGCTGTGGGTGTGGAAGGTGAGGGCAGTATCAAAAGTGATGCCTAGCTATTTGTATGTGGGCACTTGCTCTAATGGGAGCTGAGAGTTAGGGGTAATCAGGAGGGGGGCACTTCTAGCTTTATTTTGATAGTGAGAGGAGAGCATTGATTTGTTTTTCTTAAGGTATATGACTAGACTGTGATTAAGAAACCACCTTTGTGTTTGGTTGTAGGCAAGTTGAAGGGATGATTGGAGAGTGGAGGGATCTGGGTGTGAGGCAAAGAGAACTGCATTGTCTGCATAGAGGAGCATCTTACTATTGCAGGAGCTGGGGAGAGTGTTGAGGTAGAGACTGAAGAGAATTGGACCTAGGATGGAGCCCTGTGGGACCCCAGAGCTAATGCATCAAATGTAGGGGAGGGAGCTGTTGATTTTTACATGCTGGGATCTAGCAGAGAGGTAGCTGGAAAACCAGGCAAGGGGACCAGCAGAGAAACCAAGTTGGTGGAGAGAGTCTACTAGGAAGGGGTGACAGATAGTGTCAAAGGCCTTGGAGAGGTCAAAGAACACTGCACTGGCCAGGCTGCCAGAGTCAAGAGCAGAGTATAGGTAGCAGGAGAACTCCAGGAGAGCAGTGGTTGTACTGTGTCCCTGGTGGAAGCCATGCTGCTCTGGGCACATGCTGTCATACTTAGCCAAGTACTCAGATAGTTGGATAGACACCACTTTTTAGAGGGCTTCAGAGAGTTGGGGGAGGATGGAGAATGGCTGATAGCTGCTGGGGGAGGATCCATCACCGCTCTTGTGTACTGGAGTGATTTCAGCAGTTTTCCATGCACCGGGGAACTGTCCAAGGCATAGGGATTGGTTGAGTAGGTCCATCAGGGGAACTAGGAGAATGTCCAGGACCAGGTGGAGGATCCTGGAGTCGAGGGGGTCACTGCTGGGGTTATTACTACCCAAGGTTTTTAGCAGGTGTGGCCTGGCTTCATGGGGGGGATAGGGTGTAGGGGAAGAAAGGGGTGATGCAGGGCAGGGGGAGTCAGGAGGGGATTAGATCAAAAAAGCTGCTGGGGAGGATAGAGCTTAGATCAGAGAAAGTGGTTTGAGGCAGTCAGCTATAGGTAGTGGATCAGAGGAGGCAGCATCATCGATGGTGAGCTGAGATGGTGGAGGGGAGCAGGTCTTCCCATTTAGTTCTTTCATGCTATCCAATTAACCAATGTGTAAATGTTTTGTACAAATTGTGATTATGCCTGCATGCTTTATATGTGTGTGTGTGTGTGTATATATATATATATATATATATATATATATATATATATACACACTGTCAAAAGTTTTAGAACACCCCATTTTTCCAGTTTTTATTGAAATTTAAGCAATTCATGTCCAGTGAATAACCTGAAATGGTACAAAGGTAGTAAACTGCTAGAGGTTAAAAAAAGTTTAGGTTAACAAAACTGCTGTAGAGAAATTGCAAAGAAAGCCAAGGTGTCAGTGAGTACAGTTTCCTACACCATCAAAAGGCACTTGGAAACTGGAGGAAACTCTGACAGGAAGAGGTCTGGCAGACCCAAAGCCACAACAGAATCAGAAGACAAGTTTCTGAGAGTCAACAGCTTAGTGATAGGCGGCTCACAGGACAACAGCACAGAGTGACTGGCACCCTGAACTAAAGGGCTACCACAGCATTTTGCAGCGCCATGCAATACCCTCTGGTCTATGTCTAGTTGGTTAGGGTTCATCCTACAGCAAGATAATGACCCAAAACATACCTCCAGGCTATGTCAGAACTACCTTCGAGGGAAAAGAACAAGACGGTAGGCTTCAAATCATGGAATGGCCAGCACAGTCTCCAGACTTAAACCCCATCGAGCTGGTTTGGGATGAACTGGATAGAAGGGTGAAAGCAAAGCAACCTACAAGTGCAACACATTTGTGGGAACTTTTGCAACAGTGTTGAAGAACTTCCGAACAATATTTGATGTCCATTGTAGGAAGAATGCCACGAGTGTGTTCGGCGGTTACAGTATATCTGCAAAAGGTGGCTACTTTGATGAGTCAAAAATTTAGATTAAATTTTGTTAAACAAAATGATTCTATGATTTTTTTTTTATCTCCAATTGTTTATTTGTTCTATGCTTTAATTTCAGAGTACATTGAGACATTAACCTGCGTAAATTTCAATAAAAACTGGAAAAATTGGGGTGTTCTAAAACTTTTGACCGGTGAGCGTATATATATATATATATATATATGTATATATATATATATATCTATGTATATATATATATATATATATATATATATATATATATATATATATATAAAGACAAAGAACTCTCTTAGCGTAAACACTGAGGCAAAGGTTACCCTTAAAGGGCATTATGGGAAGCCAAGTTTCAAGAAAATAAAATCATTATGACTATTACGAAAGACATTGTTAGAATGTTGGTCTGTTTTTGTACAGCTGAAGATTTACACAGCCTGCAAAGTCTGTTAGCACCCTTGCAAACTGTGTGGAGAGGCCTTCTGGCACCATGCAATTCTGCTTAAAGTTGGACCAGCATAACATTCTGTGGTGATGTGCATATGCAGCCCATGATGCTTTGCATTGTGGGGGCATGTGTGATTTATATATATATATATATATATATATATATATATATGTATATATGGATTGCTCAAGTGAAAAAAAATGTATGTTTAGCTTAATTGTGTAGGATAAGGCTTAATATCAATGTATGGTATGTTTCAATGCAAGCTAAACCATACTGTGTCAAAACAAGATGCTAGCTACTATTGTAAATGGAGCGCTGCTGCCATCGAATGTCCAGTGTGATCACTCACCAATTATGGAGGCTGTAACCCCTTAGCTATGATGTAACTATGCAGTATATAGCTGCAACCAATCAGAATTGGCCAGCAATTCTTAAAGTTTAAGGCACATGCCAAATTTGGTAAAAACCTTATACTAATATTATGATTGGTCCAATGACCTAGTGGTCACTCAAAGAGTAAGGTCAGCTAAAATACATAAGCCACACATTTGTGCTGGGTTGTTAGAGAGGAGAATGGAGGAGGAGAGAAAAGATGATAAGAGAGGAGAGAGAAGGAAGAAGAAGTCTAAAAGCCATAACCTGTCTGTCATAGCCTGCATATGGTGAGTGATCAACACCTGTGTCAGGTAAATTAGGACTGCTTTTTAATTCTGTGCTTGAGTAGGAGTCTATGCTTGTCACAGGATTAGAAAATAAAATGTGTTCCACAACCTTTAAATATTTGACTCTTAGTTTAATCTAACCTCTATCTTAAAGGATCTATAGAATCAAGTGCTTTGGCCAGGTGCTCAGATTCAACAACTAGGGACTTCATGACTAAAGGAAGGGAGGAAATACAAAGGGTCTCAAGAGGAGCCTGTGGGGGTTTGAACTGAGCACTGCATTTCTGGAGAAAGACACTGTGATAAGGTGTATAGGGCCCCCAAAGCCAATACACGCCTGTGGCTTTCAAGTTTGTGGTGCAGTGGCTGAGAGAGTTCTACCTCAGGAACACAGACTTGAGACTGTATTTGTAGCCTCTCACATAGAGAAAGGATATACCTAACCCCATTTCCCCCATCACAAGAGGGATTTGCTGTGATGCAGAGAAGCCTGCCCCATGGAAGAGGACTTTGTGACACTCACTAATAATTTTTTTGGCACAGATCCCATGTACCCTTGAATAAACATTATATTTTAATTGTGTGCACTAAATAGTTTTTCATATATGTTTTTACATACTGTGAGATCTCTTATATAGTACAAGTGTAATCTTGTGCAGTTTAGTTGAATGGGACTTTGGAAGAGAGAGAAGGGAGACTGAGTGCTAGATGGTGATAGGATGGTAGGTGCTCTCTAATTGAATGCCTTTGGGGACAGGGGAGGAAGATGAGTGATGTGGGATTTGCATGCACAAGTGAGGGAAGGGATATTGTATGGTATTACACTAAGTGAAACTGAAACTGACTGATTTAACTGGGAATGGGGGGTTGTGTGCTAGACTGTGATAGATAGGGGGTATGGACTTCTGAAGAATCAGACAGGTGGGATCCAGGTGGGAACAGTACACTACCATGCAATGTTTATTTAGTCTGACATTTTGTATTTTATTTTACTCAACTCAAACTTATGGTGCCACAAGACAGTGTAATGCTCTGCCCGACATCCTGAAATTAACTGAAGCAATTATGCTGGCTTCCTCGCTACTTTTCACCCCCCCACACACACACACACACACACACACATACTTACAAACAAATCTTTCTGGTTCCAGTTCAAATCTAAATCGGTATCAAAAATGCTGTATGCCATGAAATTTATTATTTAATGAATTTAATCATGTTATGCTGAACCTGTTCTCTAATCAACCTATCTTGCCACCTTGACTGCTTACATATCTGTCAATCCACTTGCAGCATTCCTGAGCAAACATAGTGCAGATTATTTGTAATCTTCCTGTTAGATTGGCAGTGCTGGTAAATTGACATTTATGGTGATTAGGAAGTTCCATTGCTTAGGAGACAATCCAGCTGTCAAGATAATTGTTAAGCTGGAAAAAAATGATATACTGAACCTGTCCCATTTTCTTCCTAGCAGGTGGTCGGGGGAGGGGGGGATAGGTGGATTAGGCAACAAGTTCAGCAAATCAAGATTTAAATTTCATGGCATGCAAAATTTTGGACACTGATTTAAATTTGAACGAGTGCTGGAAAGTCTTGTCAGCTTCCCAAAATTATACTTTTTTAGTACAAAGTCAAGTGAGAGCAATGAGTTTGAAAATTATATTGGATCTACAGTAATTTTTCCATGGCATCAGAGGAACAACCAGTTGAAGGTCTGATGGACCTACTTTAAGGATGAACATGGAAAAATATGTGAGTTCAGTTGTTGACAATAATGTTGCCAGCTTGATTACTTCTGTATTTATATGCTTACATGTAAAAAGCCGCAATGAGCACAGATAAAACTCTAAGTAGGTCATGCATCACATTATTATCTTAGGGAAATAAGACTTTCCTTTCCCACTCAGACTATATGGTATAAAGCATGTTTTTTCTCTCTTATATATTTCTGTCATTGGAGGTTTAGTTGGAGAGTGGGTGGAGCACTCCTCAGTTACATGGAAGTATCTCTATTAATATTAGCCTAGCTTAGTAAGCAAGCGATATCAGTGGAAGCTTTGAACTTGCATGCAGATGAGCTAACTTTTTAGAGTCCTTAAAATCTCTCTGAAAACTGGGCAATATGAACACTGGCTAAGCATCTTCCCACCCCTTGATATCAAATGTTAATTTGCTCTGCTTTTGGAATGTGTGCAATACAATGATCTAAGACTCAATTCATCTATTAAACTAAGCGTGTGGTATTAAATAACATTGATTGAATAGAATATATACATGAAATGAAGTTGGTCTTGTGTCTATGCATACACATTTGTGTACTTTATGAATTCTTATATACTGCACATTCATTAAAACTCTTAAAAGAAAATATAATAAAAAACATAGAATATATTGACAGAAAAAGACCCAGAGGTCCCTCCAGTTTTTCCACTTGCATGTACGAATAGCTGTTCTCTTCTGTTGTGGTGGTATTTCCTGTATTTCTGTGCTTTGTACTGCTTTTCAGATTTCACTCTATTTATGTGGGGCAGTAATTATCTAAGTAATACAAATTACTTTCATTCAAATTACCCACACAGTACAACAGATAGACATTGGCAGTTAGAAGACACATTGATAGAATGTAAGTGGTGGGTCATGGATACTACTATATCTGCCTGTATTTACATGCTACTGCATATGGTCCTGCAGAAGTTGGCCTTTACCTGAGATGAATACAATGTAAAAGCAGAAAAAAAACAGTATCATGAAATAATGAATGGCTTTCTTTGGTGTCCTTCTGTACAGCACTCAAAGTGACTTAAATAAAAAAAAAGTGCAATGCTACAGGGTCTGCTAAAAGTATGACAAACAATATTAAAAAAGGAATGTTTTCAAATGCGTGTTAAAAATGGACAGGTGACTCAGAGAATATAGCTCTCTTTATTGGTAATTATGCATTCAGAAAGCAGACCAGCAGTTGGTGGACTGGAAAAGTAGAAACCTCTCTAAAATGAAGTGGGTATATTTAATTAAAACCTTGTTACTTTCCTGTTTTATATTTCTTAGGTACATCTTACCTCTCCTGTAGAAGCAGAGACAAACATTTATAGCATGTTTTTTTCAGGGGTTATGGGATCATGATTAAATCCAATTAAAAGGGAATTAACTTATAAAAAGTCTGATACGGGAGGAGTAAATATGGATAACCCCATGGCTTTCTTCTTCAGTATCTCATATTTTAATTTTACTCCTGGATTACAAAATGGCCAAGCTTTATGGGTGGTACTTTTGGAGAACTAATTGCTTCTTTTTATACTATAAGTCTAACTTCAGTAGTGGCAGTTCAATAATGACAGCATGTAAAGAGAGAAGGAATAAAGAAGTAATGAGGTTAGGGACAAACCGGGGCCAGGATGGGCACATACTGTATGTGAAAAACAGATTGTTTACATCTGACATGGTCCCCACACTACAACCACATGCAACCTACTAATATTGTGGGATAAAATGTAGTTACAGTCAGGCGCACAATATTGTTGTGATGGTTCTTGCAGCCATCCAGTGGTTAACTGAGGAATAGCACGTCAACAAATATTACAATTCAGTATGCAACACTGGCAATGCTGTACCACCTCTCTATCACATGGCATAGAGTGGCACCAATCAGTATACTGGGTTACTGTGGAAACTTTTCTGTAACTACCACTGTATGTTTTATATTAGCCACTTTCACTGCTTCTGTCCTCAGTTACACAGATCCTTCTTCCTTTCTGTTGTATTGGTTTCTTTGTGTAAAGATGTGAGTGGGAAAATATGTTCAGAAATTAGGTTTTCATTTGGAGGGTTATCTTTCTTGGACTAACCATGATCGATTTATATGGTTATTTTGTTGGCAAATGAATATGGGGTTAGTAAAGTAGCTTTCAAGAGTATTCTTTGGTTTGCTTGTAGTTATGTTGCTTGCAGCTGAAACTGGATGTGGTGTTGTAAGATGTTCTGAGTTGTTCTGGGTGATTATGCAGGATGCTTGAGATTTTTTTCTGTTGGCTTGCAGTAGTCATTTATGCTCACAATGTTTCTGTCATCTGTGACCTGCATTATTTCAGTTGGTGGTACCCCTGCATCATTTCATTTTTGTATGAGATATTTTTGAGCTGAGTGGTTGGTTAATCTTTTTTCAATGGGGATCTGGCTGTCCATAATCAGTTTTTTGTTTTTTTTTATGATCCCGATCTTGTTCATTTCTAAGGGCTGTTTTTTTGAACCAGGCTGCTGATGGCTTATATAGTAGCTGGTTAGAGTTTATGAACTGGAGACCTGGCAAATCTTCTTGTATGCATACTATCAGTCTGTGGCTCTGGTATGTCATGAAGTTCCTCACAGAACATTTAGGAATACCACCTTTTAAGAAGCCCTAAGTGGGACATTTCTTACTATAACATGATTTTTCTCAGGACAGTACGTAACCTCGACTAGTGCAACAGACTTGTTTTCTCTATATATTCAGAACTAAGGCTAAGTATTGTAGCTTCTTGGTTGCCTCTATGGTTTCATATCATTTTAATGTATTTTAGTTAAAGTACTATAGTTTTCTACAAGATGCAGAGGAAAGTTAGAACATGTTTCTTCTATTAAAAAGTCAGGACATGTAGTAATTTGTTTTTCAGGATACAGCTGCCCAAATCAGGACTATCCTGTGAAACACAGGATAGGTGGTAACCCTAAGGATGTTTTACTGATTTGACTTAATAGCTGTAGGCTCGTGACTTGATGCACCATTTGTTCTTTCAATTTAGAATGGTTCCTGACTTTGTGCAATGTTCTCTGCTGTATTCTAAATATTCTTTTGTTCTGTGTGTCAGTTTTTACTCTGAAGTCACCCCATTTCAGGTCTCTTATTTTGGTGTTTCCACATCGGCTGAATTATATAGTACATATTAGTCCAATGGTGTTTAGGAGTGCTTGTGCCAAGAATGGTCCTAGTTGATTTTTTTTTCATAGACAGAGTCTATTATTTTCTCTGTTAATTCATCTGCTGCATTATCTCTGCAGACTTTGCCTAGTTCTTTTACATTATTTTTGTTTTGCTGCAAGAACATATTGTGTTTTCTCAAGTTTAAGATGTGTGGAAAGAGAGAGAGAAAGAGACAGGGTAATCTTTAGACCTCAGATGTATCTCAATACCCTGAAAATGTAAGCACAGGGTTAGTGGCACTATGGTGTCTTGTCCCTCTTAATGGTTTCTATGAAGTATCTTCCTAAGATATTGTTTAGTTCTTCTGGTGTTATTTGCTCAAATTCTCTGTGCTCATTGTATTTTTCTGTAATATATCTGTGTATCATAGCAATGTCAGTGCTTCTTTATTGTCTTTTTGTATTTACTTGCATTTATGAACACCTCCATGTCAGTGGTTTCCAGCTCTGTAGTAGTAGAGGTAGCAGCCTGTTCTATTGTTATTTCCACAGTGTTGGCTATCAGCAATACTAGAGGGATGTCTGGAGTGAAGGCTATGTTGACGCTGATGTTGGCGCCGGTCTTTTTTTTTTTTTCTTTGTGGTAGCCGACAGACTGATCAGTAATATCTGGTCTCTGCAGAGTTCCTGTGAGACTGGAAACAGCTTGAATGTTTGCAGTTTTTCATGAAGGCAGGCCTCACACTGCAGGTGTTTAGCTAAGGGGAAGAGTGTGAACACCTGCATGGGACAATCAATGTGGTCACGAGCTGGACCCTCTGTGTGGATAAATTTGGCCATGGGGAACTTACAGTGAGGATCAATATGACAGTATTACTGTAGGTCTGACCACCCTCACAGTATCATCAATATATGCCACTATTTATCCTCACTGGCATTGCATAAATATATTTATATAAAACAAAATAAAAGTGTCCTGTCAATGGATGGAAAAAATGCAGCCAGAGCAAGTGGTCCTAGATTTCCTCCTCATCAGGAATCTTCACTGGGTCCCTTGGGGATGATGGGTGTGTACCTTCTTTCCACCAGCGACAGCCTTCTGTGCAGCCCATGACAGCACTGACATGAGAAGAACATAGTCATGAGGTGGCTGCACATGCAACCCTGCTGCTGTATACAACTGGCACACAGTGCACCCCACCATGAGCGTACCTTTGATGGCTCCTCCAGGGCCCACAACGCCCCAACATCATCTTTGTAGTGGACATTCTGGCTGCCTACCCTCCAGGACAGGAAGTCCAGGATTAGGAGTGGCCACAGTCACTGGTGTCTCTGAGCCACAATCACTGAGACAGCCCCATCAGGTTGGCCCCTCCTGTCTAGGACTATCCATCATGGACATCCATGGAAATTCTGTGGAAACATAAAGATGGAGACATTAGTGACAACACACACATCCATAAACAGGTAAGCATGCACCATCAACCTGCTAAAACTGTGTACTGTACTGACCTCTGCAGGTTTGGTCACATGACATGTGACTCTCCCTTCAAAGAGTCCTGATATGTGGAAAGGGACAATTTCCACATCTTTCGGGAGTATACCACAAACCTCCCCACACTTGCACCACCACACCACACACTTTCATAGCAATTTTAATGCAAAGAACTAGATCAAACTGGGATAGAATGCTGAATGTCAAAGATTATGCATGTGACATGTTCTGTGAAATTAAAATATTGTGGGATGGCATTTCAGGGAAATGGTGTTATCACAGTTAGACACAAGCATCCAACAGAGTATCACAATAAAAGAGCAGTTTAATGCTTTTACCTCTACTGTAGTGACTGTAGAAATATTCACACCTGTCCTAGCATTCCCTTCTAAAAACACAGTAGGTAGAACTGGACTCAGCATTAGTAGCCAACAGGTACTGCAATATATCACTGGGCATGGTGGTGCATGATTGCATAATGTGAAAATGTGGTACACTGCTTCTACATAACAATCAGAATTACATCACCCCTGGGGCTAGATTCAGAGATTAAACTTGACCTTGTGTATGTGTAGCAGATTGCTCTATATTCGCATAGGACATATATCTGCTGTACACTGCCCCAAATACCTCCCTTTAATTGGAAATGTAGATGTTTAAATGAGTTTAAATTGATGCCAGAGCTTTCATAGCAGAAATTAATAAACTACATTTATGATGAAACCCCAACCCTACAGACTTGATTATTAAACTGAAATCACACTTCGGGATTCTGCTCAGTTAGGTATTACCACTTTTCACCACAACACAGTCTGGGTTACTATTTCAGTGCTCTTGTGAATTAAAAAACATTGATCAAAGAATGGCATACCTTCCTAGTCTCCTTATTTTCAGGGATTCTCCCTGATTTTGCCATTTTTTACATTATTCCTGTTTTTTGTGGCACAAGTTCATGTCCCTTAATCCGTCAGAATAAAAGAACAAATTGTTCCCCTATCTTTAAATAACATTCTAACATAATATACTAGACACCAGCAGAGCAGACCTATTGGCCTATCAAGTCTACTTGTGCTTCAGCATCCTGATTGGGTACCGTAGCCCTCTATCTGTCTCCTTCCACTGTTCCTCCATCCCCCAGTCCTGGCTCTCCCAGGGAAACCAGCATCTGCTTCATCTCTTGCCTATACCTAGCCCACCCTCTCTTGAATCCCTCCACTGTAGCTACCTGTACCAGCTCCCAGGCAGCACATTCCATGGTTCCACCGCTCTCTCTGTGAAATACCTACTCCTCCTTTTCCCCTAATCCTAACACCCTTAATCTTCAAGCTGGGTTCTCTGGTGAGTCCACCCTCCTTCAATAGAAAGATCCTATCTCAGTTTACCTTATTTACTCCCCTGAGGTACTTGAAGAACTCAGTCATGTCCCCCGGTCCCTCTTCTCCTCCAGTGAGAACAGGTTGAGCTCCCCTAGTCATTCCTCATATGTCATATCCCCAAGGCTCTGGATCATTCTGGTTGCTCTCCTCTAAACCCTGTACAGGAGTTGGATGTCCCTCCTTAGGTGCAGCCTCTAGAACTGCACACATCAGGTATTTTGAAAACTGATAAACTTAAAATGCAGGGTCATAATGGTTTATCCATAAAAAAGGGTTTGTTGAGGCATAAATGTTTGTTAATGGTTCCATGGTGAACAATATTGTATGCTTATTTACTGTGCACAAACCAAGATCAAGGTCTTGATTTACAAGCAGTCTTTAAAGGGTCAATACAAATATATGGGTAAACAAATAATATGCATATCCTATGGGAACTATGTTCTCATAATTTACAATTTGCTCATGAGAAGTGGAAACAAGAGCACTTACCTGGCCTCATATCAAAAAACTACTTGACCAAATGTTGTTGCCTAAGCTGCTGTCATTGGTCAAGTGGTTATCCTAATAGATCCATTTCACAAGAAGAAATATCTTCCTAGTTAACCTGGTCTAACTAATTGTACATTATGCTTTAACCTTAAATGTGCATATTACTTCACTTGTACTAAATTTGCAGCTGTTGGTATATCATAACAGCATTGCTAATTTATTTAATGAAGATCAAGCAAAGATAACCAAATTGGTTAAAATCAATAGTAGGAGAAGTAAAAAAACACAAGGTCAAGAGATCATTAGCACAGCCTATGGTGGTTATGTTCTAACTATAGTAACTACGTTACTGCAGAATGTGGAAAATGACCACATCCCAGATCTCATTAAACATGAATGGGTATTGCTCCTAGTGTGGCTACATGTGTAATAAAATAGACTGGACTTGTGCTAAAATAAATTACCTGAGGCCTTTGTTTACCACAGCCCAGAACCTGGGGTCAGTAATGCCACATCCCAACAGAGGCCCATGTTATACTAAAGGATCATGCCCAATCAGGAACATGCTTCATTGTGTCATTGTCCATTCTTGACCCTGCCATGTCAGTATTTGTTAAACTGGCAACTATCCACTCCATAGGAGACATAGAAGGGAACGTGTACAAGGAATGACTGAATCTACCACAGCTCCTGGTGTTTCACCCTAAAGCACAGATGTGGAGAGCCCCACATACTGCATATTGCACTGTAAAAGAGTGCAGATATGTGTGTAGATGTGAATTGTTCAATGTTGCTATTCCTGTCTGTGGTTATGTACCTGAAAAGCAGACAAATGCTAAAGCAATTGGCTGAATGCAATTAAATCTCACCAGCTCTTGTCCAGTTAAGCTTACTAAATGGTGTCTGCTGACTGTCACAGTCATTCATAACATGGAGGGGCAGTAATGTATTGTTCCTAATTATAAAAAAATATCTTTATGGGTCCCTTTCTTGTGATGTTATCACCCCAAATTTTTGTTTTGTCCCTTATGAGCATACCGGTATTCGCCAGACTGTGATCACCCCTGTCCCCATACATAATAAGTCTGTCATTCAAGTAAACCTAACCACAAGGAGGATGCTAATAGGTAGATATCTGTTTTCAATGTGCATGTTGACCCCTTCTCCTATAATTTGCAATCTTTGCTGCCTTATAAAAATACACACCTCACTACAATTAGCAATGATGCACATAAGGTTAAAAATCTTTAGATGAACTCATGCATAATGCCTTAATTGTTCTTCAATTAATTCTCATTTCATCCATATATATATATATATATATATATATATATATATATATATATATATATATATATAAAAATATAAATAATATGCTGTTTAAAGTACACAAAAAACTCTGATTTTTGCAAACAGCACACTTAACCAAGCTAAAGAAATCATGATGCCTTGCTTAGCTGGCGTCAAGGTAGGGACTGTTGGATTAAGCAACAGTTCAGTTTAAACTAATAAAAGGGGATTGCTGAACCAATAAAATGGGTTTTGCTGCCATATTGTATTTCTGGTAAAAACTAAAGGCTTATATCTACTTATATTCAGGGTAGATGATAAACTACACCTGTCCTTTCAAAATCTTCTAACTGTGGAGTCAGGGAATGTTTTCAATGAACCAGTTAAGCAGCTTTACCATCAACTGCATGTCATCCCAAACAGTACCAATCTGAAAACAAATGTCTTTGATCAAAACCAAAGATTGGAGGGGGTCCTGTATAATTAAAAAGCAGGTGATGCTATTTATATTTCAACAGTGATGTTTGAAAGTAACTTTTATGTTTTTTGTACATTTGTCCATGCCAAGCAAACAGTGACCCTGTAATTACCAGGGAGGTTTAGCATTCCTCCCAATAATGCATATCCAAGAAACATCTCAACTGAAACCACTGCCCAACATTCCAATTCTCAGTTCTGCTGAGTAAGACAACACAGGGTCCACTGGTTTCTTCTGGTTCATTTAAAAGACATTTCTGGGATCCTGTGTTAATAATTAAATGTTTAGACCAACTAGTGTATGTATTTGTGGTGTTTCTGAGATATAGTATATAGTACTAGTTTTCACTACCCTCAGTTGTCTCTGTATAAATATGCTGCTCTTGTACATGCAATGTCTTTTGGTAAAATCAATTTAACCCCTATATAAATATAATGCTATATCCATTTCTGTTTCTAAACTGTTTAACTACAGCTAATTCTTGAGTCTCTGTACAAAGAAATGCAAATGCTCTGAAAAGAAGGTATAGTTCTGGTACTTTAAACACTGTAGCTACTTATTCTAAATTGTCTGTTCTCAATTCCACTGAAAAGGTAAAACCTTATGTCTGTCAGTGTTGTTTAACCAATGTGTAAATGTTTTGTACAAGCTGTATGCTTTATGTGTGTGTGTGTGTGTGTCTATATATATATATAGATATAGATATAGATATTAGAGGCAAAAAACTATGTTTAATGCATCAGTTAGGGTTGTTCCACAGTGACAAAAGTGAGGAAATTTGGTGTTAGGGTTAGAAATCCCCCTTGGACCCTCAGCCACCTCAACCAGCATCCGGGGTGCACATTGGGGTCATTGGCCCTATCTCTCACCCCATCACATGTGTAAAGAAGCAGAGTTATAGTAGAATGGGGTACAAGTTAGGACCAATGACCCCAACGTGCACTCCGATGCCAGTTGAGGGGGTGGGCTGAGGGGTCCAAGGGGGGCCTTCAACCCTAACACCAAATTTCTTTGCTTTTGTCACTGTGGAACAACTCTAACTGATGCATTAAACAGATTTTTTTGTCTCTAATTTCCCTTCTTTTTGAGAATGAGGATGATATATAGTGAATGGAATGCAGTGACAGGAGCACAGGGCCTAAAGGGCCCCACACTCCCACCACATGATGTCTTGTTACATAGTAACAGGAACTGCAAAGCAAATGCAAGCGGCAATGGTGACACACATGGTAAAGCAAATGTAAATGGTAAAGCAAACGTTAATAGAAACGCAAGTGTAAAGTGACGATGAAGCGAACAGTCATGCAAACGGACATGCAAGTGCATACAAAAATGCAACTGGTAATGTGCACAGTGATGGCATCAGTATTGTAAATGCAAATAAGTGTTACAGCAACAAGAACGCCAAAGGGAACAGAAACGAAAATGCGAATGGAAGTATGCACGTAAATGTGAACTGTAACATGCATGGGCATGGTGCCACAATTGTAAACACAAATGGTAAAGTTAACATGAACAATAACACCAAAGGAAACAGAAACGTAAACACAAATGCAAATGCGTATGTAAACGCAAAATCATAATGCACACGGTCACGTTACCGCAATTGTAAACGCAAATGGTAATGGTAACAGCAACAGTAACACCAAAGAAAACAGAAATGCAAAAAGAAAAGTAAACACATATGGAAACACAAACCATAATGTGAACAGGCACAGTAATGCAATAGGAAACGCTAATGGTAACAATAACAGCAACGAAGACGCAAAACAAAAGACAAACGCAAATGAAAGGGCTGCTGTAAACGCAAATGGCAATGCACATGGTGACACAAACTGAAACGCAAGCACAAACAGTAGTGGAAATGCAAATGGTAACAGTAACACAAAGGCAGATGCAAACGAGAATGCAAAGGATAATGCACATGGTGGCGAAGATGAGAACGGTAATGCAAGCGATGCGATCACGCAAAAGTGGAAGCGAGTAACCGTAACATTAAGAAGCACATACCCTTTTTTCCCCAACAGCGCATAGAGAAACACAGTGTGTACAAAGAATGTATGTATAATAATGGGCCGTGGAGCCAAAAATGAGGTGTTGGAATACTAAATTGCTTATATCTCAGTAACCATACCACATAGGGTAAAAAATTCACATAATTCATGATTTTCCTGGCTATGTTTTTGCTAAATACATAGACAGGCTACACATGGTCGAGATGAATATTCCGTATCTTGCACTGTTTCCGAAATACGAGCCCTAAAAGGTGTGGCAGACGCCACCATGTTAGTCTAAGGGAAAAAATGCCAACTTCAGAGTACCGTAACTTGGCAGACGTCCAATATTTTTTCACCAAACCACCAAAAGGCACATCTGTAAGATGTTGGCTGCATTCCCTCCAAATTTTTGGCCGAAAGACCAAACCATTCTTTTGCAGCAGGGTGGCAAAAAACTCCTGTCATTTTGGCCATAGTCTGGAAAAGTAGTGTTGCAATTTGCGAAAGATTTCACAATATTTTGTGAAAGTGTCATGAGTGCAACACTATTTTGCAACACTACTTTTTCCAGAAACTTGAAAAACATATTTCTTGGGTGTTTAACCCCAAAATAAAGACATGGCTAGCATCCTGAGGGTCCGACTAGGTGAACACAAAAATAATTGTGTTCCTAGAGGGTCCCAATTTCAAATGCCAAGCATTTTTCTGATCAGTAACTGAAAAAAATGGCATATTTGTGACACTACTAGGGCCATTTGTGACACTAAAAAGTGCATTTGAGAAAGTGTTGAACTTTTTGTTAACTGTTCCCATTGACTTATAATGGGAACTTGTTTTTTGAATAACTTTTGAACCGCTTAATATTTTTTCATGAAATCTTCAAAAGGCACATCAGGGAGCCCAGCCACATATTCCCTGAAGTTTACAGACCGGTCGCAAACCGTGCAACCTGTAGGCGAGAGCAATGAATTTGCAAAAAAGCGTAATTGCGCTTTTGGTTGTCGCTAAATAACTCTGCAGCCGTATATCCAACCAGTACAAAAGTTGGCAGATCCCAAGATCTGCCATGTCCAGCTGTGCCTGCCAAATTTCAGGTAAATTCATTGAATGGTGGCAAAGTTATTAAGGTGCAAAATGTCACCCTTTAACCTTAGAAGTGATACTCAGCCCTAACTATGGTAGCACTACTGTGCTACCATTAAATATATATATATATATATATATAGATATGGATTGCTCAAGTGAAAAATGTATGTTTAGTTTAATTGTCTAGGATAAGGCTTAATATCAATTTATGGTATGTTTCAATACAAGCTAAACCATACTGTGTCAAAACAAGACACTAGCTACAACTGTAAATGAAGCGCTGCTGCCCTCTAATGCCCAGTGTGATCACTCACCAACTATGGAGGCTGTAACCCCTTAGCTATGATGTAACTATGCAGTAATTAGCTGCAACCAATCAGAATTGGCCAACAATTCTTAAAGTTTAAGGCACATGCCAAGTTTGGTAAAAACCTTACACTAACATTATGATTGGTCCAACGACCTAGTGGTCACTCAAAGAGTAAGCTCAGCTAAAATATAAAAGCCGCACATTTGTGCTGGATTGTTAGAGAGGTGGAGAGGAGAAGAGAGGAGAATGGCAGAGGAGAGAAGAGATGATAAGAGAGGAAAGAGAAGGAAGAAGAAATCTAGAAGCCATAACCTGTCTGTCATAGCCTGCATATGGTGAGTGATCAACACCTGTGTCAGGTAAATTAGGACTGCTTTTTAATTCTGTGCTTGAGGAGGAGGTGGTCTATGCTTGTTATAGGATTAGAAAATAAAACTTGTTCCACAACCTTTAAATATTTGACTCTTAGTTTAATTTAACCTCTGTCTTAAAGGACCTATAGAATCAAGTGCTTTGGTCAGGTGCTCAGATTCAACAACTAGGGACTCATGACTAAAGGAAAGGAGGAAATACAAAGGATCTCAAAAGGAGCCTGTGGGGGTTTGAACTGAGCACTGCATTTCTGGGGAAAGACACAGTAATAGGGTGTATAGGGCCCCTCAAAGCCTATACATGCCCATGGCTTTCTGGTTTGTGGTGCAGTGGCTGAGAGTTCTACCTCAGGAACACAGACTTGAGACTGTATTTGTATCATCTCACATGGAGAAAGGATGTACCTAATGCCATCCCCCCATCACAAGAGGGATTCGCTGTGATACAGAGAAGCCTGCCCCATGGAAGTGGACTTGTGACACTCACTAATAATTTTTTTTGGCACAGATCCCATGTACCCCTGAATAAACATTATATTTTTATTGTGTGCACTAAATGGTTTTGCATATATGTTTTTACATACTGTGAGATCTCTTATATAGTACGAGTGTAATCTTGTGCAGTTTAGTTGAATGGGACTTTGGAAGAGAGAGAGAAGAGAGACTGAGTGCTAGATGATGATAAGGTGGTAGGTGCTCTCTAATTGAATGTCTTTGGGGACAGGGGAGGAAGATGAGTGATGTTGTGGGATTTGCATGCGCAAGTGAGGGAAGGGATATTGTATGTTATTACACTAAGTGAAACTGAAACTGACTGATTTAACTGGGAATGGGGGGTTGTGTGCTAGACTGTGATAGATAGGGGTATGGACTTCTGAAGAATCAGACAGGTGGGATCCAGGTGGGAACAGTACGCTACCATGCAATATTTACTTAGTCTGACATTTTGTATTTTATTTTACTCAACTCAAACTTACGGTGCCACAAGACAGTGTAATGCTCTGCCCAACATATCCCGAAATTAACTGAGGTGATTATACTGGCTTCCTCGCTACTTGCCCCCAACACACACACACACACACACACTTACAAACAAATCTTTCCAGTTCCAGTTCAAATCGAAATCGGTATCAAAAATGCTGTATGCCATGAAATTGATCATTTAATGAATTTAATCATGTTGTGCTGAACCTGTTCTCTAATCAACCTGTCTTGCCACCTTGACTGCTTACATACCTGTCAGTCCACTTCAGCATTCCTGAGCAAGCATAGTGCAGATTATTTGTAATCTTCCTGTTAGGTTGGCAGTGCTGGCGAATTGACATTTATGGTGATTAGGAAGTTCCATTGCTTAGGAGACAATCCAGCTGTCAAGATAATTGTTAAGCTGAAAAAAATGATATACTGAACCTGTCCCATTTTCTTCCTAGCAGGTGGTCGGGGGGATAGGTGGATTAGGCAACAAGTTCAGCAAATCAGGATTTAAATTTCATGGCATGCAACATTTTGGACACTGATTTAAATTTGAACGAGTGCTGGAAAGTCATGTCAGCTTCCCAAAATTATACTTTTTTATTACAAAAGTCAAGTAAGAGCAATGAGTTTGAAAATTATATCGGTTCTACAGTAATTTTTCCATGGCAGCAGAGAAACAACCAGTTGAAGGTCTGATGGACCTACTTTAAGGATGAACATGGAAAAATATGTGGGTTCAGTTGTTCACAATAATGTTGCCAGCTTGACTAGTTCTGTATTGATATGCTTACATGTAAAAAGCCGCAATGAGCACTGATAAAACTCTAAGTAGGTCATGCATCACATTATTATCTTAGGGAAATAAGACTTTCCTTTCCCACTCAGACTATATGGTATAAAGCATGTTTTTTCTCTCTTATATATTTCTGTCATTGGAGGTTTAGTTGGAGAGTGGGCAGAGCACTCCTCAGTTACACGGAAGTATCTCTATTAATATTAGCCTAGCTTAGCAAGCAAGCGAGATCAGTGGAAGCTTTGACCTTGCATGCAGATGAGTTAACTTTTTAGAGTCCTTAAAATCTGTCTGAAAACTGGGCAATATGAACACTGGCTAAGCATCTTCCCACCCCTTTGATATCAAATGTTACTTTGTTCTGCTTTTGGAATGTGTGCAATACAATGATCTAAGACTCATTTCATTTATTAAACTAAGCGTGTGGTGTTAAATAACATTGATTGAATAGAATATACACAAGAAATGAAGTTGGTCTTGTATCTATGCATGCACATTTGTGTACTTCATGAATTCTTATATACTGCACATTCATTAAAACTCTTAAAAGAAAGTAAACTAAAAAACATAGAATACATTGATAGAATGTAAGCGGTGGGTCATAGATATTACTATATCTGCCTGTATTTACATGCTACTGCATATGGTCCCGCAGAAGCTGGCCTTTACCTGAGATGAATACAATGTAACAGCAGAAAAAAAACAGTATCATGAAATAATGAATGGCTTTCTTTGGTGTCCTTCTGTAAACCCCTCAGAGTGGCTTAAAAACTGCAATGCTACAGGGTCTGCTAAAAGCATGACAAACAATATTAAAAAAGGAATGTTTTCAAATGCATGTTAAAAATGGACAGGTGACTCAGAGAATATAGCTCTCTTTATTGGTAATTATGCATTCAGAAAGCAGACCAGCAGTTGTCACAGATCAGTATAGTGGGTTAGTGTGGAAACTGCTTCTGTCCTCAGTTACACAGATCCTTCTTCCTTTCTGTTGTATTGGTTTCTTTGTGTAAAGATGTGAGTGGGAAAATATGTTCAGAAATTAGGTTTTCATTTGGAGGGTTATCTTTCTTGGACTAACCATGATTGATTTGTATGGTTATTTTGTTGGCGTTGAACATGGGGTTAGTAAAGTAGCTTTCAAGAGTATTCTTTGGTTTGCTTGTAGTTATGTTGCTTGAAGCTGAAATTGAACTGGATGTGGTGTTGTAAGATGTTTTGAGTTGTTCTGGGTGATTATGCAGGATGCTTGAGGATTTTTTCTGTTGGCTTGCAGTAGTCATTTTTGCTCACAATGTTTCTATCATCTGTGACCTGCATTATTTCAATTGGTGGTACCCCTGCATCATTTCATTTTTGTATGAGATGTTTTCGAGCTGAGTGGTTGGTTAATCTTTTTTTTCAGTGGGGATCTGGCTGTCCATCATATTTTTTTTATTATTATGATCCCGATCTTGTTCATTTCTAAGGGCTGTTTTTTTGAACCAGGCTGCTGATGGCTTATATAGTAGCTGGTTGGAGTTTATGAACAGGAGACCTGGCAAATCTTCTTGTATGCATAGTATCAGTCTGTGGCTCTGGTATGTCTTGTAGTTCCTCACAGGATATTTTACTGATTTTACTTAATAGCTGTAGGCTCGTTACTTGATGCACCATTTGTTCTTTCAGTTTAGAATGGTTCCTGACTCTGTGCAATATTCTCTGCTGTATTCGAAATATTTTTTTGTTCTGGGTGTCAGTTTTTATTCTGACGTCACCCCATTTCAGGTCTCTTATTTTGGTGTTTCCACATTGGCTGAAGAATATAGTACATATTAGTCTGATGGTGTTTAGGAGTGCTTGTGCCAAGAATGGTCCTAGTTCATTTTTTTCATAGACAGAGTCTATCATTTCCTCTGTTAATTCATCTGCTGCATTATCTCTGTGGACTTTGCCTTGTTCTTTTACATTTTTTTTGTTTTGCTGCAAGAACTTGTGTTTTCTCAAATGTAAGATGTGTGGAGAGAGAGAAGGAGACAGGGTACTCTTTAGCCCTCAGATGTATCTCAATACCCCGAAAGTGTGAGTGCAGGGTTAGTGGCTCTATGGTGTCTTGTCCCTCTTAATGGTTTCTATGAAGTATCTTCCTAAGATGTTGTTTAGTTCTTCTGGTGGTATTTGCTCAAATTCTCTGTGCTCATTGTATTTGTCTCTGATCTATCTGTGTATCATGGCAATGTCAGTGCTTCTTTTCTTTATTGTTTTTTTGTTTTCACTTGCATTTATGAACACCTCCATGTCAATGGTTTCCAGCTCTGTAGTAGTAAAGGTAGTAGCCTGTTCTTTGGTTATTTCCACAGTTTTGGCTATCGGCAATACTAGAGGGATGTCTGGAGTGAAGGCTGTCATGAGGTCATCATATTCTACGTTGACGCTGATGTTGGCGCCGGTCTTTTTTTTTTTTACTTTGTGGTAGCCGACAGACAGGTCGGTAATGTCTGGTCTCTGCAGAGTTCCGGTGAGACTGGAAACAGCTTGAATGTTGACAGTTTTTCATGAAGGCAGGCCTCACACTGCAGGTGTTCAGCTAAGGGGAAGAGTGTGAACACCTGCATGGGACAATCAATGTGGTCACAAGTTGGACCCTCTGTGTGGATAAATTTGGCCATGGGGAACTTACAGTGAGGATCAACATGATAGTATCACTGTAGGTCTGACCATCCTCACAGTATCATCAATATATGCCACTATTTATCCTCACTGGCATTGCATAAATATATTTATATAAAACAAAATAAAAGTATCCTGTCAACAGATGGAAAAAATGCAGCCAGAGCAAGTGGTCCTAGACTTCCTCCTCATCAGGAATCTTCACTGGGTCCCTTGGGGATGATGGATGTGTACCCCCCTCCACCAGCACTAGCCTTCTGTGCAGCCCATGACAGCACTGACATGAGAAGAACATAGTCATAGTCATGAGGTGGCTGCACATGCAACCCTGCTGCTGTATACAGCTGGCACACAGTGCACCCCACCATGCACGTACCTTTGATGGCTCCTCCAGGGCCCACAACTCCCCAACATCCTCTTTGTAGTGGACATTCTGGCTGCCTATCCTCCAGGACAGGAAGTCCAGGATGAAGAGTGGCCACAGCCACTGGTGTCTCTGAGCCACAATCACTGAGACAGCCCCATCAGGTTGGTCCCTCCTGTCTAGGACTATCCGTCATGGACATCCATGGAAATTCTGTGGAAACATAAAGATGGAGACATTAGTGACAACACACACATCCATAAACAGGTAAGCATGCACCATCAACCTGCTAAAACTGTGTACTGTATTCACCTCTGCAGGTTTGGTCACATGACAGGTGACTCTCCCTTCAGAGAGTCCTGATATGTGGAGAGGGACAATCTCCATATCTTTCGGGGGTATACCACAGATCTCCCCACACTTGGCACCACCACCACACCACACACTTCATAGCAATTTTTATGCAAAGAGCTAGATCAAACTGGGATAGAATGCTGAATGTCAAAGATTATGCATGTGACATGTTCTGTGAAATTCATATTGTGGGATGGCATTTCAGGGAAATGGTTTTATCACAGTTAGACACAAGCATCCAACAGAGTATCACAATAAAGGAGCAGTTCAATGCTTTTACCTCTACTGTAGTGACTGTAGAAATATTCACACCTGTCCCAGCATTCCCTTCTAAAAACACAGTAGGTAGAACTGGACTCAGCATTAGCAGCCAACAGGTACTGCAATATATCACTGGGCATGGTGGTGCATGATTGCATAGTATGAAAATGTGGTACACTGCTTCTAAATAACAGTCAAAATTACATCACCCCTGGGACTAGATTAAGAGATTAAACTTGACCTTGCGTATGTGAAGCAGATTGCTCTATATTTGCATAGGACATTTATCTGCTGTACACTGCCCCAAATACTTCCCTTTAATTAGAAATGTAGATGTTTAAATGAGTTTAAATTGATGCCAGAGCTTTCATAGCAGAAAATAATAAACTACATTTATGATGAAACCCCACCCCTACAGACATGATTAGTAAAGCTGAAATCACACTTCGGGATTCTGCTCAGTTAGGTATTATCACTTGTCACCACAACACAGTCTGGGTTACTATTCCATTGCTCTTCTGAATTGAAAAACATTTATCAAAGAATGGCATACCTTCCTAGTCTCCTTATTTTCAGGGATTCTCCCTGATTTTGCCATTTTTTGACATTCTTCCTGTTTTTCGTGGCACAAGTTCATGTCCCTTAATCCATCAGAATAAAAGAACAAACTGTTCCCCTGTCTTTAAATAACATACTAACATAACATACTAGACACCAGCAGAGTAGGCCTATTGACCTAGCAAGTCTACTTGTGCTTCAGCACCCTGATTGGTTACCATAGCCCTCTATCTGTCTCCTTCCACTGTTACTTCATCCCCTAGTCCTGCCTTCCCCGGGCAAGCCAACCTCTACTTCACCCCTTGCCTATACCTGTCCCACCCTCTCTTGAATCCCTCCATCATAGCTGCCTGTACCAGCTCCCAGGCAGCACATTCCATGGTTCCACCACTCTCTCTATGAAGTACAACCTCCTCCTTTCTCCCCTAATCCTACCACCCTCAATCTTCCAAATGTGTTCTCTGGTGGGTCTACCCTCCTGCAGTTGAAATATCCTATCTCAGTTTACCTTATTTACTCCCCTGAGGTACTTGAAGACCCCAATCATTTCCCCCTGGTCCCTCTTCTCCAGCAAGAACAGGTTGAGCTCCCCTAGTCGTTCCTCAAATGTCATATCCACCAGGCCTCAGATCATTCTGGTTGCTCTCCTCTGAACCCTCTCCAGGAGTTGGATGTCCCTACTTAGGTGCAGCCTCCAGAACTGCACACAGTACTCAAGATGTGGTCTAACCAGGCTGTTGTACAGTGACAAAATCACTACCCTGTTCCTTGAGGTAATCCCCCTAGCGATGCATCCCAGCATCCAATTTGCCCTGACTGCAGCCCTCCTGCACTGCTCTGAATTATTCATGTTAACATCCACCAAGACTCCTAGGTCTCTTTCCCCTGCCGTGGCCTGCAACTCATCCCCCCCACCCCCAGAGTGTACACATAGTTGGGGTTTTCCCACCGTAGGTGTAGCACCTTGAACTTGGAGGAGTTAAATTTCAATTTCCTGGTGCAGGACCACCTATCCAGAGTATCCAGGTCTTCTTGCAAGGCCAATCTCCCCTCCTCCCCCTCCATCACTGCCCCCAGCTTAGACTCATCCACAAAGAGACTCATTTCACACCTGATACCTTCCCTGATATTGGAGGTGTGGGCTTTAAACAGGAGTGGTCCCGGACTGATCCCTGTGGGACCCCACTTATGACCTCCCTAGGAGACGAGACCTCCCCCTCTGACCACTACCCACTGAGTGGGACCTGAAAGCCAATTTCTAATCCACCTAATTGTCAATGGGCCTACCCCATCCCACCCAGCTTCTCCCTTAGGCAAGTGTGAAGAACCGAATCAAATACCTTGCTGAAGTCCAGGAACAGTACATCCACTGGTATCCCCCTGTCAAGTGCTGATGTCACCCACTCATAGAACTCTACCAGGTTTGTTTGACATGATCTACCTGGCACAAACCCATGCTGCTGGTCACCCAGGTAACCCATCTCCTCCAAGAAACCTCCCAGCCTTTCCTTAAGTATGCTCTCCATTACCTTCCCCACCACCGATGTCAAACTGATGTGTCTATAGTTTCCTGGTTCTTCTCTTGATCCCCTTTTATGGATGGGCACAACATGTGCCTGCTTCCAACCCCATGGCACCCTCCCTGTCTGGAGTGACAAGTTAAGGTGAACCACCAATGGTGCAGCCAAAACATCCGTCAACTCTCTCATTACTCTGAGATGAATAGCATCAGACCCCAGAGATTTATCATTTTTTAGGGACTGGAGAGCTTCCCACACCCAACTGATAGGAATATCAGCATCTGTCCCCCCAATTCAGCAGAACCAGCCTGATATCTCACCCCTGGTCTTCCTCCCCCAGTGGCTTGTTCTTCAGCAGGTACCCCAATAGTCAGGTCTGCTGTGCCTTCTGTGTCCTTTGTACCCCTTATTTGGAAGTTCTCAGCCTCCTCCCTAGTGAACACTGAGGCAAAGTACTCATTCAGTACATCTGCCTGCTCACCAGCTACTTCCACCCACCCCTAGCTGTCCTCAACCTACTGAGCTGGCCCTTGACCTTCCTCTGCTCACCAATATACCTAAAGAACCCCTTACCCCACCTTGTATCCCCTGTGCCAGCCTCTGCACTTTCCAGGCCTTTGGCCCCCTCACCACTCTGGTGACTTTCCTGGTTGTAAGGCAATAGTTCTTTCTATCCCTCTCTCCTCTCATTTTTTTGTACCTACTGTAGGCAGCCTTTTTCTCCCTTACCACCTCCTGGACCTCCTCATCCACCAGCATGGTTTACGAGACCTACTGCCCTTGTGCTTCACTCTTGCACAGGTCCTGGTGGCCTCCTGTAACCCCTGCTTTATGATCTCCCACCTACCTTCCATGTCCAAACCTGGTTTTATCCCCTACAAATGCCCCTTGAGAATTTCCCCCATGTTCTGAAAGTCTTCCCCTCCTAAAATTAACTCTCATTGTCCTTGAATGATCCCCCCCTTCCCCAGTTTAAGCTGAAACCAGACTGTGTTGTGGTCACTCCCAGCCAGGGCTTTTTCCACAACCAGATCTCATACAAGATCCCCATCTGCTAAAACCACATCCTGGATATGACCCTCCCTCATTGGGTCCATCACCTGCTGATTGAGGAACGCATCCAGGAAGGCATCAAGCAGCTTCTTTTTTGACCTGAGGAATGCATTTCTAGCACCTTAGATTCAGTTAGGCATATTCATTAGGACCCCGTGAAAATCTCCCTGCATGCATGATAAATTTTAAAAATAGGAAGGTGGATAAAAAGTACCCTATACTTGTCCATCTTTACCACCTTATGAATTACTGTAAAAATACAGAAATAGCAAAAATAGGGGTGGAATATTATGGGTTAATGTCCATTAAAGAGCAGGGGCCCAATATTCAAAACTTAACCCACGGGCGAATTGTGCAGTGCCCAATGGACAAATTTAGCCCACAGTCAATAACATGCAATATTCAAAGAAATAGCACAGGGGCAAACACTGCTGAATGTAGTGGGCAACCAAAGGTAGGCAATCATGGCTATGAGCGCAGTACAAAGACAGCCCAGCAAAGAAGACAGCTCTGAATATAGCAACTGGGCAGTGCAGACAGCAATGGCAGTCCAGTGCACACAGAAGTGGAGTCAGGCACAGGTGAACTACATGGCCACTGTTGGCACTAGCAAAGAAGTGATCCATAACAACTGCAAACAATAGTGCAGGCAAAATACTGTAGAGCAGTGCTAAGGTGCAGACACGTCTGCCCAGCACAAACACATTTGCTGGGTCAAAACTTTGTCTTATTCAAAATGTATTTGCAAATGAGCCTACGTAGACATTCTTAGGGCAAACAGCTACATTAGCATGTCATTTATGCCTGATTTGCATGAATTTCCATGTGTAGATTGCCTGGGCTATTTCAGGGTGCACACAGCACCACCTGTATAGCAGACTGGAACTACAAATTGGTAGCTGCAGGCTCAGTTTGTACACAGCAGCACACACTTAAATGCCCCAGGGGACAAGCACCACAGGAACATGTGACTGGGCTGCATGCCATAGACAAATTGTTCTTTTTGCTACAATGTGTATTGTACGCTACAGTACCATGGGTAGACAGTATTGTGAGGGACACACCCATGCATGCTGTGTGTCATGTAATAGCGAATGCTGCTATCCACACATAGGCCCAGCTGGCAGGTTTGTTCTGACAGTGGACAACACTGTCATACCATCCTGTAACCCACATATACTGTGCCAATGGCATGAGATTCTCACAGTAACACACACATGGCTGTCTGTCTGTGATGAGATGAATGTACAGCTGTGCAGTATGTGCCCTTGGGGGGGAAGACACATACCATCATACAGTCCCATGATGTCAGGGGCATTCCCATCACTGGAACATGTTCACTGTGTGGATGACCCCTACTGCATGGCAGCACCTATGATTGGTGCATCCTGGGCATCTGTGCACCCTCCCCTCAACACCCTTCCTCCCCTCAGTTCAACATATGTGTGCTGGATTGTGTTGGTGTACCCCCTATGGAGGGATGGGGGTGCTGCATGTACTCACTGACAAGGTATCCAGTGAGTATTAGGCCACCTTCAAATAGCTGGCAGGGTTGGGACTGGTGCCAGATGAAGGTGTCATGGACACTGCTAAGATACCATGCTAGGACTCATGGCCAGTACCATTAGTTTGCAGAAAATATCTTCCTAGGCATACAGAGTGGCCAAGAGTGGCCTTCTGTCCTCTCTGCCTCCTCAATGACTGCAGTCATCAGTTGCACCATGCTGCTGTTGTTGCATACAGCCATGTTGCTTGTTGCTGCTGTGTCCATGCCCTCTTCTTTGTTTTGCCCAGAGTTAAGACTACCTTTTTCTGAGCGTTAACTTGTACCATGCTGTGTGTCATGCTAACATAGCTTGTGCAGCGCTAAGGTGCTGAATATACCGTTGCACCTATATGCATGTCCCCACCCCTCACTTTGCATCGTGCTTACATTATATTTTAGTGCTGGCACTACAGTGTTGCACTGGCACCATTTGGTCTTTTGAATACTGCAGCCCCGCACAAATGGCATGCAAAACCTGTGCAAAAGGTTTGTGTTCAGTACAAAGGAAGACTGGTGAATAAGCTAGCCTATCTAGGGGTGGGACAGAAAGTAATAAACTAGGTAAGAAATTGGTTGAGAAACAGGACTCAGAGGATGGTGGTAAATGGAATCCAGTTGGGAGAAGGTAGGGTTACCAGCGGAGTACCTCAGGGGTCAGTACTAGGACCAGTCCTCTTCAATGTCTTTATTAGCAACATTGCAGAAGGGCTAGAAAGAAAAGTCTGCCTGTTTGTGGATGATGCAAAAATCTGCAACAGGGTGGACACACCTGGGGGAGAGACAAAAATGAGGATGATGTTAGAAAAATGGACAAGTGTTTGGCAGCTGGGTTTCAATGCTAAAAAGTACAAAATCATGCAATTGTGGCACAGAAACATGGGGGCTACATATCAGTTGGCAGAGAAAGTGCTGGAAACCACCAGGTTGGAAAGGGGCCTGGGGGGTAATCATTCCTGATGACCTGAAGGTAGCCAGACAGTGTAAAAAGGCAGTGAGAAAGGCTAGTAGAATACTGGGTTGCATAAGGAGGGGTATTACTAGTAGGAAGAGTGAAGTAATTGTACCCCTGTATAGGTCACTGGTAAGACCATACATTAAGTACTGTGTCCAGTTCTGGAGGCCCCAACTCCAGAAGGACGTAGATAGGGTGGACGTGGTACTGAAGAGGGCAACCAAAATGATGTGGAAACTACATCAAAAACCATACAAGGAGAGACTAAGAGAACTAAATATGTACTCACTGGAAGAAAGTAGGGAATGGAGGATATGTTAGAAACATTCAAGTATGTATCAGATATTAATAAGATACAGGAATGTAGCATTTTCTGCAGAAAGACAGACTCAAGGACAAGGGGTCATGATGTGAAACTGGAAGAAGGGAGGCTCAGAGGGGATGTGGGGAAATACTTCTTCATGGAGAGGGTGAGGGAAGCCTGGAATGGCCACCCAGAAGAGGTGGTAAGTGCCAAAACAGCCACAGGATTCAAGCATGCATGGAACAGATGCAGGGGACCTTGCTGGAAAGAAGAGGGGGGAATAGGCGGAGATCGGGTAGGATCTGTGTTGACACAGTAGGCAGAATAATTGGGTAGACTGGATGGGCCAATGAGGCTTTACCTGCCACTAATCTCTGTGTTTTTGTATTTTGTTTCAATGTATGTGTCTTAAATGTGTACTCCACATCACCAGTGGCTATACAACCAAACTGAGCAATGGATTGCAAAACACTTAGCAACAGGCTAAAGAAATACAGACTCAGCATTTAATCATCCGACATTGGATGGCACATTGGCAGACCAATGATGCACTGTTGTGTGATACAATGTATAATATCTTTGACAGTGGTGTTGGCTACAACTGTGCATGTGTATATAGATATATATTTATTTTATTTTATTTAGCATTTGTTTACCAGGTAAGCACACTAGACAGTCAGGTGCCTATTTTCAAGTGGTAGTAGTACAATTGCCTAACTTACACTTGATTGACAGGTGTGTTTGCCCGACATACTGTTGCCTGACAGGTGTATAACCCTGACCTGGATTTGCCTGAGAGTCAGTATGTCTATGACTTAGAGTTAGATATAATAAGTACAGGGCATGTGGTGAGGGGGAGGGGCATAGCCCACCTTTTGCAGTGTATACAGTAATATGTATGAAAGTAGTAGGGTTGTAATAAGGTACAGTTGGTGCTGCAGTGGCCGTGTGCCATCATGGCTCAGTGGTTGTGCGTTCGTCTCGGGTGTAGTCATTATGTGTAGTCAGGGGTTCTAATCTAGGTATATGCTGATGTGTTTATGTGTGAGGGGTTTAGTAGTGATGACATGTGTGTGTGGATTTTTGATTTGTGCATGTCATTATGCGGGAGTGAGGTGAGAAATGGGATGTGTTTTACAGTACAATTTTATCAGTTACTTACATAGTTTCTTCTTTCAATTGTGTGGTATTATGGGCTATCCCTTGGAGATATTATAGAAGTGGCTTTGGAGTTTGGCATGTTTCAGCCAATTCCAAGTTTTGGTTCACTTGTTCTTTGCATTTTTGATTTGTCATTTCATTTGGTTTCAGTCATCTGAGTCTTTGATTTGGGTGTGGGATGTGTTTGTGTGTTTTTATATAGAGGGCAGGTGTCTGGTGTTATGGAATTCTTGAAGCAATTTGAGTTTGTCAATTGTCTGTTTGATGGTTTGTCAGGATTTTGTACCTGTCAGTATAATGAATCTCAGAATTATGGTGTCAGGTATGTGTTTGTCAGTCAAATGTAATTCAGGATACTATATATCTATATATACAGTACAGTATGGATATATTCTTTGCAAACAAAACTCTGTTTATGCAACATTTAGGGTTATGGCTAAAGCAACAAAAGCAGAGAAATATGACTTTATTGTTTCCAACCCCAAAACCCCACACCTTCCTTTAAAACAAATCAGGAGTGGGGTCTTCTTTGAGGTTATCAACCCTAAAGCTCATCCCATTCTCAGGGACACTGGTTTTCCATTTTTACAGGTAACACCGGTAACAACCACGGAATCCTGCTTGGTTTGTGGATTTTGAATTCTTGTACCAATGCCTCACGGAAATTGTATGTCACTGCACAAAATCTCTAAGATTTCAGCATTTTTTTTTATTTTTTTTATTTTCTCTTTCTATGTCCCCTTCTCACAGCATCAGTCTCCACGTTTCAGGCTGGGTATCCCTTAGCTTCACCCCCAGGTAATGCTCAGGAGCTCCTTTGGTCCTGCCCCATCCTACCTGGGTTGTACCCCCACCAGGTGGAAAGGGAGGGGACCCCAGGACCCATCCATACTCCCTTAGTGTGTGTCAGGCAGCTCATTGGGTCCCTCATGGAGCCTGGTTATGAAGTCTGGGGCACCTGGGTCCCTTCTGCCAGTGGCCAATATGGGGTGATTGTTCCTAGTTTTCTGGTCTCTGTCCCAGAGGGCACTGGCACTAGAGGAGATCCAAGGAGGTAGGTCACATAGAGACATGCCACTGCTCCAGATCCTGGCTAGGGTCCTCCTCTCCTGATCAATCTGTAGCACCATTGCATCACTTCCCGTGGTCACACAAGTGGTGATAAAACAGCAGGACCTGCAGCCCACCCTTCCCAGAGGAGGACAGCAGTCCCCCAGGTGCTCGATCCTATTCCTCTGGCCAGACCTCCAGCAACGTGAGTTCGTTTCTGACCCTGGGCCACTGGCATTGCAAGCAATAGTGCTACCTCAGCGCCAGCAGGCCGACCCAGATTTCAGCATTTTAAAATGAATGCTGCTGTGCTTTGCATTCTTTCAGCTTTGCTGCATATAGAGTAAGTAAGGAAATCACCCGCACTGCTTTGTTGTAATTAGCTATTCAGTTTAACCACCCATGCCTAGTAGTTAGAGTAACAAGCAGTGAATGAACTAGGTACATCTAGAAGACTTGGGTTTGATTCCCACAACCTCCACTTGCATACTATGTGACTCCAAGCAAGTCACTTAACCTCCCCAGTGCTTCTATGTCACTTCTGAAAACAGATAGTCCTGCCTAGTGGGCCTTACCTGCTTTGCAAAGAATATAACAAAAATACCAATATGTGTTTACTACATCATAGAATAGTAGTCAGGGTACCATGTAATTTACCTGGGTTTTACTTGGGCTGAAATGATTTTGTACAGGTAAAGATAAATGTTCAGATACATTTTATGTGTTTTATGAGCTTGTTTTTAGATTTTAGTCAGGTGTTTATTGCATTCTTTGCATATAAGCATCTAGGTTGTAGACTGCTAAATGCAGGATCACTGTTACCAACTAGCTTATTCAAGTTTATAACCAGTAGGGCCATCCACAATCCTCAGTAGTTTGAATGAAAACTAGTCTGAATGAAAGTATGTTCACAAAGAAGAATCTGCCTTACTACTTATGAAAATACTTCACAGTTAGCACCCCATTTAGGTGATTTAGATCATTTGCAGCTTTTCTCCCACCTACTGTTGCAGTCTCTGTGACAACAAAAGGTTTTCTAATAGACTGCTTCAACAAAAAGCAAATGTTAAGTATTTAAGTATACTTATGTTTGGCCAGTGGATTTTGAAAGCACAATCAATGACGTACAGAAGGTAAAACCACGGAGGCTATATGATGCTGGTGGGCAGAGTAGTGCTTAATTCACATCTGAACAAAGACATGAAAACTGGGGGACACCCTTTTCATGGATACCAAGGGAAAAAAAAGCATCCACATGTCTGGTAGATGCATAAATCCATTTGAATGTCCTCCATTAATCACTTGTGGATTTTTTTAGGTGAAGACACTTTATTTCAAAGAAGCAAATTCAAGCAGTTTTTTACCCCCTGTCCATTCACTCCTTCAGGCCTGCCAAGGCCTCCTTCCATCACTGCTGAGTGCCAACCACCATCCACTGCCCCTTACTGCTGTGCTACGAGGTAACTCAAAGTAACCCTTCATTGAGTGGGCCCCTATCCCTGTGGGAGGCTACCAGGGGAGGAGAATTGCCCTAAAGAGCTTCCAGTGTATCCTGGGCATGGCAGAGGCCAGAACAGACACATGTCTGGGTATTCTGGCTTATGGAGGGACCAACAACTGTCCTTCGATTGGTTCAGTGGGTGTTTTCCCATTTTCTAGGGAGTGCGACAGGCCACACGATGTCAAGGCACAAGCCGATGTCTGTCACACTCCATCCTGCAGTGAGGGCTGACATGTTGTCATGCCTCTGGCCTCCACCAGGGTCAGCAAATGCTGAGCCATGAACCCACCCTCCCCCCAGGAGAAGGTGAGTGGTTGTTGGACACTCGAGCCTTCATCCACCAGCTGGCCTTCCAACACCCAAGTCTGTTCCCTAACCCTGATCAGCAGTGTCACAGGTAGAAATCCAATTCAGGCAGTTAAATTATAGATAGGAAAAAACAAAGGTAGTCCACCTTAGCGGTGATGGTTCAGATTAATTCACATCTGAGTTCTAACAAGCAAAGAGACCAAGTCATTTGTAACTTCTGCATGTGGGGTGCAGGTGCTGAAGAAAGGGGATCATAGTGCTGTCACTACTGCCATCACCCCAGAGGAATGAGGACTGCATTGTTGCTACTGCCATCACACAGAAGGGGTGGGGGCTGTAGTGCTTCTGCCATCACCACTGGTGGATGGGGAATGTAGTACTGCTGCTGTCTCACCTGCAGGATGGGGGCCATAGTGCTGATACTGCCATCACACTGGAGGAATGGTGAATGTAGTACTGCTGCCATCACACCTAAGGGATGGGGGCCACAGTGCTGCTGCTTCTGTCACACCTGAGGGAAGGAGGTTGTAGTGCTTTTGCTGCTGCCATCACACAAGAGGGATGGGGGTTGTAGTGCTGTTGGTGCTGCCATCATAGCTGAGGGATGGGGCCATAGTGCTGCTTCCATTACACCTTAGGGATGGGGGCTACAGTGTTGCTGCTGCCATCACATCTTGTACCTAAAATAACTTTAAATTGGTACAAGGATGGAAGCATGTGTAACAGTGGAGATCAAAATTGCTAAAATGCATGTTAGCAGAGTTTATAATTGTTAAATAAAGTACACAAAACCAAACACCGGTAAAAGTGGATTTTGGCTTAGCAGACACCAGTGACAATACTATTTTTTATAACGTGCAAAATGGAATATGCCCTTTCTCAATCCCAGTAAACCAGTGTCCCTGTGACAGCAAGAAAGGTCAGATTTGATGGACACAGGTGGGTATAGAATGGGGTGAGCTTGGGGGTGAGCTTTAGGGATGACAACCCCAAGGAAGGCTCCACCCTGATTTATTTGAAGGGTGGGGTGGGGTTTTAGAGTTGGAAATCCTAAAGTCACATTTCTCTAATTTTGTTGCTTTAGCCATAACCCTAAATGTGAGTTTTTTTGCAAAGAATTTCCTTACGCTTTCAGATAGTATAATCATATCCTTATTTGTCTGTGGGAGCACAGGGCCCTCCAGACCCTGCACTCCCATCCATTCATAGTTTTTCAGATAGTGTAATCATATCCTTATTTGCCTGTGGGAGCACATGGCCCTCTGGGCCCTGCAGTCCCATCCCTCCATAGATGCGTATATGTACAATATGTTGCTTTTGAACAGCAGGGTCCTTAGGGCTTGCACTTCCATTTGTAGCACAACAAAAGTCAAATTGTCAGCATAGCCTTATTATTACACCACCTCATGAACCTGGTACTGAAACTTTCCAAACCCCCAGAGAAACATCATTCCATGCCACTGTAATGCCATGCCACTCCAGCGGTGTGAAGAAACATTTTGGTGAAAATTTGAAAAATGACAACTGTCATGTTCATGAGTTGCTGTAAAGAAATGACTATGTTGAAAATGTGGGGTGAAAATGTTAAAAATTATGAAAGTTAAGAGCAGGCGTAGCTTAAAGCAGCAGTGCAAGAACCTGGTGAAAATTTTGACTTATACTTTTTTACTCTATTTTAGATTGCCCCTTAGTGACTTGTACGATACCCTTCTTTTTATAGTTTGAGCCTGTTTTAGTACCTTTTTTCACATCTGAAATCATAATAGTAGCACTCGTTTTAATATGGCTTGGATCAGGTTTTCATCAGTATACTTGGCTGTTTTTGTACATCAATGATTTAAAATCACTTCTGTTGTGACTAAAATGAACTAGCATACATCAGGCAGTGCTGCCTTGCTTTATGGAACAGTAGGTGTTCAAAAACAGCTGGGAATATTGATGGATGCCTGGTTTGAGCCATACTAAAAGAAGCGCTCTTTTTATTATTTCAGATGTGAAAAAAGTACTAAAGCAGATTTAAATTGTGGAAAGAAAGGTATAATACAAGTCAGTAGATAACAGGCAAACCAAAATAGAATGAAAAAGTATAGGTCATAATTTTTACCGGATTCTTGCACTGCTGCTCTAATTTCAACCAATGCACATAAATTCACCATTTTAACATATTTTGACCCTAAATTCTGAACATACTCTTTTTATGACCTCATCTCATGAACAAGGGTGGTGACAATTTTCAAATCCTGCCTGAAAGGTGATTTTTTCCAAGTGACCACAAAATAGCCTTTTGGTCCTGATTTGCATAATTCTATTGACATTTATGAGGTGGGGTCCCAAAAATGCCACATTAAAAATGTGGTGTCCCCCCAACTCTGGGATGCCTAAAGGTGGCTGCACAATTCCTGCAAGCAGGCAGCCAAATCACTCAAATGCAAATGCTACCTAACCCAACAAGACAATACTCTCAGCAATCCTTGCAGTTTCTGGGCCTCTATAGGATCCCTCCTCAATCCTAAATTCAACAAACAAATTATTAATCTCTTATCCCCTTCAGGCACTATCTCAGATCCCATTGGGATTGCAAACACCTTCAACACTATGTTCACCAATTTGTCCTCCTACCTCAGGCAACTCCCCACTCAGCCTCCCCAAAGCCTGAAGTCCCAGCTGAATTGCCCCCCTTCCACCACAAATGATATCCCACTACCTCCTTTCTACTTTAGGGTTATTGTGTAAAACATCACTGCCAAACTCTTAAAGACCCTACCAGCCAGGAAAGCCCTGGCAGTGATGCACTCTACCCCACCTTTCTCAGAATTATCGCCCCAGCCATCATTAAACCACTTACCTTCATTTTCAATCTTGCCCTCTAGTCATCCACTGTGTCTAACTCTTGGAAAGATGCACAAGTGGTACCAATCTTTAAAGTAGGTGATCCCCGCTCCCTTGAAAATTACACACCCATCTCCCTCCTCCCTCTTCTAAGTAAACTACTGGAATAAATTGCACACCTACAGCTATCAGAACACCTTGATAAATATAACCTCCTTTGTCCCCTACAGCATGGTTTCCATAAACATCATAGCACCTCCTCTGCTCTGGCCATCTTTTCTGACTACATCCTCAGGAATATGAATACGGGCAAGGCCACAGGCGTGATGTTCATGGACTAAGGCTTTTGACCTAGTCACCTCCACCTTCTCCACTCCACCCTACTTCACTTTGGATGCCCCCCAGAAACTGCTGCCTAGTTCTGTAGCTACCTCTCTGTCAAGTCTCAATCAGTCTTGATAGGCAGACTCTTCTTCCACGCTGCCTATTCATACAGGGGTACCCCAGAGTTCCATACTTGGCCCACTACTCTTTTCCTTGTTTGTCAATGCTCTCCCAGGAGAGTGCCTCAGCTGTAATGCCCTCCTTTATGCAGATGACCTCATCCTGTGGCATAGCTACAAGTCACTCGAATCAGTCTCAGCCACCCTCACATTAAATTATGCCTCCGCACACCAATATTTCCTCACTAACAAACTCCTTGTTAATGTAAAAAAAGATGAAAGCCATGCTGTTTGGCTCCAAACTTTTCCTAGCCAAGGTCAACAAATCTGTCTCTTCCCTCCTGGTACTCACCCCATCAGGTGCACCCCTGGAAAATGTTCTTACCTTCAAATATCTAGGCGTCACTCTCAACCCCTCCCTTACATTTGCTGAATATATAAATAACACTGCTGAAAATTCACCAAAAGTTAGGTGCTGCCTACCGTATCAAACAACTCTTGTCCCCTGAAGCTTGTCTTGCTATTACTCAAGGGAACCTACTACTCCTCCTCAATTATTGCTCCCCTGTCAACTCCTCTATGTCTGCTACCATATGCTCTCAACTAAATACAACTTACAACTCCATCTGTTGCTTCGGTCTCCTAGACCTCCATTCCACCCACCACTGTGTACTCTGCCAATCCCTAGGGTGGCTCCCACTACAAGGTCATTTTGATTATGCCTTGGGCTGCCTAGTGGACAATGCACTCATGAGCAAACAGCTGTCACCCTACGCTTCACTGTTAACAGATAGGGTGGTTTCTAGGAGCCTCAGGTCCTCCTTCATCCCTCCACTTATAGTTCCACATACTTCCACTGCTATGGGAAGTAGGGCCTTTTCTGTCTCTGCTCCATCCTTGTGGAACAGGCCACCGTCAACCGTTCACTTGTCCCCCTCCCACCTCTCCTTTAAATCTAACCTAAGATCCTAGCTCATGACTGAATCCAATTGCAACTGTTTCTCTGCACAGTCATAAGGTCAAAATCTGTCCCTGCATTGCTTATCTCTTCTCTTCTATGTATCCTTGCTCCCTAGTACTGCTGCTCCCTTGTCCTGCCCTGCTCTCTTATCAGTCCCTAATGCTCTCTCTCTCTCTCTTTCTCTCTTACTGACTCTGTTCTCTACTTCTGTTAGCCTTGTTAGCTTGTGTGAGTTGTATTTTTGCTACATTTAGCATGTATCTACTGGTGGCTATTTGTGTAATGACATTACATCCTCCTGTTTAGCGCATGCGTTCACCTTGTACTGCTTGATAGTTGCTTTGTATCCTTATTAGCTTAACTACATTGTATTTGTGATGTGATCATATCTTTGTAGTCTCTGTATTTTCTACTTCTGTAGAATGCTTGCTGCCACCTGTGTGGCCCGAGTCATAACCTTTGGATCAGCTCGCTCACCCAGTTACCAAAGTCATAAATAAATAAATATGCAAAAATAGAAAAGTTATGCACCAAAGTTGAAAGTCCCATTGAAATATATTGAATTGCACTTGCCTTATTTCTCACATAGCAGTCGCTGATTTCAGCAGCAAGACGTGTCTTCAACTGAAGAGTGGTTCTTCATCCTGGGACCTGTTCAAGTGAGTGAGGGTGTGTAGGGGAGGTGTCTGAGGAGGAGCAGAGTGGTGGGTACTCAGTGGTAGGTCGGGGTAGGGTGGGCCACATCTCCGAGGGACTGTTTCTTTTTTAAAAAAGACATTGAGAAACCACTTTCTTTATTATAGACAGTGAGGGACATGAGAAGGTGGGAGATGCCACTAGACACCAATGAAACAAAAAATAATAACGGGGACAGCAATCAAAGGGGGGCCACTTGACATAGGGAAAAATGGTACAGTCCCGATCATTGATGTTAGAAGAATAGCTCTGACTGACCTTTGTTTCAGTCAGACCCTAAGGAATCCTACCAAACATAATTCAAAATCTGGGGAACCTACTCTTACTGATACTTGTATACAGAACACATTGAATCTCCTCTCCTAGGGTTCTAAAAATCTAGTTGGTGACTGCAGTATACTGTAACCTACGCTATAACCAAAATGTATAAAACCATGTTCTTTCTGGAAATCTGCCCAAGAGAAGTACACTGATGACCTTAACAAAACTGAAAGGAGAAGGCTTAAAGTGATTTTGTCCTGTTTGCCATAACAAATGGGAATGGTTACCTGTAGGAGTTGTAAATCAATCTCCTACCATTCAAACTGCCAAAAAGTGCTGTTTTCCATGAAAAAAATGCTTTTACTTCTGTGCTCTGCTTCATTTGCATAACCCTGACCCTTTTTTTTTCTCAGTGCTGCAACTCCCAACCATGACATCACGCAAGGAAAACAATGTTTTTTAAGTACTGTGTTGAAACAGAGGCCTCTGTTAGTCAGTCTTGGTATTGCAGACATCCTGTTTCTTTCACAATGTTGGACTCATGGCAGAAGCCGGACACCAAAGAAAAAGAAAAGTAGTTTGACCCATAATTGCACTCCTGAACTACTTATAGTCATTCAGGCCTTATAACCAAAACATAGAAAAGTATCACACTCCTACATTCTGACAGGAGCTGCCAGTTCAGACCCATCACTTCACCAGCAGGCAGAAAAAGTCAAACAACATCTACACAGACTGGCAAAGTATCTTTTTGGCCCATCTGCACCATACAAACAGTTTTCTGGAAGCTTTTCTGGAGACTGTGCTGCTGTAAACCCTACCAATATAGAAGACTGCACTTTGATAAGGAAGACAGAAATATCAGCTATCTACTGTACCCACAATACCTTATTACATACATACATATGTTGACAGCAGATAAGGGCCTAACAGCCCATCTAGTCTGCCCACGTGCACTTATACTTAGCTTCTTCAAGCTTCCCTAGAACTAGGTTATATGTCTACAAATTAGGTGCTATTCTGCAGTCCCACTACCAAAATAAGGGACTGCACCTCTGCACCTCTGAGTAATGAACATTTAAGTCAACTTTATAATTTACCCAGAATTCATTGTTGCTGTATGTAAAACATTGATAGTTCTCTTGCATGACATCATTCTGGGGGTGTGACCACACACGGAAAACTGGAGAGCAGACAGAAACAAAAACATTCAAAAAAATGACTATGACAGATTTTTTTGCAAAACAAATTGCAGCTTCAATATCTGAAGCATGGGTGGCAATGGCATACTATGTGAAACAGGCATTTTCGGATTGTGACTAAATCACTTTAAAGGAAAACAGTCATTATATGAACCCTCCCACCTCCAAAAGCTCAACCTCAATTAAGCTTTTTGCACAGCAAAACAACATTTTTTCTGCAGTTTACCTACTTTATTTTTAATTTTATAAAGTCTGCGATCCCGAAACAAGGCAGACACTGCATGGTTCCATTTCATCTGATGGTGTGGTGACACACTGCTTGCCCCAATATATTTTGTATTGGGGCGAGTGGTGCAGCGCCACACCATCAGATGAGATGGATTAGCACAGAGTCCACCATGTTTGGGGATCACAGACTTTACAAAATTAAAATAAAGTAGGTAAACTGAAGAATTCTTTTACTGTGCAAAAAGCTTAATCATGGTACAGCTTTCAGATGTGGGAAGGTTCATATAATGACTGTTTTCCTTTAAGTTTATTCAGTACAAAACAAACTCTGTAATTACCTAACAGATGAATTCCTAAACATGTGTAACATTTATGCACCCTATGAAAGTCTAGGACACCAATTAAGACATAACACATGGGCATGACAGAGGCTGCATATAGAATACAAAGGGTCTCTGCTGGGGGGTGGTAGTCAGAGGTTTCAAAGAGATGAAGTGAGTGTCACCACTTCAAAAAGCTGTTCCAACCCCTCCAGCATGATTTCACTGTCCTGAGAGCTGGGGAATTGGATGAGGCATCAGTTTTGTCCTGCTTTAGTCATGTATCATGTAGCTCATGTATAATCAAGACAGAACCTTTGGCTTTGAGTCAAAGTTTGTGGGACACTCACTTTGTGCTTGAGCTCATAAAAGGCAGGATTTTTGTATGTTAAGAAGAAAAAAAAAAAGATCACTAGGACATCCCTGAAGATGCCAATGGAAAATATACTGTAAGCTCAGATCTTGAGGTCTGTCTCACTAGTCATTCAAAACTCCAGGACCACAACAGAGTGTTGGTTTTCCTCTCTTTTATTCTATCAATACATTTTTAGGACTGTAAGAAGCAATTAAACCTCACAGTAAGAAACAACTACTAGAAGCACCTCACTCTCCAAAGAGATAATTTCATATATCGTGCTTGCAGCACACAGAAGTCTGGGATTGTAGCCCAATATAATTCCCAAAGTATGCATTTACTGAATATTTTACTGCAGGAACTACAGTTCCTGAGATCTTTTCAGTTGGATCACCCTGCATACACAACCACAGTACAAACTCAAAGTAGCACCTCTTGAGGAAAATTCTTGGCATTTTACTTCTTGCATGCCATTCTGTTACTTGTATGAACTCAGATTTCTAACATAGAGCTCATCTAGAGGGAGACCCAAGGGTCCATCAAGTCTGCCCAGAAATTCCCAAGACCATTTTTGATTCTAGGACCCAGCCCCACCTGCCAAAGCCATCACAAACCTTACCCTTGATTATAAATCTGTTGTTCCCTCTATCCCAGACCAGTCTGAGCGCTGTCACTATCTTCACCTCCACCAAATCAGCAGGCAGCCTATTCCAAGGCTCCACCACCCTTTCTGAGAAGTACTGTTTCCTGATTTCCCTTTTGAAGCCCCTCCAAGCTTCTATTCATGCCCCCTAGTGTTGGAGCTGGGACCCCTGTTGAACAGTTCAGGGTAGGGTACCCTGTTTATTCCTTTAGGAACTTGAAGGTCTCTATCATATCCACCCTCTCCCATCTAGTCACCAGTGAGAACTTGTTTGACTCCTCTACGCATCCCTCATATGAAAGCTCTTGTAGGCCCTGGATAATTTTTGTCACTTTCCTCTGCAAGGTCTCCAGTCTGTTTATGTTCTTCTTCTTTTGGTGAGGGCTCCAAAACTGGATACTGTACTTCAAGGGGAGGCCTCACAAGGGATCTATAGAGTGGTAGAATTACCTCCCTATTCCTGCTGTCAAATCCCCTCCCAATGCATCCTAACATTTGCTTACCTTACTGTAAGCTGTAGTGCATTGCCTGGCTGACTTGAGGGTGTCAAAGATGATAACACCTGGGTCTCTCTCTTTCTGCGAGATACTGAGTCTGATTCCATTGAGTCAACATGCAGGTCTAGGGTTCTTTTTACCCAGGTGCATCACCTTACACTTCTTGGCATTAAATTTTAGCTGCCAGATGCTAACTCATTTTTTCCAGCCTCTGATGAACCTTTTGAAGGATCATGACCGCTTCCTCACTGTCCACCCTCCCTACTAGCTTGGTGTCATCTGCAATTGGGGCTATCTTTCCCCAAATACCAGCCCCAATTTTGCTGATGAGCATATTTATTTATTTATTTGTTTATTGAAATGTTTCATCAGGAAGGCACACTGAGCAACAAGTCGCTCATTTCCCAGTGCAACCTGAGGGCAAGGGATACAACTGGAATAAGACATTAGACATCCAAGTTACAAGATTAACATTAACATACAGTTATAGGCCAAGTGTTACAAACAGTGTTAAAACAGTGTTGCACATAACATGTAGAAAGTGTAGACAATAATAAGTGCTGGATTAATAAGTAAACTGGTACTTACATGAAAGAAAAGGGGAAAGGGGAGGGAGCGGTGAGGTGAGGGGAGGGGGAAGAGTCATGTCCCTGGAGACTCCTTCAGGATGTGAGGAACCCTGCAAGGGGACTGGGGGGAACGGAGAGAAGGGGATAAGGCAATGCCCCAGAGAGACCCTTTCAGGATGGTGGGGGAAGGGCATAGATGAGAGATACAAGCCCCTTGGGGTAGGAGAGGGACCCATGGAGAGCATTTGTAGTCCTTTACGTTCTGTGAGAGATCAAGGGAGGCCAGTAAGGGGTAGCAATTCGGAGGAAGTGGAGGAGGGCTAGAGATTTGGGAGGTGGTGTGCACAGGGTAAAACGAAGGTGAGGGTAGGGGGTAGGGAATTAGGGAGAGACATGGCAGGAGCAGCTAGGTGCAAGGTAATTATTGAGGGCACAGCTGATTGAGTAGGTGGAGGATGAGTGCCAAATTTGAGGGGGAGGGAATTCCAGATTTTTGGAAGGTGGTGAGAGTAACCAGATTGGCCAATTTGGGTGGATCTGTGGGGGACAACCAGGGTGCAGGAGTTGGTTGATTTAAGGTAATGGGAGGGTGGGGGTGTTATAAAGGAGGAGGTGTGGTAGGAAGGGAGCTTGCCCAACCAGTGCTTGGAGATGAATTTAGCACAGTGGGAGAGATGCCTATTTGTAAGAGAGGGGAAGGACAGGGCACAATAAAGATTGCCACCGCTTTCACCTGTTTCACCATCCTCTTAGCTTCCCTATTCTTCAGGATGTAATTTTCCCAGCTATGGTCACATGCCTTTCTTTTAGAGTTGAGAAAAGCTTTTCTTTTGGCCTTTAGCACTGAATTAACTTGGTTTGTAAACCATATTGGCCTTTTATGCCTGTTCTTGTACGTTGGTCTGAAGTACTCGTCCTCCCTCATAATCAAATGAGGAAAAGGATTTAGGAGTAATAAATATTTACTGGTTAGTGGTTATAAACCACCGCCAGTGAGTGCCCAACAGCTCCATAAACCACATATGTGTTTCATGGAGCTCCATAAACCATGGGCAGAACAGTACCGCAGCATCACCATAAAAACTACTGAACAAGCTGTCCTCGCACTAGACGTTCACAAGCACTACACAATCAGTCACCCAGCACAAGACAAGTTTGTCAACAGTAACAGTTACCCTCGCAAAGTAACAAAAAAGACAATTTTAAACCAAAGAAAACCAAAAACCAGTAAATATAAAAAATAAAACATGGAGAAGTATGGTTCTCTGGGGATTTTTTGTACCGCTTCAGTGTGTGATGTCCATATAAACCCCTCGGGTTTCGCTCTCGGGGTTTATAGGGCATCACACACCTCGGGGGTACATAAAATCCCCATAAACCACACTTCTCCATGCATTAGTCTATACTTAATGAAAATCTAATCTATGACTCACACTGTAATAACCAGATAGCAAAAACGTAGAGTACTTTTGGTGCATAAAAAGGAATTTTCGAAGTAGAAGTGAACAGGTTATAATGCCCCTTAAAGGGTGGCTGGCTCCCACTCCCTGGGCTAAGACACAGATATGGCACACTGATTAGTCCAAATGAGGATGAAACACATGTATGTGTCTACTATTCTTAGCCTTTGCTGATTGCACTGTGAGGCCTTTTGGCACCATGCAATTTAGCTTAAAGCTGAGCCAGTCCAAATTCTCTCATGCAGATTTGCATATGTTTCCCAAGATGCTTTGCCTTAAGGGGGTATGTGCAATTGTCTTTCCATTAAAACTTGGCTGTATGTCCAATATCCTCTGGGATAACCCATGCCTCTGAACATTTGCTCTGGGATTCTTTTGTAGTTCTTTTTCTTCTCTCTTTTGGGGTCCCCATGACCCAAATATATTACATCCCCCTCAAAGGGTGGCTGGCTCCTGCTCCCTGGGCTAAGATACAGATATGACACACTAATTAGTCCAAATGAGGACGAAACACATGTATGTGTCTGCTATTCTTAACCTTTGCTGATTGCACTGTGAGGCCTTTTGGGACCATGCAATTTTGGTTAAAGCTGAGCCAGTCCAAATTCTCTCATGGGGATTTGCATATGTTTCCCATGATGCTTTGCCTTAATGGGGTATGTGCAGTTGTGTTTCCTAGGGTATAATGCTGTTGTATAGATCATACTTTAAACCTTTATTGGACTATGGGAGCTCAGTAAGGGGTCCCATCACAATGGGCAGTATCAATAGGATTGAAAAAATACAGAGACAAACCACTAAATTAATATATAATCTAAAAACTACGTTGTATAATGATCACCTTCAAAAACTAAACCATATGACTCTTGAAACAAGACAAATAAGGGGAGACCTTCTTCTATGCTATGACAGCATTTAAGACGATTACCTACTAAATGAATTGGATCTAGGTTTCAGAAGTGACAGCATAAGCACTAGGGGGCACCCACTACAACTAAGAACTAATATTTTTATCACAAATAAAAGAAAGACTTTCTACACACAAAGAGTGATGAATCCTTGGAATCAGTTACCACTAGGTGTCATAGCTAGCAGGAACAAAAATCAAGTTTAAGAACAGACTGGACTCTTTTATCTTAGCAGTTAATCATTTGAAGTATCATAGGTAATGTGACAGGAGCAAATATGGGCCCATTGCCTTTTCAGGTCCTTCCACCTTAGTATAGGAACATTTTAAAATGTACATAGGACTCCATTAAAGGAAACCTTGACTCTGGAGAGAATGAGGAAATATAAAACTAAATTGTATTTTAGCTGTAATGTCCATTAAAAGCCAATACATTTTTAAAGGACAGCCAACTGACAGATATTTGTTAAATATAGAGGTAATGGCTGTCTGGTTATCTGGACCAAGTACTCTGCATTCATGTAACAAGATTTTTATTAGGAGACTGGAGAATAGCATTAATACCCTGAGATCACTTTCAAAAGGCACAAGAATAATGGATTTATCCCAATCTATTAAGTTGTGAGCACAACCAGTTTGATGATTGGTCAGCATGGAGTATCTATCCTATATGGCTGTAGACAAAGCCATATTTTATGATAATGTGTGGGGGCCTTATCTGTCTTGACTCTCCTCTCCTCTTTAGTGAGTTTTTTTTTGTTTTGTTTTTTATTTTTTAGGGAGTGCCTTTTTGTGTTTTACTGTCAGTCCCTCCTCACATCTTCTGGGCCATGCCACCGTTCAGATGGTCGTGAGTTTTTAAAATCTTTTCTTTCTCTTCAGTCTGAGACCTGAGGGAGGTGCCCTGGACTCTTCACCCTTTGTTTGTTCCATGATTAGCATAGGCCCTCTTTCCTTTAGTACTGCATTCTGCACTCTGTCTCACCTTTTTTCCCATTTTACCTTTTTTTCTTCTTCTATGTTTGGGTTTAATTTTTGACCATCTATGTAACGCATTAGATAAGCTATGAATTGTATGGTTTACGTAGATGTCTTTTTAGGGCTGAAGGTAAGTGGGGCATGCAGCTCTCTTGCATTAACTCTAAAACCGAGTTTACCATGCAACTTCCTATTTGGACTTTTGGAAGTGTCCATCCACAACTGCAAAACAGTGCACTCCCCCTCTGATTTTTGTTATGTGTTGCTCTGTCTTAAAGGCATCTTAAGGGAGTGGGATAACACCCTGCCTCCCAACTTCTCAGGATATAAACAAAAAAAACTTTGAAGCTGCTGTATTTACTAGCCCTTCAATTTAGCCCTTGCAGCACTGCAGACTGAGCTTCTGTCCAGCTCAATCAAATAGATGCATTCTAGTTCTTTCAGCAGCCTAGGGGTTAACTCTTTATCTCCTTGGTCATTTTGTGTCAGAGTAACCATGGCATTTGACTGAATACTGACCCAACAGCACATGGCTAATTAGGAATGTAACCCCCAGTCCCCTGCCTTTTTGCAAACAACAGGTGGTATGCTGTTTGAATCTGACAGCAGTACCAGGTGGGGACTGGGTTCATGGAGGAATAGGTTACTCTGTACAAGGGCTAGGTTTGGCTACTCTGCACAGGGGCACCAAGGTAATTCCAAACACAGGAAGCAATAACTGTAATGTCCAATACCAGGAATGGGATTCTAAAGTGTGGCTTTATTCACATTCAAGCAGAACAAACAAAGCATAGATGGACCCCCACGGGGCTACACTTCTGGTAATGCAGATTAAAAAGAATCAGAAACACTTCTTCAACACCCCAGCCCTCAGGCTCTGAACCCACCGGGCACACAGCCTGGACTTGCATGCTGCTTTGGTTATACAGCCCGAACTTGTACACTGTTTGGGATTCCCAGGCTCGGCTCCCTTGCTGGCCACTCAGACACCTTCCATTTGTCATGGAAACATTTTCTGGTGGCTCCCTAAACCACGTAAGAGCACCTCAGCTCTATAAGGGAAACTTCCTTTTAATCCCACATCTGGGTACTTTCCTCAGGCACTGGCCAAGTACCTGAGAGAAAGTAAAGGTGTCACAGAGCAAATCCATAGAGGTGAATTTGGTTACTACTGATGGGAGGTCTCCCACCTCTCGGTCCCACAATTCATACCCGGCCATTTCTCTGGACATTAAACATCTCTTTCTGTAAAGCTTGGCAATCTAGATTAAGGGTAAATGTATGTCACATTTCCTCTACTTGTCTTGTTTTCCCATTGTGCTAGACTTGAACATACTTTTACTTGGCTTAGTCCATTGCTCTAGGCCTCCCACTGATCAAGCAGTCCAATCCCCACTTTACTTTACTCTTTGTACTGGACTTGAACATACTTTTACTTGGTTTAGCCCATTGCTCTAGGCCTCCCACTGATTTAACAGTCCAATCCCCTCTTTACTTTACTCTTTGTGCTGGACTTGAACATACTTGAATTAACCGGCAATGCCTATTACACTAGACCTCCTACAAATTAAGTAGTCCAATCCACACATTCCAACAGTTCAGGTGAAAACATAGGCCCTCTGTCAGAGCGAACTCACCCTTTGGTTGCAGGTGCCCCAGAAGCGATTCCTCACAGGAATTTCTCTCCCACAGCTTCTGGTGCAGCAGCACAACTTGAAATAAGGCAGCTTCTTCCTTAGCTGGAACCAGGAGGGTTGCCCCTGGAAGACAGGCAAACCCTTCCACCCCATCCCCTCAGGGATGGGGCACATGGACCAGTAACAGCGGTCTCCACCACTTCACAATCAGCTTACTGTGTTCCTCTTTCAGTGGAAACATACCCCTACCTTTACAGTAGCTCTATGACAGAGCTTTAGGCTCTGAGAGCCTGTCCACAGACTACTGTGCTGCTCCTCTCTTCAAGATTGCACACAGACTCTGTTCAAAAATCTCCAACATTCTATCCTAACTTCCAACTGCCGATTCCAGTGTGGCTCATGCAGTTGCGCGAGTCCTATGGTGATGTCATCCCTCAGTCTCAGCTGAGACTGAGAACAGAGAGAGACAGTGTGAAATCCATTTAACTGGAGTTTCACAAGCTACCATCTCTGCCCACCACTAGGTCTTACTGGGATTCTAGTAACCCCGGGTAACAGGGGGGTTACAGGAACATGTGCTGATGTGGGAGACAGAGGCCAGAGATTGCTGATTACTTACAGTCTTAGTTTATAAAAACAAGAAAACAACATTTCAGATGTAAAAAATAGGATTGAAATGTTTTATTAGATAAATTGGTTTTAAGAAAGTCTGTTTAATGAGTTGTTTTTGAAGTACTGGCAAGTGGGCAGGATGGCACAATGACATTCACAGGAGCCTATTTAAATACATAACCCCCCACCACACTTTCACTGTTAGACTGCTGGCTGTCCTTTTCAGGTCCCCCCCCCCCCCCGCCACCCGGGACAGCAAGCGAGATTTTATCAGTTGCTTGCTATAAGTGCTATTTGTTCCCCAGCCCTGAAACTGACCTGTGCCTAGAAAAGGTAGTGCTGGACAAGGGAAACAGAGAGACAAATACACACAGACAAGGGAGATGTTACAAAGAAACCTGTTTTCCTTCCAAATGTTTCCCTCAGAATAGAAAACTTGAAGGTCTAAGGGTATAGGCAGCATCTGGAAAGTCTTAATTACATTAATTTAATGTGTTAGATTATTAGTGCTGTATTATCCTGTAATGTAGTCATGTGTTCAAAAAATACCTGCTGGTACTCATTATGTTACCCCCCCCAAAAAATGATGTATTTCTTAATTGTTTTTATTAATCTTTTGGTAACAAGATAAGTCCCACTAGGCTCAGGGCCTGTTTTCAGGGGCTACTCAAGGACACTAGGAAGGTTAAGTGGCTTATGTAGGGTCAAACAGTATGCAAGAGGAGGTTGTGGGCATCAAACCCTATTCTGCTGGATGTATCAAGCTCATTCACAGCTCATTACTCTAATATCGAGGCTGTTCTGCCAGCCCTATGCTGTGATTTAACAGCTCCACACCATCCCACTACACAATGCAATAACACAATGACCAAGCAATAGAAAAAAGCACACAAGAGTAAAACACAAACAGGGGATATGGGATAAGGTTTAACAGGGAAGGCAGGAACAAGGCTCTGGGGAAGGAAAGAGAAGGGTTAAAAAATAAACAAATAATCGGCAATCCCTGCAATCCCCTCTCCACCTCCCCCTCATCGCTGTCAGTCCCTAACAGCCCCATCTAACAGACAGATCAATTATACTATCCCCACAGTCCCTAAGAGCCCCAGTATTCTATTGGGTAACACAGTTGTTGAATCATTATAGGCCTAACGTTTAATGTAGATGCGGCTATTTAACCTGGACAGTTATTAAGCTTAAAATTAAAGGGATCACTATTTGTAATCCAAAACAAGGCCAAATGGTCAAAATGCAGGTCTTCTACCAGGTACTCCCAAATAAGACAGTCCGGTCTTGTCTTAACTATCTAACTAAAAGGATTGTAGGGACAAAGATCTGATTCAGTACTCATGGTATGCAGATCAAATCAGACCCTGAAAGGTGTCAGATGTATAATGCTGGTCTTTTTGGTATGCAGTAGCTGCAAGTTGCATGCTGTGGCTCTTTACTGTGTCACAGTGGGCATAGTCACATGAGAGGCTTGCAGACCTATGATGATTCATTAACTGTGGTACCCAGCAGAATATAGGGAAGCTCTTAGGGACTGGGGAGAGGAGAAAAAAAAGGATAGTGGTGGTGATTTACCCTTACGGCTGGGAGGGAATGGCTCCGCTGTACCCCCCCCTCCCGCTGGCAACACTGTCTGTTAGGGGCCCTGCCATTAAGGTTTGCATGGGCCCCCAGCAGAGTAAAAGCTTCCATTGGCTGAGGGAGTGAGTGAGAGAGATAGAGAGAGAGAGAGCGAGAGAGAGACAGACAGACAGACAGAGATAGAGGCTCAGCTGTTGTGTGCTTTGAAGAAATGAAGTGCGTGTGTGTGTGTGTGTGTGTGTGTGTGTGTGTGTGTGTGTATGTGTGTGTGTGTGTCTCTCTCTTTTCCCCTATAGCAGCACTGCTCAGATAAGTCAAGGTCAATGAAGTGTTGCGAGCTGTGTCTGTGTGACTGTGGCTCTGTCATCTAACTCAAGGTATGTGGGCCACATAGACACAGAGGGAGCTCCTGTGAGACACACACATGGACATATGCACTTTGCACCACAAAGGCAAGTATGTAAAGTACATGTTGTATATGATGCTGCAAATTCAAGGGCCTTTCTACCATATCCCCACTTCCTCCAGGTAATTGAGAAATATGGTCTTCTACTCTACTCACTGCCACTGGACAAAGTTTAAGACTAAATCATTAGCTATAGGCCCCGATAGAAAAATAATTTTAATAGTATTTAGTCAATCAAATAATTAGCTGCAGCCAGTCAAGACATTTAACTGGTGGTACACGAGTATGGTCATACTGTATTATAAACATTGTTCTCACTAAGGGTTAGAGAAATAGGCCATTGGCAACATCTGTTTGGCTTTAAACCCATACATGTGGTTCGACTTCCAGGATTCAGCAAAACTATTTCATCTACTAATATGGTAATTGTCATGGTGCTAACTGACCACAAATAGGTGGTAAGAAAGACATAAGGTCAGCAATGAATATGAATTATTATCGCTTACTAGTTGCAGGTGCTGTTGGCATGCATCTGCTGTGGATTGCTATTAGTGATGTTATCACAGAGCCTGCAAATCCCACCAAGACAGCCACAGCCCAGTGTGAGCTACAGTAATAGTTACTATTCATCGCTGACCCAAAGACATACTGCATACTCCCATGTACTGTAGTCTCTGTTTTACATGTGTGCCACTTTCTTTATTTTTTCAGTGTCTGGCTACATTGATTTTCAAATTATGGAAGCATAACCCCCTCCCCCCAAAAAACAAGTTATGCATCAAAAATCCTAAAAATGTAAAGATATTAAATGTACGACATTACTTTACATGTGAAGGGTCTTCTTTAACTGATACCAGCTCTGTGTGCTCTGTGTTCTCAGTGGCATGCCAGATCACATGGAGCTTGTTGGTGATGTCAATGTGAAAGTTGTTAGTGTTATCATCGGAGGAAGGAGTTGCCTCACTACTGCTGGGGTGCTATGCCAGACTATGGGGCCAGTGCCAGTGGGAAAAGTCCAGATAGACCCACCATCAGGAGATACAGGAGTGGGACTAATAGTAGATGTTTAAGCAATAAGATATCACTGAGTGTTAGTCAGTGGGAAAGTTACCTGTGCCTTCTGTTGTGATGTGGCATGAGTTGCAGCCATGTGCCTTAAACCACATGGGAAATGGGTAAATCACACAACAACCCTTGCCATGGAGTGCATTATTGTAATAATAACATGGACCCAGTTGTTAAAATTAATAAATGTTTTTATTAATCAATACATAGTAATGTGCTGCATCCACCAGTCAATAAAATAGTCCTTAATTTAATTGTTTTGTGCAGCTGAAAGTAGATTGTTTGTGTCACAGAAGTTGATTTCTCCTAAACAGGTTCATGTCTACTTGATTCCAATACATGTGCTTTTAAGAACTACCTGAGCTATTTTTAAATCACTTAGATTCTACCTTTTTTCCCACCCTGTTCTCTCTCTCTCTCCTTCTCTTCTCTTCTCTTCTCTTCTCTTCTCTCTTTCTGTCTCTCTTTCTGTCTCTCTTTATCTCTCTCCCTCTCTTCCTCTCTCTCTCTCTCTCTCTCTGTCTCTTTCACCCACCCCAACAGATTTGCACCTTTGGCAGAGCCTGGCAATGACAGGCAGGGGAAGAGGTTTGGCAACTCAGTAGTCACCCTTCAAGAGACATGGATTCCACACTGGGATGCCTGAATCTAGTGCAGGCTAACATTAGGTTCTGGTGGTATGGGACTCAGTGTTTAAATTTACAGACTGGAAGATGTGCAGGAATTTTTTATTTATTTCTCAGAGTAACACTACTGAGCTGACAGCTCTTTACATAGGATCCACATCAGAAAATGACATCATAAGAACACTGTTAATGCTACCATATGGATAATGCATAGCAGGAGTACAGTGATAATAGGGTTAAACACAGGGTAATTAATAGTTAAAATGAGGAACTAAAGAAGTGCAAGGTCAGCTGTCAATGCACTCAATAAGCATCAGGAGCAGGGCTTAATTAAGCAAGAAGGCAAGTGCAAAAGCATAGGTAAAACAGGAGGAAACTGGAGGAAGAGGGCATAGAGGCGAAGGGTCAGACATGATAGGGAAGGAGATATAGGTAAGAATGAGATGGGCGAGTAAGGGGATGGGGGGTGGAGCTGCCTAAGCAGAGGACCTTGGAGGGGGAAGGGTAACAGCGGCAGGAATAGAATGCAGGAAAGAGGGAAGACAGTAGGAGGAAGGTACAGTAAACACAGAAGGATACAGGCAGGCAGGGGAAGAGTAAGGAGGGTAGGGTAAGTGCTGGAGGTTAGGGGGGCTAAGCCGACCAAATAAGAGTGATCACCTGAAGCAGTCGCACGCCAGTTTCAGGCATTGGTAAAGCAGCTGCCTGAATGCTTAAGGACCAGGCAGGGAGGAAAGCTTAAGAACCTTTTGCATACTGTTCCAAAGGGAAGGTAGGAAGGAGCTAATATTGGCTGAGCCATATTGTGTCCTTGTTCGAGGTATCTTGAGGTAGACAAAGGATGACCCTTTTTCTCTGAGAAAGCAAATACAAATGTGTTGCAGGCAGGAAGCCACCTTAATAATGGCATTAGAGGTAGCCGTAACCCACTCCCATGGTCTTAATATAACAGGGTTGTGCTCCTACACATTTATTTCCATGGCAGTTCATAGGGAGTCAGAAAACATGCAGTATGTTTATAATTACTGAGCTTGACTTTGCATAGTGATTTGTTTTAAAAAGTTTCCAATGTTTCTTTCTAAGAATATGTTTTAGATTATTTTCTTATTAATAATTCAGTGTCACGTGTGAATATTCTTTCGTCATTCCATGATTAATTGAATGGCTACTTTTTAGTTTTTGATACATTCTAATAGATATTTTATTTATAAAGTGCTCAATTCCATGGACTCTGGGTACTGCACAATACAAATCAACAACAGTAATACAATTAAGCAGCAATTCATCACTAAAACAAATTTCAAATTTCTATCCATCCCTTAAAACCAATATACTGTATTAGTCAGTGAAAGCCTGCTGGAACAGGTATCTTTAACCCCCTTTTAAAGGCTTCTACTGAAGGGGGCCTCTCTTAGATAACCAGGAAGGGAGTTCCAAAGAGGAGGTGCCACCACTGAGAATGCCCTGTCCCCAGAATACTGCAACCTAACTCTGGGAACTCCAAGGAGGCCTCCCCCATCAGAACAGAATGCCCAGGGTGGATGGTAGGGGACAAGGAGATCTTACAGATAGACAGGTCCACTTCCACATAGGATCTTGTAGGTCAGGAGCCCTACTTTAAAGACAGTCCTCCACCTGTCTAGCAGCCAGTGCAATCAGTGGAGGACCGGGGTGATATGCTCACCTCATCTCACCCCGGTCAACAATCTTACCACAGCATTCTGCACCAGCTGCAGCATGTGGAGGCTGCTTCCAGATAACCCTAGGTACAGGGTGTTGCAGTAGTCCAACCTGGAAGTGATGGACACATGCACCACTGTGATCAGATCCTCAGGCAGGATCAGGGCTCAGATTCATGCGATGTTCCTGAGATGGTAAAATCCACTCCTGACGACAGCTGACACTTGCACATCAAGTATCAAACCATCATCCAGGATCATGCCCAAATCCTTCACCTGTCTAGATGGGGCAAGGGGAACATCTCCTAACACTCTACCAAAGGGTAACCCTTCACCCCCCCGCCCCGATGAACTGGATCCACAACCAGTGCTTCTGTCTTGTTTGGGTTAAGTTTATGCCAGTTTTGGGTCATCCACACCTGGATCTCATCAAGGCAGCTGTTAAATACAGAGGCCGACACCTGGGTATTAGGCACACAGGACAAGTACAGTTGGGTGTCACCTGCACAGCAGTGAAAATCCAGCCTGTATCACCTGATAATGTCCCCCAATGGCAGCATGTACACTGTGAACAGCAAGGGTGACAAGACCAAACCCTGCGGGACCCCACAGCACAGAGGCTCTGGGTTAGATGGGGCCAACCACATCATTACCCTTTGCACTCTGCCTGTCAGGTATGTGACCTGAACCAATTGATGACATTACCGGACAGGCCACACCAGAACCGCAGGTGGTCAAGTAACACCTCATGGTCTACAGTGTCAAACACCACAGAGAGGTCCAGGAGGACCAAGATGGTCCTGTTTCTCCTGTCCCTCGCCATCAGGAGATCATTAAGCATCCTCACCAGGGTGGCCTCTGTACTATGGCCCACACAAAACCCAGACTGGAAGGACTTGTAGGTGAAGGAAGAGGCAAGACGTCTCTCAAGCTGTATGGCCACCACTTTTTCAATAACCTTCCCTAAAAATTGGAGGTTTGAAACTGGCCTGTAATTGCTGAGGCAGTCCAAGTCCAAAGAGGGTTTCTTCAAAAGGGGCCTAATCAAAGCCTCTATCAAGGCCATTGGGAAGACCCTACTCCTCAAGGAACTCCAGATAACCTCAGCAATCACAGATCCAATCAAGTCCAAACATCCAACCAAAAGTCAGGTTAGACCTGGGTCCAGTTCACATTGGGTTGGCCGCAGCTTCAAGATTATTTGCACCACCTCCTCCACCCCAATCAGCTCAAACTCATACCAGACAGGAGAAGTGTTTCAACACATTTCAGGCCAGACCCAGCATCTCCTTCAAGAGGTACTTGAGGAGACCCCATCCCTGATAGAGGACACCTTGTTGACAAAGAATACAGATAGCTCCTCACACCTAGTGCTAGATCCTGCTCCTCTAACACAGAGACAGGCAGGATGTAATAACCTGTCCACTGTGTGGAAAAACTGAGCTGGTCTGATCCACGCCGAAGCAATCTCCCTAGATGAATATTTCATCTTCTTACTGGAGAGTGCCCCCTGATGGCCAACATAATGTGACCTCAGAGCCAACTTATCCTCCAGCAGGCCAGATCTCCTCCAGCACCTCTCTAACCTCTGCCCCTTAATCTTTAAACTCCACAGATCATCATCGTACCAAGGAGGTCTTCGGCAAGTAGACAAGGGATGGACACGAATGGGTGTGATGGAATTGAAGGCCGCAGTCACTGCCCCATTATAGGCTGCCACTTCTTCCTCCTCTCCAATCACACAAGCCACCCCAACACTCGATAGGTCCAGCACTGCCAATAGTCCCCCAGAGGAAACTCCTCTTAATGGGCTGTACCGGACAATCTCCACAGGAGCAGGACCATCTAAGGGGGTGCCACCAAGTGTGACCCTCACAGTGCTATGATCTGACCAAAATACAGGATCACCACTTAGGTTGGTCACTTCCAACTCTGAAGAAAAGATCAGACCCAGTATGTGGCCAGCTGTATGTGTAGCTGTGGTTACTTTTGTGACAGGCCCAGGGCCCCATGCTTCCCAGGAGATCACTTCCAAAACCAGAGAGCCCACCATTGAATCAGCCATTGAAGTTCCCCAGAATTAACCACCTGAGAGACTCCAACACCAGACCGGCAATGAGCTCTTCGATCTCCTTCACAAAATCCCCATCTGCACCAGGGGGACGATAAAGCACAAGGACCCTGAAACCTGACCCCACACCACCTCAGATGGCCACACACTCAAACAATCACATATGATCTACAGGTAGAGCTGCAGAGAATTTTAAATATGAAGGTGAAGTGGCCACTTCGCGATATCATAAGGCTACCTGAAGTGACCATTGATAAGTGCTCACTTCATCATGTTATTATGACTTTGCATTGTTATTCTACCTTAACGCAAAGTAAGGCAGAATGACAACAATATAGGCACTTTAGGCAGCCCCCATAGGCGCCGGGTTGTATGGGCCCTTGTGGCACTAGCCCTATCAATATTTACAGACCTGGGCTGAGCCCCAGCAATATTTTCCACAGCTGCCTGCCTTTTTTTTGGAGTCAGCGAGTGCACGCGCACAGCTGCTGTTACCTGCGGGGCCACGCCAGCTGTCAGCATGCCCTCTCACCCCCTTCCTGTTTAATTTGACTGGTGGACACAGCGCTCCTGTTTTTTATTTAAAATTTTCACCTTTAGTTCTTTGCTGGCTGTTTGGTTTGCCCCCCCATCATTGAGTAATTGCTGCCAGTTGGTTGGCAAAATGGCATTTCTCAATTTGCCAGCTTTTCCGCACTGTGATTGGCCAGAGGGGAGGGCTTATATGTGCGATATGCATGCGTTGGTCTCTGTCAGGATATTTGTGCAAGGCGGCATGTGGTAGTAAGGTAAGGTGGTTAGGCGAGGACAGGACAGAGACCGCGGAGTGAGGCAAGCTCAGTGAGACCATTTGGCTTATCGGGACAGTTTTCAGTTCAGGCGGCCGCGGGACTGACTCTCCAACTGGAGTAGTCTGGAGGGAGAGACTAGAGGAGATGACGATGAAAGGTGCTCTGCCAGTGTCGATTCTGTGGTGGTGGTGTGCGGGTCACCGGTCAGTCCATGGAGCCAACTAAGGGCAAGTCAGGAGGTGTGCATGAGGCGTCGGGCCATCGGCTGTAGTCCTAGCCCAGCCCCAGTCTGAGAGAGTGAGGTGACTAAGCGAGCAGCAGCTGCCTGCTTTGAAGACCATATTGCTGTGCAGTGTGGCCGGGCTGTAGTGAGGAGAGATGAGGCCCGCGGCCCACCCGGGGTAAGAGAGAGAGAGAGAGACCAGGTCGGGACTTGGGAGTGAGAAAATCAGAAAGTCCTCGGGCTCATAGTCTGGATGGGTGGGTGAGATGATAGGAGAGTCTGGGTCGGGAGGAGAAAGGGAGTCCTCTGGGTTTGGTGGTGGAGGGGGTCAGTCGAGTCTGGTCAGTGGTCATGACATTGGACAGCATCAGTGGATAATGTTTTGAGAATGGTGGGGCCAGGCCACAGCAGGGGATAACTTTAGACCTGATTTCACAAACCAGCACAGCACCAGTAACCAGCATGAGCCCTGCCCAAAACTGACTGGAAGGATGACGACGACGACGAGCCGAGGAGAGGGAGAGATCAGACCATCACCATTACACACCAGATTGTAAGTACTCTATGGTCATCCCATCTGCACTTAATCACCATTGCCACACCAGTCACCAGTAAAAACTGGTGTCTGATGGCAGTCAAGCAGGAGGGTCCTTGAGATGGTGGGGGACTCGGGAGTAAGGGGGAAGATAATTCCAAGGCCAGGGCCCAACAATAAGAAGGTCCCAAGTCTCCCAGCAAAATTAAGGGCTGAGTGTGTGAACTGGTAGGGGCCCCCTGAGTCTGAACTTTCCCCGGAGTCCAGAATTCTTCTCAGGGGCCTGCCAGGATCAAACTGCAGCTAAACCTAAAGGTACAGCAGTACAACTGAGCTAGGGATATATGCAATAATCCATGAAACTGTCTAGTCAGGTGCTGCACCAGTGAAGCTAGGAGCTTGGCACCCACCTGAATAAGGGAAAGGGAGACTCGCTGTTGCTGGACTATAATTTTGACAGAATTTCTGCACTCAAACAAACACAAGGGCACCTTGCTGCAATAAATAATGGACTAACCAAGAAATAAGCTCCTCTTGTGTGTGTTCGAGTGCAGACATTTTTGGATATACAATTGGAAACTTGCAGTTTTCTTTTCTAGCACCGAGGGTATTCCTGAGCTCCCTTGAAGCAACTATTTGTGTAATTCTGACAGGCATCTTTTCCGTGTTACTGGTATTAGTAAAATGATTGCCCCTGTCATTGTGAATCTGTTATACCTGTTGGTGTTCCTGAAGAACCACTGTCAGTTTGGGTATTAGAATGGATTAAAAAGCATCTAGTGAAAGGACAGCTATGCTGATTTTTTTTTGGAAGTTATGATCCATCTTGGGAAACATTCCCTTTCCTTATTTTCTCTTACATTCATCTGATTGCACTGATGTGGCTGTGCTGTCAAAATAGTATAGTTTGGTGTAAAACTGCTGGAATATATGATGGAATTGGGTAGAGTCAGTAAATACATCTTCTCATAGCTTCCCTATGGTAGGGATTTTTATTATCCCCTACTGCAGCTTAAGTTGGTTGTAGACTTGTTTAGTATGAAATAGTGCATATGCAGCATTTAGGGTGGTGTGTGCAACATGTACTTTATATTGGCAAACAAAGGCACACATCTGGTTATGGCTGTTCTCTGTATTTTTGGCTCAGCCTTCTAGGAGATGCTTCTAGTCTAAGTCTGGCATTAGAGGCCATTTTTTTGCTGAAATGAATGTTATGATGTTGAGATGTTGGGGTGTATTAGTAGGGGTATCACAAGTCATAAGAGGGAGGTAATAATCCCGCTTTACAAGACACTGGTTAGGCCCCATCTGGAGTACTGCATGAAGTACTGGAGGCTGCACCTGAACAAGGACATTAACAAAATGGAGGCAGTCCAGAGAAGGGCAACCAAAATGGTGCAGGAACTGCATCAGAAAACATATGAGGACAGATTAACAGAGCTCAATATGCATACCCTAGAACAAAGGAGGGACAGAGGTGATATGATCGAAACATTCAAACACCTTAAGGGCATTAACAAGGTGAAAGAGTCTAACATGTTTCAATATAAGAAAAACAGCAGGACAAGAGGACGCAGCATGAGATTAGAGGGAGTCAGATTAAGGGGTAATGTGAGGAAGTTCTTTTTCACAGAAAGGGTGGTTGATGCATGGAACGGCATACCTCAGGAAGTGGTGGGTATGAATACAGTGAAGGGCTTCAAACAGGCATGGGATAGGCACAAGGGAGAAATACAGATAAGTATGAATAGACAGGCCATTGACAGAGCAAATGCCGATGGCACATTCATAAAGTAGAAGAAGAAATGGGCAGACTGGATGGGCCTTGCGGTCCTTATCTGCCATCAACTTCTATGTTTCTATGTTTATAATTTAGCCTCCTTGAAGACATCAACAATGGCAATGTGCATCCCAGGGGTCTCATTAGTCATAAAATGTGAACTCAGTGTTGTCTCATTTTGTAGATGTGGCTAAAACTGTGTCCTAACGCAGAGCTGAGTTAAATCTCTGTGTAGAGTCAGAGGCCCTCCCCTCCCACAGCATCATTATAGACACAGAAGTATTCCTAAAAATAGAAGAAACTAGTCCCAGATCCCCCCTCCCCAGCTCAGCCTACCATAAGATCCCCACATTTCAATTTTTAGAAAAGCTTCCATTCCTGACCATTTTATTAATATATTAATTTATAAATTGGTGACTGGGAAAGTGTGATCATGATTGGAGGAGGGGAAGAAATGCTGCTTTAAATGGCTTCTCTTGAAAACCTGGCTCTTGGCATCATGCCAGGAGATGGCATTGAGAATACTGGATGGGCAGCTATGCACAATCAGTGTGTTCTGCTATAGAGAGGTTCTGATTCCCTCTGACCTCGAGAGCAAAGGTCGAAAGGTCCATGGGAATCATAACCCCCGAGGTGACAGAACACACAGGTTGTGCATAAAGTTACTCATTCTGTACTTTTTATAGTGTATAGTACAGTGATGAAAGTGGTTCAAAAGAAGTACAGGAACTGTATTCAAGTCCGAAAACCTAGCTTGGCTAGGAGGGGTCCAGGGTGACACAAGGTGTGGGTTTTGATAACTCCAAATAAGCAGAGACCAGAGACAGCAATTCAAGTTCTGATCTCAAAAGTTCTTGAGGACTGTTTATTTGATAACCATAAACTTCACAAAAAAATGGAAAGAAAACACTTTGGTATAAAAATACAAAAGAAATCCAAGCTCACCAAGAGCTTTTAGGAAACACCTCTCACATAGGGTGGAAAAAGCTTAGGTCAAGTTCCCACCAACATCTATGTAAATTCACCAAAGAAAGAGAGATACTCTCTCCCCAACGTCTCTGTGGAAAGTGAGCACTGAAGCTCTTTAAATATTCCTCTGACCAGGTATAATTGATCAGCTGACTAGTTTGATCCTCCCCTATTCTGAAATTATTCACATAATCTACTCTAATACAATAAATTAGGGATCAAACATAGCTATATCTGGCATACTAAAGTTTAATAAAACAAAAACCTTCACATATTCTTTTATTATGACTGTTGGAGCCTAAAATGCAGCATAAATACACAAGGGCTCATTATTGTAATAAGGGAGCCACCCACAAGGAGGAGCCAACTCCAGGTCGTACCCTGTAAATGAGCTTTACATTGGGCTGTTGCCCTCCTAAGGTCAACCTATCTCCAAGCTTAACACTGGGCTCTAGGTAAGAACTCCTTGAAACAGAGTACAATGTGTTGCTATGACAGTAAAGTAAAACAGCAGAACTAGGCTTGAATCTGCCTTAGTCTTGGAAAACCTTTAAGGATATTTCAGGGCAGGGAAAAAATGTTTTAGACTCCTGCATTTGTCTAACATGAATAATTATTTTAGGGAAAGCAGGCTACTTGCTGAAATTTCAGCATTACTTAGAGCTATGCAATCTGTTTGAAAAGGGGGGGCGTTATTATACTACTCTCAGGTTTTGAACACTCGCAGAGGAAATAACACCCCCCCCCCACACTGGATCTTGAGGCAAAGAAATAAAGGAAAACAGCTGAGAAGATATAGAGAGGAATTATGATAGGTGGCCACTCTATCATAATGTGAAAAGGGAAATGTAAGATAAGTTAGAAAAGATTAGAAAAGACTGCTGCAGCAGAGTAGATTTATTTAAAGAAGGAAAAGAACATGCCTCAAGATTCTCCCTCGCTGACAGCACAAGGCAGCGCTGCCACATACCCCCACGGTTAAGCAGAAACCTGTCTCAGGTGTCTATGACAACCTACCTTAATCCAATAGGTAGGATGGAGTTCCAGCCCACCCTCACCATAGAACTCCACCCCAGGGTCCCATTATAGCAAAACAACAAAAAAAAAATGTTATGCAACATTACTTCTTATTACCCTGGGGTATCATAATATTCCCATTCGTCGCCTATAATATTTTAATGTCTGGAGAGATAATCTGCATTGGCATGAGCATTACCTGCTCTGTGTTGTACAGTGAAGTCAAATGGTTGAAGTGCCAAGTACCATCACATTATTCTATTGTTTTTGTCTTTCATTTGAGACAGAAAGCACAAAGGATTATGATCTGTAATAAGAACAAAGGGGGCACCCCATAGATAAAAACGTAGGGATTCAATTGCCCATTTGGCTGCTAAACATTCAAGTTCCACTGTACTATATGTTTGCTCTCTAGGATGCAATTTCCTCGATATGTACACTACAGGATGTTCCTCACCATTAATTGTTTGACTCAACAACGCCCCTAAGCCTGTACCTGAGGCATCTGTATGTACCTCAAAAGGATACTTGAAGTTGGGGCTATTAAGGACTGGAGATGAACATAGGGCAGCTTTGATGGCTATAAAGGCTTGCTCACATTCCTCGGACCATTTGACACAATTCCCACTTTTCTTTTTTGTTAGGTCTGTTAGTGGTGTTGCTACTGTAGAAAAGTTAGGAATGAAGCGCCTATAGTACCTGGCCAATCCTAGAAATGCTCTAACCTGCTTTTTTGTGGTTGGCCTAGGACTGCAGGCTACTGCCTCTAGTTTGTCTATCTGAGGTCTAATGAGTCCATTACCCAATAAAAATCCCAGATATTTGCTTTCATACATGGCCAGGGCACATTTTACTGGATTTATTGTCATCCCTTCAGTTTTGATTACATCAATAACAGTCCGAAGAAGTTTCATATGGGACTCCCAATCTTTACTGAAAATAACTACATCATCTAAATAGGCTGCACAAAAGGTGGTGTATGGGGCAAAAATCTGATCCACGTAGCGCTGGAAAGTGACAAGAGCCCCATGTAGACCAAAAGGCATTGTTTGAATTGGTAGAATCCTTAGGGGTACTAAAGGCAGTTTTTTCTCTATCTGTCTTTGCCAAGGGAATTTGCCAATAACCTTTTGTTAAATCTAAAGTTGATATATACTTTGCATTTCCTATTTTATCAATGATATCATCAACTCTTGGCATAGGGTAGGCATTGAACTGGGCAACTTGATTAAGACCCCTGAAATCAAGACATAGTTGAATGCCCCCCTCCTTCTTTGGTACCACCACCACTGGGGATCCCCATGCACTGTTAGAAGGTTCTATTATAACAAGGGAAAGCAATTTCTGTACTTCACTCTGTACCTCCTCCCTAACTCATTCTGGGAGTCTATACGGTCTCTTTCTTATTGGACAGGAATGTGATGTCCTACATCTTTGGCTTTACCTGGAGTACTGGTTATCTTATGACTGTATTAGTCTATGTATCTCCTTCTGCTGTGCCTAATGTAAAGCAGGATTAATAACTATATCCTGGGGCCCTTTTGAACTCTTCAGACGTCCGTAGGCTAGCTCAAAATCAGTTTCCTCAGTTTCAGGGAGTACCATCAGACTTTTCTCTTCCTTTGGTCTTTCATACCATTTGTTTAGTAAATGTATATGATATATTTTCTTTCCAGGTTTAATGTCAGAGTTGGCTATTTCATAATTTACTAGACCAGTTTGTCGAAAACCTGATATGGTCACTGCCATTTCATCAATAATTTATTACTGGAAGAGGGTAATAATAATAGTACTTTGTCTCCTATATGGAACTGTTTTTCACCCTTCACCCCCTGATCATACCTTTTTTCTGTGTCTGTTGTGCATGCACACTGTTCTCATGGACCTTTTGTACATACTGAACTAACCTGTGGCATAATGATGTCATATAGTCGGCTATGCTGGTATGTTTCATTTCCCTTTTCCCCTTCCATAGTTCTTTTACCACATCTAAGGATCCACTTGATTTCTTCCATATAACAGGGAAAAGGAGATATACCTATGTGAGGCCTGTGGTACCTCCGATAGGCAAATAATAAAAATGGTAAGAGTTTGTCCCAGTTAGTCCCTTCTTCTTGTACAAACTTCATTATCATGTGTTTGAGATTGATTGAACGCTCCACGGGTCCATCAGTTTGGGGTGATAGGGGATGTTCATACTGCTACCACTTCCATAACTGATAGAGTTCTTTTAATAGAGCCACATTAAAATTACTCCCTTGGTCAGATAATATTTCTTTAGGGATCCCTACCCTTCTGAACACCTTAATTAGTTCTTCAGCTATTCGTTTGTGGTGACTGTACATAATGGAATGGCTTCAGGGTATTTTTGTCGATAGTCACAAATTACCAATATGAGTGATTCCACTTGTACTCTTTTATTAATGGTCCCATAATGTCTATTCCAATTCTTTCAAAGGGAGTGTCTACTAAGGGTATGGGTATTATAGGTACTATTTCCTTTCGCCCCACCTGGCTGACATGTTGACACACAACACAATTTTGGCAATAATTAGCCACCTCGTTGAGAATTCCTGGCGAATAAAATCTTTGTAATAGTCTATTAAGAGTTAGGTCCCACCCTGCATGTCCTGCTAAGGGGACGTCATGGGCTAGATGAATTAAATTGTTTCTGTGTGTTAAAGGGACTACCAACTGCTCCACCTGTTCCCCTGTATCTTCCTTTTTGCATACCCTATATAATATTCTGTTTTATATCATCAATTTAGGGTTACCTGGCATAGAATCCTTCCCTACCTGCTGAAATAATGATAGTAGAGAGGCATCCTTAATTTGTTCTTTAGCCATGTCACACTCTTCGGAAATGGAAGATACTAGGTCAACTAGATTACATTGTTCCTCTTTCCATTTCTGTTTTAGTTTCCTTTTATCATTTTTTGATTTTCTGCTGTTTATCAGGTTGTTCATACATTTCATCCTGAAAAGGAAACCCCTCTCCAAATGATTGTAACATTTGTTGTTGTGATCTAGTGGTGACTGCAGCCATGCACTCCCTATTGTCCAGTAACCATTTAAATTCAAGATAGTCGTGACCAATTAAAATCAGTACTGGTAATTGAGGTACAAGGCCTGCAGTTACCTCTACACAATTCCCATCTACTGTTACATCAGTTTTTATTGTAGGGTATTGATGGGCATCCCCATGTATACATACTACATTCATATCAGGCCCTGATCATAAATTATCTCTAGTGAGTAATACTTCAGGTCATATTATTGTATTCTTGCTGCCTGAATCAATCAGTCCCATCACCTTTTGCTTACCCAGTTCCACAGTGGTCATAAAATAACCTGCATTTAATAATGCTAAATTGGTGTTGTCCAAATGTTTCCTAGTACAATACCTGGCTATATGACCTTTACCTTGGCCATTCCTACACACAATATCTGAAGGAAAAGTTTTCTTTTTAAAGTCACTATTAATGTCTTTTTTAAAGTCTGATGTAGTAACCACACTGGGCCTTATCCAAGTTACAGTTCATCCTGTTGGTCCCTCCTGGAACAGAGGATTCACCTTCCGGTATGGCTGAGGTGCAGTTAAAAAGTCTTCAGCCAAAGAGATAGCTTTCTCTGCAGTCTCAGGCTTATGTTCTTTCACCCATATTTGTACCTCATGGGGTAGGATCTGTAAAAACTGTTCCACCACAAAGGTTTCCATGATGGCTGTATTTGATTTTCCCTCTGGTTGGATCCATTTCCAACAGAGCTCCCTTAACCGGGTAAAAGTTTCTCTCGGATTATCTTGGGGGTGGTATTTTAGGTTACGGAATCTTTGGTGGTAAGTTTCTGTGTTAATATCGTACCGTTTTAGAATCTCAGTCTTTACTAGATCATAGTTGTCAGCATTTCTTGCATCGATGTGGCTATATGCTAATTGGGCTCTTCCAGTAAGATAGGGGGCTAAACACACTACCCATTGATTCTGGGGCCAGTTACAAGCTTGAGCCACTCATTCAAAAGTTGTTAAATAAGCCTTAATATCATCTGCATTAGTCATTTTTGTTAACTTAATGTCTCTAGGGTTGGAGGTATTACCATCTCCACTAGCCCCTGTAGTTGTCCCCATTTGTTCTAACAATTTAACAGTTTCTGCCTACCTTATTTCCTGCTGTCTCAGTTCCCTCCACCTCTCTTGTGCTTCTCAGTCATGTTGCTTCTCCAGTTCCATCTGCCGTATAGCCAACCAACGTACCAAACTTGTTAGATCCTCTGGGGATTCTTCTCTTGGAGCTTTCTGGTACAACTCCTCCTCTGTCTCTTCCTCACTTTGTAACTCCATTTTATCCATGGGCTTCTTCCTCCGGACAACCGGGTCTAGGCCTGGGTGCAAGGGTTCTTCTGTAATGGCCGTCTGTGTTCTGGTTATCATCCCAGTTTTCTTCTCCTCTGTTCTGGATGCCATCTCTGCACTTGAGTTATCAGGGTACCTGTTCAGGTTCCCAGCTGGTCTCTCCCTCTGTACCTTAGACAACCAGTTAATCCCACTGCAGACACCACTTTGACACAAGGTGTGGGTTTTGATAACTCTAAATAAGCAGAGACCAGAGACAGCAATTCAAGTTCTAACCTCAAAAGTTCTTGAGGACTGTTTATTTGATAACCATAAACTTCAAAAAAAAAAATGAAAAGAAAACACTTTGGTATAAAAATACAAAAGAAATCCTAGCTCACCAAGAGCTTTTAAGAAACACTTCTCACATAGGGTGGAAAAAGCTTAGGTTAAGTTCCCACCAACATCTATGTAAATTCACCAAAGAAAGAGAGATACTCTCTCCCACCAATGTCTCTGTGGAAAATGAGCACTAAAGCTCTTTAAATATTCCTCTGATCAGGTATAATCGATCAGCTGACTAGTTTGATCCTCCTCTATTCTGAAATTATTCACATAATCTACTCTAATACAATAAATCGGAGGATCAAACATAGCTATATCTGGCATACTAAAGTTTAATAAAACAAAAACCTTCACATATTTTTTTATTATGCATGTTGGAGCCTAAAATGCAGCATAAATACAAAAGGGCTCATTATTCTAATAAGGGAGCCACCCACAAGGAGGAGCCAACTCCAGGTCGTACCATATAAATGAGCTTTACATTGGGCTGCTGCCCTCCTAAGGTCTACCTATCTCCAAGCTTAACACTGGGCTCTAGATAAGAACTCCTTGAAACAGAGTACAATGTGTTGCTATGACAGTAAAGTAAAACAGCAGAACTAGGCTTGAATCTGCCTTAGTCTTGGAAAACCTTTAAGGATATTTCAGGGAAGGGAAAAATTGTTTTAGACTCCTGCATTTGTCGAACATGAATAATTATTTTAGGGAAAGCAGGCTACTTGCTGACATTTCAGCATTACTCAGAGCTATGCATTCTGTTTGAAAGGGGGTTATTATACTACTCTCAGGTTCTGAACACTCACAGAGAAATAACTCCCCGGATCTTGAGGCAAAGAAATAAAAAGGAAAACAGCTGAGAAGATATAGAGAGGAATTATAATAGGTAGCCACTCTATCATAATGTGAAAGGGGAAATGTAAGATAAGTTAGAAAAGGTTAGAAAAGACTGCTGCAGCAGAGTAGATTTATTTAAAGAAGGAAAAGAAAATGCCTCAAGATTCTCCCTAGCTGATAGCACAAGGCAGTGCTGCCACACAGGGGCATGCTCCCCCGGAAAAAAAATTCTAAAAAATGAGTAGATTTGGTGCATTTTAGAGAATTCTGGATCACAATCTGTTTTGTAAACTGAGTACTTTCAAGTTATATTTTAGTAATCTGTCTTCCTCAAAAAAAGTTGACATAGGTTAATAACTTAACATATTTAACATGAAATGGGATGTATGTAGCTGGTTTTAAGATTCACATTTTCAGTCTGCAAGAACATCATATGTACTCCTCCCCACCCACCATTTTTGGTACACATACTGGGTATCCTTATATGGCATAAGACTGATGAATACATAATACAGTTAAGAAATAATAGGGAACCAAAGAGATAGATATTAACTAAGATATAACTCACGACACACCATGTGTACACTATGCCTTAATGCATGCACCTGGTGCATTGTGAGTCACAAGGGACATGCATTCCTTCCCAGTATATTCATGTCTGGAGTGTGGCATAACACTTATTAAATGACATATTTTTCAGCTGGAAAAAACATACAGAAACATAAAATTAATCAGAAATATATTTTATTCATTCACAAAAGAAAGTAATTCGACTTCCAAATATGTTGAGACACAATTTTCTATTCCAAATTTTTCACCTCATTGTGCTGGTGACAAACATGAACTTTTCTTGTAAATGCAACTAATATATATATTTTTTTTATCATACATATCGTTATCCTCCACACGTGGCTGATCTCTGTGAACCCCCTTGCTAGTGCTCACTTCTGTAGTGCTATTGGTGTCTGACAGTCACTGCTACAGTGTGCTGCAGTACCCCGACCCATCCCAGAGGAAGGAGGGGTGTCAGGGGATGCTCAATCCTTCCTCTCTCCTTCCACCCCAGTGACCCAAGTCTGTTCCTGAACCCGGGTCGCCGGCATGGTGCGAGGTGTGGCATTCAGCGCCTCAACCCTCCGTGCCACCAGGCCTGCCCAATTAATATTTCTCAAAATAAAACATTTAGAAAATGGTATATATTAACAATGTATACTTTCGTGTTTTTCAGTATAGAATTTCATCCATTTAAAATGACACTGCACATTTCAAAGATCATGGGATGTGAATCTACCCTACTGTTGTAGAACAGCATTCTGCAACCTATACAGACTGCATGAGTTAATTTCATATTGAAATCAAAAAGAGTCAAATACACATATATTTCATACAGTATTAAACAATTATAGCGTATGGTAGAATGTTGTTATGGATAGAGTTGTTATGCTGCAGTATCCCTCCAGTTGTACCTCTCCACAATTCCTATGCCATTCTGGCAAAGTGTGGTTCCTCTATGGAGGCACCTACAGTGGAGACCAAGGAGGATGCTGGGAACCTCCACAAAGGAGACCCACAGGAGGGTGTCAGGGGACCCTGCAGGGGAAGGAAACAACTCCTGGTGGGGGACTCCATTGTTAGGAAGGTAGAACTGGGCAAGGAAGGGGAGAGGGAGGTAAGGTGCCTGCCTGGCGCCATGGCTTGGAGGGACAGGGAGCGAATCCTCAGGATTGCCAGAGCAGCTGCACAGGGGAGGGAGCTGGATGTCATTGTCCACCTAGGGACAAATGACCTGGCTAAGAAAGGGATTAGAGAAGTGCAGGAAGAGTTTGTGGAATTGGGGAGGGGCCTTAGTCAAGTAGCACGCACGGTAACCTTCTCGGAGGTGCTACCCATCTATGGCATAGGAGAGGCTAGGGTGTTCTGTATCATGGGATTCAATCAGTGGTTGAAAAACTGGTGTGGAGCTCAGGGATTTGGCTTCATTGGGGACTGGGGGTCCACCTGGAGTGATGCAAGCCTATACTGGCATGATGGGCTGCATCTGTCCGGGAGGGAAACCAGAATTCTAGGTGATAGGTTTAAATGCTTCATTGGCAAGCTTTTAACCAGCCAAGGGGAGGCACCGAAAGGAGCAGGAAAATCCTAGCCCCCAAACAATCACGGTAGTAAGTGTGGCAAACACCAACATGGAGGTGTCGATGGGAGAAGGGCAGGGTAAATGGAGAAAGTGACAAAAGCAAGAAGGACAGGGATGGGCAAAAGGGGTAAGGCCATCAGGAAATGGAGGGTAATGAGTACCAATGCCCGTAGTCTGGGCAACAAGCTCCTGAGCTGGAGGCCTTAATGGAAGAGGGATGCCTGATATCAGAAAGCAGTCACAGAAACATGGTACACAGAGAACCATGACTGGGATGTTAACATACCAGGGTACATAACTTACAGGAGAGACAGGTAGGGGAGAAGAGGGGGAGGAGTAGCTCTCTATGTAAAGGAAGGGATAAAGGAAACTGAACAAAAGAGTAAACAGGGAGGAGAGGAGGCACTGTGGGTCACCTTGGAGACTGGAAAGGGCACCACAATCAGCACAGGGGTTGTGTACAGACCCCCATGTCAGGGGGAAGGAATGGACAAGGATATGATGGAAGGCATTCTTAGAATGGCAGAGAAAGGGGAGATACTGTTGATGGGAGACCTGAATATGCCAGATGTTAACTGGAGCACATTTGCTGCAGCTACATCCAAGAGCAGGGCCATTCTTGATGCCCTACAGGTGGCAGGCATTAGACAGTTAGTTTCAGAACCTACTCGTGAGGGAGCAATCTTAGACCTCATACTCTCAAACGGGGGCAGTGAGAGGATCTCAGATCTAGAAGTAGGTTGCCATCTGGGGACAAGTGACCATCAAACAGTGTGGTTCACGTTAAACTCAACTACAGAGTCAAGCTCATAAAAGTGAGAGTAATGGACTTTAGGAGGGCTGACTTTGGCAAGATGGAGAGTGCCTAAGAAAAGCACTAGCAAACAGGCTAGAAGGAGGTGGAGCAACAATGGGAATTATAAAACTGCCATCACAGAGGCAACAAGCCTTATGTGAAGCAAATAAACAAATCAAAATGAAAGAAAAAGCCACTATGGTTCTCAAGAGAGGTGGCTGTGAAAGTCAGGAAGAAAAAGATAGCATTCCGGAAGTATAAGTAAACACAGAAGGAGCAGGACAGAGAGCTGTACCAGTTAAGGCAGAAAGAAGCAGGGAGGGAAGTCAGAATAGCAAAGGCCCAAACTGAGGAAAAGATAGCCAACTCAGTTAAGAAGGGGGATAAAACCTTTTATAGGTACATCAGCGAGCGTAGAAAGACAAAGGGAGGGATAGTGAGGCTGAATAGAATGAACGGTGGGTGGGCAGAGGGGGACAGTGAAAAAGCAGGAATACTGAATGAATATTTCTGCTCAGTATTCACAAAAGAGGAGGGGGAAGTGCCTAATCCAATTAACAGAAGCACTCTTGATAGGGGGGTCGATCCCAGTCCTTTCACAGAAGAAAGGGTTCTGCAAGAACTCCTAAAACTGAAGGTGGACAAAGCAATGGGTCCTGATGGAATTCACCCCAGAATTCTAAAAGAATTAAGGAAGGAACTAGTGAAACCACTGGCTACTCTTTTAATAAATCATGGGAGGATGGTGGTACCCGAGGACTGGAGGAAGGTGGATGTGATTCCCCTTCACAAAAGTGGGACCAAGACAGAGGCAGGAAACTACAGACCTGTTAGTCTGACCTCTGTAGTAGGGAAAGTGATGGAGTCACTTCTGAAGGAAAGAATAGTTGAGTACCTAGAGGTCAGTGGAGCACGGGATCCAAGGCAGCATGGGTTCACAGCAGGAAGGTCATGTCAGACAAATCTAATAGATTTCTTTGACTGGTTGACCAAAGTAGTAGACCAGGGAGGGGCTGTGGACATGGCCTACCTAGACCTTAGCAAGGCATTTGACACAGTCTCACACAAAAGATTGATAGTCAAATTAACCAGCCTGGGAGTGGGTCCCAGGGTGGTAGCCTGGGTAAAACATTGGCTGGACAACAGAACACAGAAGGTAATTGTAAATGGAGTCCACTCTGAAGAAAGGGCAGTTACTAGTGGGGTACCGCAGGGTTCAGTACTGGGTCCAGTCCTTTTTAATGTCTTCATCAGTGACATTGCAGAGAGACCGGAAGGAAAAGTATGCCCTTTTGCAGATGACACAAAGATCTGCAACAGGGTTGATACACAAGGAGGCGTGGAAAGGATGAAAAGGGACTTGGCAAAGTTGGAGGAATGGTCAGATGTGTGGCAGCTAGGATTCAAGGCAAAAAAGTGCAAAATAATGCACCTGGGAAACAAGAACCCAGGGGGAAGAATACACAATGGGTGGGGAGGTAGTAACAACAACAAAACAGGAAAGGGACCTGGGGGTAATCATATCAGATGACCTTAAGGTTAGCAAGCAATGTGAAAAGGCAGTAGGGAGGGCCAGGGGTATACTGGGATGTATAGAGAGGCATCAGCAGCAGAAAACAGGAAGTTGTTATCCCTCTGTACAGACAGTTGGTGAGATCCCATCCGGAATACTGTGTCCAGTTCTGAGACCCCATCTCCGCAAGGACATAGACAAGATAGAGGCAGTCCAGAGGAGGGCGACTAAAATGGTGCAGGGTCTGCAAGAGAAGCCGTATGAGGAGAGACTAAAGGAGCTTAATATGTATACCCTTGAGGAAAGAAGGAGAGGGGGGACATGAGAAACTTTCAAGTACCTCAAGGAATCAACAAAGTCCAAGAGGGTAGCATCTTTCAGAAAAGAGACTTGCAAGAACAAGAGGACACAATTTAAAGATAGAAGGAGGGCGGTTCAGGGCAATGTGAGGAAGTATTATTTCACAGAGAGGGTAGTGGATGCATGGAACAGCCTTCCTGAGGAAGTTGTGGGGTCTAAAACTGTAGGAGAATTCAAGAATGCATGGGACAGACATAAGGCAATTCTTGTGGGGGGCAGGAAGATATAGGCTGTTGGTTAACTAGGATCTGCGGCCTATCCTGTAGGTAGGGAAATGGGCAGACTAGATGGGCCTAGCGGTCCTTATCTGCCGACAAAGTCTATGTTTCTATGTTTCTATGTAGTGATGTCATCAAAGCTGTTATGCTGCACTAGCTATATCACTACTGCAGCATAACAACTTGGAATGCTGCCACATAGTTGCTTTCCTGAATCCAGTTAAGGTGGAAGTAGCTTTTTTTTTTAAACTTAAACTTGCAGAAATATCTGAAGCACACTGTGTCAGTTAAAAAAAAATGCTAAATTTCTATTCTCTGTTGTCTTCTCCAGCTGGTTTAGTGTGATTTTCTGTGCTGTGGCTTGCCATACACTATAAAAGACTGTGTATGAGCACTCATACACAAATGAGGAAATTCATGTACCTTGAGGTTCCCTTGGTAACAGAGCACCTCTTGACCTACGCTCGCAAGGTCATCTGTTGCCATGGAAACCTCTCGATACAAGATATCCTTGTTATGTATGATAGCTCATACACAATCCTCTATGTTTATGAAAATCCTGTATCCTCATTGGCAAGCACATCATATGACAGCATGAATTTTCTCCAATAACCCACAGATGAGAAATAGCATAAGAAGCAGAATTAAACACATTTTAAATTTATTTCACACATGGGTCCATTGTATAATCACAGTAAGGAACGACAGGGTATAGGGGGATTTACCCACTCTTTGTGTGGTTATGTCACTTGGCTGTGCCACATGGCACACCACACATGGTGTTGGTAAATCCTCCAATAACCCATACCCTGTTGTGCATGACTATCTAAATACAAGAAGAGCATCTCTATGCACGATCAAAGTGCTTTTCCTCCTCGGGGTTCTGATTCTAATGGACCTATCAATCTCTGCTCTTGAGGTCATAAGGAATCAGAACCCTTCTATGACAGCAAACAATGGGTGTGAATAGTTGCCCATCCAGTATTCTCTGTGTATTGTAACATATGCCATCAACAAAAAATGCCATAAATCAAGGTTAACCACACAGTAAATCCTTTTTTTTTTTAAGGCAGCTTTGTGTTTCAAGCAACGCCATGCTGTCAACCTTTTACAATCCATTAACTGGAAAAAATATGAACTGTTAATAGATATGATAATCTAATGTGTCCTCTGTATAATGTTTTCAGATTTTTTTATTTTTATTTTCACTGTACAAACACTGGCAGAATGAGTAGTTTCTGTGATCATAGCATGGCACATTGTATAGTTAACCACCTGCTGCATTTCTGGAACTTTTTTTAATTGACACGTAGAAGTAGCCATTTATAACATTTATAGTATACACATATAAAGAACTGTTGTGATAATACAAGAAACCAAACATTTCTGAAATCATTCTTATTCTTTCTTCTAGGGTGCAGAGGAAAATTGCTGACAATATCAACATTAATAGAACTATAGAATAAATGGTGTGAGATAAGCCCTACATTAGGCCATCACAAGAGGCAGTATAGCATAGTGTGTTAACGCTCTGAGTTGAAGATCTGGAGACCTGTGTTTCAATCTCACAGCCACTTGTGTGCATACTGTGTGATCCTGTGCAAGTCAGTTAAATAAGCTTTGGCTTAGTGTACTACTCTTGGTCAAACAATGTTAGTCTCATAGTACTATATAGATAAATGTATAGCCTTATTATATGCTGAACAAGGCTTAACACTGTAATATGTATGGGGAGCCTTAATATTAACTGGCATAAAGCAGATTAGAACCTTGTCATGCCATCACTAGAACATCACTAGGTTGTTAACCCTTTTGAAGTTTGTGAAATGCAAGGGCAGATTCCTTCTCTGCAGAAAGAAAAGTAGATACAGCTGTCAAGTGAACCTTAACAGCGGCTGGCCTAATGCTTAGCCATAAAAATGGACCAAATAATCCAGAGTTGTAGATCGGTCAGTCGAATGTGGCTGTTCATTTCTCTGAAAATACTAAATGCTGAATATGTTCCACTTGGAATCATGTCTTTCTGGTGGAAGGATTCCTACAGACCTTAAAAACATCCAAGACCCCTTGTGAAAGATGCAAGCCTGCATACTCCTACACTTCAAGATCCAGGCCTTTAGCCTGAGAGAACTGAGATCTGGACAATTAATCCTCCTCTAAGAGAAGGTTAGGATGTCGTGCCTCATGGGAAAGCAAAGGGGAATTGTGACTGATAGGGACAGTAATAGAAGATACAAAGGTTGCCTTGCCCAGTCTGGTGCCACCAATATAACTGTACAGGTCTGAGACCTGCTTTTTATCAGTACTCTAAAGAGAATAGGAAAGGGGGAAGGCATACTGGAACCTGTTTGTGCAATCCAACAGTACAGCATCATGAGGTATAGACACCAGAAGTGGATGTCTGCAGCAGAGCAGGGGGAGGTGATGATTGTCTGAGGCTGCAAAGAGATCCATCTCTGGAGTGCCCCACCTCCTGAAAATAATGTGAAGAATCTGGTGGTTCAGGGACCACTTGTGGTGACCCTGAGAGATCCTGCTGTGAAAAGTGCCCGTACATTGTCCTTCCCTGGAAGAGGCATTGCTATGAAGCTATGAAGGGAGTAAGCCATAGTCCATACCTTCATTGCTTCTGTGCACAAGACCATTGACCGAGTGCCTCCTTGCTTGATTATGTAGTACATAGTGGTGGTGTTGTCTGTCCTGACCTGCACCACCTTCCCCCTGTGCCAGGTTTGAGAAGGCCTGAAGGGCCAGAAGCTCAGCCTTGAGTTTTAGTAGGTTGATGTGAAGGAGAGACTCCTGCTGTGACCATGTGCCTTGAGCAGTGAGGCTCCCCAATTAAGCTCCCAAACCCAAAAGGGAGGCATATGTGGTAAGAATCACTGAGAGTGACTGGTGAAGGAATGGAACACACTGCCTGAGAGTGTCATCCTCCAACCACCATTGGAGAGCCTGGACAAGTGTTCGAGTTACTGGAATCAATTTAGGGAGATAATCCTTTTTCTGAGAACAGAAGGACATGAGGAGAAACTGAATGTCCCTCATTATAAATCTGGCTCCATGGACCATTGCAGTGGATACTGCCATGTGGCCTAGAAACTGGAGAAAGTTCCTGCCTGCACAAGACACTTGAGGTCTGAAAGAAGCTACCATATCTGATAGGGTCCTTACTCCTTGAAGGGGGAGAAATGCCTTTGCTTGAATAGTGTCCAACTCTGCCCCTATAAAGGTGAAAAGCTGGACTTACTCCATCACTGACTTGGAAAGATTGAGAAGAAATCCTAGTGAACCCAGAAGCCTCTGGGTAATGGCCAGAGCTGACCTTACTTGATCTGGAGACTGAACCACAATGATAGGTATGGGAACACGGAGAGTGGGTAACTGCATATGTCAGAATTCAGTAAGACTTTCTGTGGTTTGAAAGTAGTTCAGTAAAGTGAAGTAATTCTTTATGCAATTGGACAACCTTGGTAGGCCCTTACCCTATAAAGTATAATGTATGTTATGTTCCAGCATAACCAACACCCTGGATTACTTTATTAAGCACTACATGTCTTTTCCAAAGAGATTCCATAAACCACCATTGTCACTAGATGACTCATCTTCACATTTTCTCTTCATGCATGAAGTACTGTGGGCTGGTCGCCTTCCAAGAAGAAGCCATGACTTAACATATGGTTCTGGATTCCATTGAACAAGAGGAGGACCACATGTAGAAATGAAAATGAGATCCAACATGTGACTGATAGACAGGCAATTGCGTACTGAATTCTGTTGCTGCTTAGCATCAGTACCATTAGGTTCAATACATACATTTACCCATGCTTTTGACAATGTCACTCCCTGAGATGCGTTAGGACCAAGACCACCAACATTCTTACATGTACTACATCCTACCAAGCCATCTGTTACAACAAGCCACGGCTGCTGTCTTTAAAGTGATCATATTGTTCTTTTGACCAGCACACAGGAATGGAGCTTGTGACGTCACACTGTCCAGTAGTGATCATGGAGACGTTTGATGTGGTAGCATCAGTCTCATGTGATTCATCACTAATGTTTACGCTTGGATTTCCCTGTTCTATACTGTCACATTCAACTATAACTTCTTCTTTTTGCTGTTTTTTGAAAATGTGAAATAAAGTTGTTTGCTTCATATTCCAACTGAATCTGTTGTTCTTTGCCAGATGTTTCCTGGGGGGAGAGATTGGACAACAGAATAAAGTATGAGTAGGATCTATGTAAGTTAAAGTATCTAACAAAGTATATCTAAGTTATAATTATAATCTTTGTCTAGACAGCAAAACTGCACTATCTTACTTCAAGAGGAAGCTGTTGCAGCTGGTAACACAATTAGGATTGATTCCCAAGCAGTATAATCTGGGTCGTTGCTCCTGTATGGAAGGGGATACCTGCCAGCAAATTTTGAGACAACATCAAGCACCGTAATTCCCAGCAGATTGGCTCTTACATCTTGATCAAGGTGTCCATGCTGTCTAGCATCTGATCCCACTGAACTCTTAATGACCACTGGATATTTCTCAAGCATAGTCACGCCACAGAGACCAAAACTATGGCAGCTGCCATATTCCCTAACAGCCTGAGGAGGAGCCTTGCAGGGACTCTTGAGGCTGAAGAGATCTGGTACACCAGGACCTGAATCTGACCCGCTATGTTAGAGTGAAGAAACACCTTCCCAATAGTGATATTCAGAAGTGCCCCAATAAACTGGAGGTTCTGGGACAGGAGAAGATAAGACTTGTCCCTGTTGACAGTGATCACCAAGTGCTGAAACAGCATATAGGTAAAAGTAGCCTCTGACCGGCTCCCTTGGTGAAGTGTCTAGGGGAGGAGAGTGACCTGGATAGTCAGACACTGGAAGGGGGAGGGAGGGCAGCAGTGGCTGCCTTGGGCTGTCTAGAGGAGGAAGGATCTATTTTAGTCCTGATGCTCCCTGGGCTTGAGTGCGGGAAGGTGGTCAGTTTCCCCTGAGGACGAGGCATGTTCCATTGTGGTCAATTTCAACTCCGCTAAAAAGGCGAAAGAGAATTCTGATGCCTTATACATGTTCTGGGAGGTGAAGGACTGCCAATGGGGGCAGGTGTTGGTGCTGTGTTTGCATACGAGGCAGAAGAGACATGCTGAATGGCCATCCTTCAGGGCCATCTGTCATCCAGAGGAGCACTTGTTGACATGCCCCTTGGATGAAGATGACATAGATGCTGTGAAAACTACAAAGAAAATGGTGGAGAAAGAAGGAGAGCGATCGGTACTGTGAGTGGTAACCGAAGATGAACTGACCCTGACCATGCGGCTGGAAAGAACTGGAGCATGTGGGGAACTCCTCACTTAGATAGGGTGACATCGGGGGGGTGGGGGTAGCTGATGATGGTGGGGGGAGGCAGCGTTCCCATGTCGGTACTGCTAGAAAAAAAGAATTGCCAAGAGCAGTCACCAGTCGACGTCAGTCCTAATTCTGTTACCTGCTACAAGAGCTTCCTCTCGAAGTAACATCTGATGATGACTACTATGGAGCTGAATTTATAGAACTGTTGGGTAAGACTGTCAAGAATGTGGAAAGTCCACATACATAAGTCATTTAAGGTACCTGAGATTGACACTGACTGTCCCCAATGCTTCCATATAGAAGGAAGGTATGAATAATATGCACACCACTAGCCTATGCTCTCTATTTAATAGCGTGAAACATATAAGGTAGTCACCTACCAGCTAAGAGCAAAATGAAACCAAAGCACACGTCCCTCTCAATTTCGTTACTTCTGTCAGGCAGTCCGGCTGTCAGATATACTAGTTAATGGTGGCTGCTGCTTGCAAACTGAACTGCATGCACTTCAGTTATCCAAGATAGGACAAACATCTGTGGCTGACTAACCTAAATGTAATGAACATGCAAAGCTGTAATACCCAATGTATACAATACCTTCTTAAATACAATAAAATGTAAGCTTAAGAAGTTTAATATAGAAGTTCATGATAGTGCAGAAAAATGTTACCGGTACTGTTTTAGTCCATTTCGGTAGAATAAGTATACATCAAAACGCTCACCATTATCATGAACTATGACCCTAAAACAAAAATTGTACCCTAGTCATAAGTGAACTGTCCGTGAAATTGTCAGACTGGCAGTTTACCACTGATGTAAATCCTCTGATAACCAATGACTGTTGATGAGCATGTAATCCTAGTCCTAATCATCTGCAGCATAGGAATAAAAATATAAAAACAAAGCAACCTCTTTAAAAGTTGCATTTCATCATAGTAAAAAAAAAAATTATCCTTTGTATAATTGCAATAAGCAACTTGGAGGATGTAGGTTATCGGGAAATTTACCACGGCTGGCGAGGAGTTACCCACTTGGCTGCGCATCGTGGGCAAACCACACCAGCCGGGATAAATCCCGACACCCCACACCCCCTCGTGGCTTATACACAAACATTCTGCAGTTCCGTGTAATACATACAATATGCACAGCAACTGCTCCAGTGTTATATGTCCTTGCTAGTCATGAATGCTTAAGCAATAAGCCACGAGGGGGTGTAGGTTATCAAGGGATTTGTCACAGCTGGAGTGGTTTGCCCATGAGGTGCAGCCCAGTGGGTAAATCCTTGTCAGCCATAGTAAATCCCCCAATAACCCACATCCTCTGAGTGGCTTATTGCGATTATACCAAGGTTCATTTTATTTACAACAATAAAATACCAATATTAAAGAGGGTTTTTTTCATTGTATTTATTCCTATGCTGCAGAGGATATATTGGATATACTCATCAACAGCCGTTGATTATCAGAGGATTTACACAGGTGGTAAATTGCTAGTCTGACGATTTCATTGGCTGTTCACACACGCCCATGGTATAATACTGCTTCTATATTCAAAGATAAATAGGCAGTATAGCCCAGAGGTTAAAAGAACGAGATTTGAACGAGCTAGATACATCCAGCAGACCAGACCTGAGTTTGATTCTCACAACCTCCAGTTACATACTGTGTGACTCTGAGCAGGAGAGAAGCATCTATGGTAAGAACCACAGAATGAGAGGGAAGGATTATTCCCAGAGTCACCATTTTGAATTTTGGTTTTAAAAGGTGTTTGTTCAGGCATCTTAAGTCTAGGCTGGGTCACCACTCCCCTGTTTTTTCCAAGGTAAGGAAGTACCTGGAGTACAGACTTTTGCTCCTGTGTACTGTAGGAACTCTTTCTATGACCCTTAAGGCCAGCAGAGATGAAACCTCTGCCTCTAGGGCAATGGTTTCTGAGTTGCGTGCAGGTGGAAAGGATCTGGTTCTCAGCTTTGGGAATTTTCTGAAGCTGAGAACCAGTCCCTGGCTTACTACCTCCAGGACCCACTTGTCTGAAGTAACAGACATCCAGTCCTGGATGAAGTAAGCCAGCCTGCCCCCTACAGGAATGGGGGAGTCGACCTGGGTTGACACATCAGGGTGTCTGCTTGGCAGGAGCCTTAGGCTGAGGGGTGGATGCAGCCCTGCTCATCCCCCTTCTGCCTCTCCCTCTCAATATCCCCCTCTGAGAAAAGAGAGAAGAGGCCTGTGCTTGGTAGAAAGGCCTGTGAAAAGGCCTGCCCCTAGCTTGCTGCCTTTGAGGAGTTGCCTGCCTTTCCATGGCTTGTGCACTCCTGTAGGTGGTCCTATACTCGTCCATCTTTTTCATGTAATTCTCTGTCTGCTCCCCAAACAAAGAATTACCCACCACTTTTTTTTTTATTTTAAACCAATAAGAACTGGTACCACACTCTAAATTCCAAGTAGAAAATCTATGAGCTGCTGACTGGATATATAGTGGTTGAAAGCCATTACAACTTAAGAACTGTACAGTGTATTATGTGAAAAGGTGTGCTGCACACCATTTGTCAGCTCCCGATTAGCAGGTGTCCACAACATGAAACCATCAATACAATTATTAGTACTGTACCACTCATGCAGCTCAATAAAGAATTCAGGTTCCAGGGTCGTGAATCATAACCACGATGTACACACTTTGAGATGGTATGTCATATTGATGACAACATATTAAGGGTGTAATCTGCTTGACTTCAGTTAATAAAAAAGGCTCCCCATACATTATATAGGGAATACTGGATGGGCAAACTACAGTTACATAAGAACTTACTGTAACAGTAGATATTACTTTGACAGGGCTCTTGCAGTAGGTGATTACATATAGGACTGAAGCCAGATGGCGTCAGGACTCCCCGGAAAAATTTCTAGTTAGCAGTCTTTAGTGGGGGACCACCCTCACGTCAGGAGACCGACGTCATGCAACGTCAGTGTAAAAGGCTGGTCCCTCATGCCCGTCTTCCAGTTCTTTCCCACCAAAGGCCAAAAAGGCAAGACAAGAGAGAAGCGGATATTTCCCTTCTTGGAAAAGGAGCTGAAAAAGCTAATGGGGATGGAGGGCGGGAAGGCATTACCTACTACAAGAGCCTCTCTCGAAGATCTACTGTTATGGTATGTTCTTATGTAACTGTACTATCTTACCTCAAGAGGTTCTTGCAGTAGGTAATTACATATAAGAATGAGTCCCAAGCAGTCTGGAACCAAGAAAAGTACTCGGGAGGAGGAAAACTACACCAATAGAACCTCCGGCTGTAGGACTCACTCAACAGGGCAACAGAAGGGTTCCAAGCCAAGTGAATACTTGTGGGGACAAGGAAAGGCCAAATGGAAGGGCCTTGTACTGGTAGTGGCCCCCTGGAATGAAGACCAGAGGAATTTGCGGTGGGAAGGGCTGATGGGGATATGCAGGTAGGCTTCCTACATATCCAAAGCACATAGCCACTGTCCCAGCCAAAGAAGCGGCAGAAAGCTCTGTAGAGAGAGCATTCAGAAGCGTTTGCACTCCACTTATTTTTATGCAAGTCGGAAGGAGTAGGGGATGACATACATGGTTATTAACCACAAAAAAAGTGAAAAATCGAAGAAAACAAGTTTGGTTTGTAAGACCGACGAATGACTGATGAGCCAAGGAACTTAACCGCGAGGTGCTGTGAAAGCAGATGGCGATAAAGAACTGGAAGGTGGGTGTGGGGGACCATCCCTTAATACTGATGTTACATAACGTCGGTCACCTGACGTGGGGGCAGATCCCCGCCACAGACTGCTAGCTAGAAATTTTTCCGGTGGGTCCTGACACCGGCCGGCTTCAGGCCTCTATGTAATCACCTACTGCAAGAGCTGTCTCAAAGTAATATCTACTGTATGCACAACCAGTGTGTTCTGCCACAGAGGGGTCTATGGAAATTATAACCCCTAGGTGACAGAACACAGTGGTTGTGCATAAAGTTGCTGATCCTTTATTTGTAATAGTGTATAGTAGCATTATGTGAAATGTACAGTATGTGTAATTTTTTTCTCTTTTTCGTGATCAGACTGACTTGTGAACTCTCTACATGTTCTACAATACTGTCTTAGCACAGAATTAAATAGAGGAAAGCAACAATGTGCCAGCATTCTAAGTGATTCTGCTGCAGTAGTGACATCAACATAATGATGTCAGTAGTACAGCTGAACAAGCATATTGTGTTAACTGAATTCCACGCATAACAGCATTCCACCATACAATATGTACAATTTTAAATTTCTCATGTATTCTTCACCTACATGCTTACTAACCATCCAGTGCCCAAAGTCATACCTTTACAGCAAGACAAGGCAAAGCAAATTTTAATTTTCTGGCACCCAATCCCAGAGGCACCGTACATACAAATACATAAAACTAAAAAGAACAACATACAATAACACTTAATACAATTTATACAACATCAGTATGGGACACGCTCAACATATACACAGCAACCACCATTAAAAATTTAAGGGAAGTAGCTCACCATCTCGGTATGTGTTTCCATCTCGTGGATGAGATTATAGCATGCACCTCTCAAGCTTCGTTCTTGAGGTTCATATGCTGTCATCTCAACCCTTCGATGGAAACACAGCCTTGCTGAGTATGGTTGTCCATACATTATTCTCTCTCTCTCTCTCTCTCTCTATATATATATAATAACAACTGGTCAGCAATTTCTCTCAATGTACTGACCAGGTTGATATTTTCCATAACAACCAGCTGGTTGTTATGACATTCACGAGCCATGCCAATCAAACTATGCTGCTGCCTCATTGGCCAACATTGCATGTGTGGGCGGGCCAAACAGTCTCACAAAAACTGGGCTGGAGAAAAATTGCTGGCCCGTTATTATAAAAAATAAAAGATGGGGAGGGTGTGCATATGAGAATTTAATGCACACCCTCGTTGTGGGATGCTTTGATAAACCCCTGGGCTTTGCCCTCGGGTTACGTAACATCCACAACTCGGGTGTGCATTAAATTCATATCACACCCTTCCCCATCCATTATTCTCTATATATATGTATATTTGTGTATATATATATATATATATATATATATATATATATATATATATATATATATATATATATATATATATATATATATATATGTATGTGTATGTGAGAGAGAATACTGGATGGACAACTATGCACATTGAAGCTTGTGAGGTCCATTGGAATTAGACCTCTGAGATTGCAAAACACGCTTGTTGTACATTGAGTTGCTAATTTTTGCTAATGTAACTAATGTGAGCCTACATTACATTTTTTCACATTTAAAGGTGACTTTTGTTCCACTGATTCAAACAGTTTGAGGTGGTTACACTCAGCTATGCTTCCAGGCATCTTTTAAATGCAGTAGTTAAGTTCATTTTCCCATCAAGACAAGAACATAAGGCTGAGAACTAATTCTCCAGTCATCAAACAATCTGTTAACCCTGCAGAAATAGAAAAAAATTCAGTTACCTACAGCTGAGCAGCTCCGTTAAGAGCGAAACCAATGTACTCATTGGTCCTGTAGTACTGAGATCAATATTGGTTAAGCAACAAGGCACGACCAGGGGTTAGATAAAGTCGGTTAATCACCCAATATGGATGTGATGTTGCATGAGGCACAGCCCATCCGGAGTGACAAACAGACTGTTACTCTAACTCCTGGTGGTATTGCCTTATTGCTATTATAAAAAAAAGATCCTAAAAAAAGTGTTAAAAGCATACTTTTTGAAAGTTTTCATCATTTAATTGAAGACTTTTAATAAAATAGTTCTTCCATCAACAATTTAAGAATGCTGGTTCAAAATCAGAAAGCATCATTTCAGCTGGCCCAGTGGTGCTGAAGGCTACGGCACTGGACGCCTTACCTCACTCCATTCCGATGATCCAGGTTCTGGAATGAGCATGAGCCATCATAGGTCAACAAGGGGGGAGGACAAAGCTGGCTAGAGCTGCCGGAAAAGGTAGCTTTCCTCTCCAGGGAAGGGAGGAAGGTTGCATCCCTTGGCTACTGTCTGCCTCCTGGTGGAGGCCAGGACACAGTACAGGCTAGAGGGTGTATAGGCGCTAGTCTGACATGTGGGCAGAAGGGGTCATTACCGGGGCTGTAGTATGCATGCGTACCTCCATCTTACTTCCTGACAGAAATATACCTCAGTAGCCTGCTATCTGACAGCTTTCAACAGTAAACAATGTCTGACATACCTTCCTCACTGAAGCAGTTTCAGTTACCCCAAATAATGGATAAATTCCAGGATGATTCTGAGAACCAGAGAGAACCAGTCAAGGCACCTACCAAGAAAAAGGAAAAAAGTGAAAAAAGTGAAAATGTGAGCAAACATAATTTTATCAGCAAAAAACTGTCAAAAGTAGAAGAACAAAACGATGAGGAGAACACTAAAAAAACGACTCAGTGGGCGACCAATGTTTTAAATAACTGGGCACAAGACTGGCAACTAAACATAAATTTAAAGCATACAGAAACAAGTGAACTCTGTCAAATTTTAAGAATATTTTATGCAGAGGTTCGTCAGTTGACCGGCAAAGAATGTAACATCTATAGTCTACCTACACTCAGTGTGGGAATCAACAGACTGTCCTCAAATAAACCATTTTATTAAGTGTGTAGGAATATTCCTGCCTTCTGATTGGCCAATATATATTTTCTGTGTCCTTATACAGCCATAATGTCACAGCTGACACAACTTCATGTGACCAGGCAGGACACCCTCAATATCCCTGATAGCAGTGTCAGTGGCTCAGTAGGTAGAACACTTGCCTCTGAGGCCGGGAGATCAGAGGGCTGTGGGTTCAGTTCCCACATCTGGCACCTGGGTTAATGTCCTAGTACTGACACTGTAGTGCAGCATGAGAGGGGTGCTGTACTTCTGAGGTGCCGTCTTTTGGATGAGATGTTAAACCGAGGTCCCATCTGCCTGGATTGGTGGTGGTAGTTCAGGTGGATGTTACAGATCCCATGGCACTTATCAAGAAGAGATGGGGAATTACCCCGGTGTCCTGGCCAAATTTGCCTCATTCACTATAAATACTACCAACAGCCTAATCTGGTTCAAGGTCAGTTGGCATTCATCTGTATCCCCCCTTCCCCACCCCGGGTCATGCCTGAAAATAGGCAGGATTTTTCTAGTGCACTTACCTGGTCAAAAAAAACTGAATAAGTAAATAAACCCCCTGACCTGTCAGTGGCCAATGGCAGCCATCTTGCTTCCTGACAGAATGATATCTCAGTAGCCTGCCACTTGACAGCTGTCAATAGTAAACAATGTCTGACATACCTTCCTCACAGTTCCAGTTAGCCCAAATAATGGATAAATTCCCGGATGATTCTGAGAACCAGAGAGAACCAGTCAAGGCACCTACCAAGAAAAAGGAAAAAAGTGAAAATGTGAGCAAACGTAATTTTATCAGCAAAAAAACTGTCAAAACTAGAAGAACAAAACGAAGAGGAGAACACTAAAATAACGACTCAGTGGGCGATCAATGTTTTAAATAACTGAGCACAAGACAGGTAACTAAACATAAATTTCAAGCGTACAGAAACAAGTGAACTCTGTCAAATTTTAAGAATATTTTATGGAGAGATTTGTCAGTTGATCAGCAAAGAATGTAACATCTATAGTCTTAGTGAGGCAGGGTTTGTGAGGAGTGACGTACAACTGACGTGGAAGTGGAAGACTCTAAGGGGTGCATTTTATAAAGCTGAAAGAACAATGAATAAAAGTGGAGCAGAGGGTGGTAATTCCTTCCCATATTATGATATATTAAATGAAATTTTAGGAAATCGATCCCTCTCAGACTTGCCAGTAATGGACATGATACAAGAATGCAGACGCTGGTGCCAGCTGCATATCCAGATGTTGCAAACATAATGGATTTGCAAAATACACAAACTGCTAATGAAAATTATAAGTTATTAATCAATGTAGTGTATTAATTGTAACATGCAGAAAGTTTGCTACTATTTTCCATGGTATTGTGGCCAGCTATCCTCCCGGGTCCTGGACCACCAACTCCATGAAAAATACAGAGAATCCTGATGGTCGAGTGGTCCCTCCCCCCTCCCCATTCCACAACCCCAGTATAAATAGTATTGTCCAGAGCCAGACCACCGGTGCAGCAGCATGGTGTCCGTCTGCGATGCCAACGTCCCAGGTTTGAGAATGGACCCAGGAAGTTGGAGGACCATCCAGGGGGGAGAAGAATTGAGCATCCCTTGGACAGCTCTCCTTCTCCAAAGGAGGGGGGGCTGTTTGTCTGGTGCAAGTTGGACCCCCAGCGAAGGCTGGGGGCTTTGCTATGACTGGTGCCTGGAATTCATAGGAGGCATGTTGGACATTGGTGTCATTGCATGTCACGCCTCCTTCAGGGTAGCAGCAACAAGGGAAAAAACATTGTGGCTGCCTTTAATGATGCCCGCTCCCTAGCACTGATTGCCAGCCATGGTACTCTCCAAGCTGACCTATCCCATCCTCCACTGGCACTGGCCAACCTAATGCCACACCCTGGGGGGCAAGCCAGGGAGGCAATATCAGTAGGCATCCCTGCCAGCAATCTCCCATTGCTGCACTGGTTCATGTCAGTGCAGGTGGCCCTGCCCTGGGGGGGGGCAATCCAGTGGGTATCCTTTGGGAGGTAAGTCCATGGGGGTGAGGAGAAGGTCTGGGAGGGCAGGGCTGAGCATTCAGTGGTGTGCAGTATGAAAAAGCATACTAAATAAAAAAAATAAATAGTATTGTCCAAAGTGTAGTGGTCACTCCCCCCTTTCACTCACTGATCGCCATCCCTGAATGTAGAAAATCCAATTCCCATGTAGTCTAGGTTCCAGCTCTTCCCCCACTCCCCACCCCATCAACCCCCTCCAAGTTGACTCACTATTCCACCGCCTCATCCCAACCATGGTTGGTGACCAGCACAGCCATCTTTGTACCACCATGGCTGGCCATTCACTGAGCTCTCAACTAGCGCATACTGTACAGTACGACTATTTGACAGTGACCGCCACTTCTTTGCATAGTCCTGTTGGCTTCCCCTCGCTTGCTTTTCCTGCCTTGAGATAGCGCACAAGCCATAGCCTCCCAGCTGAGCAGTTGGACTCGCTCAGCTGTCAGAAGGCAGTGCACTGTGGTGTGAAGCGCGATAATGATTCCCTACTGTAATCGGGGGGGGGGGGGAGTTAAATGTAAATCTGCATGTGCTTGTTTGATAGCCAAAATGCCAAAAAAGTAAAGCAAATAGGGATGCTGGGATGTATAGGCAGGGGCATCACCAGCAGGAAAAGGGAGGTCATAATTCCGCTATACAAGACACTAGTGAGGCCCCACCTGGAATACAGTGTACAGTTCTGGAGACCATACCTACGTAAGGACATAGACAGGGTAGAGAAGGTTCAGGGAGGGCAACAAAGATGGTGCATGGATTGCATCACAAGTCCTATGAAGACAGGTTGAAGGAATTGAACATGTACTCCCTGGAGGAGAGGAGGGAGAGAGGGGATATGATAGAGACATACAAGTATCTCACAGGGAGGAACAGGGTGCAGGAATACACTATTTTTAAGCAAAAAAGATGTACCAGGACTAGCGGACATGGGATGAAGTTGGAGGGAGGACAATTCAGAGGAAACATGAGGATGAATTTCTTCACAGAACAGGTGGTGGATAAGTGGAACACCCTGCCAGAGGAAGTGGTGTGGGCTGAAACAATCATGGGATTTAAGAATGCATGGGATAGACATAAAGGAATTCTGGAGGTCAGGGGTAAGGGGCAACAGACTTCTAGGAAAACATAAACTGAACTTACAAGTTCAAATGGGCAGACTGGGTGGGCCATAGGCCCTTATCTGCTGACACTGTCTATGTATCTATTTATCTATGTAAAATTTAAAAGAAACAGATGAGCGGGAGATGGAAAGCATTATTTGTTGTTTCTCAGTCGGCATCAGATCTATGGCTGTTTGTCACTGAGAAAGTGCAGCTGACTGTAAACGACATCTTCTGTGAGGCTTTATCTTGTGATGTGACAGCATGCTTATCCTGGTGTACTGTCACACATTTTCTTTGTGTAAACTGCATTTTTGACTGGACTCTGTCATTTGCACCTATTTTCTTACCCCATTTGATTGTTTAGAAATGTTAGGCTCTGAGTTTTTTTCTTGTGTTTTTTCTCTAAGTAAAGGGTCATCTGTATGAGGAGTGCTGTATTGTATTGTGCAGTTGTCATGTGTGATGTTTTTCTCCAGAGTTCACAATGTGCAATAGAAATATTAAAATTAATGGCACTGTTTCATGTAGAAGGAGGAAAGTTATAGAACAACCTATACTGAGAAGATTCTGTGCCGTGCACATGACATTTTGCATACAGGCCACTTTGATGGGGCTTGCCCCAGAGACCCATTGGACAGGCAGTGTCGGGTCCCAATGTACCATTTATTTTCCCAAACCCCTGAGATAAATGAAAATGTGACCACACTTCTTCCCTCATTCTATTTGAAACAGTGGCATGAATTTAAATATTTTCATTGCACATTGTGAACTCTGAGAAAACAACATCACACATGATGACTGCATAGAATGATACAGCACTCATTCACTCAAATAACCCTTTATTCAGAGAATAAAACCCTGGGGAAAAAAGCTGAGAGCCTAAATCAAACCCAGATTTACATTTACCCCCCTCCGATTACAGTAAGGAATCATTATCGCGCTTCGCACAACAGTGCATTGCCTTCTGACAGCTGAGCAAGTTCGACTACTCAGTTGAGAGGCTGTGACTTGTGCGCTATCTCAAGGTGGGAAAAGCATGTGAGTGGAAGCCTACAGGACTATCCACAGATATGGCGCTTTTCCCTTGGGCACCAACCTATTGAAAATCTGACAAGACTCAGGTGCCTCCTCACTCCAGCTTTTTTGTTCAACTTAATCCTTTACATAAATCAAATGTTTCTTTTGAAAGCTTCAAATCGACATTTGCTTACTCTTTCCCAAGTAGAAAAATCCTCGAAGCACCAGCTCAAATTTTGTTGCTGTATTTCGTTGGTTCATCGGCTCACAAGCTCACAGTGGGAACCGACAAGATCAGTATCCTTCTGGGTGTTGGTTTGGCCATGATTTCTTTTTCAATCCTGAAGTCCGACACGACTCTACACCTCAGCCGCTCAATTTCACAATTGTTTTCCTGACTTTTTCCACACACACAATGTTGAAGAGGGGTGTAAAACATATGAAACGAACTGTTTGCCGTGCAGCAGTCATCAACCGCCTTCTGCCGATGAGCTATTGGTGAGGTAGTTTCCACCAATCACAGACTGTGTTGTGGACATATTTCTGTGACAGAAGAAGAACTACATCCTCAACACAATCCGTGATTGGTGGAAACTACCTACCTAATTGACCAATCTGTTCTGATCAGTGACCGGACTCTGACCCACCCAACGAGTTTAAAAAAAAACACACAATGTTTTTTGGTCATAAGGCGTGCTTACTACTTTATGTGGATTTGCAGTGCAGAAAAACATTCTTTTCTAATGATGAAGTACTGAAATGGTGTTCCGGTCACAGAAAGAGTACCGGAACGCTGTTCCTGTGCATTCCAGCTCACTTTCATCACTGGTATAGTAGTAGTATGTGAAATATGTGCATTGGTTTTTTTTCTTTCATAATGAAACTGACTTGTGAAGTTACTAGAGGTTCTAGAATACTGTCACCACAAAATTAAATGGAAGAAAGCAACAATGTGCCAGAATTTCAAGTTGTTCTGCTGCAGTAGTGACATCACTACTGCAGCAGAACAACATAATGATGTCACTACTGCAGCAGAACAAGCATATTCCCCCTTCATTTGCCAACCACCTCAAAATCCCCACATACCTTTTTTGTGAATGTTAAGTAAACATACTGTAAAAGATAACAGAGTTATGGGATGATAAACTGTGTATTCTGTTTAACCTCAAAAGTTCAATAAAAGCTAAATTATATTAAAAAAAAAGGTAGGGCCCCCACGACCCCAGATCAGTGATTTGGGGGCACAGTCTCTCCTCTCCATTACCCACAAAGTGGGCCAGACTTTCATCAACAGACCGAGCAAGCAGATGATGCTGATGGTTACGGTTCCACCAGCCCCACATTTGTTCTCCCGCCCTCCCTGATATGTGCTTACCCAGTTCGTCAATGGGACCGGTGCATGTGCTGTGAGTTTGGGAGGGGGTGAAAAATGAGCCAGTCACTGGACTACTGGCTCACCAATCATGGAATGGGGGCAGGAGGGGGGACCCTCTGCCAAAAAAGGTTTGTGTTCAGTGGAGACAGGCTAATTCATCATATCTCCTGGGCGTATGCTTACTCAGTCTGTTAGTGAGGCTGTGGTGCCCACCATGGGTTAAAGAGGGGGGTGATGATTGAGCTTGCAAGGCGTTGGATGATTGGCCCCCAGTCATGGATCAGTGGTCAGGGCTTGGAGGATGTCCTCGGGAACCAAAGTGTATGTGGGGGGGGGAGATCATGAGGACCACAGGCAGCGAGAGTACTGTAATGGTGATGATGTCTGGGACACTGGTGCTACTGTTCATCTTTGTGCTGCTGCCAAACTCCTGCCATCGGGGTGCCAGGTCTTCTAACAACAGGGTACACTGTGGATTGAAATCTTCTGTTATTAGGTAGTGGGGCTTTGCTGATGTGTACTGCATGAAACCCTGTGTAAGGTGCTGGGGCTTTACTGATGTGGACTGAATAAAACCCTATATGAGATACAGTACTAGTAGGGGACTGGTATGGACTAAGATCCTGTGTACAGCAGTACTGAGGTTTTACTGGTGTGGACTGAGATTCTATTTACAAGAGAGACAAGAATAATGTTTGTTTTTTAGTGTAGCAGACCGACCGCTCAGGGTGAACAGGGTTAACCTCTCCACGGGGGCTGGCCTGTGTTGCTTACAGATGTAACTTGTGTAAGTACTATTCCACTTATAGCACTCCCTTCATCCCTTTCCCGTCCACAATCCCCCTCCCTCTTTTCATCCCCTCTTCCTTTACCCCTCCACTGCCACTTCCCCCTCTCTCCCTCTTCTCTGTTTCCTCACCTTGTTCTCATCCTCTGCCCCCTGCCCTCTGTGGGCCTTTTCCTGCATAAGCTTCATTGTGGCAACTCTCTCCGTGCTCTTATTTTGCTCCTTCCACCCCCAAATTCACCCCCTGCCCTTCTCTCCTTGTAATCTTTCTGGAAGGTTACCCCTGTTTCAGGGTTTGACAAATCCAATAGCCCAATAGCCCGACATCCCAGACTATCTGATTTTATCCAGGGACAAGAATTTTTCATGTCCCCAGTAGCCCCGGACAAGTTCTGCCTGAGGAGAAAAAAAAAGTACCTCACTGCAGATTTGTGGTTTTGCCAGCAGTGGGAGTAATGTGCAGAGACAGTCCCGTGTCCTCTGTGTGAATCATGAATGCCATGCTGGCAGTTGCTGAATCAGTATGTGGCACTGTCTCTGGCATGTCCAGGCAGTGGGCACATCACCAGTGTGCCAGGACTGGGTGGCAGATGAGCCCGGCACCATTAGGAGTGAGTTTAAAGAGCAGCCAGAAAGGAAGGAATCCTCAGAGGTACAGATTGGCAGAACAGAATGATTGTTGGGTCCTACCACCAATGGTATGATCTGACAATGCAAGGGATGAACCTACTGGCCATGGCAGTGAAGTGGGGGGGAAGGTTGTACTAGCTTGGTGGTGCACTTGGAGTTTGACTGCATAGAGGAGTGTACGGCGAACAGCAAGAACATTGAACACTGGGGAAAGGGAAATCAAATTTTAACTGAAAGCTAGCATTTACCTTTTGGAGTTGTCAGTCTCTGCCCCGGTCACATTTGAGAGCAAATATTGGGGAGGACTCGAAGGGGGCCAGTGTGGGTTGAGAGAGCAACAGGGAGGAGAAGGGTGACTGTGTGGTGGTGAGCCAGGGGGAAGGGTGGGGAGACGGGAGACTTGATCAGTGAGGTCATCTAGTTTACAAAATAGTAACCAGTTGTAGTTCATACAAACTGAGACCTGTTGTAAACAAATACAAAAAGAAAAAGGGGGGAAAAAAAGAACTTAAGGAATAAAAAAAAAACAACATGTTTTAGGTGACCCAAGATAGGCAGGATTGGACGATGATCACTCAGATCAAGGACGGGCACTGCAGACAGAAGACGTGCTGTCTGATTGATTGAGATAATTCTATACTTCCTCAAAAAAATAAACAGGAGAGTTAAATAAAGGGGGGAATAAAAATACTACTAAAACAAAAAGCTGAAGAAGCCAGGCAGAATGAAGGCCAGGGAAGGAAAGGAATCCATGTGTGACTTGAACGGAGATTAGTGAGCAGCACTGATTCAGAGTGTTGGTTGGGCACAGTTTGCTGCAGGCTGCGAGCAACAGACAGCACTTCAGTGGCAACTGAGCAAGCAAAGTAGAGGGAGGCAAGTTGGCAAACCAACATGTTATGTGCCTGTGTCAGGCCCTGTCCACACTTACAATTAAAATTTGTTAACGTTTTTTAAACCGTTACAGGGCTTACCGTGCTGCCACATCCACACTAGTCGGGACCGTGTCTTGACATGGTTCTGTGCCTGTGCACACCTCCCAAAATGAAAGCGTGTTTAGCACGCTGTCAACCTGCTTGCTAGTGCAGATCAAATGCTGCACCGTGGGCACCAGGAGGATCACTGCAGGGAACACGGATCGGACGCCCATACACACTGGTAAGTGAAAACGTTTCTCACTTAAACCATTTTCAAAACTGTGCTAAAACTCTGATTGTATCAGGGTTTAAACATGGTTTTGAAACATGGTTCGGTAACATTACCAGTGTGGACGCAAACCATGTTCCCCGATTTTAAAATGTTACAAGGCATCTGTAACATTTTAAGATCCCCAGTATAGACAGGCCCTTAGTGTGCCAATAAAGACACCTAGCTGACTTCTACTGTACTACTACAGAGGGGAAGGTTAGAAGGGACAATAAAGCAAGCAAGGTTTTATGTTTGGGGTTTTGTTGTGGCTGGCACCTGCTCTTAAGGTCTGCCTGAGAGAAGTAAAGTTGACAAAAAGGCAAACTGAACTTGATGCATTTTGTGCTTAAGGGTAAAAAATGACTAGACAAGAAAGACCAGACCAGTGACTGAGACAACCAGACCATCCAGTACTGAGGGTTTATTTTTTTTTTGGTCCATCAGTAAAAAAACAGAGGTGAGAAGTGCATTCGCCATGCCTAAGGGGGAAAAAAATGAACAAAGATCAGACCACCATACCAGTACTGAATGACAGGGGAGAGGCAGGGGGTGTTGGTGTTTTTGCCAGTGAAAACAGAGGACAGTGAAAAAGTAGGGATACTGAATGAATATTTCTGCTCAGTATTCACAAAAGAAGAGGAAGAGGAGGTGCCTAATCCAATTAACAGAAGCACTCTGGATAGGGGAGTTGATCCCAGTCCTTTCACAGAAGAAGGGGTTCTGAAAGAAGTCCTAAAACTGAAGGTGGACAAAGCAATGGGGCCTGACAGAATTCATCCCAGAATTCTAAAAGAATTAAGCAGAGAACTAGTGACACCACTGACTACCCTTTATAACAAATCATGGGAGGATGGTGTGGTACCTGAGGACTGGAAGAAGGCTGATGTGATTCCCCTTCACAAAAGTGGGAGCAAGACAGAGGCAAGAAACTACAGACCTGTCAGTTTGACCTCTGTGGTAGGGAAGGTGATGGAATCACTTCTGAAGGAAAAATTGATGAGTACCTAGAGGCCAGTGGGGCACAAGATCCAAGGCAGCATGGGTTTACAGCGGAAGGTCATGTCAGACAAATCTAATTGATTTATTTGACTGGGTGACCAAAGTAGTAGACCAGGAGGGCTGTGGACATGGCCACCTAGACTTTACTAAGGCATTTGACACAGTCCCACACAAAGATTAATAGTCAAATTAGCCAGCCTGGGAGTGGGTCCCAGGGTGGTAGCCTGGGTAAAACATTGGCTGGACAACAGGACACAGAAGGTAATTGTAAATGGAGTCCATTCTGAAGAAAGATGAGTTACTAGTGGGGTACCACAGGGTTTAGTACTGAGTCCAGTCCTTTTTAATATCTTTATAAGTGACATTGCAGAGGGACTGGAAGGAAAAGTATGCCTCTTTGCAGGTGACACAAAGATCTGCAACAGGGTTGATACACAAGGAGGTGTGGAAAGGATGAGAAGGGACTTGGCAAGGTTGGAGGAAGGGTCAGAAGTATGGCAGCTTGGATTCAGTGCAAAGAAGTGCAAAATAATGCACCTGGAAAACAAAAACCAGGGAGGATTACACAGTGGGGGAGGTAGTAACAACAACAAAAATGGAAAGGGAACTGGGGGTAATCATATCAGATGACCTTAAGGTTAGCAAGCAATGTGAGAAGGCAGTAGGGAGGGCTGGGGGGATACTGGGATGTATAGGGAGAGGCATCACCAGCAGAAAACAGGAAGTTGTTATCCCTCTGTACAGACAGTTGGTGAGACCTCATCTGGAGTACTGCATCCAGTTCTGGAGACCCTACCTCTGCAAGGACAAAGACAGGATAGAGGCAGTCCAGAGGATGGCAACTAAAATCATGCAGTGTCTGCAAGAGAAGTCATACAAAGAGAGACTAAAGGAGCTTAATATGTATACCATTGAGGAAAGGAGGAAGAGGGGGGACATGACATAAACTTTTAAGTACCTCAGTGGAATCAACAAGGTCCAAGAGGGTAGCATCTTTCAGAAAAAGAGATGTGCAAGAACAAGGGGACACAATTTGAAGATGGGGGGGGGAGTTCAGGGGCAATGTGAGGAAGTATCTTTTCACAGAGAGGGTGGTGAACACATGAAACAGCCTTCCTGAAGAGGTTGTGGGGTCTAAATCTGTGGGAGAATTCAAGAATGCATGGGACAGACATAAGGCAATTTTTGTGGGGGGAGTAGGAAGAAATAGGCTGTTGGTTAACTAGATCTGCAGCTTATCCTGTAGGTAGGGAAATGAGCAGACTAGGTGGGCCATGCAGTCCTTATCTGCCATCAAAGTCTAAGTTTCTATGTTTGCCACTCTGATGTACAAAAGGAAAAAAAAAACAGAAGTAAGCAAAATAAAAGGCATCCAATCTCTCTCTCTCCCTCCTCCCTCTAACTGTCTCCCTCCTCCCTCCCTCTCTCTCTCTCCCTCCTCCTCCCTCTCTCTCTCCCCTCCCTTCCCTCTCTGTCTCCCTCTCCCTCCCTCCCTCTGTCTCTCTCTCTCCCCCTCTCTCTCCCCTCTCCTCCTCTCCCTCCTCCCTCTCTCTCTCTCTCTCCTCCGTCCCTCCTCCTCTGTCTCTCTCTCGCTCCCTCTCCCTCCTCCCTCCCTCTCTCTCTCTCCTCCTCCCTCCCTCCTCTGTCTCCCTCCTCCCCTCTCTCTCTCTCCCCCTCCTCCCTCTCTCTGTCTGCCCTCCTCCCTCCCTCTCTCTCCCCCCCTCTCTCTCTCTCCCTCCTCCTCCCTCCCCTCTCTCTCTCCCTCCGTCCTCCCTCCCTCCTCTCTCTCCCTCCTCTCCCTCTCTCTCCCTCCTCCTCCCCTCTCTCTCTCTCCCTCCCTCCTCCCTCCCCTCTCTCTCTCTCTCCCTCCGTCCCTCCCTCCTCTGTCTCTCTCTCCCCTCCCTCCCTCTCCTCTCTCTCTCCCTCCTCCTCCCTCCCTCTCTCTGTCTCCCTCCTCCTCTCCCTCTCTCTCTGTCTCAAGCAGCTACACTATCTTTGCCAGTGATCCACTTGATGTTTCTTCCCAGTCAGCTCATCCCCATTCCACTGCCTTGCCTTCCTGTTCTTCCTTGCATGGAAAGCATAACAACGAAGTACCTATATCCACTCCCAACTCCCACTGCAGTGACCCACCAGCGAGAAAAGACACACATCACACAGTGTTTATAATTTTACAAAATAAATTTATTAGTAAGACCAAAAAGAAGGTGTCCACTATGCAGAAGAAGAGTAAACAAAGTCTCTTATCTCTCGTCAGCAGCAGCAACACCCTCTTTTAAGAGACAAACACAGTCTTCTGGTTCTACTAATTTTGTAACATTTCTCCAGTCTATTCTAATACAGACTTCAGACTGTGTCCTTACCCTGTATGAACAGATTAAAATAATAATAAACATATTGTTTTTCCGGATTTAAGAAGGTTTTCTACATCTCTACATCCTATCCTATGAAATGATAGTACAATCAACTGCTGTCACACCATTTAATTTATTTCTCAGTAATTTGTTTTAAAATTTTCATAGAAATGTACTGGACTACCATTCGGAACATGTGGATTACCATTTTTGAGAAGGCTAGTTGTCCTGGACTAGCATGCCATTTTGAAATTTGTCGATCCCTGCTCTGTTTACAAAAGTGGTGGCAGGACCAACTCTACAAATTAATGCCCAATATCTATCCTTCCTCGACTCTCCAAGGCCCTACAACCCAATGGTTCACCTCTGACCCTTGACCCCTGAACCAGGGGTGGGCATTGACCCCTGACCCAGGGGTGGGGCCTTGACCCCTGACCCTTGGGCCCACCAAACGTTTTACATACCCAGCTCCTATGGCAGCCCCCCCACACATCACATGGCTTACAGTACTGTAAGTCACATGCTTTAGCCAAACAGGAAGGACGTCATACAAGCAGATACTTTCACTTTCTCCTTTGCAGAGATAGAAGGAGGAAGCATTTTGTGTAGGAGAGGAGAGTTCGTTATTAGTTTATTTCTTGAGCAAATTTCAGAAAATCCAAAAACTTTTTTAAAAGCTAATTCTTTGGCTTTTTTTTGTACTGTTTTGTCAGTTCTTTTTGATGATCGATTTCTTTGTTTTTTAAGTTTTGTTTTGTGTGTGAGTGTGCTTGTGTGTGTGACTGTGTGTGTGCATGTGCATGTGTGTAAGACTGTGAGTGATGAGTCAGAGAGGGAGGGAGTGTTTTGTGTGATGGGCCAGGGACAGTCTGTGCCCTATGGCCAGAGGGGAGTGCACACATGTGGGGGTCATAGCCAAGTGTCATTGGACCACTCCAGGCTGTTTGGTCCTGCCTCCCCCCTCCTGATGCAGTAGCACCAACTGTGCCACCACCACATCCAACACCACCACCAGTAGCAGCTGCAGGAGCTCCAGCAGCACCACCTCCACAGCAGCAGGTGGAGAACCAGGTGCATGACAATGCTGCCGGCAGTACATCTGCCCCTCCTGTGCCTGGTCCCCCCCGCAGCTCCCCAGTTTGGCAGTTTTTCACCTGTGTCTGGGGGGACAGCAACATTGTGGTGTGTCTGCTTTGTGGTGTGCAGGTGTGCTGTGGCCCCCAAGGGACACATCTGGGGACTGGGGGCCAGCGCACACATATGCTTAACCACCACAAGGTGGAGTGGCAGGCTTCCACTGAAAGGGCCAGGCCACCACCTGTTGGCCCTTCTGTGGCAGTGGCAGAGGGTGCTGCTGTTGTGCATCGCCACAGCAGGAGGAGGGCCACAGCAGCAGCTGTTCCAGCACTACCCCCACCACTGCCACCAGCACCACCCTCACCACCACCACTACCTGGTTTTACCCACACACTAGTGGACCCCACCACAATGCCTGCAACACGGGCAGACATAGCACGTTTGTGGGCTACAGTGGAGGAAAGTAACAAGAGGGTGAGTGCTGTCCAGCAGCAGGTGGATCAGATTGAGCAACACCAGCTACAGATAGTGTTGATGCTCCATCTGCTGCTGAAACATCATGGGATCTCTCATTGGCTTTTTTTTCTGTACACCTCCCCCCAACTGCTGTAGTGTTTTGTGTTTTGTTTATATTTAATAACAGAGGGAAGGCCATAAGGTTTAGAGGGAAGCAGTCAGCAACAGGATGTCCCACCCCCTGCAAGGCTTACCCTCTGGTTAAGACTTTTAAGTATGTTGCAGCATTTTTCTCGTGCTGCAACATACTTTGTTTTAATAAAGAAAAGACAGTGTCCCGGAAATATGGCGGATGCTATGGGAGCTCCATTATGTGTAAAGGTGCGACGGTGATGCACTATGTGCTTCAATACAAAAATATTGCAGCTCATGGTGCACCTCTGCACACCTTTCCTTTACATATAATGGAGCCCCCATAGCATCCACCATCCTTCAGAGTTGCTGACTTTTCTTTATTAAAATAAAGTATAATGCGGCATGAGAAAAATGCTGCAACATACTTAAAAGGCTTAACCGGAGGGTAAGCCTTGCAGGGGGCAAGAGCTCTTATTGCTGGCTGCTTCCCTTTAAATATATACATACACATACAGCCATACATGCTCCATATTGCCCTGTTACTATAATCCAGTGCTTCAGTAATGTTTACCTTCTGTTGTGGAGTGGTTGTAGAAAAGTTGGTGTGAGCAGTCCAAGTATGATGTGCTAACCTGCATGTGTGCAGTCAGTGTTGTTTTGAGTGTGTGTGTGACATCAGACATTGTGCAGCTTCTTGCAAACATATATTGCTGACTTGTTGCAGTGTTTAAGGTATAAAGAATAGTGAGCAGAATAACGTATATTTTATTGTCACCATCATCAGCAGCAGACTAAGTGATACAATACTTTTTCAGAGGTGTCTGGCCAGAGTGCACCTTAGTCACATACTGCACACATGACTTTTAGGACAGCATGTGTTTTTTGTGCTATGATCTTCACAAAATCACATGTGCACTGTGAGTGACTGAGGTGCACAGTGACCCGATACTCTGAAAAAATATCATATCACTTACTCAGCTGATGCAGATGGTACAAATAAAATATGCGGTATATATACTTTCATATCTTTATTTTTGAGACACTGCAACATGTCACACCATATATAGTTGCATGAAGCTGGACAATGTCTGCACACACAAGAAAGAACATTGACAGCACACATGCAGTTTAGCATAACATACTTGCACTGGTCAGTCATGCTTTTTGTGAAACACTTCAAATCACGAGCACCGACACAAAGTAAACATTACTGAGGCTCCAGAAACATTTCTTTTTTGAAACAGACATTAAAGAGATTCACCAAGTTACAATATTGAACCTGATATATGGGTGCCTTACCTCCAGAGGAATCTTTCTTACTCCACATATCCTTACATAGTGCAATACTTTTCTGGCAAAAGCATTCATAATTTCAGTAAACTGGATCCCGGAGAACTTCCCAATCTGAACAGCTGGCCAAGTTCTGCCCCCACACTCAGCAACATTATGACATGATGCCAGGGAGAGTGTGGGGATGCATTCCATTATAGTGAATGGCCAGCAGCTTTCTGAATGTTTCTTTATGTTATAATGGTCAGTTTGTGGTGAAACGTGGGCACATTTTCACTAACAAGGCTCTTGTTAGTCAAGACATGTCCACATTTCACCACAAACTGACCATTGTAACATAAAGAAACATTCAAAAAGCTGCCATCCGTTCTCTATAATGGAGCACACCCCTGTGCTCTCCCTGGCATCACGTCATAATGTTGCTGAGCATGGGGGCAGAACTTTGGCGGCTCTTCAGAACGGAAAGTCATCTGGGACCTGGTGTACTATAAATTATGAACAGTTTTGCCGAAAAATATTAACTATCAGGACATGGGCAACAGAATTCCCCTGGAGGTTAGGCACCCATATATTGGCTGCAATACCATAACTATCTAACTTGATGAATCTCTTTAACACAGCAGTGCAACAATCTGCTGAAAATTTTAACTTGTACTTTTTTATGCTATTTTACATTGGCACTTTACTTACATCCTGACTTGTATGATACTATTATTTCCAGTATCTGAGTCTGCTTTAGTACTTTTTTCATGTCTGAAAAAATAAAAGGAGCACTCCTTTTAATACGTTGTGGACCAGATCTTCGTCAGTACTGTCCACTGTTTTTTGCCATCAGTTGTTATATATTTCTTCTGTTGTAAAATTAACATTTATGCAGCAGACAGTGTTTTATGACCTCACAGAGCAACAGTTATTCAAAAACAGCTGCAAATAGTGATAAAACTAGGTCAGAGCCATATTAAAAGGCATGATCCTTTTTTTCAAACATGAGAAGAAGTAGTAAAGCAGAGACAAATTGTGAAAAGAAGGATATCATACAAGTCAGGAGGTAGCTAGTGGCTGGCAATGTAAAACAGCATAAACAAGTATAGGCCAAAATGTTCACCACATTGTTGCACTGCTGCTTTAATTTATAATTTAAGTATGACACTATGTGCTCACAATCACAACACACAAAATGCATCTGCCTTGTGTCCAGAAAATTGCCAAGTTCTGAGGAGGTGAAATGGGGGCGTCATACCACTTGCAAAGTCCCCCAGAATTTATTGAGCAGCCACACATACATGCAGTGGTCACACAGAGTCCCCAGAATGTTTCTGCATCCCCAAAATGCATCTGTCTTGTGTCCAGAATATTGCCAAGTGCTAAGGAGGTGAAATGGGGGCGTCATACCACTTGCAAAGTCCCCCAGAATTTATTGCGCAGCCACACATGCGTGCAGTGGTCACACAGAGTCCCCAGAATGTTTCTGCATCCCCAAAATGCACCTGTCTTGTGTCCAGAAAATTTACATACTCTGTGATGATGATGTACTCATGATGCACAGTGTCTTGCAAAACCATGTGAAGGAGGGGTAACATGACATATATCCATTAAGTGTTCCGTCAGAAATGATGACCGCGAGAGAACTGTTGCTGGTCCAAAGTGTGCTGCGATTCCCACAAATGCGATGTGATCACCTCAACCGGATGGAAGGGTGCCCTTTGTGTGTACACTAATAGTAGCCTTGGTGAGTTGATATATATATATATATATATATATATATATATATATATATTTTCTAGGTTGGGGGGGTTGACATATATAGACATGTACTCACTGTATTGTTTTGTATCACAGGTCACAGATACTGTTGGTGTACACATTCCAGTGCTTGATGAGAAATTTTTGTGTTGAAATTTTAAATGGAATACTCTCAAGCCAATGAAGGTAAGTATTTTTTTTTTTTGGGGGGCATATTTGCAGGTAGGTCTCATTAATGGTTTCTTATTTGGTTATTTCTTCACAGATTTCATCTGCATCCTTCTCAAGTCTGGTTGGTAATGATGGTCGTGGTCATCGAATGAAACGACTTCTGCGTGTTGCATGTCCCTGATGTTGAAAAATGTCTTTGGATAAGGCAACTATGACACAAAAAAGCATCTGGAAGTTTCTTAAAAAAAGAAATGAAGGACTTATTACAACTTGATTGCAGCAGTAACACATTATGTTTAAGCCGTGGCTGTTCCATGGGTATCTGGATTAACACAGATAGCAAGCTGTCCCACTGCAATCAGCAGATCACAACTTAATTTTGTACCAGGCTGTGTAACAAACACATTGTGTCAGTGTTCCTGCATCTCAACTCAAGTTACATTTCAAAATCACATCTTGTCATGTAATACAACCTGGGTCTAACTTTTTCAACACTGTCAGGGTTGCACAGCTGCAAATTTGGAATACAGTGCATGATATGTTGCAGAAATATTTTTTGTGATATACACGTCACCAAGTTTATGAATCCTCAGTTGAATTTATTGCACTCTTATGAAACAAAAAGGAACAGATGAAATAAAAAATATATATACTAACCAGTATGGATTGGAAATGGATATTCCATAGGTTCCTGTGGACAGGTCTACTGCTGTACCATTGATACCGACTTTCAGCAAAGGAGAGTCATTTGTTGTTAACCTGTAAAAAAACAAAATAAGTTTACCATATGTGTTTGACCATCGCAGCTCAGAAAAGCAACAGAAAACAAAACACACAGCTAAAGGAAGTTGAAAAGCATAAAACACATTAGTATACATACTCACTTTATAGTTTTAATAGTACTGTAAGAAGCCTTGTGCCTGTGGCTGATGGATGTGGTCTTATGTTCAACTCCCTCTGCCTTGGCATGGTCAGTGTAATGGAAAAACATTGTCAGAATGACACTGGCGGTGGGTGCTGGTGGTCTCAGCTGCAGCACATGATGATGATGTTCCTTCTGACATTTTCCTTCATCTGGTGATGGTGGCAGTGGCTAACAGTGGTCTTATGGCAGTGGTCCAGAGGGGCACAGAAAGTCATTCCCTATGGTGGCAGTGGCTAACAGCGGTCTTATGGTAGTGGTCCAGGGGGCACAGAAAGTCATTCCCTATGGTGGCAGTGGCTAACAGCGGTCTTATGGTAGTGGTCCAGGGGGGCACAGAAAGTCATTCCCTATGGTGGCAGTGGCTAACAGCGGTCTTATGGTAGTGGTCCAGAGGGGCACAGAAAGTCAATCCCTGTGGTGGCAGTGGCTAACAGTGGTCTTATGGTAGTGGTCCAGGGGAGCACAGAAAGTCATTCCCTATGGTGGCAGTGGCTAACAGCAGTCTTATGGTAGTGGTCAGGGGCTACAGAAAGTCATTCCCTCTGGTGGCAGTGGCTAACAGCGGTCTTATGGTAGTGGTCCGGGGGGGCACAGAAAGTCATTCCCTATGGTGGCAGTGGCTAACAGCGGTCTTATGGTAGTGGTCCAGGGGGGCACAGAAAGTCATTCCCTGTGGTGGCAGTGACTAACAGTGGTCTTATGGTGGTGGTCCAGGGGGGCACACAAAGTTATTCCCTGTGGTGGCAGTGGCTAACAGCAGTCTTATGGTGATGGTCCTGGGGGGGGGCACACAAAATCATTCCCTCTGGTGGCAGTGGCAAACAGCGGTCTTATGGTGGTGGTACAAGGGCAAGGATATATTGTGCTCTCTGTTGTAAATGTGATGTGACCTATGGAATTTGAGTCACTCTAAGTGGGACACGCATTTAACCTTATGAAAAAGAAAACATGTATCATACAATAGATAAAAATATATATCAGAAGGGGAGTTCAAAATGTTTAACTGTATATTACAGGCATATTAAGATATGTTTTTAATCACCTTTGATGTTTTTTAGGAAGCTATTTTGGTAGTTTATTAAGTTATATAGATATATGTATGTAATGTTGCACTGTCACTTTAACAGCATTGTTTAAATGATATTATCTGTTACAGCTACCTCAGCCTTGAGAAAGCACGAGAGTTAGCGCAAAAACGTTCGGCTGTTTTTAGGGGGAAGGACATGTTTGAATCTGTGGTCTGGCGTTTTTGTGCAATAAATTATTTTTTTGCCTTTATCCTGAACATCGTCTGATTGTTTATGAGACCCACTGAGGTAAGAAGCCGTGCTGTTGCTGATGTATCATACAATAAATATAAGAAAAATAGCAGGACAAGAGGACACAGCATGAGATTAGAGGGAGGCCGATTAAGGGGGAATGTGAGGAAATTCTTTTTCACAGAAAGGGTGGTGGATGCATGGAACGACCTACCTCAGGAAGTGGTGGCTATGAATACAGTGCATAGCTTCAGACAGGCATGGGATAGGCATAAGGGAGCAATACAGATGAGTATGAATAGATAGGCCACTGACAGAGCAAAGGCCGATGGCACATTTATAAGGTAGAGAAAGAAATGGGCAGACTGGGTGGGCCTTGTGGTCCTTATCTGCCATCAACTTCTATGTTTCTAAATGTGACAGCCTTTTAACAATTTAAGTTAAAACCTGGCAACATTAACCTCATCATCATTCTCATAAAGAAAGCTGCCCTTACATTCATCTATGTCTGAAGTCTGGCCACTGGGAAATTCTTTCTCCATTGAGTTATTACCTACGTCAGTGGTAGGCCGGTTCATGCTGCCACTGCCAGTGCCACCAGAATGGTCAATTTCTACTTCACTAAAACCATGACTAGGCTGGGATACGAATACTGAGGTTGCAGTCTGAGCTGGTATGTGCCTCTCATTCATTTTTATGAATGTTAGCAAGCTGACATTTGCAGGAGAGAGGTTTATACAACAATGCCGAACTATTGCACCTGCTGAGCTGAATATCTTGACACTTACACTGGAGGGTAGGCATGTCAGGTACTTTAGTGCCACTGCAGTCAGCTCTGGCCATTCACTTATCTTTCCACTCCAGTATAAAAGAGGATCATCAGTTATTGACAGATGCCTATTTTCAGACAAATATGACTCAACCATTCTCTGTCCCGCACTAAGTCCAGTGGTTGAGGCATTATCCTGTTCTCCAGAATCATTTATGTTACAAATCCTCACTTGGGACAAAGCCTCCCAAAGCGGGCTGACACCAACCGCTTTGGATGACAGACCACCTGGAACTGCAGTCCCCTTCCCCTTACAGGATATGCTTGATACTCCTCCAGGTTCACCTTCAGTCTGATTATGCTGCTGAGGTTTGCTGACCTTGGCACCTGACTTCTGTGCCCCATGAACCAAGCGCACCAGTTGCCCACTGACATTTGTTACCTGTTCAGGCCCTCCCTCCAGTACGAGGCAATTCCACATTTGTATCATGGATTCAGCATTGTTGCTATTGCAAAGTTGTCACTATGCTGAATGCTCAAGATGTGATGATTCTGGTCGAATACTGTCAGCATGAGTTTCAGCAACATACTGCTAGCACTGTCTCCGGCAACATCAAGGCTATGCTGTACTTTCACCAATGTCTGCCTCAGCACCTGTAGCAGTGGAATTGATTGGAGGCAGACTCTCACTCATTGCCTGTGTGGCATGTTCAAAAGGCTGCAAAATTGTTATTACAGAGTCCATGAGGTGCCACTGTTTAGTCGTCATAGACATGGAGGCCCCGGAACTGTCGCAGCTAGTGTGCATAACAAGATATTCTGAGATGGCTTTGTATTCTTCCCACAATCTCTCTGCCATGTACTGTATAAAGTGGAATTCCACTGGGTGACAACTTCCAGCTTCAAGCAGTGCTGAGGAAGGCTGTTTCAGATCTGCAACTGACGAAATTGGTCACTGGCCTTTGAAGATCATGAAAAGTAAGAACAGATATGGCGTGTAACTGTCAGCATTTCCTTTACATCAGGGTGCTGCAGAAACTCCTGTACTACAAGATTTAGACAGTGGGCCATGCATGGAATAGAAACAAAGCCATCATTTGTGATGCATTTCACCACATTTAACCCATTGTTACTTGCTATGAATCCAGCTGTCAGGAACAGGGAGTTCAGCCACTTGTCAATTTCCATCAGTACCAAGTCCAACATGTTTTCACCAGTGTGTGAACAAGTCACATTGCGCATAGCAATCATTGCATTCTGTTGAATTCCTGGAAGATTGCTACCACGACACTCCACCTTAATGCACTGATTATTCACACTACCAACAGCACAAACAACACCCGGCACCGGAGCCTAATGTGCAGTTATACACAAATATGAACTCCCTGCTGATTTACCACTTGTCCACATATCCATACTTAAATGGATGAATGAAGAGGAGGAATGTTGAAGGGCATGTCTTATAGAGTCAGACACAGTACGGTACAACTTGGGGACAGCACGGGTCGAAAAGTATGTCTTGGATGGGACCTTCCATTTTGGACAGGCACATGCAGCAAACTGCCGGAACCCAGAATTCTCCACAAAGGAGAAAGGCAAAAGATCAACTGCCAGCATTTCAGCTACAGCAGCACTAAGTTCACGTGACACTGTATGATTGGGTGGGTACTTCAGCTTGTGTGCAAAAACACTCTGTAACATGGGCAGACTTAAACATTTTACATGGGGTGTGATGCTAAATGGTTCTGCTCTGTGAATGGCAGGGGGTGGAGTGTGGGCGTTTGATGAAGACAGTTGCACAGGTGATGATGACAAACCCAAAAATGTTGTTATTTTGCCAGATTTACCAACCAGGGTTGATGTACCACTTGTACTAGACATACTGCATTCAGCACCACCACCAAAACTGCTACTCTCACCAGCACTGTACAACATTTCAGACTTATTATGCTCCTCCACCTCATCATGCCTGAGGTAATACTCTGTTCTTATTTCATTAGTACTGCACACATTTAATTCCCTGCTTAATTTAACAGTCATGGAAGGGGATAACATGCTGGTTATGGTTGATGACGAGGGTGAACGGCCCACTGTGGTATTAGCTGCCATCTTGTACTGGGTCCTCAGTGCCATGTGCCTGTTCTTAAGATGTGTATGCTGTCCTCCTGTGCCCAGATGGCTCCCCTTTTAACCTCAACTCACACGCACATGGCAAACCTGGCAGATTGCAACTGACTCATCATTTGCATCTTGCACAAAAAAATCCCAAACAAGGGATTGCGATGTTCTAGTTTTAACATGTCCCTGATGCTGCTTGTTGGACTCCGTTTTTTTAAGTCATGAGGTGGGGGGGTGCTACATGATTTTTTGGGCAGAACACACTTGAACTGCAACTGACCACCATAACTACCTATCATTATTACTGGGTCATCATCATCATCATCACCATCAACTGGTAAATCACAACTTTTTATGGTGAGGATTAATGCAAACAGACGCAGACACAGCCACCTTGAATTTCTTTTTCTCTGGTTCCCAACTGGGGTCACTTACATCATCATCATATTCATCAACATCACTCACATCCACATCTTCTGCTTGGATGCTGACATGTGGACTGCATGTTGCAGCCACAACAACATCACCATCATCAGATTCATCATCATCAACTCCACCATCACCTGATATTTTGTCACCACACTGTGAATCACTGCATGGCAAATGCATGACCCGAACCGAGGTGGAAGAAATGTCACATTGTATGCTATCATTGACATGATGATCAAAATCTTCATGTTCATTACTGGGATGTTACTGGGAAGTATGACATCATCTGCACTGCCACTCACTTGCACTGCTTCACACTCCACTATATTTTTGGACACAGTAACCTGGTCAGAAGTGGAACTTGAGGCAGCAATACTCATACCACCACCAGCAACTGCACTAACACCACCGACTGGGACAACATCATCTCCTCCAACTATGAGTGAAGCTACTGACTGGGCTATAAAAAACATTGAAGGAGAAATACCTTTCCTCACAACAGCAATGCACTTCTGTGTCTGCGTACTACCACACCAACAGACAATCTTACCACTGGCAGCAGTGCTATGACAAGAAACAACTTTGTTTGCACGTCTCTTTGTGAGCATTTTGGGGGATCAACAACAACATTGTAAACAAATTTAGATTTTAGAACATTTGATCTGGGTGGGGGGATGATTGATGTGAAGCCAAAAAAACAACTGTGGCTTCAACAAGAGATACAAATGCAAAGTCACAAGTTCAGCAACACCTTAACTAACCAGTGGTGCTGAAGTCACAAACAATCCAATCTGGAACAGAATTCCTTTTGCCAGTGGGGGAGGGGTGAAGCACTGACTGCAGATTTTTGCAGCAGTGCAAGCAGCAAAACAAAGAAAAGATGCCACAATAGCAGTACAAAATCACGCAGCTGCAGTGGATAGGAGGTTCACACTGCTGCTCCTGCAATTACACTGTGGCTAAATAAAAGGTGTATTATTTGATGTCACGCACACACACACACACAATTTGTCTACAAGTAATGTGTAGCAAGTTGAAAACTTCAGTAATATATCACGTATTTTAAACAACCTGAAATTATGAACTAGTGCACCAGATCCACACAACACAGTCAGCAAAATAATTTCAACAATTGCTGACTATATTACTGTGTGTACATTAACACAATCAGTTATATAACAAAAATATAACCAAAAAACAAAGAACTCTCTATTTCCCTAACTTAAATCTACCTACACCACAGATATACCCCTCCCCCAAAGCACACTTTCACTGTCTTTTACTATACAGACTCAATGTTGTATATTAACATTCAAAATCCACACACAAACAATAAACACTCAATGATATGAGTACAGGAGGGTTTTCTACAATGGATGAACTAAAGTTTGAGCAAAAATAAATTACTCAAAAAGGCTTTTTTAACAGCTTTTAGAAGGTTTGAATCACAGAGAGCTCTCGGAGCAGACTGTCTCCTTCAGCTTCCTACACACTCTACCTCGAACTGAGGCTGTGCAGAACAATATAGAGCCCATGTGACCTGAAATCCCATGAAACACTGCAAAATTCACCTTTGGAGCTTAAAAACAAGGCAAAGTGAGGTGAAGTACATTGTTTTCAATGCACTTCGTCTTTAAAATTGGTGGAGTAGTGGTCTGGGAAGGTGGAGTAATGCAAAGTCATTGTTTTCAATGGACTTCATGTTACACATCATAACATGAATTACTCTGCCTCGCGTTGCAGAGTACCCGAAAAATTTGCCTTCACTCCGCGAATCACTTTGAGGAGCGAATTGAGCCCACTTCGCCCACCACTACCTACAGGTAGCACCATGAGGTTCAGTCGGAATTTAAAACAAATGGCTACCCCCCCTCCAATCCTCCCTCAGGTTGTGTATCATAGAGTACCCAGCCAGCACTGCCACCTCCAAAATAGGGGCAGCATTTTCATCCAACCAGGTCTCTGTGATGCAGGCCAGGTTGACCAAGGACATCAAGTTCGATATTATGGCAGTCTTTTTCTTCAATCGACCTGGCATTGCATTACACAACCCAAGTAGGATGAGGCAGCTGGACTGGCCAGCTGCTCACAATCTACCGTGGAACCTTGGGTATGGGAACTAAACATGGCAAACCCCTCTTCAGTTCCCATTTCAGCCCAAAGCATCTCCTTGTCCTCACCACTCGAATCCCAGACACTCCGGCAGCCACCCGGGTACCACCACTGCCAGACCACCCTCTGAGCTATTCCCAAGGCTGTACACCTCTGGTAGGCCTCAGCTGGAAGTCTTGGGAGCTCAAAGGGATGGAGGCCATGGAGGTAGTCCCCCGAGTAACTGCGCCTTATGGGTCCCTGTCCCAAACACATTTTCATGCAGTAGCTATTCATTTCATTTAATTTAATTTTTATTGGTTACACTGGAAAGTCATGTGAGCATTGCTGCCCATTTACACAAGTGTCCAGTTACATACAACAATCATGAGACATGACATAGGCTTAAACATTTAACTAACAATGAGAGTTAATAAAATGGTACATAAATTTGGGATAATACAGACTAAAGGGCAAATCATAAACCAACCTTGGTGAATTAACAAATACAAGGTGACATTAAGCATTCAGTGAGTGTTTTAACAATAATATAATATAACAATGGGAAACAAAAAAAAATGTAAGTGCAATCTAAAAACTAGCCTAGGTGGATTAACAATATTACAAGTGTTAGAGAGGGTAAGTGCCTGAGGTGGATAACCAGAGAATGAGGGGGGAAAAGTGCAGAATGAAATCCAGATTGGGGCTGCAAGCAGGTGCAGGTGGGAGAGAAATGTCTCCTGATATTGTATTTGAAGGCATTTGTGTAGGGACCGAGTTTTAGTTCCACAGGTAGAGAGTTGAAGAGCTTGGATCCCAAAAAAGAGAGTGTTTTCTGGTCTTGAGCAGTCTGGCAGAAAGGAACAATGAAAGAGAGAGAATGGAGGACAGTTTAGTGGTCCTGGTGGTGGTGGCTGTCTGAGAGAAAAGTGAGGCAATCAGGGAGCAGTCCAAGGAAGAGTTTGAAGAAGGTGGCCATCATGCAGTTGAGGCAGGCCTCAAAGGAGGGCTGACTGATGAGCTTATAAAGGTCACAGTGGTGTGTTAGTTTAGGGAAAGAAGAGGCAAAGTGGATAACATTGTGGTAGGACCTTCGAAGTCTGGAGAAAGTTTTGATGGAAAGGTGGGGGAGGGAGACAAGTGAACCATAGTCACATACAGGAAGGAGGAAGGTGGAGACTAAGAGGGATCTGGATTCCCTGTTAAGGAAATGCTTGGTTCTGTGGAGGATACCAAGCTGTTGGTGGGCTTTTTTGATTGTGAGGCTAGTGTGAGCATAGCAATTGAGGTGGCTATCCAGGAGTAAGCCAAGGTATTTGAATTCACTGACTCTTTCAATGGCATTACCAAGGTTGTCATAGAGGGAGAGGTCAAAGCTAAGGGGTTTGTGGGGCTGGAGAAAACCACAAACTTAGTTTTCTTGGAGTTGAGAACAAGATCTTTGGATGTGAACCAAGTGTGAAATCTGCCGAAATCAAATTGGAATTTATTAATGAGAGCATTGGGGTTATTGTCCTGACCAAAAAAGGCTGCATCATTAGCATAGAGAATGAGTTCTGAGGTGGTGCAAATGTCAGGCAGGGAGTTAATGACCAGAGAGAAGAGAAGATGGCCCAGGATGGACCCTTGGGGGATGTCATATTTGATGTGGCAGGATTCAGAGAGGACATCGCCAATAATGGTGCAATGGGATCTGCCCATTAGGTAATTCTTGAACCAGAGGCAGACCTCTGGTGAGAAATGGAGGTTAGCCAGGGTATGGAGGAGGACTTCATGATCGACGAGGTTGAAGATTTTGGTGAGGACTATGAATGCAGCACCAGTGTAGAGGCCTTCATTGTTAGCTTTGTCTATGGAGTGGATGAACTTGATGAGGGCAGTTTTGGTATTGTGTTGAGCACAGAACCCCTGCTGGGCCTCTGTGAGCAGGTTGTATTTGGAGAGGAATTTTGATGTTTGCCTGTGGACCACTTTCTCTAAAAGTATGGAGAGGGGGCAAGAAGGGAGATGGGACTGTAGTTGGATACTAGATCCCTGGAACCTGATTTGTGAAGATGTTTAATAATGGTGCACTTCCAAGCTCTCAGGAAGGACCCCGTGCAGAGGGAGTGGTTGAGGATGTTAGTAAGAGGGATGGCCAGGGAGTCACAGACAAGATAGAGAACTCTGAAGTCAATGTTGTTAGTGCCCTTGGATGGTCTTGGGTCATTTGTTTTGATTAACTTAATCACTTCACCAGGGGTTAGGTACCTGAAATGGAACTTAGGGTGGAAGATTGGGAGGGGTGGGGGTAAACAAGGTAGGAGTGGAGCTAGGCTTGTGATGGTTGAGGTCAACAAAGTATTTATTGAAATGGGGAAGCTATTTTGCTTGGCTCAGTGGTGGTTGTCCCTTCGGAGCTAAGACAAATATAATCTTCTGAAATTCCCCTACCAATAAGGTTGTTAAGAATGTTCTGGTCTTGGGCTAGGGCAGATTTAGAAAATTTGAAGGCATCCAGGTTCTTCAATTGCCTGGTTGAATGAATTTATGTGGGCGGAGGGGTTGCAGACCATTGGCAGAATACAGCACATTAGTCACTGATAGAGTAGGGATGAACTCCAGTGGTGGTGACATGGGAGGGGTGTGAGATCAGGATCCAATCAATGAGGGACTGAGACTGAGTTTTGTAGTTGGTTCTGGTAGGTTCAGTGATGAGCTGGTGTAGGCCAAGACCAAGTATGGATTCCTTGGTGGAGTCACAGTGAGGGGACAGCCAGCTTAGGCTGAAATCCCCAAGGATGACCCAATCCCTCCATTGGGGAGGGAGGTCTTGATATCGAGGAAGAGATCAAGATTAAAGGGTGAGGAGGAGGGTGTCAGATACATCACACTGACTGTGACCATTTTATCTTTTCCAAGGAGGAGGTTAATTGAGATGGTCTCAAGGGAGGAGGTGGGTAGTGGGGGGTCAAATTCAGTGGCAAGGAGGTATACAGCAACCCAGATTAGGCAGCCTCTCCCACACTTCCCCACCCTGTCTTTTCTAAAGACTGAGTAACCTTCAAGGAGGATTTCATTGGGGGAAATGTCCTCCTTCAGCCAGGTTCTGGTGAGAGCAATGACATCAAAAGCATTAGCCATCACTCATGACTCGATTAAGGTTTTTTTTTTGCCAAAAAGCTTTCCACCTTAAGGTGAGCATAAGTGAGCTGTTTAGTGGGTTTAGGAGAAGACTGAGGAGTGAAATTGGTACAGGGTGTGGGGCCGGGGTTGGGGTGAATAAGCCTAAGATAAGGAGTAGTAGGAGGAGGAGCCATAAGTGCCTGTGGTTCACAAGTGAAGGCAGCTTGGTGGAGCATAGCCTGGTGTAGTGGTGGGTGAAAAGGATATGACTGTGGTAGGAAGGAGAGAACTCATGGAACAGGCAAGGCCTGATGAAGGGGTTCACTTGGGGAGGGGCAGGGATGGATTTGGATGCACAAGTTGGGGGGGATGGAGAAAGGGAGGTGAGGCGAGGAGGTGTGGGATGAGGGGAGAGTGAGAGAAATGAGTGATGATGTAAAAAGGATTTGGGGGCAAAACTGGTGGAGAGGGAGATGGGGAGGGGAGGAGGAGGGGCAGGGTGAGGAGAGTTGAGCGGAGAGGGGCAGAGGGGAAGAACAAGAAGTGAGAGTGAGTAGTGGAGGTGAAGCTGCTTAGGGCACTCCAAGCTAGTGGCAAGAAAGATGGAAGGTGACAGGACAGTAATCAGTGAGGGAATAGGGAAGTGGGGTACAAAGTTAAGAGTGGTAGAAGCATTTATGCCCTGGGTAGAGCAGTGGTAAGGCACTGGTAGTGGGAGGTTGTAGGAAAGAGTGTGTGATTAAGATAAGGCAGTCAGCAGTGTTTGTTAAATGTGAGCATGAGAGAGGACCGCCCCTTTAATAAGTTACAGGAAAGGAGAGCCCCTTTAGGAAGTTGCTGTAATTGATGAATATGAGGCCTTGGGGGCAGGGATCACTCAGGAAGAGGGGAAGAACAAGGAGAATACTAATATAACACAACCTCCCTCAACCAAACTAAACTAAGCAATTGAAACAACCTCCCCTCCCCCCACATTAAACAATGTCCAAAGTAATAATACAAAATAAAATTATTATTTAAAATCCCTTAAATAAATTCAATTAACAAAGGACAAATCAACAAAACAATAGCAAAACAACAATATCAAGCTGAGATTGAGACCAATAGGTGACTATCTGACCACAGTTTACTGTTCAAGAGAAGTCCCACTGTCAAATGTAATCACAGTTGAGTGGATTTAGTTTTGTATCTTCTGCTAAAAGGAGCATGTCAGAGCTCCAAAATGATCTTAAATAGTGGGAGGGGGAGCTCTCACCATCACCCTCCTCAGTTACTGTCCATTAACTGTAACAATCTCACTGCCCCAGTTTATCAGTTTTTTTTAAATGAAGAATAAAATTAACAGTTAGAGAGGCGTTCTCACTGCTTCCTAAATTTAACACATGTATATTGTACCAGTATCAGCCTCCAATGATGTTATGTGCAAGCTACCCATAGCCTGTGTGGTAAATTCTGGTAAATCTTCCACTGAAGCAGAAAAAAACACACACTCCCCAAGAAACAGGATCCAGGCCACAGAAGTAATCAGCCACCAAGTCATTGGGCTTATCCGCAAAAGCAGATGCCCAGTCCAAGCATTACCCTCAACACTGGGACACTGGTACATGCCAGACCCTAGTCAAGCATCCTCCAGCATCCCCAGGGCAATCAGAAAAGTCACCCACCCTACAGCTGGTACCATTTGACCCCTTAGAGGGAGACCACTTGACTGGTCACCACACCCCAAGTCAAACCGACCAACCTTCACAGTCCACACCAAAGCACAGGTAATCCTTTCTTAGCTAGAGAGCTAGTCCATCCACAGAATAACCTGGGAAACTATAAAAAACAACAGCTCCAGTCCTCACTACTGGACACGTTATTGGAAACCCAAGTTCACAGCTGGTTCTGAAAATTCACGTCTTGCACCTGTTTGCCACAAAGTCTTCTGGGGGAATTCTTCAGAATCAATATCCCTGGACAGTACACCTACACAGAGAAGCGTCAGAGCTCTATCCTCAGGTTGACAGCATTTTCTTCACAGTGCCATAGAAACAAATGTAAATGTTAGCTAGCAAAAATACTAGTGTTTGGCGTCCACAAACTACAGTACTCCAAAAGATAGATACCTCTGTTTAAAAAAAAAAACGTTAATGCTATTGCTGACAGACAATTAGACTACAAATGAAAACACAGTAAATCAGAATATACTAAATAAAACAAAATGATTAACAATAACTTATTTCTTAACTGTTTCTAAGCTGCTATAGTGGCTGACCCAGCATGGCCGCCATACTGCATACTAATAACAATATGCTTGTGACGATTGGTGAGCTCCCTTATATAGTCAGCATGCACTATACTAAGCTAAATGCAGTACTTCTGCATTTACTTCCACACATTCGTGACAGACTGTGGTGCAGCGAGATCATGGCAAGAGCTCCAAGTATTCTTTTACTCACTCTTGCCACACTCCTGTCACTCTGAACAGCAGTATCAGCTCTGACCAGAGCTTATATATTTTTGTAAACATCCCTTTGCTGCCACATTTTCATTTTACTACCTTTTGTCTTACACTTTAGTCCATCTATTGCAAAAATGTGTCATAACTGTGAATCGATTTTCAAGACTTAATTCAAATCAAGATGTAAGGTTTATTTTTTTGGTACAGTCCCACTATACTCCACTCTGTCATAGCTGACTAACCTTTGGTGGGGGCCTGGGCTGAGGGTGATTAATCTGGTATACCAAGGTGCCTCCAGCAAGAGAATGAATGGTAATGGGTTACATGGTAGCGGGGTACAGCCCTCTGAGAAGCTGACCCTATCCATTTCCCTCCCCAGTAATATCACACCAGCAGATAAACAGGCATTGGTAATACAAGGTGACAGGAACAAACACATCACCTTTCAGGCAGGAGTTGAATATCTGCTCTGCCCTTTTTCATGAGATAGGGTCATAGCAAGGCTATGTTGAAAAGCTGGTGTACAGATATTACAAAACAGCAAATTCATGAGCCTATGTTACATTTTGCTAATGCAGCCTCATAACTTTGGGAGATTTCAATATTTGTGCACCAAATTCCTCACCTGCAGCCCTATCAGCTTTGGTCAGAGTTTGTTACCACTGGGGTGATTGTTTCTGGAGTCTAAATATGGATTGCATTTTGTAACCAGAAATTAAGGAGGACTGTTAGGTTTCTTTAGGTTGTCAATATTGTTACTCAACCTTTAATGTTGTTGCTTTCTTGTGTACTATGGGGTCTGTGGTTATCTTCAGGATCTTATGGTCCAGTTGCACATAGTGTTGTACAATACTGTTGGTGGTTTGAGTAAGTTCTCTTCTGTAACGTTAATAAACCTCAATAAAATGTTAATTGAAGAAAACAGTTTCATGATGTTTTACTTAATATCGGACAATAAAGGCAGAAAACTTTAGTACATTTAGATACACAGAGCTTTATCTCCAGGGCAGCCGGGACTGGATTCAGTTCATTGGGGCTCATTACAGGGACACTTTTTTGTATTCTCCTAACTCTTCAAATCTGATTGACACAATTAACTGTTCATTACAGAAAAGCAGACGTGGTCAACTTCATTCCAACAGTATGCTACAATAAAATACTGCTGTAATTCTGTCTAAAAAACGTTTTCTCCAAAAGGGATAGCATTTCATTTCATTTTTAATTTTTATACTTGTTAAAAAAGTGGTAGCACATGAAAAAAAGGATTTAAAATGTCAAAATACATTTCAGGGTAATTTTCCCAACAGTAAAGTGCAGATTCTAAGTAACAGAGTCTTGATAAGCAAGATACATATTTTGGGCTCTCTGCAGGATGTCATTTTTGTGAATATTGATATTTTTTTTTTAATAAAAATGGAAAACAAAATGACCATGAATGAAAAAGGAATTTTCACTCATGAAAGATGATTGGACCCAAATGAAAAAGGATCCTTTTTTATTCGGACCAAATTCTGTTTTTACTCCAGACCCTTATCCAAAAGACTATACTGAGCATGGTCAGAACCCAAAATGTTAAAATTGAATAACTTGGGAACTGATTAAAAACCCTTAGAAGACTGTGGATGTATATATACGTTCAGAATCCATATACGTTCACACATATTCAGTTCTCAAAGGGTTAATATTTTTTTCATCAAACCACTGAAAGGCACTATTGTGTGCCAGGCACTTTCTATTGTAAAAATTGCAGACCAAAATTCCAAACCCTCTCGGCTCTAAAAAAAAACCCAATTTTTTTAAAGTTCTTTTCATGAGCCGGCCCTGTGGGCTGAAGCACTGGCACCTTACCTCAACCACACCGGTGTCCTGGGTTTGGGAATGGACTCGAGTCACTGTGGGTCAGCAGGGGTGGGAGAGGATTGAGCATCCGAAGGACTGCTCTCCTCCTCTTCTGGGGTGGGTTAGGGTGATGCCTCACTCTGCAGCGGCCCCAGGTGGAGATTGGGAGCACTACAAGATGTGGCACAACATTGGGGGTGCCAGGAAAAATGGAAAACCATCCTAATTGGCCAGGATGATGGCAGATGATCTGCTGACACCACCGAAGAACTCTTGAGGAGCCTGACCGCCTCAGCAGTGCCCTGGGGCTAAGAGAAAAAGTGTGCTGGCCACCCTACCAGTGTCTTCACCCTCAGAGGAGGGGGACCCACTCGGTGAAGGATTACACTGAGCTACCCCAGGGTCGGCTTTGATCTGAGGTAGGGGGTTCCAAGGGAGGACAGTAGGTGGATGTCGGGGATCATGGCTGCCTGAAGGAAATGGCAGATCTGGGGCACGTAGGAGCGGATAAAGAAATAATGCAAAAAAAAAGTTATTTTCACTATCTGCACCTTGGAATCCACAAGTCCAACCTGAACACAACTTGCCAGGTCAAGAGATACACCCCAGGAAACTATGCATGAAAAATGTTGTGCAAATCTGTTGAATGGTTGCGAAGATATTGAAGTGCAAAATTTGAGGTTTAACATAGAAACCCCTGCTCAAACCTAAATATAGTGGCACTATAATGCCAGTATAATATATATATATATCTATATATATTTATACAATAGGTGTCAAGGCTATATGAGTGTGATAAAAACATGTATCCTCGCTGTGGTGACATCACCACAAGAGATAAATCATGTCATGACATCACTAGAGATAAATCATGTTGTGACATCACCATTGTGAGAGATATTTCACTGCTGCTTGCAGCCAACTCAGTTACAATGGCAAAATATTCTCAGGTGTTTCCTATACTCTGTCTCATTTCCAGCCCATTGCTGTGATATTCTCAGCTTGACTGCAGCCAGAATTCTAAAGGACACAGCTCCACAAAACAGTTTGTTTCTCACTGATGCCTGCAGCTGACTCAATTACCATGGCAAAATATTATCACCTGTTCCCCACATTCTGTCTCACTCCCAGCCAATTATTGTGATACTCTCAGCTTTACTGCAGCCAGAATTCTAAAGTACACAGCTTCACAAAACATTCTGTTTCTAACTGCTGCCTGAAGCTAACTTACTTAGCATTGCAAAACACACTCAGCTTTTGCCACAGAGTTTGTAACACTGCCAGCCCATTCAGAAAATCTCACACACAGAAACAGCAAATACAGAAACAGCAACAGAACACAAAAAATCATAACAATACTTCTGAAACTTGTACCCCTATTGTATAAATCGAATATATGATGTGCACATTGTGTGCTATGGAAAATATCTTCACTCCTGCATCGTGAGCTCTGGATACTCTCACTCATGCCTTCAGCACTCGTGAGTATCCAGAGCTCACACTACAGGTAATATTTCCATATCTACCCTACTATGCTGTATCATATATATATATATATATATATATATATATATATATATGTGTGTGTGTGTGTGTGTGTGTGTGTGTGTGTACAGGAAGACTTGGGCTTGTAGCCTTATAGCCTTAATTAGCCCCCGAGATGGTTATACTTCTGAGTATTCCACCCTTACCCATTGTTTGTTCAATATAATATATTAGGATGTTTACTGTTATGGATGTTACATTTGCAATCACATTATGTCACTTGATGGTCTCTTACAGCAAGGAGGGAATGATGTGTAATGAATGCAGGTAGAAGTCTGGGCAATTTCTGGGTTTGGGAGGGTTTTGTGCCTGTTTTGTTCCTACTTCCTTTCTGCAGACCTAGCCAGACCTGTGACCTTACTTCCCAATTGCCAATTCCACGATGATCCAAACATATATATATATGTAGATATATTGATATAAATATATATATATGTATGTATGTGTGTGTGTATATATATATATATATATATATATATATATATATATATATATATATATATATATATATTTATATTATACAGGCATGATAGTGCCTGTATATTAGGGTTGAGTAAGCACTTCTATGTTTAACTCCAATTTCTGCACCTTAATAACTTTGCTCCCTTTCAACTGATTTATATGAAATTTGGAATGCACAGCCTCTGTGCCAGGAATTCTTGTTCCTATAAATTTCATATAGATAGGTTCGGGGAGGAAAAGTTACAGAGGTACAAAAACCTCAAAAGTCTCAGTTTTTGAACATTTTTAAGACTTTTTTGCCACCCGATAACTAAAAAATAGGAGGCTTTGATACCTGAAACTTTCAGGTTTGATAGAGGCTGATAGAGGTTGTTTAAAGTTTTGTGAGTTTGTGGTTTTTAGGTTCCACCTGTTAAGTAGTTTTTAAAATATTAACAAAAAATGTTCCAATTCTGAGCATGCACAGTTCAAAAAATCTATGCTCTTTTCATAATTGAATTTTTGCGAAAGCAGCAGTTTGCACTATACAACACAGCTGTCTTTATTAAACAACAGCTGTGTCCTATACTGCAACCCCTGCTGCTGTTGTTGCCATTCATAGGTCAGGGATGAAGCTACTGTTATTGTAGCCCTGCCAACCTGACTGTGCTGCAGCCTTCAGCTGTATCTGCACAGCAGGGGCTCCAATCCTCGGTGGCAGTGTATTTATTTCATTTTATTTATTTATTTATTTATACTTTATATACCCCCCCCCGGTGTCAGATGCTTCCCACCTGTGCAGTGCATTGATTAACACTGCTGACATTGGGGGGCACAATTCCCATGTCAGCATTTGCACACATGCACCCCAGTAGTGTGTGATACTGGGGAGCCCACCCCCAGTGTCCAGAAATATTGAAGTTCTCTGCAAAGAAAAAAGTCCTGCGACGTCTATTTTTTTACCTGAAAAAAAGAAAACAGTCCCTTATCATCTGCCACCATCTCCTTACCCCCAACTGGACCCTCCCAATGCACACCCACCACCCCTCCTTAACCTATATTTACCTATGGGAGATCAAGACATATATACAACACAGATGTCTTTAATAAAGGACTGCTGTGTCGTATACTGCAAGTACTGTATGACACAGCTGTCTTTAATAAACAGTGCCAGTGTTCACGAGATGGGGTCCTAAAAAGGGCATGCTGAAAATTTGGTGGACAAATTCTTTAAAATGGCTAAGTTATGAGCGTGTGTTGTAAATTTCCTATGCAGGCATGTAACTTTGGTAAATTACAATATTTTGACTCCATTTTTTTTCACACCACCTCATGAACAGCATAGCTGTCATTTTTCACATCCTGTCCAAAATGTGTTTTCACACCTATGGGATGGAATGGTGTTTCAACGTGAATTTGAACATTTACACCTAAGGGGTTTGAGGTGGGGTTATAAGAAGACTATGTTGAAAGTTTTGCATCAAAATATTAAAAAAAAACAATGAATTTATTAAGTAGCATTTTTAGCAGAGATGTCTGATGCACCTCCGGGAAGCATGTTGCTTTACCATGCCAGTGAGTTGAGTTCAGGTGTGAACTCAGTGAGCCAGTTTATTGGGACAAGGCTGATGGGGAAGGTGTAGCATGCAGCACCAGTCACAGCCTGGGTAGGGATGTAGCAGTGTTTTGGTGCAGATGACGCATCCTGTGGTGGGTCAGGGAACCTTACCAACAAGGTATCAACATGTGTGTTGGGGTCTGCTGGGCCCATGCACTACATCAGGACTGTATCCAATATTGTATTTCACTCATTTTGTACAGGTCCTGAAGGGACCTGGGCAAGTAAGGATGCAGTTCCACTATCACAAAAAGAAGGGAAATTAGTTGCAAAAAAATTATGTTAATGCAGAGATTAAGGTTGTAAAATGCAAAGCACACAAAGGCAGGAAATGAAAAACATTAGGGATTTGGGTCTCTGGAGTATTGGTGAATTAGTGGTGGGATCTTACTTGGGATTGTCAGCCCTAATGCCCACCCTTATCTTGGATCACATCAGGTCAAATGTTACATGTGTGTCTTCATGCAAGGCCCTACAGGACCTGTGTGATGAAAACTCTAACAGATTTTATTTGCCATACTGTATGACTATGAGGCACTAGTTTGAAGCTGCAGCTTGTGCTTTGGGACAGGAGGCTATGGGAGGTGGGTGGACATTACGGTTAACAACCCCCAAGTAAGATCCCACCTCTGATTCATCAATACTCCAGAGACCCAAATCCAAATCCCTAATGTTTTTTTCATTTCCCTTCTTTGTGCGCTTTGTGTTTTACAACCCTAATCTCTGCATTAACGCAGTTTTTTGTAATAAATATATTGCAAAAAACTATGTTAATGCATCCGTTAGGGTTGATTTCATACCAACAAAAGTCTGTAAATTGAATATTAGGGTTACCAACCTCACCCCCCCCACCCTCCACACACCAACAGGCGTTGGGGTCTGTCCTTGGATTGTTGGTCTAACTCTCACCCAATTCCACATGTAAACAAGCTGGGATGTAACAGTATAGGAGTCTGGGGTGAGAGTTAGGCCTGATGACACCAAGGCACACCCTGATGCCTGTTGGTGTGTGGAGGATGGAGTGGTAGGATTGGGAACCCTAACGCCGAATTTCCCTACTTTTGTCAATGTAATAGGAACCCTAATTGATGTATTAATAGAGTTTTTTGCAATGAATTTCCCCTCTTTTTGAGATAGTATAATAGTATCCATATTTTACTGTGGGAGCGCAGGGTTCTTAGGACCCTGCACTCCAACCCCTCCATAGATGTGCATATGTATGTAAGTGCAGGGCCTTTTGGGCTCCGCACTTTCCATGTGTTGAACAACAGTGCCCAGATTGTCAGCATAGCCATCTTATTATCCCACCTCATGTAACCCGGTACACAGAAATTGTGAAATGCAAGGCAAAACATAGTAGTGCACAACGGCAACACCCTTCTACATCACAGGTGCAAAATTGCATTTTGGGCAGGATGTGAAAAATGACAGCTATACTGTTCATGAAGTGGTGTGAAAAAATTACTATGTTGAAAATTTGGCGTCAAAAGATCGAAAAGTAGCAAAGTTATGTGCATGTGTAGAATAAAGTGAATGGATGCACGTAACTCAGGCATTTTCAGGATTTTTTCACCAAATTTTCAACATAGCCTTTTGAGGACCACAACTCATGAACAGTGGCACTGTCATCCCATTAATTCATCCCAAAAGTTGATTTCAGGCAGCGACCGCGCCATTCTGTGCAACAGGTGCGAAAACATGTTTTGGGCAGGATGTGAAAAATGACAGGTGTACTGTTCATGAGGACATGTGAAAAATGACAATGTTGAAAATCCAGAGTGAAAATATTAAAAATTGAAGTTACAAGCATGCGTAAAAACTGCGCAATGCACGCTTGCAACACTGACATTTTTCAACATTTTTGCACCAGATTTCCAACATGGACTTTTTGGGATCCCCTCTCATGAACACTGGCACTGTCATTTTGTTAACTGGTCCCAAAAGAGGATTCTGCACAGCTACCATGAAATCGCCTTATGGGTCCGATTAATGACATAACATTGACAGTGTTCAGGAGGGGTGATCCCAAAAAGCCCATGTTGAAAATCTGGTGATAAAATGTTGAAAAATGCCTGCGATATCAACCCAAGTTCAAAACGCGATAGACTGCCATTTTATGGCACTTACTTTGATTCTTCAGTTCTCGGTTCAGCTGTGAAGAGTGCAGATGTGTCCCAGTCAACAGAAGATGTAAACACCTGACCTCCGGAGGTAAGTATGGGAAGGGGTGCAGGAGGTGGGTGCACAGAGGGAGGGTGGGATGGGGAAGGGGATGAGGGGAGACAACAAAGAATCATTTTCTTTTTTCATATAATAAAAAAAGAGGTCAGGGACAGTTTCTTTATTGCAGGCATGCAACAATAAAAAAAAATTATAACATTGGGGATGGGCTCCCCAGTGTTACTCATTACTGGTAGCTGTGTGTGGGGGGTAAAATATAACTGGGGACACTGGGAGAGGGCTCCCTAGTGTCTCACCTTGGGGGGGTTGACTGCTGATGCAGGGATTGGGCACCCCGTTGTTGGTAAACATGTGGGAGAGTTTTATTCTGTTGGGGATGCTGGGAGTGGGCTCCCCAGTATCCCATACTGGTGTGAGGGCATCTAGTGCTGACATGGGGATTGGGCACTCCCATGTCAGAGTAAACTGTTCTTTTTGGCATTTTCATGATATGAAGTAGGATCTTACTTCGTATCTCATCATACGAAGTTAGATCCTATTTTGTATTTTGTGGATATGAATGAAGAGCTGAAATATAAATTTAAATATTATTAGGATATTTTTCCAAGCAATAAAGTGCAGAATGCACTTAGGGGGTCATAATAAGCAAGCCACATGTGTTGGACCTCCCCAGAATATCATTTTGGGAGGTTTCAAAATTTGAATTTCAGGCAAAACTGTAAACAAGATGGCTGCCATATGAAGTAGGAATTTTTCCGTACAAACGAGGATTCCTGCTTCATTTCATACAGCTTTATTGAAGTACCTACTGAGCATGCTCAGAAATTATTTTTTCAAATGTTTGAATTGTAATAACTTAAAAACAGCTTATTGTTTTTTCACCAGACTAGCAAAAAGCACATCTGTGGGGTAGTCCCTTTCTGCCCTTGAAATTTCAGATAAAAAAAACAAACCCTCTGGGCTGTAGGCAAGTTCAAAGAAAAATCCCAGCAAAGTCAATGGGTGAAAATATGCTTTTTCACCTCTCTGTAACTCAGAGACCACATATCCAATTGGGATGTAACTTGCCACATCAAGAGAGCTACCCCACAGGACAGTGCATACCAAATTGTGTACAAATCTGTTGCATAATTCCAAAGTTATTAAAGTGCACAATTTTGAGTTTAACATTGAAATGCCTACTGAACCCTAACAATAGGGGCGCAAATGCACCTCCATAATACATATATATCTATATATATATATATATATATATATATAGATATATATATATATAGCTATATATATATATATCTATATATATATATATATATATGTATATATAAATATATATACTGTATATTTATAAAACAGGTAGGAAAATTGTTGCTCTTTTGTTGGATGAGCACCACCACATGACCGTGCGTATATCAGAGCGCGACAGCACACCTGCACTTTTACCCCCCCAAAACAATTTGCGCTCTGATATATGCATGTCTTGGGTGGTTGATGAACTCAGCCTGCAGCCTTGTGCGTATATCAGAGCGCGACCTCACACCTCAGAGTGGTTTATCTATTACATATGTGTGTATATATATATATATATATATATATATATATATCTTCATTTCAAAAAACTCCATTAATGCATCAGTTAGGGTTGTCATTACAGCAACAAAAGTTTGGAAATTTGATATTAGGGTTACCAACCCTACCCCTCCACCCCCACAATCCACACACCAACAAGTGTCGGGGTGTGCCTTGGGGTCATCAGCCCTATCTCATCCCATTCCATTTGTAAGGAAGTTGAGAAGGTACAATATAGGAGAATGGGGTGAGAGTTAGGTCTGATGATGCCAAGGCACACCCTGAAGCTTGTTGTTGTGTAGAGGGTGGGGGTCAGAGGGTAGGATTGTTAACCCTAACATTGAATTTCCAAACTTTTATTGCTGTAATGACAACCTTAAATGATGCATTAATGAAGTTTTTTGCAATGAATTTCCCTTCTTTTTGAGAAAGTGTAATGTTACTCATACAGTATCCATACTGTATGTGGGAGTGCAGGGCCCAGAGCACACATACCCATAAGCATAGAGACATATCCCAGGGGGCCCTGTGCTGCCAGTTTTGCAAAATGGTATCCATAGGTGGGAGCGCGGGAGCTCTGGGCCCTTCGATCCCACCTACCCATAAGCCTAGAGACTTGGCACAGTAATGCCCTGTGCTCCCAGTTTTGCATAACAGTACCCATATGTGGCAGCATGGGCCATCTGGGCCCTGCACTCCCACCCACCCATTAGCATAGAGACATAGCACAGGAATGCCTGTGCTGCCAGTTTTTGCAAAATGGTATCCATAGGTGAGAGCATGGGCCCTCTGGGCCCGGCACTCCCACCTACCCATGAGCCTACAGACATAATGCAGTAGGGCCCTATGCTCCCAGTGTTGCATAATGGTATCCATATGTTGGAGCATGGGCCCTTTGGGCCCATAGAAATATATACATCTGGCTCGAAAGCTTTCGTGAATGTACTATTGGTTCACATGCTGGACTTTTATGAAAGTCCACGGAACTTTCACGAAAGTTCTCTTACAGACCAATGACACTGTTGTGCAAGTCTGTGGTACTTTCATGAAAGTACCACGACTTTCATGAAAGTGCCATTTGTTTACATGCGGGACTTGCGTGAAAGTTCCATGGACTTTAGCAAAAGTTCCACATGTAAAAGAATGGTACTTTTGCAAAAGTCTGTGGTACTTTAATGAAAACTTTCAAGCCAGACATATAGTTTTTCTCCCATAGGCTATAATGGGAAATTCTAAACTTTAATAACTTTTGAACAGATTAATATTTTTTCACCAAACCTTCAAAAGGCACTTTCCTGACCCAGTCCCCATTTACCCTGAAAAATTTCAAACCAGACAGACAAACCATTCGGGCCATGGAGACGAGCAAAGAATTCCAAAAAAATTATGATTTTTCATACATTTTTCACATTCTGCAGCTCAGCAACCACAAATCCTACCTGAACAAAACGTTCCATATCTAGAGATATATGGTACCAGACTGTGCATGCAACATGTCAGGCAAATTGGATGAATGGTTGCAATGTTATTAAAGTGCAAAAGTTTGAATTTAACATTAAAGTGCCTACTCAACCCTAACTGTACTGCCCCTACTGGGCCAGTATAAGATAGATAGAAAGATAGATAGATAGATAGATAGATAGATAGATAGATAGATAGATAGGTACTCATTTATTGAAAAAGACTTCATTAATGCAACATTTAAAGGTAAAATGACAAAAGTAGGGAAATGTGGCATTAGGGTTTCCAACCCTAACTCCCCCCGCAGTAGCAAAAGGGCAAGATCACACAAGCAACCACAGACAGCCATCATCTGGTAAGACAAACAACATACAACCATTTCCAGATGACACAAAAGACATGCAACATCATGGTCCAGTGCTTCTACTGTACAGCCATGGATACGATGCACACTTCAACACATACTGTACAGACCCACTTCTGGCTGGAAATACAAACCCATGACACTGATATCACAATGTTTAGCTTCTGCAGCAACTGATACATATGAACATTTCAACACATACATATATACTGGTAACTGCAGATACAAATCCATGGTACACATATCACAACACTATTTCTGCATGTATAACCAGTGCTACTGCACCAACAGATGCAAACCGGTGATTCCCAAACTAGATAAGTATTTTCATCTGCAGATGAGCAGGCCCCTCTAGGGTCTGGGCTTTTGAAGCCAGATTTAGAAATCCAAGATACCCTGATTAGCAGCCCCTGTGTAGCCTGCTAATCTGTAGACACAGATACAATTGCATTGTGTGACACATACACAGCCACTTCTGACTGCAGATGCACAAGCCTCTGTCGGTCCTCTCCTGCTGCTGCTACATATACACAAGGCAAGATATTTTATTTATATAGCACCCTTCCCCAAAGGCTCAGGGTGCTTCACAATACATACAGTACTAAAACTTCACAGCACTTACTAAACAGTGGAAAACAAGCAGCTGAAACATAAACTCTGCAATAATTAAAACAATCAATGAAATGTTTCACAGAAGAAATGTTTATAAATTAATCTTAAAAGCCCCTGCCATGCAAGAAAATCTAATATGTTATGTCAAAGTATTCCAAAGGGTGTGTGCCATAACACAAAATGCTCTTTCCCTACATATATACAAATCCAGAACACCCCAATGACAACAGTACTTCTGTCTGCAGAAGCACTTGTGCAGCCACAGATACATTTGCACAGTGTAAGACATGCACATCTACTTTTTTCTGCAGAAGTGCAGGCCCCTGTGTAGCCTGCAATTCTATAGAAACAGATACACTTACATAGTGTAAGACATACACACCCACTTTTGACTGCAGAAGTGCGGGTCACTGTGGAGCCTGCACTTCTGTAGCCACATATACAAATCCAGGATAATCAAATATGAAAAAGCACTTCTGTTTGCTGAAGAGCAGACCTCTGTGGAGCCTACAATTCTGTGCAAACATATGCAATTGCACATTGTAGAACATGCAGATTTGCCTCTGTCTGCAAAAACTCAGACAGCTACACAGCATGTGCTTCTGTTGTCATAGATACCATACAGTGCCCAAATTAAAACTGCACCTGTTTTCAGAAGAACAGGCACCTATGGAGCCTGCATTTCTGTAGCCACATGCATAGTTGCTTATTGTAAAACATGCACATCCACTACTGTCATCTTTGTTGGGTGCTGTGCATTTTTATCTGCAGGCAGAAGTTGGTATGTATGTCTTGAAGTGTACATGTGTATCCATAGCTACAGAGAAGTGCAGGACCATGATGTTGGATGTCTTGTTTGTCATCTGGAAACAGTTGTATGTTTTTTGTCTTACTAAATGATGGCCATCTGTGGTTGCTTGTGTGATCTTGTCCTTTTTCCTGCTCTGGGGGGGGGGTTATGGTTGGAAACCCTAACACCACACATTTCCCTGCTTTTGTTGCTTTAACCCTAACTGGTGCATTAATGAAGTTCTTTTGCAATTAATTTCCTTACTTTTTGAGATAGTATAAATGAATCCCCATTTGTCTCCTGGACCTGTGCTCCCATCCCTCCATAGATGTGAAGCCAGGCATCTGCTTTCATGGTGAGTCATTATTCTTAGTCTGAAAGACATTCTAATGACAACAGAGACAAACATTCTCCAGACCAAACCAAGAAAAACTGGTTTTCTGTCAGTGCAATCGAATTGTTCTAGTGGAGTATCTTAATGCATTGACACACATATTTATAAGAATGAATAGCTAAGGCAAGGCAGTTTTTTTTTTAATAAACAGGGACGATATGATGGAAGTATGGAGCAATGTTGGTAAAATAATGAATGTACAGGACTGCAGCCAGTAAAAGGGGGGGGGCAACATTTTTGAAAAAGTTCCAGTTGATCAGCCATTATATAACTTATTCTCTCATTGTTATTCTTAGAATATGAAAAGTAGATGTTATTAAACTTTTCAGTAATGTAGACATGCGTCTGCTACTATACATGTGTAGCCATTTTATCTTTGTATTGTACAGAGAAACAAAGTGTAGACAATGTTTTTTTCACTTTTTGTTCTTTAACTCATTCTATTTATTCACCTGGTTATTTATTTAATACTGCCAACCGTGTTTGTATTGATCATATCTTAAGTCTAATAAAAAAAAAGTATGTTAAAAAAGGACTGCAGCCAGAACACCACTGGAAAGCATGTAAAACAAATAAAAAACTGATAAATAAAAGTGGAATCAAATTCTAATTTAAATGGTTGTAAAAGTATGGAAAGGTAATAAAACTATAATAAGAACCAACCTGTGTTCTTTAATAGGTGAAAGTGAGCAAAGATATGTGTGTGTGGCGTGTGTGTGTGTGTGTGTGTTTGTGTGTGCGTGCGTGTGTGTGTGTGTTTGTTTGTGTGAGACTCTCCACAACAAATGGGCCACACCATGGCATCGGTTGTGAGCATGCTTCACAGGGGTGTAGAGGCTGGGTCCACACCTCCTGCTGTCCCTGCCCATCAATGGCCCACGCATGTCCATCTGTGGGTGGCAGCCACATGACGGTGTTTATGTGCCACATACAAACCCGCAACTGCCTAAATTGGGTGGGCTGCAACAGGTCCTGTGTTGTGTCACTACACCAACAGGTGTGGGACATATGTTGGACACAGAGACCTGAGGTGATGGCTGAGTGCACACTGAGTTCAGGTCAATGCACAGTACAGCATTAGGTACATATCCATATGATGTCACAGAGATCTGCCATGGAAACAGTATGCCAGTGTTGTGTGTTGTGACTGTTTCCTCCCCCCCCCCATGTAATGTACATGTAACCACCCATTCTCCTGGGGTTACTAGAATCCCCTCAGTATCAGTGCAAGGCAGGGAGAGGCAGCTGATGATTAACTAGTTAAATAGGTTTTCACCTGCTCACTTTTCTGTTTACTTGACTTCAGCTGAGATGGAAGTGATGAGCTCATTTGGAACTCTTGCAGCAGCATAACCCTTGTGCCAGCTGTTGAGAAAGGAGTTAGAATGCTGAGACGGAAGTCAGTGTGAGTCAGTGTAGAGTTGCAGTCTGAAGTGAAATGAGTGAGAACTGCTCAGCTGTGGGCTCTGAGTTGAGGGGCCTGCATTCTCACCCTAGTTCTGGTATTCTCCAACTTGCCAAGAGAAGTGGTGGAGACCTTTTCTACAGCAGGATTTCCTGATTTTCATCCCTGGAGGGGTGAAAAGGACTGCTAGTGGATGGATCCAAGGGGCAATCCCCTTTTTGATCCAGGATGTTTTGAAGCTCCCTGAAATGTCTAACAGTGAGCAGATTCTGACTTTTGCTACAGAACGCAAGTACCTGTTCTGTTGTATTACTTGCCTAGAAGGAAGGCACAATTTCTGTTTCTATAAGTACAGACATGCAGGACTGTCTTTGAAGTAAAGCTGGCTGAGGTGTGTGATGTCCAGAGGTATGACTATATCACACTGATCAGGAATTTTACCTTTACGCTACTGAGGTAGTGAATTTGAATTCTGAAGGCTAGGTTTCATTCAAAAGCAATTCAAAAGGTTTCCAAATGTTTTTTTTATTTATAATGCAATCAGTTTACAACCTTTGAGCCAGGGGCTCATTTCCAAAGGTACCTCGTCAACAATGGTAGATAATACAGATAATACAGAAAGCATGGTACATACAAACGAAGAGCATGAGTATAAACAGACATGGGTAAATGGCACATGGTTACAGCAAACATTGGTAGAGTAATACAGAGCAAAATATGGTATTATTGACAACAGGATAATAACAGGGTTTAGCAGCATAACGGTATGTCATGGAAGTGTGGTAACAGCCAAACAGGTCTACTGTGTCAGATTACAAGGAACGTAAAGCATAAGACAGGAACAGTACAGGTAAATCGATAAAGCAGTCAAATGTTTAAGGTGCAACTCTGAAAGAATGGCTAAGTATGGATTTAGGAGCAAAGGGTTGGCAGAAACACATCTGGAGTAACCAGTTCAGAACTAACAGGTTCAGTAAGGGCACCTGGTTACTTTAGACAAGTAGCCAAATGTCTGAAGAGAATTTATACCCCCTGGAGTGGGTTACAGTTTCTTTTCTGGTTATGAAGAAGGGTGCTAGTTAGCAAAATGTGATTTCAGTTGTGGCCAATGCTACTGGAAGCAGTGTTCTATGTCCTACACTATGCGGGAACACAAGTTCAAGATGTTCTATGTCCTACTGACATAGGAATACAAAGAGTTTCTGCCAGAGGCATTTAATTTTGTTGTTCTGCAAGTTCCTAGTGCCAAGATGTGTAAACCTTGGGGGTCCACCCTTGCTATGAAGAACATCTTTTGAATAAATCCACAGTCTAGAACCCCAACTATGATCTAGACAGTTACGTTATTGCTTCCTGTGTGGAGTTACTGGGTACACCGTCAGAAGATAGGTCTAGCATATGCCTAGCAAAAACTCTCCCTAGAACCTGGTTTTGTAAATACCGAATAGGTTATTGCTTTTGTACACACCCACCCATTAATCTCTAGAAGAATGAGCCTGATATACATTCCCAAAACTAGAACTGGTACCATTTCTAAATGTTCTGAGTCTGCGCCTAGTATGGGGTGCCAGGGGTGCTAACTGAGTAAAGTAGCGGGGAGGGGAGGTTACAAAAAATTGGGGCTAGTCTGGGATGTTTAATTAGGGGAGAGAACCAACATTTTTTGCTGAGGCTATGGCTAACATCTTTCTGTCTGGTAGCAGTGTAGCCTAAGTGGAAAGGAAGCTTTGGACAAGGGATTTGTGCCCAGGAAAATGTCACCCAAATGTGATGCTTGTGTGCTTCAAGTACAGTACAAAAACAGAGTGCTGCTTGTGTGTTTTCAACTTGTTAATGGACAGTAAAGCATTGAAGTGTGTGTCCGGGTCTCTGCATCAGAAAGTGCTTAAAGAACTGTTTGGAATTAAATTTTCAAGTGCTAAAACTATTGTGAACTTTAAGGAACAGATTCGGATATGTGCCCTGAAAGTTTCATGTGCTTAGTGTGCAAATTGGGGGAGTCACTAGAGAAAATGTTCAGAAACTGTGGTAAGAATGGTCAAAACAGTTTGCCTGCCACGGAAATTGCAACTGAGGAAAAAAGTTACAGTTTGCAGTTTAAATTTGCTCCTGCTGAGTGATCGCCATGAAGAAAGAGCAAGCACAGAGAGAGAGAGAGAGAGAGAGAGAGAGAGAGAGAGAGAGAGAGAGGATCATTTACATGGCATGGAGTGATTGGTGCAGTTGCATCCAGTCTCACAGAGGAGAAAGAGAGTTGTGTGTGAGCTGTTTAGACCAGAATCAACCATCAAGGAGCTTGTGAGCATTCTAAACTTTTGCAAACAGACTTGTAAAGTGTAATTTCAGGCTCAACCTGTATTCCGACTGATGGGAGAGTGATCGAGGCATTCATGACTATGACTGGTGGGATCGCCAACCCATTTCACCCCAGAGGCCTCCCTCGAATCGGCAGCAGGTCAAAATTTTCCACCAGAGGGACCCAGCTACTGAATATAGTGAGTAAACAAGTACACTGTGCAAATAAACTGTGTGTGAATGCAAAGCCAGCTAAACCTGTGTGCAGACAGTGTGATTTCTGTTCAAAGAAGGACTGCGAACTGGCCCAGTGGAGCTGAGGGTTCAGGCGCTGGATGCCACACTTTGTGCTATGCTAGTGACCCATGTTCGGGAATAAGCATGAATCACAGGGGGTTGGCTAGGAGGAGGAGGATCACGTGTCCTGGGGACAGCTCTCCTCCTCCGGGGTAGGGGGATATGACCTCCGAGGTGCCAGCTGCTAGCAGCAGCTGGGGGCTGTGCAAGCTTCAGGGCAAACAAAAAGAGATGGCACTGATGGCGTCTGGTGAGCAATGCATGAAGTGTGAGTTGCAGCATCATTGATGCCATTGCATGCCAGTGCCATGGGGGGCTACCTACAAGAAGAAAAAAAATTCTCGGCAGTATGATACCTGCCCTGATGGCACTGCTATGGACAAGCCCAAGTCAGCCCCCTCCTTGGTCCACCCTCCATGTCTCTGCAGTGGCGAGGTAAGTACCCGCTGCAATGTAGTCTGGGAAGGGCTGCGGCAGGAAGGTGTAGCTCTGGCCATGACCAGGGTGGTGGCCGTGAAGGCTGGCTAGAAGGGGGGAACCACAGTCTGACGTGAGAGGAGTGAGAACTGCTCAGCTGTGGGCTCTGAGTTTAGGAGCCTGCATTTTCACTCTAGTTCTGGTATTCTCCAGCTTGCCAAGAGAAGTGGTGGAAACCTTTTCTACAGCAAGATTTCCTGATTTTCATCCCTGGAGGGGTGAAAAGAACTGCTAGTGGATGGATCCAAGGGGCAATCCCCATTTTGATCCAGGATGTTTTGAAGCTGCCTGAAATGTCTAACAGTGAGTGGATTCTGACTTTTGCTACAGAAAGCAAGTACCTGTTCTGGTGTGTTCCTGCCCAGAGGGAAGGCACAATTTCAGTGTCTGTAAATACAGACACACAGGACTGTCTTTGAAGTAAAGTTGGCTGAGGTGTGTGATGTCCAGAGGTATGAATACCACACTGTTTGGGAGTTTTCACCTTTACACTACTGAGGTGGTGAATTTGAATCCTGAATGCCAGATTTCATTCAAAAGCAATTCAAAAGGTTTCCAAATGTTTACAGTACAACTCTGAAAGAATGTCTGAGTATGGATTTGGGAGCAAAGTGTGGGCAGAACCCCATCTGGAGTGACCAGTTTAGATCTAACAGGTTCAGTAAGGGCGCCTGGTTACTTTAGACAAATAGCCAAGTGTCTGAAGAGAATTAATACCCCCTGGAGTGGATTACAGTTTCTTCTCTGGTTATGAAGAAGGGTGCTAGTTCTTAGCAAAATATGTTTTCAGTTGTGGCCAGTATACCACTGGAAGCAATGTTCTATGTCCTATGACATATGGGAATACAAGTCACAGCCTACCCCCCCAGGCTAACAGGGAAGGACTCAGGGAGACCAAAAAAGGAGGCGTAGAAGAGACGAGATGGAGGCTAGTGAAGGGAAGGGGGCATTATGGAGGGTGGTCCCATTGAATGCAAGAAGCCTAGGAAACAAATCCGTTGAGCTACAGGCACTCTTAGCAGTGCGGAGGGTGGATATTGCAGCTGTCACAAACGTGGGCAACTGAGCACCAGGACTGGGATCTGGCAATCCCAGGATACAAATTATACAGGAAGGACCGTAAGGAGGGTAGGGTAGAGTGGGGTGGCAATCTATGTGAGGGACGGGATCAAATGCACAAAAGACAAGGGAGAAGAATGGAGAACAGAGGCAATCTGGCTGCAGCTCCTAGACTCAAGGGGTAGGAAACTAAGGTTTGGGGTGGTATACAGGCCGCCATCCCAGTCTGAGGAGCTTGACAGGGAGCTAACGGGACAAATCAAAAAGGTATGTAGAAAAGGGAAGGTGGTCATTGTGGGGGATTTCAACTTGCCGGGGGTTGACTGGAGCATTCCGGTCACCTCCAGTGCTAGGAAGCAAGTGCTCCTGGATGTGATCCAGGATGGTCTCCTGACACAGTTGGTTACAGTACCTACTAGGCTAAAGAACACTTTAGATCTGTTATTTTTGAATGGGGAGGCAGTGAGGGAAATAAAGGTAGAGGACCCACTATCCGACAGTGATCACCAAACGGTGTGGTTTAATATCACGATGTGTGGGGAGCCAGAGAAATCAGTTACTCGGGTGGTAAAGTTCAGGAGGGTGGACTTTGGGAGGATGCAGGAAGTACTGAAAGAGAAACTGGAGGGCATAAGGCATGAGATGGACGTGGAGCTGAAATGAGATATTATTAAACAGGGGGGTTACAGAGGCAACAGGAGCCTGCACCAAGGCACAGAGTAAGAGAAGCAGAGCAAGAAAACCATGCTGGTTGAACAGTGAGGTTGTGGAGGTGGTGAGGGCAAAACGAGTGGCTCACCAGAGGTTTAGGAGGACAGGGAAGGAAGTGGACAGGGGAGAATATGCAATATGGTCCAGGGAGGTGACCAGAAAAGTGAGAGAAGCCAAGACCCAGAGGGAGCTGAGATTAGTACAAGGAATTAATGGGGGGGAGAAAGATTTCTTCAGATTCATCAGGGAGAAAAGAAAGTGCAAGGAGACAATAGTGAGGATAAAAAGGGGTGGGGAGTGGACGGAAAAGGGTGAGGAGCAGGCAGAATCACTGAATGAATATTTTTGTTCCATGTTCACAGAAGAAAAGGGGGGACCACTACCAGCATGGGCTGGGAGGGTGGGAACAGGAGGAGAGGAAGTGACAGATGGAAGAATTGAGGCAAGTAGAGTCCTAGAGGGACTGAGGACACTGAAGGTAGACAAGGCACAAGGGCCGGATGGTATCCACCTCAGGGTGCTGAGGGAGATGGCAGAGGTGTAGGCAGAGCCACTGGCAGATCTGTACAGCACCTTACTGGAGTCAGTATGTGTGCCACTGGACTGGAGGATGGCACAAGTAGTGCCATTACACAAGAGCGGGCCAAGGGATGAACCGGGTAGTTATCATCCGGTAAGTCTCACATCCATAGTGTGCAAACTCATGGAAATGATACTAAAGGAAAGACTGGTGTTGTACCTGGAGGACAATGGCCTCCAGGATGTGAGGCAGCATGGGTTTGTTTCAGGGAAATCTTGTCTAACCAACCTGATACAATATTATGACTGGGTGACAGGTGAACTGGATAAGGGTCATGTGGTGGATGTTCTTTACTTGGACTTTAGCAAGGCCTTCGATTTAGTGCCTCATGGGTGGCTTGGGGGGAAGTTAACTGGTGTAGGAGTAGGGGCAAAAATGATGAACTGGATTACAAGCTGGCTGAGTGGGAGGCTGCAACGGGTGGTGGTGAGAGGGGAGCTCTCAACTCTAAGGCCGGTGATGAGTGGGGTGCTACAGGGCTCTGTGTTGGGGCCAGTATTATTTGGACTCTTCATATCAGACATTGGACATGGGGTGGTGAGCAAGGTAAGTCTGTTTGCTGATGACACCAAAATTGGAGCAGTGGTGGATGGAGAGGAGGGGTGGAAGCAGCTGCAAGGGGACCTAAGCAAGCTAAAGGAGTGGTCAGAGAGGTGTCAGCTGGGGTTCAATGCAAAGAAGTGTAAGGTTATGCAGTTTGTGGTGAAGAACCCAAGGGGAGAATACTGGCTGGAGGGTTAAGCTGGGGATCACTGAGGAGGAGGAGAAAGACCACGGGGGTAATGAAAATGGGGACCATGATCAACACTGCCCAGTGCAGGAGAGTGGCTGCAAAAGTGAATAAAATGCTGGGGTGCATAGTGAGGGGGTTTTCATCCAGGCAAAGTGAGGTGATCTTGCCCCTCTACAGATCACTGGTAAGGCCGCACTTAAAGTGTTGTGTGCAGTTTTAGAGGCCATACCTAAAGTGTGATATCAGGCTGCTGGAGGGGGTGCAGAGGAGGGCAACAAAGATGATATGTGGAATGGAGAGGAGAGACTATGACAGCAGGCTGGGAGATCTCAATATGTACTCCCTGGAGGATAGAAGGGACAGGGGGGACATGATGGAGACATTCAAGTATCTGAGGGGAACCAATAAGGATGGGGCAGATGGGGTCTTTAAGTTAAGGAGGGGGAGGGTCACCGGGGGCACAGGCTAAGAATGGAGGGGGGAAGATTTAGGAAGGAAATGAGGAGACACTATTTCACAGAGAGAGTGGCAGCAAAATGGAACGCCCTACCAGAATGGGTGATATCATGTAAATCTGTGAACAGCTTCAAAAGGGCATGGGACAGGGAACAGGGGGGATCGAGGGTGGAGGGTGGCAGTGGGATGACAAAGGAGGGGGGTTGGGGCAGCTGCAAACTAGGGTGTTGGCTGCACACTTGAGCAGACTTAGATGGACCGGGAGGTCTGTTTCTGCTGGCACATTTGTATGTTCGTATAAGTCCAAGAAGGTTTTTTTTTTTTTCTCCCTCCTACTGCCCCACCAGAGCCGCACCATCGGGAGTCACCCATTAAGCCTGCCACTACCAGTGCCTACCTTACAACCTCCGGTCCCTCTATCCGGCCTTGGAAACCCCCCGGGCGGGGCCAGGGTAGGGGCAACACCCAAATTTTGTAAGTCTTGTCAGGGTCCTTGAGGCGGCAGGCAGGCACTGGCACAACGGGACCCGGCTCGGCGCTCCATCTTCCTGGCTCTGTGGGGATGATTTCCGATGTTCCTTGTGGGATGCTTGTGTGCCCGTACATCATGGCATCAGCCGATGTCTGCAACATCCCTCCCCCTCCTTCCACAAAGAAGCAGCCCCTGAGGTTGATTGGCTGCTGGCCTACACCTGCAACCAATCATACCCCCAAGACTCCAGCTTGCTGTCGCACCCCCAGCCTCTACCAGGGGTCGCTGCTTGCTGGGTTAGAAGTCCCCCCTTCCCCAGAGAAGGTGAGATGTTGCCGGACGCTCCAGCCTGTCTCCCCCCAGCCAACCCCCGGCAGCCTGAGCTCACTCCAGAACCCGGGTCACCGGCATGGTGTGAGGTGTGGTGTCCAGTGCCTCAACCCTCAGTGCCACCGGGCCGGCCCATACAATATATTCTATGTCCTACTGAGGTGGAAATACAAATAGTTTCTGTCAGATGCATTCGATTTTGTTGTTCTACAAGTTCCTAGTGCCAGGGTGTGTAAATCTTGGGGGTCCACCCCTGCTTTGAAGAACATCTTTTGAATAAAGCCACACTCCAGAACCCCAACTATGGTATGGACAGTTATGTTACTGCTTCCTGTGTGGATTTACTGGGTACCCCTCCAGAAGATAGGTCTAGCACATGCCTACCAAAAACTTCTCTCCCCAGAGCCTGGTTCTGTAAATACCAAATAGGTTATTGTTTTTGTACACTCCCACCCATTGATCTCTAGATGAATGAGCCTAATATACATTCCCAAAGCTATGGGCTGTACCATTTCTAAATGTTCTGAGTCCATGTACCCAGTATGGGGTGCCAGGCATGCTGAATAAAGTAGTGGGGGGTAGTTACACACATCATACCTGTTGATGCATGTGGGCATCTGTATGTGTGTCACAATGTTCGACTCCAGTGCCACTGTCACAGCGTAAATAGGATATGTGCTAGGAAAGTACAACAGTGCATCACAACATTAGTCCACACCTGCCGGCTGGGTTTAGTGCATGTGTGACAGCATCATTCAACAGCACCTCACAGAATCACAGAATCGGTACTAGTCTTCAGCCATAAGCCATAAGACTCGACAATTACATTACTACCTTAAACAATATTTTTTATGATCCATAAAATGATACAGGGATTTTTTAAAGCGTTCAAAGGATTCGATAGTCACAACATTGCTAGGAAGTCTATTCCATATGTTGATGACATTGGTTTATCCATTGGCTTCTTAGACTTGTTCTGTACAGTCCACCTTTAAGTTGAAACTGATGGAACATGCGGGCCCGATTCCAAGACAGCTCGCCAGATGTAAATGTATTACGCTAGCCCGAATGGCATAAATGAAAGAGGTTATGACTTGCCATATGCCATAATTTTGCAAAGAACACTTATGCTGCAAACTAACTATGTCAAATGCAAGTTACGACACAGTTACACCAAACAAAGTATACGCCACTGCGTAATGCAGCTTGTGACATGCTTAATGCAACAGTATACAGGTTTAGTGCATGTGTGACAGCATCATTCGACAGCACCTCACAGAATCACAGAATCGGTACGAGTCCATCGCCATAAGCCATAAGACTCAACAATTACATTACTACCTTATACAATATTTTTTATGATCCATAAAATGATACAGGGATTTTTTAAAGCATTCCAAGGATTCAATAGTCATAACATTGCTAGGAAGTCTATTCCATTTGTTGATGACTCATTGGTTCATCCATTGGTCTCCTAGATTTGTTCTGTACAGTCCACCTTTAAGTTGAAACTGATGGAACATATGGGGCCCGATTTCAAGACAGCTAAGCCAGATGTAAATGCATTACGCTAGCTCCAAATGGCATAAATGTCAAGTTATGCCTGCGACTTGTGACATGCAATTTCAAAGGAACACTTATGCTGCAAGCAACAACCACTACGTCAAATGCAAGTTACGACACAGTTATGCCAAACAAAGTATGGGCCACTGCATGATGCAGCTTGTGACATGCCTAATGCAACAGTATGATAGAAATGCTATTCCAGTACAGGAGGCATATGTAAATACACCAGAAGAGGATGACATAAATTAGACCAATGAATAGCTGGTCTAACCAGAGCACAAGCATATATAACCCCCCCCCCCCCCCACACACATAGTCAGACAGCAGTGTAGCGTGACATATAGCGCAATGTCAGTAATGTCAGCCCTACTGGGCATTATGTTAGCAGAGCACCAGGAGCACAGGCACACCAGGCACTAAGACAGGACCCAGGGGACTGAGCCACAGTGTCCAACAACGGTACCAAGGCCACTGGTGCAGAGAGTGAGACACCCTTGCAAAACCTTTGAGGACCTGACCAAACAGCAGTGCATAGCATGCTATAGGTTCAGCAAAAACTGCATCAGGAAACTATGCCAGGACCGGAGTGGGGACCTATGCAGCACCAGCAACAGGGGCCACCCACTGCCACTGGAGGTGTGCATGAGCACAGCACTGTGCTTCCTCACCAACGGCACATTTCAAATGGCCACAGGGGACACAGTGGGCATCTCCCAGCTGGCAGTGTCCAAACACCTGAGGAGGTTCCTTGCGCCCTCACACGGCGCACCGTGTAACACATCAGCTTCCCACAGGATACCCAACAGCAGTGCCACGTGAATCAGGCATTCTACGATGTGGCGCAGTTCTCCTGTGTGTTAGGTGCCATTGACCACACACATGTGGCCATCAAGGCCTCAACCGAGGATGGGGATGCCTACATAAATAGGAAGGGGTACAACTCAATGAACATCCAGGTGGTCTGTGACAGTGGATGTCCTATCCTAGATGTGGTGGCCAAGTGCCCCGGATCCTGCCATGACTCCCACATCTACAGGAATTGTGAGCTACAGGAGGCCTTTGGGAGAGGGGACATCATTGGTGGATGGCTCGTAGGTATGTACCGTGGGGAATGACAACTGCAAATGTATGCAAGCGGCAGTGTGTGTGTGAGTGGCAGACAGTGAATGCGGGTGTGAGTGGATACAGTGGCACAACAGAGGCACAGGGTGGACAGGCACTGCAGGGGTCAGATGTGATAGTTATGCAGACATGTGGCACGGCACACACAGGACGCAGGCAGGGCCAAGACACAGACACAGTGCAACACACAGGGGCCTGGGATGGCCTCACAATGCCCAAGGGAAGCCCATGCAGTGCATGGACACAGCCAAGGATGTGTGTGTGACTGAGAGTGCGTGCCTGCATGAGTGAGCATGTGCATGCGGCAGTGCATGCCATGCAGAGGATAGTTAGATGCTGATGACAGATCTGCACATAGCAACATGCATCTAACCTCTCCCCCCTTCCCAACAGATGACAGTGGATACCACCAGATGCCATGGCTGATGACACCTGTGAGAACACCCCAGACAGCAGCCGAGGAGCAATACAACGAGTCCCACTCCAGCATGAGAGGGGTCATCAAGTGCACCTTCGTCCTACTGAATTCCCACTTTTGATGCCTCAACACCTCGAGGGGGGTGCTTCAGTACAGCCCGGTGATGACCTACAGGATAGTGTTCTCCTGCTACATCCTCCAGTCAGTCCAGTCAGTCAGTCCATCCAGTCAGAATAGCAAAGGCCCAAACTGAGGAAAAGATAGCCAACTCTGTTAAGAAGGGCAATAAAACATTTTATAGGTACATTAGGGAGTGAAGAAAGACCAGGGACGGAATAGTGAAGCTTAATAAAGGGGAGGGAAAGTGGGCAGAGGCTGACAGTTAAAACACAGGGACACTGAATGAATATTTCTGCTCAGTATTCACAATGGATGAGGAGTTGTTACCAAGTGCTGTTGTTATACTTTTTCTTATCTGTAACTGTCATTTGCTCATGCCTACTTGGCCCAGGCAGAGCACCTTACCTGGTCAACAAAGTCATAAATAAAATAAATATCAGACACAGATCTCCCCTCAGTCTCCTATATTTAAGGCTATACAGTCTGAGATTCATCAATCTGTCTTTACAGTCTACATTCCTTAGTTGTTCTATTTTCCTAGTCATTTTCCTTTGTACCCCCTCTACTACTTTGTTGTCTGAAATTGTGTGCGCTGCCCACATTTGGACACAGTATTCCATATGTGGTCGAACCAGAGACCTGTACAGGGGGCCCACAACTGTACTGTCTCTGCTCTTGAAGTTTCTGTAGATTTGTTCCATCATTTTTTTGGCTTTACTAGCTGCTATTTTGCATTGCTCTGATGGCAAGTTTTCTATAATCATCACCCACAGGTCTCTTTCTGTTATTGTTTCTGTAATGGTATTGTTGTAAAGATACTATTCTGCTCTCGTGTTGTTGCAGTCCATATGCATAATCTTTCTCAAGATTTAGTTTTAACTTATTTGTAATGCCTGGTCACTTATATGAATTGTTTCTGTTTGAAACTGGTTTATAGATTTTGTGTTATTAACAATACAACCTTTTTTTATGTCATCAGTGAACTTAGAAATCCACCAGTCTGATGTTGTCTGCAAGGGCACAACGTATATGGTGAAAAGTATGGGACACAATACATTTCACATTAGTTTACCATCCAGTACTGTAGCCCCAGCTCATTATAACAGAATTCACACACTGTTGCAGACCAAGATAGCAGTGTATTGCCTGAACACCTACCTGTTCCTGTGGAACTCATCTCCTGGGACATGTTGATGTCTACTGTTTCAAGCGCAGATGTCAGCCTACTGCTTGCAGTTCCAGTGAGCTGTGCAGGTGGTACTGTGTCCCCACTGAAATTGCCCAGGCAATTCACACATGGTAATGCATGCAAATTAGGCCATAATGACATGCTGATGTGGTGGTTTTCACTCCAACTGCCTGTGTAGGCTAATTTGCATAGCAACTCCAAATATTGCAGTCAATAGTGCTGGGAAAACATGTTTGCACCAGGCAAACAATTACTGCTGTGGTGCAGCGCTAACTAGCTTGAGCGGTGCAATATGCATTTGTGCCACCCATAGTAAGTATCCATGATGAGGTTATCGCTGGGAAGGTCATGCAAGGGTCATGCATGCTCAGTGAGGCCATTCTGTGTTAGCTGCACCATCCTTTGCTATCCCTGCATTAAGTTACATGCATTTCCAATTATGTTCTGGACAGCATTCCATGCACATTGGTGTCAGAGTGTTGTTTCTCCCAGTGACAGACCAACTATGGCTGACAGAAGAAGGCTCAGGGCAGTGATTCAGGGGGGCCAGAGGTGGGGGGAGGTGGAGCTGGCCAACATGGTGCAGCTGGTGCAGGCCAGAGAGTACCTGATCTTTGGTGAGGTGCACAAGAAGGATAGCCCTTGGCATGAGGTGTGGGCATCTGTGGTGTGCCACCTCACTTCCCACACAAGCACCCAATGCACTGGGGAGCAGTGCAGGCACCATTTCATGAACCTGCAGTGCAGAGAGAGGCAGAGGCTGGACGGGTTCCAGTGCATGGTGCATGATGGCACTGTACCTGTGCCAGGTAAGTGAACACATTTATCATAGCCCAGCTTTAGGCATGTCAAAGGGTGTGGCAGGCATGCACACAGTACACATGTGGGTACATGTGTTTAGGATAGGTCACTGCATACGTGCCCATCATGCTGCAGGATCATTCTTATGCATTGCTGTGTGTGCACCATTATGGGTACAGTGGTGTTTGTGTGTAGGTCAACAGTGCCTGTGTATGTGGTGGTACATGTGGTATCATGTGACAGATATCAGTGTGCTCCATCATTGGCAGTGTAACACATGTTCCCCACCCCATATACCCTATGCAAGCCACTGCTCTTTCCTGGCCTTTGCCCCCCTCACCAAGAAGAAAAGGTCACTGGGGGAGGTAGGCCAAGGGTGAGATATCAGGCTGGTTCTGCTGAATGGGGGGGGGGTGGTACAGATGCTGATATTCCTATCAGTCAGGTGTGGGAAGCCCTCCAGTCCCTAAAAAATGATAAATCCCCGGGATAGGCTTCACCTAAATCTGGTAGGGAAGGAAGTTCTCAAACGGGGGATGACGGTTTTCATTCAGGCTAGATGGGGTTTAAACTTGTGAAGGGGGGTACTGCCGGGCTGATCCTGCCATCCATACTGCCGGTAGGACTGGCCTGCAACCCCATGGGGGGGGATAGACGGTACCCTAGGAAAGAAGTGTGGATGGACATACAAAAGATCTGGGGAGGATATGGTAAAGAGGTGTAGAAACAAGGATTGGAGGGTGGCTTTAATAAATGCCAGGAGCCTGGGGAATGAAATGCCTGAGTTCTAGGCCATGTTTTTTGAGGGTGGGATGGATATAGCGGTGGTCACTGAAACTTGGGCCACCCCTGTCCATGACTGGGACCTTAATCTGAGTGGGTACCTTGTGCTAAGGACGGACAGAAGGGTGGGCAGAGGGGGAGGAGTGGCAATGTTCATTGGGGATAACATCGAAATTATGAGAGTGGAGGAAGCAGAGGGCAATGTGGAGGCCCTATGGGTCACCTTGTGAACCTCTGTGGGAGGTAAGATCAAGTTGGAGGTGGTATATAGGCCCCCAGGACTAGCAGAGGACATTGAGGATTGCCTGTTGGCTAACATTAAGGTGCAATGTGGACTGGGAGGAGAAGGAGTGGTGTTGATGGGGGAACCTTAATATGCCAGCTACTGATTGGGGTGCTATGACATCCACTGTAACTAGGGAGAAGAAGCTGCTGGATGGCTTCCTGGATGCGTTTCTCAATCAGCAGGTGATGGACCAATGAGGGAGGGTCATATCCTGGATGTGGTTTTAGCAGATGGGGATCTTGTATGAGATCTGGTTGTGGAAGAACCCCTGGCTGGGAGCGACCACACACAGTCTGGTTTTGGCTTAAACTGGGGGGGGGGGATCATTCAAGGACAATGAAAGTTGATTTTAGGAGGTCAGACTTTCAGAACATGGGGGAAATTCTCAAGGGGCATTTGTGGGAGATAAAACCAGGTTTGGACATGGAAGGTAGGTGGGAGATCATAAAGCGGGGGTTACAGGAGGCCACCAGGACCTGTGCAAGAGTGTAGCACAAGGGCAGTAGGTCTCGAAAACCATGCTGATGGACCAAGGAAGTCCAGGAGGTGGTAAGGGAGAAGAAGGCTGCCTAAAGTAGGTACAAAAAAATGAGAAGAGAGAGGGATAGAGAGAACTATCACCTTGCAACCAGGAAAGTCACCAGAGTGGTGAGGGGGGCAAAGGTCTGGAAAGAGCAGAAGCTTGTACATGGGATATGGAGTGGGAAAAAGGAGTTATTTAGGTATATTGTTGAGTGGAGGAAGGTCAAGGGTCAGCTCAGTAGGTTGAGGACAGCTGGGGGTGGATGGAAGGGGATGGAGAGCAGGAGGAGGTATTGAATGAGTACTTTGCCTCAGTGCTCACTAGGGAGGAGGCTAGAGAACTTCCAAAAAAGGTGCTGAAGGACACAGAAGGTGCAGCAGACCTGACTATTGGGGTACCTGCTGAAGAACAAGCAGCTGGGGGAGGTAGGCTAGGGGCGAGATATCAGGCTGATTCTGCTGAGTGGGTGAGGTAACAAATAATGATATTCCTATCGGTTGAGTGTTGGAAGCCCTCCAGTCCTTGAAAAAGGATAAATCTCTGGGGCTTGATGCTATTCATCCCAGAGTACTGAGGGAGTGGGCGGATGTTTTGGCTATGCCATTGATGGATCTCTTTAACATGTCGCTCCAGACAGGGAGGGTGCCAAGGGATTGGAAGCAGGTGCATGTTGTGCCCATCTATAAAGGGGGATCAAGAGACGAGCCAGGAAACTACAGACCTGTCAGTTTGACGTTGGTGGTGGGGAAGGTAATGGAGATCATACTTAAGGAAAGGCCGGGAGGTTTCTTGGAGGACACGGGTTACTTGGATGACCGTCAGCATGGGTTTGTGCCAGGTAGATTGTGTCAAACAAACCTCGTAGAGTTCTATGAGTGGGTGACATCAGCACTTGACAGGGGGAGACCAGTGGATGTACTGTTCCTGGACTTCAGCAAGGCATTTGATTTAGTCATTCACATTGGCCTAAGGGAGGAGCTGGGGGCGGGTTGGGGTAGGCAATTGATGGTTATGTGAATTGGAAATTGGCTTTCAGTTCACACTCAGCAGGTAGTGGTCAAGGAACAGGGAGGTAATTTAGCCAATGTACCACAGCCTCGTCAAACCACATCTTGAGTACTATGTGCAGTTCTGGAGGCTGCACCTAAGGAGGGACATCCAACTCCTGGAAAGGGTTCAGAGGAGAGCAACCAGAATGATCCGGGGCCTGAGGGATATGACATATGAGGAATGACTAGGGGAGTTCAACCTGTTCTCGCTGGAGGAGAGAAGGAACCAGGGGGACATGACAGAGGTCTTCAAGTAACTCTGGGGAGTATATAAGGTAAGCCAAGATAGGATCTTTCGACTGAAGGAGGGTGAAATAACCAGAGGACACAGTTGGAAGACTGAGAGTTGTAGGACTGGGGGGAAAGGAGGAGGAGGAGGTACTTCACCGAGAGAGTGGTGGAACCATGGAATGCACTGCTCAGGGAGCTGGTACAGGCAGCTACACTGGAGGGATTCAAGAGAGGGTGGAACATGTATAGGCAAGGGGTGAAGTAGAGGCTGGTTTGCCTGGGGGGCAGGACTGGGGGATGGAGTAACAGTGGAAGGAGACAGATGGAGGGCTATGGTACCTAATCAGGGTGCTGAAGCACGAGCAGACTTGATAGACCAATAGGTCTACTCTGCTGGTGTCTAGTATGTTATGTTAGTATGTGCACATATATGTCACAATGGTTGTGCACTTGGCTGGTGTGTCTACAATACTGAAACAATCAGTCACACCTCTGTACATTAACAAGGTGTGCTGTGGGGGGCCTATTGGCCACACACTGTCCAGACATATGTGCAGGTTGCAGACACACTACTGCCTGTATTCCAGGGATGGTGGCAATGGACCATCCCTGTGGGTGGACATGGTGCATACTGTGTGACTGGGCCAGGACTGTCGCTGATCAATGCCACACATGTTAATAACATCTGCCCGGTGTGGGCAAACACATGCCCGTAAGTGATGGATAGCTGCCAGTCAGGTTATCTGAGCTCACTGCGGTGTGTCCATGTGCACCACTGGCCATGTGACATTGGGACCTGCTGTGTCCAGTGATCATCCAACACACATGTCCATCTCAGTAATAGGCACTGTAGTGGTGCTCTCTGTGTGGGGTGTGCTAGCCACAGCTGTGCCACCATATCCCCTGTCTACCATAGTCATATAAGACGTATGGGCTGATCACTGGACCACCACCTGTACATATTGACAGTGTGGCATAGGCCATTGGGAGCACAGGCAGGTCATAGGCGTGGCCCATCCATGCTGTACATTGGGGGTATACTGTCAGGTATGCCATTCAGTTGTCTGTCTCCCACAGGACATCTGCGCTTGGTGCATACAGATGTGTACACGTCTGTCCCACTGTTGTCTGTACATTGCTACTCCAGTTGATGTCAGATGGTCTAGCATGTGTGCCGTACATGGACTATTACAGTACATTGTACCAACATTGCACATGTGTCCCATACACCATATGCTGGTTGGGGAGGGACACACTACACTGTCTGACAGTTGCACACAGTGTAACTGGCACAATTTAGGGGGAGGATTATTGATGTCCATGATGGTACTGACACTGTTCTATTCTCTTCACTCTGCAGACTGCACCACCAGGGGACAGTAGCGAGGGCACAGCCCGGGGGCCATGGCTCATGGCCAGCAGTGACAGGCAGCAGGATGCCACACATAAGCATGCTCCTTTGTGGTTTATAGATGTTACATACTGTACCTTGCTGGGTGGGGTATGATTGGTAATCCTTTATAGCACAGTGTTGCCACCATATGTGCATTTACCCTGTGTCATGTCACTGGTCCCAGGGGCACGTGGCCATGTGGGTGCCCATGGTGCAGTGCTGCTGGGCAGGGCATCTCACACACACTGCAGCCTGTGGTACAGTGCACCTGGCCACTGCCTAGCCTGGTCACACAGCCGGTGGGCCTGTGTTGTGACAGCACATGGCTACTCACAGTCCTGCACTGCTGCGTCATGGTGCGTCATGCATGCTCAAATCATGCAGTGGTTGTACTCTGCATGTAGCATTCACCTACATGCCCTCCTTGGTGCTGCTGTCCTGCTGTCCTGCATCTGCACCCTGGGTGTTGCATGTCAGCCATTTAATGGCCCTGTCTCGCATGTATGTCTGTGACATGCTGGCATGGGTATGTCTACCTCCTTGCACCTTGCACATCAGACTACACGTGGTGGCCTACAGTCCACTGTGGGCACGTCAGTCAACAATGATGGTCCATGTAGGGGTGATGTTATTCCACTGTGTTATCCATGTGTGCTGTGCATGGACCTTCTGCTATGATTCCACAGTTGTATTGTACCATTGATTGTAGCTGTCTCCTACTGTGGCATGTGGTGTACTAATCCTCTACATCTGCCATGGGCTTGTTTGCATTGTATACATTGTAAGGCAGCCATGTGGTGTGGGGTGTTCATGACTGTATCATGATGGTTGGGTGCATTGTCTGGTTCCTGTGGTTGTGTGTATGGCCACAGTATGCATCATTCACATTCCATGTCTATGTCCTGGGCATGGACTATTCAGACATTGTATATGCACAGTGGTGTGGGCATGTGTGTGCCATCCATGTGAGGCATGCATGCTGGTCACAATGCACCATGCTGTTCCAGTGTGCCACCATGACTAGGCCATGCTACACATTGTGGCCACTGACCGGGTGTCTCTATGAGGGTGGTGTTGCTACTGTTTTGTTGCTCAGTGGTGTCTCATGACCTAGTATACTGTGGCCAATACACCACCACACAACACACATATGCCATGTACAGTCGGTGTGGCTCTCTGGGGGAGTGTGGGAACACTTGCACTGGGTCTCTATCACAGCCCTGTGCTTTGGTATTACAGGCCACAGTATGTTGACCCTGTGGACAGGAGATGCGTAGTTTCTGATAGTGATTTTGCAATGCTTCTTAGGGCTACATTATGTTCTGGTAGGCAGGATTTCATGGACATTGTGATGCTCCAGTTTATTTGATCGTGCTATGGGTCTGACTGGGAGTTACCTCAGGGGTGCTGTGTGGCATTACTTTGTCATAGGCAGCATTGGGTGTGCATAAGGTGGCATCCCATTAGTGGTGGTGGGGGGGGGATGGCCATACCAGCCTTTACATCTGCATGGGGTGGGCATGTGGGTGCCATGGGGTATTGTGATACTGCATACTGGCATATGTCAGGTGGTGTCTGCACTGTTCCCATTGTTGGGTACATGGGCCTACTGGTTGGGACATGCTGTCCTTCTCTGAGGTCACATTCTGAGCTATACATTACTACACAGTGTCTGCACACCATACTTACAAGGGCATCTTTCCCCCCATAAGTACATGTTGCACATCAGCATGGGTGAGACAGCCAGAGAAGGATGAGGGCTGGGATAACTTGCTTCAGAGGATTATCTGACAGCAGAGAGTCATGATGGAGCAACAGGCTCTGATGGTACGCCTTGCTACATGCACTGTAGAGCTCCTGGAGGGGCTGGTGCATGAGCAATGGCCAGTGGCAGAGCAGTAGTCTCCTCCATTCCTTTGTTATTTTACCTCTTCCCCGTTCCCCCTCTCCCTTGTTAGTCATTTGATATGCATAATGTTTTACACGTATATAGGTGCCAATATCCCTGTTCCCCCTCACCCTTGTTAGTCATTGCTATACAAAACCTTTTACTTGTATATAGTTGCTAATATATCTGTCCCCCCATCTTGTTGTTCATGTGTTTGTATACAGATGTCAGTTGTATATGGTTTCCATGCTGACATTCATTAAAGAGCTAGTGTACTGCTTGGGGTGAATAGTAATTTTCAGACGCAGTCAGCTATCACTTCTTATATCGCAAGTATTTTTTTCTTTTCTGTTTGTTAATTTGAAAATTTTCCACTTGGCAGTACTGGGGTGATGTGTGGGCACTCTGGAGGAAAAGAAAAGTCAGTTCTGCTCCTCCCACTACATCATCAGAAATGAGACCAAACACCTTGAGACACCACCATCTTTGCAGCCTGAGCAGTGACTCTCACAAGCTACCAATCAAAATGCAGGAAATTGTGACATCACTTGTAACCAGAGAGAGCCAATCCCTGCTGCTTCATGTGAAAGTGAAACCTGGCAGTGAGAAATGGTTTTCATTGGCTACTAGTGATGTCATAGTTAGTGTGATCTCAGTGTTGCTGTAATGGGAGGAACAGAACTGACTTTTTTTTTTTCCTCCAGAGTGCTGCTTGATGCACCACCCCAGTAGTGCCAGGTAGAAAGTCTTCTAATTAGCAAACAGAAACACTATCAACACGACCCTTTCCTCTGACTTCAACAATATCCAAAACTGGCTATACGTCCACAAACTGGCTGTCAACACTAGCAAAACTAAAGCCATGCTGCTTGGATCAGCCCCAAAGCTTTGGGCTTGCATAACAGCACTGATGGTGCAGGCCTTAGAAGGTCAATTACTGGAATGTGTGACCTCTTTCAAGTACCTGGGCATCCTGCTAGATCAATATCTTGATCTCAATCTTCTTGTACAGTCTGTTTGCAGAGCTGTCAACTCCAAACTGGGTGTTGCATATAAGACTAGTATATGCTCATGCCATCGGCTAAAATGGCCACTGCGAGGGGAATTCTGCTCCCCACCCTAACTTATGGGGCTCCCTTATTTGGGTCTGCTCATAAAACTGACCTACTCAGATGGGATATTACGTATAACAACATATGTCGCTATGCCTCTTCTGCTCCTCGGCTTAAACACCACTGTCAACTTTATAATGATCTTGGTTGGCTTTCTCCGTTAGCTAGTAGGAAATACTACCTTGGCTTTCTTATTGCTTCGATAATTCGAAATCAGACCCCTAGGTGTCCTGCAGCTATGCTTGTTCCTCAGGACACACTCCATGGTCTACGATCAGCTGATAAATCCTTTCTGAATTTGCCGAGGTGCCGCACTAGGAAAGGAACTGTTGCATTTGAGCATGCGGCTCCACAGCTGTGGAATTCCCTTCCCCTTGACATTAGACTTTCTAGCTCCCACACATGCTTTAAGAGAAAACTGCACTCGAACCTGCTGATTGCTGATACCTGTTCCTGCTTTCACCCTACCTAATGACTGATGTCTCTTGCCATACAATAGTATTTTCTCACCTCTACATAACCCTCCTACTGCCTCAGCCTGTCCCGGCTCCCTTTCCCTGCCCATATACAATCTTGCACTGCAGGCATCTCCCTTACATTTACATACACTCATACAATCTAATTTCATGGCTTGCTCCCCTCTTCCTCACTTACCGACGTTTTCCTTAATGACACCCCCTGCTCTCAATGATTATTTCTTCGTTTTGTATTAACTGTTTTTGTTTTTGTGTACCTTGTTCTGTTCATATGATATGTCACCTGATAATTTATTGTCCAAGGTCCTCTCTATTCATTGCATAGGTAGGCACCTATGAACTTATGAATGGTCTACTCTGTATGTCTCTGATATATTGTATTCACTTTAACTCATTGTATGTAAAGCACTTTACTTTGTATGTTCTGATATATTGTATCCCTTTAACTCACTGTCTGTAAAACACTTATAATTTGCTATCCTGTTAAGTTTCTGCATGTCTGTACTCTCCCGGGTCATGCCTGAAAATAGTTATTTAATGGCTAGTGCACTTACCCAGTTAACAAAAGCTAAATAAAAAAAAATAAGAAAAGAAAGAATATTTGAGATATAAGAGGTGATAGTGGACTATATCTTAAAGTTACAATTAATTGCAGGCAGTTTCCAGGCAGTACACTAGCTCTTTAATATACTTTTGAATATTACGACCCAGTGTCCTGCATATTTATTGGTTACTTCTAGTCTGTTTCTCTGCTTTGAAGTGTTGCACCTACTGACCAACTGCATCATCCTGGTGGCTGCCAACCTCTCCTATCCTGTGCCGTGGGTTTCCCACTGCTCTCCCTGTAGTGTCTGTGGCTGTGCATCTGCCTGTACAGTGTTCTGGGCATGGTGGGTGTGTCATCCTGCTGGTTAACATGTTCTATTCTCCATGTGTACCCTGCATGTCCTGTGTGCATGCCAGACATCATCTGAGTTATAACTGTCCATGGTCATGGTCTGGTCCCTGTTCCTTGGGTGTCCCCCATCTGTGTTGCTTGGCTGGGGGGCCTCGATCTGCAGGCCTGTGTGTGGCTTTGTCCTTATTGCCATGGCTGCTGTCCATCCTCCCATGTCTTCATGCTGTGTGTCATTTGGTGTGCTGTCCCCTGCTCTGTGTCAGGGTTTCTTGTCTCCTCCCACTGTACACAGTGGGCACAGGTTGGGGTTGTACTGACATGACAGCATGGCTTGTTATTTGTTTGGGACACTTCCTACTGTCCATCCCTGCTGTTTTTCCACAGTTCATATGCAGACAGTGTTGCTACATTTTGGGTTACATCTCTCTTCGCATTGCCTTTGGTGTACCTGTTGCTATTATTTGTGTTGTACACTGCCTTTTTGCTCAGGATTTCTCATTTCAAACCACATGATCTCTTGCTGTATTCTGACTAGTGCAGTTAGCCCCAGCACTCAAACTGCCCCGGGGAGAAGAGGGTTAATTTTCTATGCAGAGCATAGAACGTTGAGCTAGAGCTCGGTTCAAACCTCTGTCTGCTGCACTTAGAAGCACAACTGTCAGATTCTTTACTCTGCCTAACTGAACGGTCACTCCAGAGATTTCTCCTTTGCTCGTAGTTCGAAAGTTGGTTAAAGTCTTCGGTTTTACCGATTATTTTTTCGCAAGTTTCGATTCAAATCTCTGTCTATGGTACAGTAAGTACTAGGTAGCGAACTGGACATAGTAAACTTGTGGAAATTGTAAAAACTGATTTTCCACCGGTTAGGCTGAACTGGCCGTTTAGTGAATTACATATTCTGTCTTTGTTTCTAAACTTAGAGTGTGGTTACCGGTCCTTATCGGTTTAAAAAAAAACATTTTCTTGTGTTTTTTTCCCCGATACCCATGACACGGTTAGAAACTGATAAGGGTGTCTTGCCTGGTTGTTTGCCATAAAAAGGGTAAGTTTGTGGTTAGGATGGCTATGTCTGAGAAACCCAAAAGAAAAACTGGGCCCATTGGATTTCAACACTGCAGTGTGTGTGGGGAGGTCTTTGCTAAGGCTGATCCCAAATCTGTAAAATTTCCCTAAGTCTACCCTGGAAAAAAGATTAGGTAGGCTTAGGGATAAAGAGGCTGTGAAGTCCACTGACCAGGATGGCCAGCCAGGTTCGGTTCCGACCGAACCTGAGGGAGTGCCCTCTGACCAGGGCGATACTTCTTCGGGTAAGAGGAGAGCCAATCCTGAGGGATCAGTTCCTACAAAAAGACAAAGAAAAGAAAAATCGTCCAGTTCGGATCTAGAGACCCATTTTCTGACCGCCGAAGAGATTGCCAAAGCAATATGGATTGTAGAATTGCTTTGCCCGGTTCCGTCTGATCTGGCGCCTTCTGGCAGGTGCCCGGTTCGGTTGGTTCTTCTGGTTCAAGGTTATGCCTCTGAAGAGTTTTATGAACCGGATTTGGAGAGGGATGAAGATTATGATGATGATGATAATGATGACAATGGTGTGGGAGGTCTGGATGAGCACATTGAACCGGACATCTCCCCAGACAGGCCTTCTGGTGTGTCCCCTCCTAGGCTTTCTGAGTCCCCTTCCCACTACATGTTTTACAGGAAAGTGGCAGAAACCCTCCAGCTCCCTGTGGAGGAAGCCATGGAGGAACAAGAGGAACCTGATTATGTGGAGATGATGGACATCCCAGAGTCCAAGAGACTGCCTATTCCCCTTCATAAGTCTTTTGGGAAACAGACTCAAAATATTTTAAAAACTCCAAATTCTGTAACTCCTGTTGACAGAAGGATGGACAAAAGGTACACTTTATCAGGTTCTGGTACAAGTACTTGTATCAACAATGCAGCCATGTTAGGTTGTGCAGGCTGCAGCCTGTGATAAGGTTAATATACCTTGGCTTCACACCCCAGATAAAGACTCTAGGAAGCTGGATGCCATGGCAAAGAAACAGTACATGGCATCCGCCTTGGGACTCAGGCAGGCTAATTATATGGCCTATGCAGCCAGGTACCAGAAGTCCAGGTGGGACACTGTACTGGCACTGGCTAAGCAGGCCTCCCCCCAGCTAGCCTCAGAGCTGGAGGGGGTGGCTGCTGATGGGATTGAGGCATCTAAGGTACAGTTCCATGCTGCTGAGGACTCCAATGATGTGTCATCTAGAGTCATGACTACATATGTGGCTCTTCAGAGAATGGCTTAGCTCAGATGTACTAGTCTCTCACAGAACACCCAGGCTAAGCCCATGGATTTCCTAGGTGGGTAATTCTCTGTTTGGGAGCAGACAGAGAATTACATGAAAAAAGATGGATGAGTATAGGACACATCCATGGGAGTGCACAGGCCTAGGAAGGCAGGCAACTCCTCAAAGGCAGCAAGCTAAGGGCAGGGGCAGGCCTTTTCATAGGCCTTTCTACCAAGCACAGGCCTCTTCTCCTTTTCCTCAGAGGGGGTTCTTCAGAGGGAGAGGCAAAAGGGGGATGAGCAGGGCTGCATCCACCCATCAACCTAGGGCTCCTGCCAAGCAGACACCCTGATGTGTCAGCCCGGGTTGACTCCCCCATTCCTGTAGGAGGCAGGCTGGCTTACTTCATCCAGGACTGGATGTCTGTTACCTCAGACAAGTGGGTCCTGGAGGTGGTAAACCAGGGGCTGGTTCTCAGCTTCAAGAAATTTCCAAAGCTGAGGGCCAGATCTTTTCCACCTGCAAGGATCTCTGAAACCATTGCCTTAGAGGCAAAGGTTTCATCTCTACTGACTCTAAAGGCTGTAGAGAGAGTTTCTACATTGCACAGGGGCAAAGGTCTATACTCCAGGAACTTCCTTACCTCAAAAAAGACAGGGGAGTGGTGACCCATCCTAGACTTAAGATACCCGAACAAACATCTTTTAAAACCAAAATTCAAAATGGTGAGTCTGGGAATAATCCTTCCCTCTCTAAGGCCAGGGGACTGGCTAGCCTCCCTGGACTTAAAAGATGCCTACTTTCACATTTCCATCAGGTGCTCTCACAGAAAGTACCTCAGGTTCGAATTGCCTTCAGGCCATTATCAGTTCAAACTATGCCTTCGGCCTGACGTTGGCTCCAAGGGTATTCACAAAATGCCTAGCAGTAGTAGTGGCCTTTTTAAGAAGGAAGAATATTTCCATACCTGGATGACTGGCTCATTGTGGATCAGCCCCCAGACCAATTCAAGTCAGACCTGCTAGTGACTCAGCAAGTGCTCACTTCCCTAGGATTCCTTCTCAATCTTCCCAAGTCAGTTCTCAAGCCTGTACAGCTCCTCACCTTCATAGATGCAGAGTTGGATACAGTCAAAGCAAGAGATTTTCTTCCCCTGGAAAGAGCAGGGACTATTGTAGAGCTGGCTTCTTCATTCCACCTTCTGGTCTCTCGGCCAGCAAGGCACTTCCTTCAGCTTCTGGACCACATGGCAGCTTCTGCAGCAGTGGTCCAAGGGGCCAGATTTCAGATGAGGGACATTCAGTTTCACCAGAGGGCCTTTTGGTCTCAGAAGAAAGATTCTCTAACCAAACTAGTTCCAGTGACTCAGACTCTGATCCAGGCTCTCCAGTGGTGGTAGGATCAGGGCAACCTCAGACAAGGAGTCCCATTCATCACTCAGTCTCACTTTGTGGTCTTAACCATGGATGCTTCTCTATTGGGGTGGGGAGCCCATCTGGGGACTCTCACAGCCTAGGGACTGTGGTCCCCTCAGGAATCTCTTCTTCATTTCAATCTCTTGGAACTCAGGGCGGTCTTTCTGGCCTTGCAAACTTTCTCTCAGTCAATGCAGAACAAGGTGGTTCAGGTCAGGACAGACAACACCACCACCACCATGTGGTACATCAACAAGCAGGGAGGCACTCGGTCCACGGCCTTGTGCACAGAAGCCATGAAGTTGTGGTCCCTAGCTTATTCTCTGCAGACCTCTCTGATAGCAGTCCACCTTCCAGGGAAGGACAATGTGCTAGCAGATGCATTGAGCAGGATCTCCCAGGGCCATCACGAAAGGTCCCTGGACCCTCCGGTGTTGAAAGTGATTTTGTCAAGGTGGGACATTCCAGAGATAGATCTCTTTGCAGACCCAGACAATCACCAACTTCCTCTGTTTTGTTGCAGATCCCAAGTCTTGGGCTCAGTCCCTCTGGATGCTCTGATCTTGAACTGGGAGGGGAAATTTCTATATGCCTTCCCTCCATTTCCTCTACTGTTCAAGATTCAGGTCAAGATAAGGTCACAACCCTGCAAAGTAATTCTGATTGCTCCATACTGGGCCAGGCAGCCTTGGTACCCCATGTTGCTGTCCCTAGCAGTCCATCTTCCCCTATCTCTTCCCAGGAATTATAACCTGTTAACCTCCTCTCAGGGGAGGATTTGGTACCCCAATCTTTGGTCTCTATCTCAAGGCATGGCTCTTGAGGAGTTATAGTATGCAGATTTGCATCTGTCCCAAGGGGTTCTGGATATTCTCAAAGCCTCTCGAATGCCTGCCACCAGAAAAACTTATAACTCCAAATGGAAAAGATTCAGCATTTGGTGTTCCAAGAAGCATATATCCCCAGACACTGCTGAATTGTCTACAGTTCTGGATTATATGGTTCATCTTAATGGCCTAGGCTTTAGACCAGCTGCTCTCAAAGTACATTTGTCAGCTATTTCTGCTTTTCTGTCAATGGAAAAGCCTTCCTCACTGTCATATTACCCTGTATTCTGTAAATATTTCAAGGGATTGCTTCATATCAATCCCCCCCTTTAGGGATCCTACCCCTGCTTGGGATCTTAATGTTTGCATTGCTCAGTTTATGCAACCCCCTTTTGAGAATTTGTCTTCAGCAGAGCTTAAGTACTTGACTTGGAAAACTGTGTTCCTGGTAGCTATTACCTCTGCCAGGCATATCAGTGAATTGCAAGCTCTGTCAGTGGAGCCTGATTTTATCTCCTTCCATAGAGATAAGGTGGTCCTTAGAACTAATAGGAGGTTTTTACCTAAAGTGGTTTCAGATTTTCATCTGAACCAATCCATGTCTCTCCCTGTGTTCTTCACTGATCATTCTTCTTCAGGAGAAAGAAGTTTACACAGTTTGGATGTTAAAAGAGCCATTAGTTACTACATTGAGTGTACTAAGGCTCCCAGGTTTGACTCCCTCCAGTTGTTTCTCACTTATGGGGAAGTGGGGAAGTAGGGAAGGGCAAACCTGCCACTAAGAGAACTATTGCCAGGTGGATTGTCTCTTGTATTCAATTCTGCTGTGAGAAGCTAGGCAAAATACCTCCATCAGGTCTGAGGGCTCATTCGACTACAGGTACAGCTGCGACCAGGGATATTCCTTTGCTAGATATATGTAAAGTAACCACCTGGAAAACAGTCCAAACATTTACCAAGCATTACTCCCTGGACATCCTGGCTAGGAGTGATGCTCGTCTTGGTACAGCAGTACTGCAGAGCATACTCCCAAGGTAGGTTCGATTCCCTCCTCCATGGAGGTACTGCTTGGTAGTCTACAATAGTCAGAATACAGCAAGACTTCATGTGGTTTTTAAGAAAAAATTACTCACCTTAGTAATTATGTTTCTTCTAGTGGAGTCTTGCTGCATTCTGACCTCCCTTCCTGCCTCCGCCCCTTTTCAGAACCTGTTTTTGGGAAGTGGGCTGGCAGGTGCAGTGTTGCACTCCAGGGGTGCATTTGGGCACACCCTCCTTTTAGAGAGGGAGAGTGGGTTATATTATTAATGTAACAGTCTTAAGTTGTTCTCTACCTGGTGTTTGATTTTGCATTTCTTGACTTGAGTCTTATGGGGATCCAAAATATTTGGTTGCCATTTGGCTAATAAAAATGTTACAATTTCCACATAGTAGTTAGTTATTATTAGCTTGTAAGAATCTGACAGTTGCGCTTCAAAGTGCAGCAGACAGAGGTTTGAACCGAGCTCGAGCTCAACGTTCTATGCTCTGCTTAGAAAATTAACCCTCTTCTCTCTGGGGCGGTTTGAGTGCTGGGGCTAACTGCAACAGTCAGAATACAGCAAGACTCCATTAGAAGAGACATAATTACTAAGGTGAGTAATTTTTTCTTTTTGCACTACTTCTTTGCTGGGGCCCCCAGTGCCACGTGGTTCACTTGTGCCTGACTCCACCTCTGTGTGCACTGTGCTGCTGTTGCTGTTTGCACTAGCAGGTTGGTATATTCAGAGCTGTCTTTTTTGCTGGGCTGTCTTAGCATTGCACTATCAACCATGTTTGCCTGCCTTCATTTGTCCACTATATTCAACTGTGTTTCCCCCTGGTCTAGTCCTTTGAATATTGCGTGCAATTGGATGTGGGCTAATTTTGCCCAATGGGAAGTTCAAATTTTGCCCACAGGCAAAGTTTTGAATATTGGGCCCATGATGTGGCACCTCAGTGATTTAATCAGAGGTTCAATTATTTTTTCTAGTGGAAGTGCAAACCTTTCATGGGTCCATATTTGGAGGTAAGTATTTTAAGAGAGATCAGCTGTTGGAAGTAAATATAAATTATTGTTAATAAAATATTCTTTCTTCAAAACAAATTATTTTTTTATATTTCAAGGAGTGCAAAACAGATTTCACCCAGTTTTATTCATTTTTTGGAGGTATATAATTTACAATATTCAGAAATTTTCCATCTTATTTTTGGAAGTGACATACTTCCAGCAGTTTGTAAACTGAAGCCCTGGCCATAATGCATTAACTGTGTAAGAAGACAACTCACAGTACAATATATTGTATGTATTTTACACTGAAAATGTGTTTTCATTTTGTCTTGGGTTATAATGTTTCACAATTTAGCAGAATTTATTTTATGCTGTCAGTTCTGAGATGCTATTAATCTTATCATTCGAGGTTGCGTGTTGACATACAGTACACAATCGATGGGATGTAGATCGAAACCAGTAACCAAACCTAGATGTGTACCACATGTTTCAGAACACTTCACTGATGTTCAAAAGAAAACAATTTTATCTGGTCAGTCATTCTTACTGAAGCAACTCAATGGCTGCACATGATAAATCCATAACTACAGCGTTATTTTTCATCTCCACAAAAAATCTAGCACAACTGACATAGTGCATATGCTTGCTTTATTGTTTAGTATAGCATGTTGTGACACTTTTACTTAAGAGCCCTTGTGCAGTGAAATGTCTACAAGTACAGCAGAAAACAATTTCCAAAAGTTTGTGCAATGCAGTACAGTACTATGGAACTTAATGTGACTGTATTGTGTGAGTTACAATCTGTGTTACATATGTTAAGATGTCATGAATATTTTACATGAGTCTATGGGTACCAGAACTGTCACAGGTGGCAGGTGTTGACATGACTGTTTCAAAAAGCATTATCAACAAAATGTGTTGTGTACAATTGCTTCCACGTCACATCCATGCCTGGCACATTTATTTATTTATTTATTGAAATGTTTCACCGGGAAGGTACACTGAGCAACTTAATGCTCGTCTCACGGTACGTCCCTGGGGAGAGGGGAATGGGAAGTTACAACATGTTTAAATGATACAAAAAAATCAAAGCATAGTACACAGGCAGTAGCATATAGTAAATGGCAGTCGATACATACAGGAATACAGTGCTATTGGGGGATACATGATAATACAATACACAAGGGAGGGAAGCATGAGTACAAGACACAGTAGTAAGTGCCAGGAAGTTACGTGCAAATTTAGGTGGGAGGGAAGAGGGGAGGGGTGGAGGGAGAGTAGGAGAACAGGAGGGAGTCAGGAGCAAGAGCAGTTAAGGATCAGATAGTTGAGTAGAGCTGTATTGAGGGAGTACAGTGATGAGGAGTGGCAGATTTGCAGGGGAAGAGCATTCCATAGTTTAGGAATACTGTATGAAAAAACATTTTGACCAGAGGATGTGGATCTGGTGGGGATAGCTAAGGTGTGTAGGTTGTCAGATCTCAGTGAGTAGCAGTTAGGAGGGGGGTACTAAGTGAGGTAGAGAGATAGGAGGGGAAAGAGCCGAGCCAGTATTTTGAGATGAATTTGGCTCCATGAAGCGTGCATCGAATTTTGAAGCGTGAGGAAGTTTAGGGACCGGTTAAAATCACAGTGGTGGGTGAGGTAGGGGGCATCAAGGGTAAAGTGGTAGAAGGAATTATAAAGAGAATTGAGTTTGGCAAGGAGGATTCTAGAGCAGCACCATAGACTATATCACAGTAGTCGAATATAGGCAAGATCATCTTCAGTACTAGCTCTCACCTAGCCACAAGTGCTATACAGCTGCTATTTCTGTAGAGGGTGCCGAGGTTTTTCTGGAATGCCTCGATGTGTGATGAGAAGTTTAGGTGTCTATCAAGCCAGACACCAAGATACCTGAATGAGGGAGAGTCTTCTAGTACCATCCCATCCAGAGTGTGGAATGAAGGTAAGGTGGTTAGCCTAGAGAGTTTCTGCCTAGTTCCAAAAGTCATAGAGATGGTTTTCTTGGCATTTAAAAAGAGCTGATATGAGTTAAACCAGAGTTGGACTCTGGAGAAATCAGACTGAAGCCTGAAGGTGACATCTGTGACCGATATACCAGAAGCAGAAGCATATAGAACCGTGTCAGCAGCATACATGTGGATGCTGGAAGTAGTGCAGGTTAGGAGGAGATCATTTAAGAAAATGGAAAACAGAATGGGTCCAAGAACCGAACCCTGGGGGACACCAGTGGTTATGGGCAGACGGGAAGAGGTGACGTCAGCAATTTTAACTGATTGAGACCTGCCAGACAGGTAGGCATTAAACCAGCTTGTGGCAGAAGGAGAAAGTCCAGTGGCTGATAGGGAGTTCAGGAGGAGAGGGTGCGAGACAGTGTCAAAGGCTTTTGCCAGATCAACAAATATGGCAGAGGTAATATGCCCATTGTCGAAGCCAGCGAGGACTGTCTCAGTTAGTCTTAGCAGAGAAGTGGTAGTAGAATGTGACTTCCGAAATCCAGATTGGTATGGGGTAAGGAACCCAGTCAGATAGGAAGGAGGAGAGCTGACTGAGGACTATGTGCTCTTGTAGCTTAGTGAGGGTAGGAAGGAGAGAGATAGGGTGATACTTGCCAGGTGAGGAGGGGTCTCCCCCCTTTGGGAGTGGAAGGACAACAGCGTGTTTCCATATCGAGGGAACAGAAGCTGACAAGAAAAGAGAGGTTTAGAATGAGAGAGAGACGGTAGGCAATAGCTGGAGCAGAGAGGGAGAGGAATCTAGAATCTAGGCCATCAGGAGAGGAGCCTTTAGAGGAGTTGAGGGCAAGGAGTGCATGGAGGGTGGTGGCAGGGGAGACAGGAGAAAAAGTGAACAGGGAGGAGGCTGAAGGGGAAGGGAGGGAGGGGAGGAGGGTGAAGAGCAGGAGGGGGGGGATGGAAGGCAGTGAGGAGGTGAGGTAGCCAGTAGGGTGGAGAGAGGATAGGAGAGGGAGAGGGGGTGGCACCAGTCCATTAGAGGTGCCTGGAAGGGAGCCTAGCAGAGAAGAGGCACAAGTAGAGAAGTGAGAGTTAAAGCATTCCACAGTAGCCATAGGATCAGAAAGGATGGATTGGTTGAGCTTGAGGGAAGGGGGCAGAGAGGTAGAGGGCAGAGAGAAGAGGGAGTGAATGACTTTCCAGAATTTAGCCAGATTATTTACATTAGAAAGGAAGTGGCTGTGGTTCATGTACACTTTCTCCATTACTGAGAAACTTTCTCAGAACTGAAAATGCAGCACAGTAAATGTCTATAAATCCACTCTACTTTAAATTCATTACACTGTGTGGGTCGTGCCTGGAAATTGTGCAAAACAGAGAAAAATATGAGGCCCTGCGTCAAATTCTTGGGACAGAAAAGAATCCTGAACAGCTGAATAGATCAGTGAGATGTAAAAGCGTACTGTTCTCTGCTAGGAGCAAACCACATATTTTAAACAATGAGCACATATTTCCATATACAAATGTTATTCAGCTGCACTTTATAGACACAGTTTTCAGTGGTAAGCAAAGGATTACTCCATCACTAGATATTCCATTCATGCCACTGAATACTGTATACTGTACTAATGACAAAGAGCTTGGACATGGAGTGTTCCCACATATATCCATTATTTTTATAGAAATCAGGATGACATTTACAAGGTTCATCATAGGTTCTGGGATAAAATTCTCAGTTAACACACCTGCACATTTCATTGCACCCCTAGTTCTTACTCCACCACCACCAGTCTCACTGGAATCAGAATCGTCATAGATTTTCTGTGCTTTCAAGTGAAACAGTTAGCTTCAAGCTGATCTCCCAAACACCAGCTCACAAGGCAAGGGCAATGGGCAGCATGATGGAAGCCTCTGTAGCAGCTCAGACACAACACCGTAGTGTGAAGCTTTCCAAGTCTGTTCTGAGTAGCCCATAATAAGAATCTTATTGTATATCACTGTGAAGTGGCATGCACTGCAGCATAGAAGTACCCCAGGCACACATCTTAATGAGATGATATCTCATTATTACGTGTGCACTATGAGAATGGAAGCTGTTTGCTCGTGACAAGTTCCTACTGGACAGGGGCTACTTAATGCGAGCAAAAATCACCTTTAAATGGAGCACAAAACACCAGCCACCCTCTCCTAACCCCCCATCAGGTGACGGTGAAGAGTGATTTGTGCTCCATTGCCTCCCATCCTGAGTACACTCTACTCCCTGGCATCTCATCCAGCCTGGGCAGTGTTATGTAATACCTGGTCCATTAAAAACAAAACAGCTATTATAGCTGATCTTGTTGAAATGGTGGATCTGGCATGCATCGCCGAGACCTGGGTGAATGAAAATGCAGTCCCAGTATTGGCCTCTGCAGTTCCAGCTGGGTTCTTGGTGATTCACCGTCCAAGGTTGGATCATAAGGGGTGGGGGAGTAGCCATCTTTATTAAGACCGAACTGAGCTTTGCGGATGTTCCAGTGGGGACCACCAGATCATTTGAGTGTATCATGGGTGAGGGTATAGGTTGCAGGATACTCCTCATTTACTGTTCACCAGATGAAGGGGGTTTATTCCTGCAGAAGTTTGTGGATTTCATCATTGACATGGTATTGGAGTCCCCCAGATGGATAATTCTGGGGGACTTCAATGCCTGGGTCGATGATGAACTCTCGCAGTTTGGTCAAAATCTCCTCCAGCTAATGACAATGCTGGGCCTTACACAGGTGGTTATCTCCTCTACCCATATAGGAGATCACTCATTGGACCTGCTCTTCCTCCTGGGGATGGAGATCTCTGACTTGGGGGTGGAACCAGTCAGTTGGTATGATGATCATACCACAGGGTTCAGTTTTGGGGCCCCCCCAAATAGACCTACCCCTTCGGAGATGGTCCAGTACTGCCCTTTAAGGGGAGTTACCCCAGATGATCTGTTGGTGGTTCTGGACCATTTGGGATTGCTGGGTGAAAGCACAAGCCCAGAGGACCTCATACTAGCCTATAATAAGGCAGTAGGAGATGTCTTGGACCCGATTGCTCCTGTTCATGTTCGACCACTCACTCTTCACCCAAGGTCACCTTGGTATGATGGATCCTTGAAGGCATTGAGATGGGTTGGTCGAAGGCTGGAGAGAGCATGGTGGAAGTCTGGCCTGGATGCTGACAGGCTTAGATTGGTGTACCACTATAGGGGCTATCAATCAGAAATCACCCATAAGAAGGTAGAGTTCCTGTCCAAGAAAATTTCTGCTGTGCAGAATTGATCAGCTCAACTTTTCCGAACTGTTGATAGATTGTGCAATCCAATCTGTCTCCAGTCTGGAAGAGCTTTTTCACAAATCAAGTGTGATATTCAGTTCTTCAAGAAAAGATTGACAGCATCAGGTCCAGAATCGGCCTGACTCCCTCTATGAGGGGTTGCAGAGGTCTATGGTAGGTGGTGAGCATCCGGTCTGTCTGGACAGACTTCAGACAACCAGAATTCATGGACATTGTGAAGATTGTCCAGACTTTGCACCCAACCTGTTGTAGTTTGGATCCGGGCCCTACCCCCATTTTAGTGGGGTGTGTAGATGTTATCTGCCCAATCCTAGCTAAAATTGTATGGAGATCCTTGTAGAGGGGAGTCTTTCCAAACCCCCGAAAGAAGGTGGTCACTCAGTCACTCCTTAAAAAACCCTCCTTGGATCCCAATGATCCAGCTAACTACCAACTTGTTTCTAACCTGCCCTTTGTGGGGAAGGTTATTGAGAAGATGGTTGCATTGCAACTGGACGATCACCTTGTAATTCACAATGTCTATGAAGCTCTTCAATCTGGCTTCAGGAAGAGGCATAGCATAGAGACTGCCCTTGTTTGGGTATTAAATTACCTCCTGATGTCTAGAGATCAAAAGGCTTGTACCATCTTGGTCCTTCTCGATCTCTCAGCAGCCTTTGACACTGTGGATAATGAGGTGCTTTTGGAGACCCTGCGGTTCCTTTGTGGACTGTCTGGTACAGTCCTCAAATAGTTCTGATCATTCCTCGCAGGCAGGTCTCAGAGGGTGGTCAATGGAATTTATTCCTCTGACTCCCTCCCCCATCTTGCAGGGTGCCACAGGGCTCCATATTGGCACCCATGTTGTTCACAGTGTATATGCTGCCATTGGGAGATATCATCAGATGACATGGCTTGAGTTTTCACTGTTATGCTGATGATACTAAGCTGTATATGTCCTTTGTGCCCGGACAGGTTGAAGCAATTTTTATGCTAAATAGTTACCCCTCTAAGATCAAAGACTGGATGAGTTTGAGCTGGCTGAGACTGAATCCGGATAAGACTGAGGTGTTGGTTGTGGACCTGGGTTGCCGAGGGTGAGTTTGGGAGCTGGGCACATCTCTGACCTATGGCTTGATGGTATCCAGCTCACTATCTCAGGATGCATAACCTGGGTATTATTTTTAATGATGGCTTGACCCTGAAAACTCAGGTGTCAGTTGTGGTTAAATTTTCAGTTTACCATCTGAGGAATATCACAAGGGTGAAACACCTGATTCCACTGGGGGACCTTCCAACATTGGTCTAGTCCTTCATTACTACCAGTCTTGACTACTGCAATGCTCTTTACCTAGGGCTTTCTATGGTTGATATCTGCCACTTGCAGCTAGTGCAGAACTCTGCAGCCAGACTGCTGACTGGTACTTCTAGGACCAGCCATATTATGCCTGTGCTGCGTGAACTGAACTGGCTGCCAGTTCATTGCCGGATCACCTACAAGGTAGGCTTGCTTACCTTTAAAGCCCTACATAAACAGGGACCCAACTACCTGAAAGATCTCCTGACTCCCTACTCCTCCAATCATCCTCTCCGATCCACCGATGAGGGATTGCTAGAGATTCCCCAAGGTTCGTATACAGACTTCTGGAGCTCGTGCTTTCTCTTTCGTAGCACCAACCCTGTAGAATTCTCTACCTCATCAGTTTAGAGAATGCCTGACCGTCAGCAATTTTAAATCTATGTTAAAAACGTATTTATTCTCTTTGGCTTTCCCAGACTGATTTTAAATAATTTATATTGTTGCCTGTTTTTAATATTCTGTTTATACTGTGCCTTGATTTCGAAAGGCACTATATAAATAAAGATTTGATTGATTGATAAAAAATCTCCCCTCCATCAACTGTACCCTGATTCTGCTATAATTAAATGTCCCTGGCTAGCAGCAGCCCACCCACATATCCCTTGTGTCCAGTAATCCCCCTGCTCTGGTGGTTGGTACTTACCCTCTGCTCACCTACATGGTTGGCCACCATCTGCCCCACACACCCTGTTGATGCAGGGTAGATCTTCCATCTTAGGTCACTCTTCAGGAATTTTAGGTATTTTTGCCATGCTGAAACTTCTGCATTTAAACCTGCAGCACTAATTAGGCACATCCCTGCCCAGATGTCGCAGCCAATCAGGAGCTTGGCAGAGCTGGAGGACCTGATTCAGCTCTTCACCCTCTGCAGTAACACCCCCCCCCACTAAAAACAAACAGAAAGCATGCCAACTAAACAAAGGAGATGCACGGCCACACTTATTTCAGCTTTCATTTTTCAGGAACCCACCAGGCAGTCTGCAGGGACAGTTTCACCCGCCCTACCTGAAATCTACCCGCATTTGGTGGGCGGTTGGGTGCCAGTTTTGACCCCTGGTATGTTATGAAAACGTACCAAATTATAGGGATTCTCTACCCATACCACAATCAAGGGTCGGGGGTATCCATAATTCCTCGGTAAGCAGAAATGTTTACAGGCTTATCTCAAACGCCTGCACTTCATATCCACTATCCCTGCTGGTAGGCTGCCCATGCAAAATATTATAGCCAGCTTTTCATAAAGAGGTTAGAACTTTTCAGAAGTCTGAGGATTTCTGAGATCTGTTCAAAGTTTCAGTGTTTTGAAAAGCTTAGATTTTTTCACAGCATAGAAATTCTTGGACTCCCAGCTTTTCTCAACATTTCTGAATCTTGGATGTTGAAGAACAAACATTTTTTTGAGAACTCTTAGACTTTATTAATGAGACAACTGGAGGGTGAAATTAACAGAAAAAAGTTTAGACAACCTTGTTTACCCATTTACAGTTTGTGAGAAATTTAGTGCAAAGTACTAAAAGAGAAATGACTGCAGAAATGAAAAAGATGTAGATAGTACAATGAGAGCTAAAGTGTAGCATTTGAATTGTTAAAAATATCATATATACAGTTGTGGCCAAACATATTGGCGCCCTTGCACTTTTTTTAAATAACTCACAATTTCCTGTAAACATAAGTTGAAATTAACAACAGTATTTGGTCTCCACAATTCTTTATTTCTCTGTTAATATTACAGAACCTTTGTTTTTGATTCAGAATGTAATATATCCTTTTAAATCAGAAAATGAAAAGAAATGGCATTGACAAAATTATTGACACCCTAGACTTAATATTTGGTAGCACAGCCTTTGGTCAAAATAACTGCAATCAATCACTTTCTATAGCCATGGATGAGCTTCCTGCACCTCTCTACTGGCAGTTTGGCCCACTCTTCTTGTGCAAACTGCTCCAGTTCTCCCAGATTTGAAGGGTGCCTTCTCCCAACTGCTGTTTTCAGATCTCTCCACAGGTTTTCAATGGGATTTAGATCTGGACTCATTGCTAGCCACTTCAGAACAGTCCAGCGTCTTGTCTTGAACCATTCCTGGGTGCTTTTTGAAGTGTGTTTGGGGTCATTGTCCTGCTGGAAGACCCATGACCTTGACGGAGACCCAGCTTTCTGACACGGGTTCAACATTGCGCTCCAAAATGGCCTGGTAATCTCCAGATTTCATGATGCCATGCACACGTTCAAGGCACCCAGTGCCAGAGGCAGCACAGCAACCCCAAAACATCACTGAACCTCCTCCATGTTTGACTGTAGGGAAGGTGTTCTTTTCTTTGAAGGCTTCATTTTGTTTTCTGTAAACATAGAGATGATGTGCTTTACCAAAAAGCTCTAATTTGGTCTCATCTGTCCACAGAACATTCTCCAGAAGGATTTTGGCTTGTTCAGGTGTGTTTTGGCAAACTCCAGTCGGGCTTTCTTATGTCTCTCTCTCAGCAGTGGGGTCCTCCTGGGCCTCCTACCATATAACCCCCTTTCATTGAGTTGGCAATGGATGGTGTGAGTTGAAACTGTCGTACCTTGTGTCTGAAGGTCAGCTTGAATCTGTTTAGCAGTTGATAGAAGTGCTTTCTCCACCATTCAAACAATCCTGCACTACAATCTTCAATCACGTTTTCTCTTGCGGCCACGTCCAGGGAGGTTGGCTACAGTGCCATGGGCCTTAAACTTCCTGATAACATTACGTACGGTGGAAACAGAAACATCAAGGTCTCTGGAGATTGATTTGTAGCCTTGAGATTGTCCATGCTTGGCTACAATCTTCTGTCTGACCTCCTCAGACAATTCTCTGGCTTTCTTTCTTTTCTCCATGCTCATTGCAGTACACACAGTGACACAAAACAGGAGAATGAGTCCTTTTCTCTATTCAAACTGGTTGAATAAGTGATTTTTATATTGCAGGCACCTGCAACTCACCACAGGTGAGTTCAATTCCAAAGTGAAGGAGACTCACCTGCTTGAAATCTAATTATTTCTAATTACTTCTAAAAGGTGCCAATAATTTTGTCTGGGCCATTTAAGGATTTCTGTGTGGAATAAGCTAAGACTTAGTAAATTTTTCTGCTTTTTGTGTTTTATTCCACTGCAAACCAAAGAAATACATACTGTATGTCGCTACCAAAATATTTTTTAATTTCAACAATTTTCTGGAAGGAATGGTGCATTATTAGAAAAAACTGCAAGGGCGCTAATATTTTTGGCCACGACTGTAACATTTAATGTAACATTTAATCAGTCTTTACACAGTTCTGATTGTATATGTCTATTTTCTCATAGTTTTCAAATATACTTTAATGGTAAATAATCTAAGCCTTAATAGATTTGTGTGTTGAGGTAAAGGGTTAAATCTGTTACCTCAGGGACCAGGGAGACAAGGATATATTCCTGGGTGCAGAACATACCTGTAATTCAGTTTACATAAGATGCCCCCCCCTTCCCCCACTGGAGATATTGCAGATGTAAGTAATTTAAGTTTCAGGACTCATTTAACAACAGGGTCCAAACAAAAAATCTCAAAACCAATGCAAAATTTGGTGTTGTGTTTTGCAATTGCCCAGGCATCCATAAATGCTATTCATAGTCAGATAGTGCACTGTGCTATCCAACTGTGAATACGGGTAGTCCGAGGCAGCAGTAACCCCAGTACCACCAACATTACCCCAGTACCACTGCCCTGACATGCAGCCAGGAGCATGTGTCCACAAAGAATAGTGCAAGGGCTCTAGTTCACTTTCACAAAGGCAGCCATGCAAATGAGCCCATTGGGCATGCAAGGCAATAGGTGGCCATTTTTGTGCCCGTTATGGGCTCATTTACTTGGGCTTTGAGGAGCGTAGTGCAGCCCCCAAGCTCCTAGCCCATAGGCAGTCACAGTCCCGGGTGGTATTGCCCTCCCCCCCCACCGTTCACTGATTGTTGGCCCAAAAAATCAAAGCTGTCTCCCTGGTAGCTAGTGGTCCCTCCCTGCCACTGTTCTCAAATTGCCAGCCCATGAAAAAAAAGGCTGTCTCCCTGATGGCTAGTGGCCCCCCTCACTGACTGCTGGTACAGTATAGATGAAGATATTCCCTGGTAGTCTAGTGGCACCCTCCCACCAGTCAATGAATGTCATCCAATATAAAAAATATAAGATATCCCTGGTCTCCAGTGGTCCTCCCCCCACCCAAAGCCCTGCCAGAAATAGTAATACTATTCCCTTGTGGCTAGTGGTCCCTCTCCCCACCTGATATATAAATATGACTTCCCTGGTGGCTAGCAGTCCCTCTCCCCACTTGATCACCCACCTGATGTTGTCATCCTATTCCCTGGTATCCAGTGTAACCTCCCATCCCTATCCTCTGAATACACAACAAAAGAATTTCCCTGGTGATCTAGTGACACCCCATCCCTATCCCTATCCCTAATCCCCAGTAAGGGAATTAATGTCTATTTCCTGGTGGTCTAGTGCACCCCACCCCCACAGATAGTGTCCTACCACCCTGCTACTCCCCTTCCCGAACCAAAACCGGAGACCAGCACAGCTCTCCTCTCTCCACCACAGCTGACTGCTGACTGAGCTGTCAATGAGCACCTACTGTATACAATATACATTCACTGACATTGATTAACAGCTCAGAGTGAGCCATCATTCCATGAGCGCGTACTGTATACAGTATGTGCTCACTGACAGCTCAGTCAGTGGGAAGCCATGGTGGAGAGAGAGAGAACTGTTGTGCTGGTTGCTGGCTTGGATTCAGGAAGGAGGAGTGGGGTGGTGGGACACTACCTTCAGAGGTGGGGGTTGTGAGTGCACTACACCACCAGGTAATAGATGTTAATTCCCTTACTGGGGACTGGGGATATGAGGGTTCACTAGACCATCAGAGAAACATTTATATTGACAGCAGAGGGATTTGGGGGTTACACTGGACACCAGGGAATAAGGATGACAACAGGGACTGCTAGCCACCAGGGAGGTCTTTTTTTATATATCAGGCAGGTGATCTGGTGGGGGGAGGGACTGCTAGCTATAGGGAAGTCATGCTTATATATTGGGTGAGTGATCGGGTGGAAAGAGGGACTGCTGGCAACCAGGGGACATTATTACTATTTCAGGCAGGGTTTCAGGTGGGGGAGAACCACTGGACACCAGGGATATCTTTTAATTTTGATATTGGGCTGTGATCTGCAAGGGGGGACCACTAGACCACCAGGGATCATCTATATTTTATATTGGGCCAGCAATTGGTAAGGGGGGACACTAGACAACAAGGGAATATCTTTATCTATATTGGGCCAGTGATTGGCAAGGGGGGACCATTAGCCACCAGGTAGACAGCCTTGAAAGCCTCTTTTCATGTCGAGCTGGCAATTGGTGAATGGCAATGGGGGGCCCAATGCAATACCTCCACAAACCACTAGGGTTGCAGGGGATTAAAGCAAGGTCTTGATCTGCAGTATTTTCTTCATGCAAGGGGAGCCACAAAAGGCTGTTGTGCAGAGCAAATGCTTTGAATGGGACAATGCCGATATGCAGATCTCCTAACTCTCATTTGCATTGAGGCCCCCCCACACTTTGCCTTGGTACAAACCCAGTTTCTGCATGCAAACCAGGCTTTTGTGAATACCACCTCAGTGCAAAATGTGATTTGCATTATGCAAACTGGTTTTGCACCAGGGCAAAGTTTTGTGAGTCTGGCCCCAGATCTGTAAAAAATATGACGAATATTTTTAAGATGGGTTGTGGTTTTGCTTTATCTAGTAAGTGACATTCATCTTGCTGTGCATCAGATAACTAGCTAAATATTTTCTAACTTTCATAATCCGGTTTTTGAACCTAATACAGTCCATTTAAATTTGTGTTGTAGCTTTTGCTTAAATTTATGAGAGGAGCAGCTTCAAACTGATGATGTTAAATGTGAAAAAAACTTAAGACAACTCCCCCACAGGAGAAATGAGGTTGCCAACAGAGGAAGTGTGGATGAACAGTGAAAAGATGCAAGTCTGAGGTGTGCAATTTAGAGCAGTTCTGATTTAGTGGTACTACAGAAGGTAGTGTCAGTGACTCAGTAGGTAGCACACTCACCTCTGAGGCCGGGAGATCAGAAGACTGTGGGTTCAGTTCCCACATCTGGCACTTGGGTTGATATCCCAGTACTGACACTGTAGTGCAGCATGAGAGGGGTGCTGCACTTCTAAGGTGCTGTCTTTTGGATGAGACGTTAAACCGAGGTCCCATCTGCCTGAATTGGTGGTAGTTCAGGTGGATGTTAAAGATCCCATGGCACTTCTCAAAAAGAGTAGGGGAAGTTTTTATTGAACATCAACTGAACAGAAAAGAAAAACGAAAATGATACAGAGAAAAATATAAAACAGAAAATAATTAAGTAACAGGAAAATCAGAATCAGTTATCCAAGGCAATAGTGTCCATAATTCCAACAAAGAGTCAGAAGGCAAATGCTCTGCCTCTGAAAAATATATGTCCTTCAAATCATGTTCGATCCTTCGAATAATGGTAAGAAAGAGCACATCCTGATTCTGTAAATTAAACAGACAAGGAGCATTCACACATGCCATTTGATATTACAAAATCAAATTTAGCATATTAATATTCAATGAGACCAAGTGAGGGAAAAACCATACCTCAAATTGTCATAAGTAATGAGAGCAAACAAGGGTTCACGCCATCTGGCAGCTAATAGAGTCAAAAAGAAACAATAAATGTACATGAAAAAAAGGTGTGAAATAGTTTCTTCTTGTTGCTGACATTCAGGTCTGGAACAAAATCTGTCCTGTAGTGATCTGTGTTTATGGGTACATTTGACGTTGATACGTTCATGGCAGCTAAGCCAATGCAAGTCCCACATCTTTTGGGGAACCCTAGAATTATGAAGCAAAGTGAGCAAAGCAGGGAGATGTTGCGTAGAACATTTGGGAAAAACAACAATCTCCAGACATACACGGTCCGCTAAATACTTATACAATGATTTTCTGGAGACAGTTACTAGCATATGGCTAGTAATCTGCCAGTGTTTCAAACGAAAAAAACTATCCCTAACATAAGCAGAAATCTGGGGGGAATGTGTTAAAACCGTCAATTTGTTAAGTTCCCATTTATGAAACCAAGGACTACAGGATTCAAGAAACCAAGGTTCCCAACCTCGATCTTGGTTAACCAGCAGGGGTCTAATATTATGAAACAAGAAAAAACTAGTATAAAAAAAACAGGTTGGACCATAGCTAGGCCTCCATCCCGAATAGGGAGATAGGTGATCTGACGTTTAATGGGGTTCAGGCGGCTACCACATAGGTCTTGAAAAAAGAGACTAAGCAATCTGGTTTCAGATTGCCGGGGAGGGGGGAAAATATAAGCCAGAAAGAGAAAAAGGGGAAGCAGAAAGGTTTTAATCATGTAAATCCTCTTTTTCTTACTCATCTGCCATGAATTCCAACGTGCAACCATAGTCTGAGCATAATCTAATTTGGGAGTCCAGTTAAGGACATCTAAAGGACTAGTACCGTATAAAATGCCCCAAATCCTAATAGGGTCATCACAAAGTATAATGTCAACAGAAGACTCATCTACAAAAGGGGAACCTAATCTACGGCCTACACATTTATCAAGATTAAGGGCCGCGCCAGAAACAGCCCCAAACTTGGAACAATGCCATAATGCAGATTGCGAGGCAACATTAGCCACCATGAGACTCGTATCGTCTGCATAGGCCAACACGGAATATGGGGCTGAGTGAAGTGGCATAATTGTAGGGGCCGAATTAATAGAATGAAGTAAGGGATCAAAAAAAAAAAACATATAAAAGTGGACTAAGGGGACAGCCCTGTCTAACCCCTCTGTGTAGAGGAAGCATAGGGCCCTTCCATCCATTGACCAGTGGGACAACAGTTGCAGACCGATATAGTAACCGGAGTCTAGTCAGGGTATAATCAGGTACTTTATAATATCGAAGAATAGACCATAAAAAATCATGATGTACAGAATCACAAGCCTGCCGTTGGTCCAGTGAGAATATGAAACCATGTAAAACATTAGAATTTCCACTTTCAATCATTTCTCTAAGTAAAATTAAATGGTCCTGAATACATCTCCCAGGGACACTGCAAGATTGTCATGGTAGAAATCACATATATGGCCAATTTAGAAAGTCTGAGGGCCAAAATTTTGGTCAATATTTTAAAATCAGTATTTAAGAGGCATAAAAGTCTCCAATTGGAGAGAAATCCTCTATCCCCTTTTTTATGTAAGTAAAATAAACAACCCATGTTAAAGTCTAAAGGAAGATGTTCGCACTGTAGAATAGAATTATAAACTGTAGCCAATTAAGAACTCAGGTCAGCAGAAAACAATCTATACAGCTCACTGGAGAGATCATCCAGGCCCGGTGTCACTCTTGAACGTAAAGACTTGATTACTGCTTCAATTTCATGTGCTTGTATCTCAGTATCTAACATATCTACAACAGAAGAAGGTATATCAGGAAGTTGTAAAAAGGAAAAGTAGTCCATTATGGATGCAGATGGGGGAGGGGCATGGGACCAAACAGTTTTTGTGTATAACAGGTAACACGGTGCCTGATATCCAAAATATCAGTGAACTCGGTGAAACTGTCATCAAACAGCGTAGTAAAGGTTTTACTCTCTACTGTTTGCCGAATAGAAGCATATGGACATACTGTGTCACGGGTACCAGAGGACCCAAAACGCTGTTGATGCTGAACAGAAGTAGCCTTCAGAAGGTGATAATCCATCATGCGCTCCTTAAGAGTACTTATTTGGGTGGAAAAATCATGGCCAGTTTCATGAGATAAAGTAAGTAATTTTTGAAGTCGTCGTCTGTTAGTGTGATAAAGGAAATACAATGAATCATGATGATGTTTACTAATATTTTTAAATAAAGTTCAGAGTCCAGATTTCGTATTCCGCCACCAATCCCAAGGGGCATCATATAAAAAAAATACAGTCTTTTGATTATGAATATACTCAGTTAAGTGACTTAACAAACGCAAATCAGATAACAGGGAAGCATTCAGTTTCCAAATGCCAGGGCCAAAACAAGATGTCAAGGAAGAGCCTAAAGAAATAGATAATAAATTATGATCCGAAAATTCCACAACTTGAATTACAGCATCAGAAAGTTGGCGGTGGGAAGAAAGAAAAAAAAAATCAATACGGGTTGCAAGGGGGCCTTTGTGAAAAGTAGGAGTATGCCGACCCGTAAAAGATAAATATGCATCCTGTAAACCTGTAGAATGGAGCAATTGTTTCAGAAAATTTGTGTCACAAAACAACTTAGTAGTCTTTGAAGTAGAAGACTTATCTTTAGTGGATAACCCACAATTGAAATCACCCCCAAAAATCACATGCATTGATGTGTATAAATATGGTTGAATCAGTTTCAGTAGTTCAATTCTGTGGGATTTCAATTGAGGGGCTTAAATATTAATAATCCGGAAAGGGACAGAAGAAATCAAAATATCCAACAAGAGAAGCCAACCCGGGTAGACATCCAACAGTTTAACAACAGTAACATCAGGTATACTAAATAAAATACCCAAACCACAGCAAGAGTCCTGTCCAAAGGACCAAAAAGAGAGCCCAGAGGTCCAGGCATGAGTGGTCCTGGAAATTTCTGGAAGAGCATGGAAACGTACATCTTGCAAAAAGATGAGACCAGCTGTCAAGCCAGATAAAAGGAAAAACTGCATCTCTCTTAGCATGCTTCTTTATACTGTTAACATTAACAGTATGCATGAAGAAAGCAGAAGACATGAAACGGAAAGTGAAAACAAAACAAAAAGTCACCTTAGCCTACCTTTCCTAGGGGTACCTTCCCTATGTTTCAGTTTTGCCTTAGCTTTCCTTTTTTGAGAACCAATATTATCAATGGGTACTTCAGTGTCCGTAGTCACATCAGGGTGGGAGGAAAGAACAGAGGACGTATCAGAGTCCGTGTTGTCCTGAGGGTGGCATAAAACCTCAAATTTATTCATATGAGTCACAGTAGAGGATTTCAGGGCCTTAGAAGAGGGAGAAGTCCCCTTCTTAGATTCTCGTGTAACTCTAACAAAAGGTTCGGGGGGGGGGTCCATGGAAGACCCAGAAATACTAGGCAAGACAGGAATAGGGACCTCTTCCGAGGTAGAAATAGCAAGATCAGAGGAAGGGGGAGGGAGAGCTGTAGTAAAGGTCTGTGGTTCCAAAATAGGACCAGACTGTTCATGTAAAGTAGAAGAGGGGTCAACAGCAGGTATAACAGGGTGAGGGAGGGGTACGCATTGAGGTCTAGAAAGAGTGTCAGATAAACAGAACGCCAGTACAGTAATAATCAAACATTGTTCTTCCCCATCAGCAAGAGTCGGGAGTTGTGAGCTGCCCAAGTACAAGTCTGAAAAGTGTACCCCAATTCGTCACAAGGGCACAAAGAGGTTCATCCACACATTGGGAACCTGCATGGCCAATGTTACCACAAACAGAGCATTTAATCTTGTCACAGACACTACTGATATGATTCTGAGAGCCACATCTGTAGCAAGCTTTAGGCTGGCTGGGGTTAAAAAGAACTCCCCTGTCTTTCCCAAGCATAAAGCTGTTCGGGAGATGCTGTATTCCAACCTCCGAAGTGCGAAGCATAACCCTCGCTCTCCAACCACCTGTCCAGATATTCTCAGAATCAAAGATAGCCTCTGGGTCAGAAAGGACAGTACATCTTTGCTTTAACCAGATAGTAATATCATTAAGACTGACACCTTCATTACGAAACAAAATAGTAACAGTTTTCTAGTAGGTTTAGTTAAGGGAATGGCATTAAATGGTGACCATAAAGGAGAAGTTTTAAGCTCCTGATATTTTCTCCAAAACTTTTCTAAACCAGTGATAGTTTTAAAACCAATATCAAAATGAGACTCTGAAGAAATATGAATTAAGGCATGAATCTCAAAAGCAGCAAATTGCATAGAATCCTTCAAAAGAGTGCGACCAACAAAAAATCGGTCAGGAAAGTCAGCTAAGCCCCCCAAATAATGCAGCCGAACAGCGTTGTGTCTTTTAGCTTGATGTACAGGGGGTTGAAAGCATGCAGCATAAGTTTTAGGAGACGAAGCAGTAGAAGTAGCAGGAACTGGACGAGACACAGGGTCCCAAAGAGTCCGTTGTTCTTGAGGCATCGAGGAAGCAGGACCAAATTGCAAAGTTGGGTACTGAGTCAGAAGAAGTTCAGTTGGCAAAGAAAGATCAAGAGAAGCAGCAGAGTCTTTCAAAACAGGAGAGGCCAGCAGTTTGTCAGTGTCAGGTGGCCTAGCACAGATCGGGGAAGAACCAGAACGCCAAGTCCCAACGGTAGGATCCTTCTCCCACCCAGCCACTTCCAGGGCCGACTCAACAGACCAGTCCATCGTGTGCAAGGCATCAGGGAGAGCAGAAGCAGGCACCTGTACAGAAGAAATTTCTGGAGAAAGCTGAGCAAGAGGTGCAGTCAGTACAGGTGGTAGGGAGTGAGGAGGGTCCGTAGCAACAGGCAAAGAATGCGGAAGTGTCAGAATCGGTGAGTCAGTAGCAGCAGGTACAAAACCAGGCTGAGGCTTAAGGGCTAACAAACGCTGTCTAGCAGCGAAATAACGCTGTTCCTCGATTTTAAGTAACACATCTACATCCATAGAAACAGGAGGAGAAGACTCACATATATCCATAGCAGCAGGGCTAGAAGATGTTGTAAGCACAGTTTGAGGAATAAATGAAGGATCCACAGGCAAACACTGCACACAAGTATCCACAACAGCAGCAGAGGAAGTATCCAAAGGCACAGAAGAACCATATTCAGTAGATTGCAGCACAATTGGCATAGAAGATAGATGGGGTCTCTCTCAGAACAGAGACAGGGGAAGAGACCAGCTCCACTGCCTCCAACACCTCCATGTCCTCCACAGCATGTCCAGCGGCAGCCATCTTGGTCCCACATGAAAATGGGACCCCTCTGCTTACAGGAAGCAGCGTAGGGGAATTTCCCCAGTGTCCTGGCCAAATTTACCTTATTCACTGAAAATACCAACGGCTTAATTTGGTTCAAGGTCAGTTGGCATTCATCTGTATCCCCCTCCCCCGGGTCGTGCCTGAAAATAGGCAGGATTTATCTAGTGTACTTACCCGGTCAACAAAAACTAAATAAAAAATAAAATAAATAAATGCAGAGATCTGTAACACAGTGGATTACAGGTTCAGTCCCCCTTAGGGTCACAATCTTGAGTAAGGAAATCTGAGCTGCAATAATTTTTTTTTGTTAGCAAGCTTCTGCCAAAGATCAGCAAAGCTTAGACTAACACAAGGATTTCTAAGATAATATCAATATCGTCTTGGCTTTTCTAAGCTTTTCCCTTTCATAGGAATCAAAGAAAACAAAAGTCTAACCTTTTCCAAGTCAAGCTTTTCCTTGATGTTCTGAGTATTTCCAACTTTGAATTTACATAGGTGTACCATAGGTTAACCTCCCCATGGTGAAAGAGAGTCCCCTAACATAACCGCCTGAATTTACAGCCCCTGCGCTTCAGGGCATGCCCATGCCTCCTGCTGCAGTATACTAGATCAGACATCTCCGACTATTTCATACTGTCAATACCTTTGAGTATGCAGAAAACTGAGGTCATGTCTGCCTCAGACTCCTTTTCTCCAGTGTGAACATTTAAATGGCCAACAGCTTCTCCTATACCACAAATTATTTTGGTGGCTCTGTGTCGCACCTCTTGACTGCCTTAATGTTGTTTTGTATTGAGGGGACCAAAACTGTATGTAATGCTTCAAGGGAAGGCTTAACCTGGGGTTTGTAAAGTAGCAGGATTATTTCCCATGCCCTACCCGTCATATTTTGATGCACCTCAGTATTCTGCTGGCCCATATGATAATGGCTGCTCACTGCTTGCCCTGCTTTAGCCCCTTGTCTGTTATGACCTTCAGGTCATCCTTCTCCTTGACTGCAGAAAGAGGGGTCCCACATAGTGTGTAGGTCCTGCCCCTGTCTTTTCCTCCTCAAGTGTAGGACTTTGCATTTGGCTACTCTGAATTTGAGACTTCAGGAGTCAGGCCTATTGTTCGGCTTTTTCAGGATCTCCTGAAGTTTGTCCCCATCCTCAAATGAGTCAACAATCCAGGCCAACATAGTGGCATTCACAAAAGTAAGCAGCCTGCTGGAGAACCCAGCTTTCACACTGTCGATGAAGCTGCAGTGACTCCAGTACTCATGCCTGAGGGATCCCACTGAGCACTCTTTTCCACCTGAAGTATGGCCAGTCTACCACCATCCTCTGCTTCATGCCCCCAAGCCAGTTAGCAAGTCACTTTGTGTATAAGTTGTGTATACTACACTGGTTTACTTTGCCCAGATGCTTGCCATGCACCACAGCATCAAAGGACTTGCTGAAGTTCAGATAGACTAGTTCCATGGCCCTGCCCCCATCTACCTCCCTTGTCACCCGATGAAAGATGATCAGATGGGGATGGCATGATCTGCCCCTCATAAAGCCATTCTAAGAGGGGACCAGAACATTGGCCTCAATCCAGGGCTCCTTTAGTCTGTCTGTTATAATAGCCTCCAGGATGTTGCCCAGCACTGATTTCAGGCTGCAGGGACTGTAGTTGTCCTTTTTTGATCTTGCCCCTTCTTCAAGATAGATACCACATCAGCCACTTTCCAGATCTGGATACACTCTTACTACAGCAACAACAACAAAAAAGGATACTAATTCACAATGCAAGATCAACTAGATAACTAATCAAAATGAAATTTAAAAATGAAAAAAAATACTCGTTTCCAAAAGCAGCATCCTGTGAAACAATGCTTAATAAGGATTATGGCCACAGGCCACTACTGACCTGACTTGCTCAGTCATCAGGGACCAGATGCGCACTTTGAAATACAGGTTCAACCAGATAAATATTTTAAATACTTTAACTTCTAAATGCAGGATCAACCAGAGAAATAGCAATGCAAATAATAAAAAAACTGCTAAATGAACCAGATAATGGCTCCTCATTATGTAAGAAATGGAGCTATAATGTTTCTCAAACTATTCAGCCCACTCCCACACAGAACCTGCCCCAGTGAAGTGGCATGCTGGAAATGGAAGGATGTAGTGGCCCTATCAAATGTGTTACTATCCCTAGTAACCTACTATGAACAATGATTTGAAAAAACAGCACAACACAAAAAAATCCTCACTTTTTTATAAAAAAAAAAAACATACAAAATTACAAAAAGAAATAAAAACTACACAGAAAAATCAGAGTCCTGTTGCATAGCAAAGTTGTTAAATAAGTTATTTATTTTCACTCGAGAAGTTTGGCCCTGGGCAAGTCACTTGTGGTATTCACCACTTACGAGGTTAACCAAAATTAAAATGCTCTTGTGTACATAAATCAGTAATTCAACTCATTCTCATTGCATGTAGCATTGATATTTTATAGGAGGACAGCAGCACCCCAATAGTTAGGGTTGAGTGAGCTGTTTAATGTTAAAACCCCAATTTTTGCACTTTAATAACTTTGGCATCATTTAATGAAATAGCCCAAAGTTTGGTATGCATGATCAGGCTGCTAGAAATGAAAAGTTTCACGATGGCATTTTGTTTGGTTGTTGAGATATGGAGTGCCAAAAAATGGAAACAAAAACCACATTTGGTTTTTCTATACTTACTTAATTAGTTTTTGTTGATCAGGAAAGGAGGACTTGACAATTTTGTGTATTTTCAGCCTCGTCCCAAGAGAGGGGGATACAGATGGAAGCCAACTGACACTGAACAAGATTAAGTTGTTGGTGGTATTTTTAGTGAACTTACTGTTGGGTATTTTTTGCTGTCACCTACAGACTGGACAGCGTGGAATTCTTTTCATGAAATGTTCAGGGATGAAGGGGCTTATGTGTGTGCTTTTGGAAGGTGTCATGAAAAAATATTATATGGTTCCAGAGTTACTGTATAACAATTTTAGAGTCAATGTCCTAACACAAATGGTACCTATCTATCTATCTATCTATCTATCTATCTATCTATCTATCTATCCATTAAGCTGACCAGGGTGCCCACCCTGGTACCACTTCCTTCTCCCCCTAGTCGCCTGCCTGTACTTCCCAATTTTTTTTTTAATTTAGTTATATATTTTTATAAGTAGACTGGACACCTCCAGTCCAGGTTGCCTGCCTCCATTCCCCTTTTCTAGGTGGCAGCACCAGGATGCATACTCTGGTGCCACCAAACACTTGCCTGGCAGTGGGGCACCCAGTCCCTAGTGTCAGAATGTCACTGTCCCCTGAAAAGAAGAAAACTGTCCCTCATTGTTTTTTATTTTTTCCCTGCAAGAAAGAAAATGGTCCCTTGCAAATCTTACCCCCCACCCTGACCCCCCACTCAGCACCCACCACCCCACATCTCCACACCCTCACTCACCTGAAAATGTCCCATGATGAAGATTCACTATCCAATCAAAGACATGTCTCACTGCTGGAACTGATGACTGCAATATGGAAAACTAACCTAAGTGTGATTCGATGTATTACAAAGGGGTTTTAAACTTTGATGCATAACTTTCTAATTTTTGCATATTTTGATCCCAAATTTTCAACATGGTCTTTTTAGGACCCCCACCTTTGACAAATGGTAGTAGAATTATGTAAATCTGGCCCAAGAGGCAATTTCATGGTCCCTTCATGAAATCACCTTCTGGGCAGGATTTGAACATCTTCACCACCCTTGTTCATGAGAAGACTATTTTCAAAATTTTACATGCTGACATTGAAATTTTACTATGCTTACTTATAACTTTGGTAATTGTAAGCATTCTGACTCCAAATTTTCAACATAGTTATTTTTTATGTCACCTGACAAATGTGACAGCAATCATTTTTCAAATCCTGGCCAAAATGTGTTTTTGCACCTGTGGCACAGAATGACCTTTTGGTGGCACGGAATGATGCTTTGGTAGGGATTTGAAAATGTTCACCTACTGGCTTCATGAAGTAAGGTAATAAGAAGGGCTATGGTGACAATTTTGTGTACAGATATGGTAAAATGCCCAGGTTATGAATGAACATTGCAGCATTTTGACATTCACTGATAAATTCAGTAATTTTCAATATTTTGACTCCAAACTTTCAACACAGCCATTTTTCAGCAGCACCTCATAGATGTGGCATGTGTCATTCTGTTTAAATCCTGGACGAGATGTGTTTTCACACTTCTGATGTGAAATAACATTTTGGCCATATACTATAAATGGTATATGTCATGTTTATAAGGGGAATCATAAAATGAGTATCTTGAAAATTTGGAGTCAAAATAAAAACAAATATATATAACTGTTAACAAACTTTGTGTGTAGTGCCAGTCTTGACCCCAGCTGGCAAGCTTTGTGATCCCATGCCACTGAGATGAGTTCAAGAGTGAGCTCTGTAACCCAACTGGATGGGGTGAGGGTGGGGGGATGGCACTGTAATGCAACACCCCCCCCCAGCCTGGGAATGAAAGGTGCATGGTTGTCCACACAAGCCTGGGTACCATTTAGTGAAGACAACTGTCCACTTGGCATAGGATCCTGCACCTCTTCATGTGTGGCTGGCAGAGGGCCCTGTGCATTGGCTGACAGATGCACAGTTTGCCCTGCATAACTCTATCTGTGGCTGTATGGAAGTACAGGGACCGCAGGTCTTTCAACTTTTTGCAGCTCACTAGACAGCCCCATGAATTCTTTACATCCAGTGCTGCATTTCTGTAAGTGGATGGAGTCTTCTCTGGTACAGGGCATCTGCTCTTCCCCTGGTACAGGGCATCTGCTCTTCCCTTAGTGCAGGGCATCTGCATCTGTTCACACAGCTCCCTTTGAGACCTGTGTGAATGAGGATATGATTCCACTATCTCAAAAAGAAAGGAAATTCTTTGCAAAAAGCATTGTTACTGTATCAGTCAATTAGGGCAACTTAATGCCACAAAAGTAGGGAAATGTGGTGCTAGGGTTTCCAACCGTAACACCCCAACACCAAAGCAGCAAAAGGAAAAAAGGAAAAAAAAACATTAGGGTTGTGGCTATCTGGAGTCTTGGCAAATCAGTGGTGGGATCTTCCTTGGAGCAAACAATGTCACACATGATCTTCTTTCTCCATGCAAGGCCTACAGGGCCTTTGGTGAAGAAAGCTACAAAAAATCTGTGCTGGCAACACATCTTGAGACATACTTCTCTACCTCTAAAGAGTGCGTCACTGTGAGGCATTAACTTGGACCTGTACCTTGTGCTTCAGACTGGAGGCTATGGTCAGGGAAGGGGGGTATTAGGATTGACAATCCCAAGGAAGCCCCCACCACTGATTCAGCAAGACTCTGGAGACCCAAAACCCTAATGATTTCTCCTTTTGCTGCTTGAGGGGTGAGGGTTGGGAGATAGGGTTGGAAACCCTAATGCCACATTTCCCTACTTTTGTGGTATTATGTTACTATAACTGTTGCATTAACAACTTTTTTTTTATAAAGAATATATATATATATATTATGGTAGCACGGTAGTGCTACCATAGTTAGGGTTGAGGAGCCATTTACATGTTAAACTCAAAATTTTGCACCTTAATAACTCTGCAACCATTTGATGGATTTGCCTGAAATTTGGAATACACAATCAAGACCCATACACCTTGGGATCTGTCAAGTTTCGTACCAGTTGGATACACAGCTGCGGAGTTATTAAGCGTGATCTGCGTGTGCGTTTACACTTTTTCTGGAATTCTACGGTCGCGCCTACAGGTCACACGGTTTGTGTGACCGGCCCGAAATCTTCAGGGAACGTGCGGCCGGGGTCCCTGATGTGCCTCTCAAAGATTTTGTGAAAAAATATTAAACGGTTCAAAAGTTATTCAAAGAACAATTTCCCATTATAAGTCAATGGGAAAAGTTAACAAAAAGTTCGACAGTGTCACAAATGCATTTTTACTTTCATAAACGGCCCTCTTACTTTCACAAATCCACCATCTTTTTTTCAGTTAATAATCATAAAAATGCTTGGCATTTAAATTTGTGACCCTCTAGCAACCTAATTATTTTTGTATTCACCTAGTCGGACAATGAGGATGCTAGCCATGTCTTTCTTTTGGGGTAAAACACCCCAGAAATATGATTTTCAAATTTCTGGAAAAAGTACTTTCACAAAGTACTTTCATGCTCATGAAAGTGTCACAAATTTTTGCGAAAGCTTTCACAAATTGCGACAGTACTTTTCTAGTCTGTGGGAAAATGACAGCAATTCTTTGACACTCTGCTGCAAAAGAACGGTCTGGAGTTTTGGACTGAAATTTGGCAGGAACGCAGCCAACATCTCACAGATGTGCTTTTCAGTGCTTCATTGAAAAAATATTACACAGCGGCAAAGTTATGGTACTCCAAAGTTGACGCTTTTTCCCATAGGATAACATTACGGCTTACGATGCATTGCAGCAATCGTTTGGCGCCCTGCTGAAAAATAATGGTTTGGTCTTTTGGGCTGAAATTTGCAAGGAACACAGCCAACATCCCACAGATGTGCCTTTCAGTAGTTTGGTGAAAAAATATTACAGAGAGGCAAAGTTATGGCAGTCCGAACTTCTGTTTTTTTCCCATAGGATAACATTACGGCGTTCGCTGCGCCTTTCAGGGCACATATCTCGAAAATGGTGCGAGATACAGACTTTCTGTCGAAAAATTTCTTAGCCCCTAGCAGGAGCTAAGTACAAAACTAGCCAGGAAAGTGATAATTCATATTACTTTGACATTTTTTTTCTGTGTCATACGGTTACTGAGATATAAGCAATTTACTATTCCAAGTCCTCATTTTCGTGTTCCGAGAGTCATTATTTTGCATACATTCTTTGTACTTACTGTCTTTCTCTATACAGCTTTTGGGTAAAACTAGCCTGTGTGCTTACATTACTGTTACCATTACCGTTTCTGCTTGTGGTTCTGTACCCGTCTCACTTACCCTTCACGTTTACGCCACCATGTGCGTTACCCTTTGCGTTTTCATTTGCTGTTGCATTTGCATTGTTTTTAACATTTCTGTCTATAGTACTGTTTCTCTTTCTGTTTTGCTTTGCATCACCATGCGCATTACGATTTGCGTTTGCGGGCACAATGGGCCCCGCGCTCCCGCCGCCGCATTACATTCACTATTTCTCATTATCATTCTCAAAAAGAAGGGAAATTAGAGGCAAAAAAACTCTGTTTAATGCATCAGTCAGGGTTGTTCCACAGCGACAAAAGCAAGGAAATTCGATGTTAGGGTTGAAACCCCCTTTGCACCCCTCCAGCCCACCCCCCCAAATGAAATCAGGGTGTGCACTGGGGTCATCGGTCCTAACTGTCACCCCATTCTCCTATTCCTCAGCTTCTTTCCACATGTGATGAGGTGACACTTAGGGCCGAGGTCCCCAGTGCACACCCCGATTTCATTTGGGGGAGTGGACTGGAGGGGTGCAAAGTGGGTTTCAACCCTAACATCGAATTTCCTCACTTTTGTCGCTGTGGAACAACCCTAACTGATGCATTAAACAGAGTTTTTTGCCTCTAATATATATATATATATATATATATATATATATATATATATGCACATACATATCTGTATGTTCATGTCTTCTGCTTTCTCTCTTTGCAGATTGTGTGACAGGACCATTGGCACCATGCATTCTCACTTAAACAAAACCAATTTAAATTTTCATGGTGCTTTACATATATATCCCATGATGCTATACATTATGGTAGCATGTGTGATTTTGTATTTCTTAGACACCTGCCGTTGTTGACATTGCTCTTTATGGGTAACCCCTGCCTCAGTGCTTTTGTACTGAAATTCCTTGTCTATATACTGTACATAAGCACTCACAAACATATACATATCTATCTACTATCTCTCTCTCTCTCTTGATCTCTATCTATCTATTGCAAAAAAACTCTGTTAATGCATCAATTAGGGTTCATATTACAGCAACAAAAGTATGGAAATGTGGTGTTAGTGTTCCCAACCCCATCACCCCATCCTCCACACACCAACAGGCATCAGGGTGTGCATTGGAGTCATCAGTCCTCCCTCTCACCCCATTCCATGTGTAAGGAGGCTGAGATGGTACAGTATAGGAGAATGGGGAGAGAGTTAGGCTCAATGACCCCAAGGCACACCCCGATGCCTAATGGTGTGTGGAGGGGGTTTGGGTGGGGTGGTAGAGTTGGGATCCCTATCACCACATTTCCTTACTTTTTCAGTGTCATATGAACCCTAAAGGATGCATCAGTGGAGTTTTTTGCAATGAATTGCCTTACTTTTTGAGAAAGTGCAATCTTATCCTTATGTGGTTGTGGGAGCTCAGGCCCATGCATACATATTGTAATTGTCTCTGATTTTTGTCTGGGAGCACAGGGCCCTGTGCTACTATCTAACCATAAGTATAGAGACATTGTAATTAACCCTCATCCTCCTGTGAGAGCACAGGATCCTCAAGGCCCTGTGCTCCCATTATTCCATAATGGCATCCATTTCTGCGCTCCCACCTACTGATAAGTGTAGAGACAGAGCGAAGGCCAAGAGACATTCCAAGTAACACTTGTGCTGGAAATGGCACTATATCACAGTAACCATAGGAACACTGGAAAAAATTCCACCGCAATTGTAATCATGGCCTGGCAACCTGCAGACTTGCTTAGTACACATAAAAGGTGTACTAAGCTGCATTTAATGAAAAATCTATCTCAAAGCACTTTCGAGATATAATCACCGAAAGGTACCATGACCACCACAGTGTTATCCTGTGAGAATTTCTAAACTTCGGAATGTTATAACTATGGAACCAATATGAATTTTACAACCAAACCAGCAAAAGACACATCTGTGGGGCAAGGCAATTATACCTTGTAAATTCAACTCAAATGTCCTAACCATTTCTTTGTAGTGAAGTGGCAAAGAAACAGCAATTTCTGAAAGCAGTGTCACAAATTTGCAAAACCATTGCAAATTTTGCAAAATCTTTTGTGAACACTCTTGCAAATTTGTGATACTACATTTACAAAACTTTTGAAATTTGTGAATGTTTTGCAAAAGCGGTGTCCCAAATTTGTGACACTACCAACAGCCAAATAAATAAACATATTTCAGAGCATTAATTCTATAATCAAATGCCAGGATCGTGTTCCTCTGGCCCTGATTAGGTAAACACAACTGTTGGTGTTTACAAAGGGGCAGTATTTGTTGAATTGCAGTGTTTTTTACATGTTGCTAATGAAAACAAGATGGTGGCAGCACAACACTCCTGAACCCATTTGTGGCGGCAAAAAGTGTTTTCGTGAAAGCAAAAAGTGTCACATCCATTTTTTCCCTCAGACTATAATTGGAAAACTTTAAAGTTTAGTAACTTTTGAATGGATTAATATTTTTTCATCAAACCTTCAACGAGACATCAGTAACCTATACCCCATATAACCTAACAATTTCAGGTCAGACCTCCAAAGCATATTGGACTTACAGATGAGCAAAGAATTTGCACCTAAATGGTAAATTTCACATTTCTTCTCACTCCACAGCTACGCACCCGCTCTACTGACCGGAACAAAACTTGCCAGATCCAGAGATTTATGTTACCAGATGGTGCATGAAAATGTTTGGGCACATCAGTCTTAAGGTTGCAAAGTTATTAAAGAGCAACATTTTAGGTTTAACATAGAAGTGGCCAGGCAACCCTAACTATAGTGGCATTAATGTGCCGCTATAATATATATATTCATTACAAAAAACTACAATAATGCATCAGTTAGAGCTTTTATTAAAGCAGCAAAAGCTGGTAAATTCAATGTTAGGGTTACCAACCCTACTACTCCAACTCCCCTACCCTCCATACACTAACTGGTTTCAGGGTGTGCCATGGGGTGGTCAGGCCCACTCCACAACTCTGCAACCATAAATCTGACCAGGATGAAACTTTCCAGATCCAGGGATATATGGTTGGACACCATGCATGCAATATTTCTGGCAAATCAGAAAAACAGTTGCAAAGTTATTAAAGTGCAAACTCTTAGGTTTAGCATACAAGTGGACTGGTAACCCTAACTATACCTACTGTATATATGGAATTCTGCTGGAAGAATAAGCTTGAAATGGCTATTTCACCGGTGGAATTTCTGCCAGAGTTTCACTAGTTCTTCAGCGGAATTTCACCTACTGTGATCCACAGAATAATATTCCATGAAACACCAATTTATTTCTGCAGAAAATCATTCTATAACTATTTTCTACCATGGAATTTCACCATTCCATTTGTGGTGAAATTTGGCAGAATTTGAATAGAATTTTGAAAATTCCACAGAATTTAGTTCCACTACATATATATATATATATATATATATATATATATATATATATACACTGTATATAACGTACATGGCATACACAACAGGGACGTGTAGAACACACAATTTATTTAGTGAAGTTTGACCTTGGGTAACTTCACGAGTGATGTGAGCCATGAGTGATCTAACCAAGATCAAACAGCATGAGTGAAAATAAATTATGTATTCTACAACATCCCTATTGTGCATTTTATTTAAGCAATAGGTGGGGACCTTGTGTTGTGCCTTTTATTTTTAAAATATTTCTTATTTTTATTTCTTTTATATATTTTGCTAGGATTCTTTGGTCAAGTTTTGCTATTGTGTATTTTTAATAGCAAGGTTGCTAGGGCTGTTGTAATGTCTGTGGGAGTTGGACATTTCATCAGCGTGTTAAAGTCACCACTGATTGGCTGGAGTATGGCAAATGAAGAATAAATCAGAGACAATATGGCGGATGTAGTAAGCGAGAATGCAGAGGTGGTAACCATCAGGACTACGGGCAATAAAACAAATTCATTTACTGTGAAGTGCCTTTTTATTGTGTTATACAACAGCATGCACAGCTGCGGGCCTCCAGCATATGAGCAGGGGGTGAAAATGGAGCAGAGTTTGCATGCTAAAGTCAGAAATTAACGATGATCGAGCAATTCACCAATTTACTATTACTGTTTGGCTGTTCAAGAGGAGAAAAACAGAGTACTAAAAAGGGTATGTCTGGGGGTTTTGAAGTCTGTCACACAACTCTACAAGGCAAGAGGCAAGGAGACTCAGCGTGTGGCAGGGAGCTGAAGTGAGAGTAAGACAACTAACGCAGTTCTGGCACCGATAACTGAAAAGTGTTTTTTTTTAAACTGTGGATTTCCTATGCAAAAAAATTGTGTTTGAGTGTAGTGAGAGCTGGGGCAGTTACTGAGCACTATGTTTGTGTGCTGCATTGGGAGTTGAAAGCTTGCTTTGGTTTTACAATTGGTATGTGTGTGTCTGAATGCTGGGAAGTAGTACCAATGGGAGGGGGGGTTGATTGACAGGTTGAATTTATCACACATATGTGTGATAAATTTGGGGTTCTAAAATTTATCACACATATGTGGAAATAACTGGATTTATCACATGGATTTGGAGTCCAAGACTATTGCATAAAATAAAGAATAATGGATAGGCAAATGTATGTTATCATTTTTTTTCACAAACGAGGTATGCGATGACCCATAGGCCTTGAGAACAAAGCTCAAGAGGTTTATGTTGTCATCATACACCAAGGGTGTGAAAAAAAATTCACAACACACACATTTGACTATACATTATTTTTTATAATTACTGGTGCAAGGACTTGCAATAGGTGTTTCTGTCATATGGAAAAATAGAGTTGTTTACTGGAAAGCTGTTTTATTTATTGAACATTTTTTTCAAACAAACAGAAGCATTTCAGAAAAGTAGGAAGCAACATAACACTAACTAGGTCTTTAAAAAAACAATAGGAACTTTAACAGTAGATACATATTGGAACTGTGGTGCTCTCAGTCTGATTCTCTGTTTCTGTGAGTTCCGATTTGGTTGGTCGAGAAAAAGAAAACAGTAGTGTCCTACTATGCTAAGAAAACTTTTTTGAAACCTTTTTAAAATACCAAAAATGAGAAATAGTAACAATTTCAGAACTCCAGGTGCTTCTTCAGAGAAAAACGCGAGTCAGCGCTCAAGGTATCTCAAGCACGGAGACCTGCTCTAGCAAACTGTCAGCGAGTCTGAGTTTCTCAAATGCCACAATAACTTGATTTCAGGTTATGATGACATTTGAAAGCTATCTGAAAATGGCTTGATAAAGGGGGTCACCAGTAATTATTATAGAATAAAGTATGGGATGGTGTGTGTAATGAGAAGTAATGAGACGTTTGTACACACCTGAGGGGTTACATGCTACGTAAACCCCCAGAGTGAAGTTCAAGGGGTTTATGAAAAGCATCTAACTCCAAGGGTGTGTGTAAATTTTGAGTTTAAACACCACCCCATATTTTATTTTAAACAATTGCTGGGATTCCCTTTTTTCACCTCAGCAATTACATAAAATAAAAGGAAGTCGCTGTGTGACCACGGTCTGCTTAGGTAACAGTTTGCACCCAAGGTCACATTCCTGCCTTCATTTCAAAGCTGTTTTTTGGAAGGTGGGAAGCCAAAAATAAATTTTAGTGCCTGTAGTACAGAAATTTTTAATTACTTACCGCCAACTCTGAGTGACGATTCCATGTCCGTTTAGTCAGTGGTTTGACGAGAAGGCAAGTGGAGAGCGATTGGAAAGTGAGGAACTGCGTCAGGTTCATGTGCAGAGTGAGGGAAACCGTGTGCATGTTTGCCATAATAAACACTCAAATAATGTCACAGTTTCCCTATGGGAAAAAAAGGGAACCAATTATTATACATATATATATATATATATATATATATATATATATATATATACACACATATATTAATTTTACATGGTTGGGCCTTTCCCCATTGAAAAAGCCATCATCTATTTCCCCATATATGATGGTAGCCAAGTAGGATATGATGACCCTAACTACCTGCCTATATAGGACACAGCAAAAAATGTCTGACCTTATGTAACATATACTCGTGCTGATCCCCAACAGTTAGCATTAGGGCTGCCACCTCCATGGCCATGGCAGTATCCACTGGTGTTTTCCAGGGCTCCATCCTGGGACCTCTACTGTTTTACTACAGACAACCTCTCATGTGAGGCCTTACTATATGCAAATGATTTAGTATTATTTCACAGCGACAAATCTTTGACTAGTCTATTCACCACCCTCACCCAAAACTATGGGGCAGCCCACAAGTGGTTCCTGACCAATAGACTATTAGTAAACACAAACAAAACTAAAGTCATGCTCCTGGGTTCCAAACCCAATTTATTAAAACTCTCCAAAACTAATTCCACCCTAAAAGTCCTATCACCTGATGGCCCCCCTCTGCAGAATGTAACCTGTTTATAAGTACCTGGGTGTCACTCTAGACCCCTCCCTAACATTCACTGTGCATATCAATACCACAGTCTGGTGCATCAACCAGAAACTAGGGGCAGGCTTTTGACTCAAGCACTGCTTGACCCCTGAGGCATGCCTCACCATAGCTCAAGTTAATCTCCTCCCCCTATTAGACTACTACACCCCATATATTCACATACATCCTCTCTTCTGTGCACAAGACTCAGCACTGCCTACAATAGCATCTGTAGGTTTGTACTTATGACACCCTGCTCCATACACCATTACACCCTGTACCAGTCTTTGGGCTGGCTCCCCCTATAAGTCAGACATAACCATGCCCTTGGATGCATCATCGACAACACCATTAGAAGCGATAACCTGTCCTCTTACTCCTCACTGTTCAAGCACAAAACCATGTCCCACTGCCTCCGGCAATACTCAGTCACACCATTAGATGTTCTCAGGATTACCACTTTTCTGGGTGGTAATGCCCTGTCCTTTGCAGCTCCCATTCTATGGAACAAACTACCTGCCTCCCTCTGCTCTCTAGACTCACACCTTACCTTCAAATCACACTTTAAAGACTGGCTGCTGGCTGAATCCAAATGTATTTGCTCAGCTGGGTGACCCTAAGTGGGAAGAGTCCTTCCCTTTCATACCTTGGACAAAACTGCCCCATAGTACTATGCTGAACATCCTTAAGGCTGCCTGCCTGTACATAATATATTACACTTTATTTGTATTCGATTTGTATTCTATTTGTGTTATTTTGCATTGCAATTTATTTTTGCACTTTAACCGTATGCTACTGTATTCAATGCATTCAATTTTTTTTCTGTTTTGTTCTATTTCCTACACCATTCTCAATTAATGTCATTGTATTGTCTGTATTATCCATGTGCCATCTTTATGGCCTGGGTCATGCCTGGAAATAGTTCATTGGATTGGTGCACCTACCAGGTAAACAAACAAACAAATAAATAAATACTGTAAAACAAATGATGGAAAAGTGTGGTACAGTACATCATGAAATAATACCATTTCTGGGCTGAACGAGCTCATAAAGGCCACTCACCCATCAGGCTCATTGCTTATGGCTTGTTAAAACCTTTGATGGTATTTTTTCCTTAAATACCACACTTTGTCATAATTTATTCTCTATATGTTAGATGCTTGTCCCCTTGTCCCCATTGAAAAAGCCATACTATATTTCTCCATATATGTTAGTAGCCAATTAGCCAATTAGCATATATGACATAAATCCCAATTAGCCAATTAGCATAGCCAATGGTAATTAATATTAAATAATTACAAAATACTATAACATAGTAATTAACACTCTATTACAAGTGTGGACAAAATATATACATGTTATTACAGAACTGATAATGTGTGTAACAACCACCTGAATAACACATGTAACAACAACCTACTAACCACCCACATTACAGTCCCAATAGCCTCTCGAACTACAGCCGCTGCAAAAACCAGCCCCTCAAATCAAAACAAGCCATTTTTACTGCTGTGTACATATCACATGCCAAACCAACAACTACACACAGAAATCAAACATCAACTGTATAAAACAAAAGACTCCTGAAACAGTTTCCAGACATTTCAAATGGTGTGCTCCATTTTCCTGTAGAGAACAGGCCTCCAGCAACACACTGCTAGGTCACACACCCGCCCTTGGCCAGGCAGTGGAGAGCTCTCACTATTTCTAGTCTATAGGCTCCTCACCTCCCTTGGTTACTGTGACAGAAATGGGAAGGAAAGAGTTAATGGTTTGGATTCTGTAGATGCCTTATTTTTTTAGCAGTGTGGACAAAATACACTGAGGCTGAAATCCTCCAGCAGCAACCAGCTTGTGGAATTCCTAGCTGCTAGATAAGAGCTGGGTCATAAATCTCGAGTGGACATCTCCAGACACACACAGACCTTGCAGACACGAACACAGGGCAGTTTGAATGGATTGGATCATTCAAATATAAACTTAAGGTGAAAGGGAATATAATTGGTCACCAATAGGTGGTCACTCTGATTGGGACAATTAAATACATACATGTTAGTTGGTTGGTGCATTTAAGGGAGAATAGGAATGACCTAGTCTCCATAGACTATATCAGCTTCTGTAAGACAGAGAACTCTCTTGCCCTGAAGCTGTGAGGGAAACATAAGCTTGGAGCCTACCTGGTATGTCTGTGGAGCTGGCATAGAACAGGGTCCAGTGTCTCTTGTAGGACAGGGAAGGGTAAGTTTAGTGATAGTATATTTCAGTAATAGCCTTCTTCTTTTGCCATCTGTTGTTTAAAAGCATTTGTTTACTTTTCCTGTATGAGTGTTATTCTCTGGTGTTGTAAATACATTTCCTAAAAATGCTCATTGCATTTTCTGTTAAGTAAAAGCTATTTATTTGCTCAACAGTTGTGTCTCTGATGTCATTTTTCTAAGGTAAGATTTGGTTTTCCACTGGCTAGGGTAAACTCTGTGTAGCATCCGCCACCTGAAAGAGACACACTACCAGACTTTAACTTGTGCAATTGCACGTGTGATTATTCAAGTTTGTACACTTGAAAGAGGTGCCAGAAGGAAAGTCCGGCTGGTGGCAGCGAATACCCAAGGACACACACCTCTCTAAAAGCTGTTTCAGCCCAGAGGGAGAGGTGGGTTGTCACATATTGGTTGGCAGTGGTGGGGTGATGATAGCGGACTGCGTAGCACACTGATACAGAGTTTGCCAGTGGAACAGTTACCTTAGCATTGCAAAACAGGATATACAAGAGGATACATTTGTACAACAGTTTTATTTGTTTCTAGATAGCACAGTATAGTGTAGTAGTAGAGAATGAGCTCCACGGAGTATGACTCACTTACTGTGCCACAGCTTGTTGAAAGGTGCCAGGAAAAGGGGATTCAGCCTGAAAGTCTGAAGCAGAAGAAAAAGGCAGATCTCATAGCTACTCTCTTGGCACATGATCTGAAGCAGACAGTCATTGGGGTGAGTCAGGAACTGAGGCAGCAGGCCCCCCAAATCAGCTTGAGGCACTGCGACTGCAGCTATTGCTGCAAGACAAGGCATTGGAGGCAAAAAGACTGGATGCTGAAGCAGAAGCAAGAAGGTTGGAAGCAGAGAAAGAACTTGAAGAAAAGAGACTGGCAGACAGAGAGAAAGAACGTGAAGACAGAAAGAAAGAACGTGAAGACAGAGAGAAAGAATGACAGCAGGAAGGAGATGATGACCCTCCGCGGTCAGCAAACCGTGAGTAATGGTGGAGTGAGTTTACCTCATGAAGCCAAAATGAATTCTAAATTGTTCCCTCAGTTTAAGAGGAGATGACCTTGATTTATTTTAAGGTCATTTGAGAGAGTATGTAATCAATTACAATTAAATAAGGCTTCCTGGTCAACTTATCTCACACCCTTGCTGACGGGAGGCGCTGAATGCATTTGCTAAAAATGAGTAATGAAGACTATGCTGATTATGATAAAGTAAAAACAGTGTTGTTGAAACGTTTTGAATTAACTCCTGAGGCTTATAGAAGAAAATTTAGGAGTCAAAGAAAAGCCCAGAAGACAGTTATGCAGAACTGCAGGTTAAACTGTATACTTACCTTGATAGGTGGATGGAGGGGGCTAAAGCAACTACTGTGGAACTGATTAAAGATGTATTGGTGAGAGAACAATTCCTTAAAATTGTACCTGAGGACATGCGTGTATGGCTCATAGACAGGGCATGCGCCTCTTCCACAGAGGTGGCAGGAAGCGCTGACGAGTATCTGTCTAGCCGGCCACACACACAACGTAAGTCTTATGGTATGTGGGCAGCACATGGGTATAAGGGATCCCATGGGGGGCAGCCCAAAGGAAACCAGCCTGCACCTGAGCCCAAAGTAGAGCCCTCTGGTTCTAAGGGGACTCAAGAAATAGGTCCCAAGAAATGTCATATTTGCAATCAAGTGGGACACTTGAGATATAACTCCCTCAGAAACTGGTTAAGGGGCAGAGATATTGGGGCAGGGGTGATCAAAGGGCACTGGTGTGTTTGTGGGTGTGTCCAGTCTGAAGAACCACTCTCCTCTGATGAGAATCTGCATCCCATTACAGTTAATGGAATAGTAACACAGGGACTATGGGACACAGGTGCTAACATCTCCCTGGTAAGGCAAGATCTCATTTGGGCAGAGCAGATCGTGCCTGGGAAATACTCCAAGGTTCGGGCATTCACAGGGCCACCAGTCCCATTACCAATGGCTAGAGTCTTCCTGAGCTGGGAAGGGGGCCATGTAGAAAAGGAGGTGGGAGTTGTAGAGGACCTACCTGTAAGTATGATTGTGGGGAAGGATTTGGACCCCAGTAAAAAACTTGTGTGTGTTGTAACTCGTAGTCAGGCACAAGGGCAAGCTTCTGAGGGGAAGAGGGGTTGACTCTGGGTGGTCCAGCCACACCCTCAGCAGCTGAGGAAGTGTCCAGCACAGGAGGGGCTGGCTAGAAGCTTCAGTCCAGAACCCCAGTCACAAATAGAGGAACCCACAGGACTTCCTTCAAAGGGGCACTGGGAAGGGTCAGGCGAGGGCAGCTGAGTGCTGCACAGCTTAACCGACCCTACCCTGGAAAAACTGAGGAAAGCTCATAGGACTGAGCATTCTCGGGGGTAAAGAGTCCATTTACTGGGACTAATGGACTGTTGTACAGAGAATGTACAACAGAGGAAGGGCTAGCTGGTGAGGTACTCCAGCAGCTGGTAGTCCCAAGGTTCACCGTCAGCAGCTTTTGGCCCTTGCACATGATATCCCTTTTTCAGGGCACTTGGGAGTGAGGCTGAAAAGCGCCTCACTAACAATTTCTTCTGGCCTGGTATTGGCAAGGATGTGGCAAATTATTGCCGATTGTCCACAGTGCCAGCGTGGTAGAAAAATGGGGACAAGACCAAGGCAGCTTTGGTGCCCTGCCCTTTATTGATGAACCCTTCAAGAGGGTAGCAGTGGACATAGTGGGGCCATTGAGCACCCCAAGTCGCACTGGCAAGTGGTATATCCTGGTGGTTGTAGACTATGCCACTAGATACCCAGAGGCAGTGGCCCTAACATCCTCTGAGGCAGGACCAGTGGCAGATGCACTGTTGGAAATATTTAGCCGGGTGGGCTTTCCCAGGAGATACTGTCAGACCGGGGTGCCAATTTTATGTCAGGATTAATGAGTAGTTTGTGGGAGAAGTGTGGGGTAAAGCAGCTCAAAACCTCCCCATACCATCCCCAAGCTAATGGTCTGGTGGAGCGATTTAATTCAACCCTTAAGACCATGCTAAGGACTTTTGCTGACCAGCATAAGAGGGACTGGGACAAATTTTGCCTCATCTCTATTTGCATACAGGAAGTCCCACAGGAGTCCAGAGGTTCTCACCTTTCGAGCTCCTGTTTGGTCATAGGGTGCAGGGGCCACTAGATTTGATTCGGGACGAATGGGAGGGTGACCGTGCCTCCCAAGGGAGTCTGTTGTGGAGTATGTCCTGAACTTGGGACCCGCCTTAGGGAGCTCATGGGGTTTGCTCAGAGCACCTGGCCACTGCACAACAGCGGCAGAAAGTCTGGCTATGACCGTGGGGCCCGAGCCAGAGAATATGTGGTGGGACAGCGAGTGATGGCACTCATCCCTGTCCAACAGAATAAGTTACAGGCAGCATGGGAGGGGCCATTCTCCATTGTCCAAAAGGTTAGTGATGTCAATTACATGATAGAGCTCCTGGACAGGAGATGCAAACGAAAGGTGTATCATGTTAACATGCTGAAGCCCTACCATGACAGAGAGGAAATGGTCCTTGCTGTATGCAGTGCTCCAGAGGAGGAAACTGAGGTAGATCCACTGGTGGACCTACTTGGGGAGGCCAGGGGTGCATCCTTTGTGGACAGCTTTACCCTCTCGGAACAGCTGACACCAGCCCAGGTGCAAGAAATTAGGGGTGTGCTGAGAGAATTTGAAGACATGTTCACAGGGAAACCAGGGTACACCACGATGGCAGAGCACCATGTGGATACAGGGACCCAAGATCCCTGAAACAGTCCTCTACAGGGTACCTGAGACATGTTAAGCAGACTGTGAAAGAGGAGCTCAAAGAGATGCTGGAACTGGGGTAATCCAGGAATCTAGTAGCCCTGGGCATCACCGTGGTACTGATCCCCAAAGGGATGGCACCACCACGATTCTGTGTGGACTACCGAGCTTAACAGCTGCGGTCTGATGCTTATCCCATGCCCAGAACAGATGAGACCCTGGGGCGACTGGGGGAGCCAAGTATTTGACCACAATAGACCTAACAAAGGGCTATTGGCAGGTACCTCTGACCCCTGCGGTCGGGAAGATCAGCGTTTGTTACTCCATTTGGTTTATATGAATTTAAGGTAATGCCATTCGAATGAAGAATGCACCTGCAACCTTTCAACGGCTTGTAGATCGCATTCTGTCTGGGGTAGGTGAGTTTGCATTGGCTTATATGGATGATATAGCACATATAGCCAGACCTGGGATGAGCACATCAAGAATATGGGGATGTGTTCCACAGGTTAAAGAAGGCAGGTCTGACAGTCAAGGCAGAGAAGTGCCAGATAGGTATGGCAGAAGTATCCTACCTTGGGCACCGGGTGGGTAGTGGACACATCCGTCCGAGCCTGCCAAGGTTGATGCCATCCTGGCCTGGCCTACTCCTACCACAAAGAAACAGGTCAGGGCATTTCTAGGGACTGCAGGGTACTACCGAGGTTTGTTCCCCGCTATAGCGATCTGGCTAAGCCCTGACAGACCTAACCAAGAAGGAAAGCCAGATGCAGTGAAGTGGTCAGAAGGCTGTGAGGTTGCTTTTCAGGAGCCAAAGAAGGCCTTAAGCAGCCCAGCTGTATTGGCTAGCCCCAATTATAGTTTAAAGTTTATGGTCCATGTGGATGCCTCAGATCATGGGCTGGGGGCTGTGCTGAGCCAAGTTACTCAGCAGGGAGGGAGCACCCAGTTGTGTACCTCAGCGAAGGCTTTTGCCCAGAGAGGAGGCATCGCCACAATGAGAAGGAATGCTTGGAATAGTGTGGGCCTTCAGAAGCTGCAGCCTTACCTATATGGAGAGAATTTACTGTGGTCACAGATCATAATCCCCTGATTTGGCTTCATAGGTCCAGTGGACAAAATGGTACTACGTTGGAGTTTGGTACTGCAGGCATACAACATGACCATACAGCATCGCAGTGGCAAACAAAATGCAAATGCGGATGGGCTATCTAGGCAGGGCTAATGGCCTGCTGGATACTTTTGGGCACTCCCCAGTAATTGCATGAACGGCTGTGTCACTTGGGGTAGCCCAAGGGACATGCCTTCATTATCTGGGGGGGGGGAGATGTGACAGAAATGGGAAGGAAAGAGTTAATGGTTTGGATTCTGTAGATGCCTTATTCTTTTAGCAGTGTGGAAAAAATACACTGAGGCTGAAATCCTCCAGCAGCAACCAGCTTGTGGAATTCCTAGCTGCTAGATAAGAGCTGGGTCATAAATCTCAGAGTGGACATCTCAGACACACAGACCTTGCAGACATGGACACAGGGCAGTTTGAATGGATTGGATCATTCAAATATAAACTTAAGGTGAAAAGGGAATATAATTGGTCACCAATAGGTGGTCACTCTGATTGGACAATTAAATACATACATGTTAGTTGGTTGGTGCATTTAAGGAGAATAGGAATGACCTAGTCTCCATAGACTATATAAGCTTCTGTAAGACAGAGAACTCTCTCTTCCCTGGAAGCTGTGAGGGAAACATAAGCTTGGAGCCTACCTGGTATGTCTGTGGGAGCTGGCAGTAAGAACAGGGTCCAGTGTCTCTTGTAAGGACAGGGAAGGGTAAGTTTAGTGATAGTATATTTCAGTAATAGCCTTCTTCTTTTGCCATCTGTTGTTTAAAAGCATTTGTTTACTTTTCCTGTATGAGTGTTATTCTCTGGTGTTGTAAATACATTTCCTGTAAATGCTCATTGCACTTTCTGTTAAGTAAAAGCTATTTATTTGCTCAACAGTTGTGTCTCTGATGTCATTTTTCTAAGGTAGATTTGGTTTTCCACTGGCTAGGGTAAACTCTGTGTACATCCGCCACCTGAAAGAGACACACTACCAGACTTTAACTTGTGCAATTGCACGTGTGATTATTCAAGTTTGTACACTTGAAAGAGGTGCCGGAAGGAAAGTCCGGCTGGTGGCAGCGAATACCCAAGGACACACACCTCTCTAAAAGCTGTTTCAGCCCAGAGGGAGAGGTGGGTTGTCACAGTTACCATATAGTTGCACTGGACTATGAATGCATTGTATAATGCATAAGACAAGGCCTCCCTGAGGTGGCTTACTACCAACTCATATCATGCATTGCTTTAGCTACCAAATGTATAGGTCTTAACATAGAAACATAGAATTTGATGGCAGATAAGGACCACTTGGCCCACCCAGTCTGCCCATTTCCCTACCTAATGGATAAGCTGCAGATCCTAGTTAACCAGCAGCCTACTTCTTCCTACCCCCAACCCCCTACAATTGCCTTATAACTGTTCCATGCATGCTTGAATTCCACCACTGTTTTTGACTCCACAACCTCCTCTGGAAGGCCGTTCCATGCATCCACAACCCTCTCTGTGAAAAAATACTTCCTTAAATTACCTCTGAGCTGCCCCCACTATCTTCAAATTGTGCCCCCTTGTTCTTGCACCTCTTTTTTTGAAAGATGCTACCCTCTTGGACTTTGTTGATTCCTTGAGGTACTTGAAAGTTTCTATCATGTCCCCCTCTCCCTCCTTTCCTCGAGGCTATACATATTAAGCTCCTTAAGTCTCTCTTCATATGTCTTCCAGTGCAGACCCTGCACCATTTTAGTGCCCTCCTCTGGACAGCTTCCATCCTGTCTATGTCTTCTGCGGAGATTGGGTCTCCAGAACTGCCGAGTACTCAGATGGGGTCTCACCAGCTGTCCGTACAGAGGATAATAACTTCCTATTTTCTACTAGTGATGCCTCTCTATGCATCCCAGTATTCCCCAGCCCTCCCTGCCCTCTCACATTGCTTGCCCACCTTTAGGTCATCTGATATGACTACCCCAGGTCCCTTTCCATTTTGTTGTTGTTAGTATCTCACCCCCCGTTGTGTACTCTTCCCCTGGGTTTTTGTTTCCCAGGTGCATTACCTTGCACTTCTTAGCATTGAATCTAAGCTGCCATTCATTTGACCATTCCTCTAACCTTGCCAAGTCTCTTCTCCTCCTTTCCACCCCACCTTGTGCATCAACTCTGTTGCAGATCTTTGTGTCATCTGCAAAGAGACATACTTTTCCTTCCAGTCACTCTGCAATGTCACTTATAAAGACATTGAAGAGGACCAGTACTAATACTGAACCCTGCGGTACCCCACTAGTAACCCCTTTCTTTAGAGTGGACTCCATTTACTATTACTCTCTGTGTCCTATTCTCCAGCCAGTTCTTTGCCAGGCTGTCATCTTGGGACCACTCCCAGGCTGGCTAACTTGTATATTAATCTTTTGTGTGGGACTGTGTCAAATGTCTTGCTAAGTCTGGGTAGACCATGTCCACAGCCCCTCCCTGATCTACTACTTTGGTCACCCAGTCAAAGAAATCTATCAGATTTGTCTGGCATGACTTTCCTGCTGTGAATCCATGCTGTCTTGGGTCCTGTGCCCCTCTAGCCTCTAGATACTCGACCATTCTTTCCTTCAGAAGTGATTCCATCATTTTCCCTACCACTGAGGTTAAACTAACAGGTCTGTAATTTCCTGCTTCTGCCTTGTTCCCACTTTTGTGAATAGGAATCACATCTGCCCTCCTCCAGTCCTCGGGTACCACCCCATCCTCCCATGATTTGTTAAAGAGGGTAGTCAGTGGTGTCACTAGTTCTACCCTGAGTTCTTTTAGAATTCTGGGATGAATCCCATCAGGCCCCATTGCTTTGTCCACCTTCAGTTTTAAGAGTTCTTTCAGAACCCTTTCTTCCTATAAATGGGTTGGTATCAACTTCTGTATCCAAGTGTTTCTACTGTTTGTTTTGCTTCCTCCCCTCTTCCTTTGTAAATACTAAGCAAAAATATTTGTTTAGTATCTCTGCCTTTCACAGTCACCCTCTGCCCACCCTCCCTCCCTTTATTAAGCCTCACAATCCCTCCTTGGTCTTCCTTTGCACCTGATGTACCTATAAAGGTTTTATCCCCTTCTTAACTGAGTTGGCTATCTTTTCCTCAGTTTGGGTCTTTGCTGTTCTGACTGCCTTCCCAGCTTCCTTTTGCTTTAACTGATACAGTTCTCTGTTCTGCTCCTTCTGCGATTCCTTGTACTTCCTGAATGCTTTCTTTTTCTCTTGAACCTTCACTGCCACTTCCTTTGAGAACCATAGTGGTTTCTTGCATCATTTCATTTTGTTTATTTGCTGCACACAAAGGCTTGTTACCTCTAAGATGGCAGTTTTTATTATTCCCCATTGTCCTTCCACCCCTCCTTCCTGCCCATTTGCTAGTGCATTCCTTAGGTACTCACCTATTTTGGCAAAGTCAGCCCTCCTAAAGTCCAGTACTTTTGCCTTTGTATGGCTTGACTCTATTAGACTTTGATGGCAGATAAGGACCGCTTGGCCCATCTAGTCTGCCCATTTCCCTACCTACAGGATAGGCCGCAGATCCTAGTTAACCAACAGCCTATTTCTTCCTACCCCCCACAAGAATTGCCTTATGTCTGTCCCATGCATTCTTGAATTCTCCCACAGTTTTAGACCCCACAACCTCCTCAGGAAGGTTGTTCCATGTATCCACTACCCTCTCTGAAATAATACTTCCTCATTGCCCTAGAACCGCCCCCTTCTATCTTTATAATTGTGTCTCTTCTTCTTGCACATCTCTTTTCTGAAAAATACTACCCTCTTGGACTTTGTTGATTCCACTGAGGTACTAAATTTTCTATCATGTCCCCCTCTCCCTTCTTTCCTCAAAGGTATACATATTAAGCTCCTTTAGTCTCTCCTCATGGCTTCTCTTGCAGACCCTGCACCATTTTAGTTGCCCTCCTCTGGACTGCCTCTATCCTGTCTATGTCCTTGCGGAGATGGGGTCTCCAGAACTGGACGCAGTACTCCAGATGGGGTCTCACCAACTGTCTGTACAGAGGGATAACAACTTCCTGTTTTCTGAAGCTGATGCCTCTCCCTATACACCCCAGTATACCCCCAGCCTCTCTCCTTACTGCCTTCTGACATTGTTTGCTAACCTTAAGGTCATCTGATATGATTACCCCAGGTCCCTTTCCTTTTTTGTTGTTGTTACTACCTCCCCACCCATTGTGTATTCTTCCCCTGGGTTCTTGTTTCCCAGGTGCATTATTTTGCACTTCTTTGCATTGAATCCTAGCTGCCATACTTCTGACCATTCCTTCAAAGTATTGCTGTGCTTATTGTGAACCATACTATTCGATGGTCGCTAGTTCCCAGATGGCTACCCACTTCTACATCTGTGATCCTCTCTTCATCTCCATTTGAGAGAACTGGGTATAAGATTGCTCCCTCTTGAGTGGGCTCCAATACTAGTTGTCTAAGGCATGCCCCCTGTAGGACATCTAGAATAACCCCGCTCTTCAAAGTGGCTGCTGCAACTGCGCTCCAGTTAACATTTGGCATATTCAGATCACCCATCAGCAATATCTCCCTTTTTCTGCCATTCTAAGTATACTTTCTATCATTTCCTTGTCCATTTCCTCCCCCCTGAGAAGAAGTCATATCGCCCTGTGGATTGCAGTGCCATTGCCGGTCTCCAAATTTACCACAGTGCTTCTTCTCCTCCTTGTTTTCCTTTTGTTTCTGTTGCTTTGATTCCTTCCCTATGTAAAGAGCTACTCCTCTTCCTCTTTTACCCTCCCTGTCCCTCCTGTAGATAGTGTATCCTGGTATGTTTACGTCCCAGTCATGGTTTTGTGTGTACCATGTTTCTGTGACTGCCCGATATCCAGAGGTTCCTCCTTCATCAAGGCCACTAATTCAGGAAGCTTGTTACTTAGACTATGGGCATTGGTACTCATTGCTCTCCATTTTTGATAGCTTTACCTTCTGTTGCAGCATCCCCACTGACCTTTCTACCTGGTCTTTTCTCATGTAGTACCCTGTTTTGTAGGGAGAGCTGGGATTTTCCTGCTGCTTATCAGTACCTCCCCTTGACTAGTTTAAAAGCTTGCCAATGAAGCATTTAAACCGATTGCTCAAAGACTTGTTCCCTTCCTGGACAGATGCAGACCATCCTGCCAGTATAGGCTGGTGTCCTCAGGTGGAACCCAGTCCCCAATGAAGCCAAACCCCTGTTCTCCACACCATTTTTCAACCATTCATTAAACTGCATGGTGCAAAAGTACCCTTGCCTCCTCATGCCATTGACAGGCAGCACCTCTGAGAAGGATACTGTGTGTGCTACTTGTCTTAGTCCCCTTCCCAATTCTACAAAGTCATTCTGCACTGCTCTAATCTCATGTTGAGTCAAGTCATTTGTCCCTAGGTGGACAATGATGTCCAGCTCAGACTCCCGTGCAGCTGTTCTCATGATCCTGAGGATGTGCTTCCTGTCCCTCTAAGCCATGGCACCAGGCAGGTACCTTACTTCAGTTTTCCCTGCTCCCCCCAGTTCTATCCCCCTAATAATTGAGTCCCCCACCAGGAGATGCTTCCTTTCCTTGTGGCATCCTCTGCCTCCTTCCTGTGGGCCTCCCTTGTGACAGTTGTCCTCAGCCTCCTTAGTCTCCTCTGCGGGTGCATCCATAAGCAAGCTATGCTCCCCCAGAATGGTGTATGGATTGCAGAGTGGAACAACTGACTGGATGTGCCTTTGTTCCACCATCCTCACCCTCCCTGAGCCCAGTGTGGTCCAACTGCTGTGCTTTCTTCGCAACCTCTGAGGTAGTGGTGGTGGCTCTGGTGCTCCCTGGATGGGGGGTTCCCTTCCTACCATCCAGTGTGGCCTGGGGGAAGGTTCCCTTACTACTGTCCAGTGTTGCCTGAAGATGGGCAACTTCCTCCCTCAGGGCAGAGAGTTGTCTGCAAATAGAACGGCATCTCAGCCTCCAGAAAGACTCCTGGAAGACTGCTGCCCCACAGCCATTACATTGCACTACTCCCCACATGTTTATCTCCTTTTTTGTTTGTGTGTGTGTGTTTGTGTGTGTGATTGGTTTGTTATATAGAAATACATATATTATACAATGTGTATGCTTATATTGTCAGTGCAGTGTGCTAGATAAGATATGACAGTGATATGCACCTTGCACTCTTGAGGAAATGATGTCAGAACCCCAGGTATAAAGGAACTATTTCCAGGGGTGGGTGGGGTGAGGATGGGAAGTGGTCGGGCCTAAACTGTGCCCTCACAAAACAATCAGCTAAGAGCTCTGACCCACCGCTGCAATGAGTGCCTTCCTGTCAGCAAGATGCCCTACACAACAATTTGACAGAGAAAATACCCTGCTAATCAAACAGAGAAAAATCCAGACATCCAAGTCAGACACAGGTAAACCTCCCCATCCCCACGTTAGATAAATATGTTGATAGCTCTGCCCTGTTTTAGCTACCAAATGTATGGGCATTAACCAGTGCTCATTGTACTTATACTCTGTGTGATTGCTCACCCACATTTATTCTATGTGTGTATTGTATGAATGTCTGTGTTTTATTCTGTTGTGGAGCCTTTGGAAACGAGTCTAGGACTCAAAGGGTTGTAATTCCAATTTACTAAATAAATAAATAAGCAAACATTTCAAAAGCTGTGCTCCATTTTCCTAACTGTGTAAAACAGGCCTCCTGAAACACTCAGTCATTCCACCTGCTTCCTTCCATGATACAGTCTTCAAACACACGAAAGGAAAACCCGGTTAAACCAGATTATATACAAAGTCACTGCACTATGGAAACCTTAAAGGGACAAACTATGCAGTAACAAACACTAGGGGGGGATACTAGAGAACTACGAAAATACTCTACCTTAAGCAAATACTCTAAACAAGCTATGCAAAAAAGCACACTTTCTCTTAAAGCAAAACCTACCAACCTAGTGTAATATATAAAATAAAAAAAATGACAAAGTCCTATGTGAGGAAAAAATACCATCTTGGGGTTGAACAAGCTCATAAAGGTCACTTTCCCTTCAGACCCGTGGCTTTATGGCTTGTTCAACCCCTTATTTCCTTATATACTACACTTTGCCATCATTTATTCTCTCTCACTTTTTATTCATTACAAAAAATGTGTAAAAGCACCTGTTAGGGTTCAACTTAAAGCAACAAAAGTAGGGAACCCTTACTCCCACCCCTCCCCACCTCCAAGCAGTAAAAGGACAATACAACACAAGCAACCACAAACAACCATCATTAGGTAATACGGACAATATAACACAAATACAGCAGCACTGTTGTGCTACCATCGTGGGTTTGTATCAGTGGTACTCACATTGCAATGCAAACACCATCACTTCTGGCTACAGATATAAGCCCACAATACTAAAATTACAACTATGCTACTTGTGCAGGAGCACAGGCCCTGCAGCTATAGATACAAATCCATGTTACCCAAATTATAAGAGTTCTTTTGTCTGCAGAAGGTCAGGCCTGTATGGGGCCAGTACTTCTGTAGCCACAGGTACTTATCCACACTGTAAGGCAAGGCCAGGCATGTTCATTTATAAGGAGCCCAATCACAAAGGCTCTGGGTGCCTTACATAAAAACAGGTAGGGTTAATACAAAAATTAAATACAAAGAAAGAATGCAAATAACATAATGTAGCACTTAAAACAACAATTATGAGAATATATTATCTAAAATTAAACTAGCGCTGGTCAGTCAAATTCATCAGGGAAGGCCAGGCAAAATAGGTAAGTCTTTAGAACCTGCTTGAACATCTCGACTGTCAGGGCCTCCCTAGCAGAGACTGAAAAAGCGTTCCAAAGGGCCAGTCCAGTGACATCAAAGGCTCAGTTGCTGGAAGTTTTTAATCTGGCCCTAGGAACCACAAGGAGGCCCCTGGTTAAGGAGCAGAGGGTGTCTACAGAGGTGGCAGGTGTCAGGAAACCAGCTAGGTAGCCAGGGTCCAGTCTGAATAGGGCCTTGTAGGTATGCATGCCCACCTTGAAGATGATTCTCCACCTGACAGACAGCTAGTCCACAGCTCGCAGGACCGGGATCACATGACTAGACCTAGACGAGCCTGTCAGCAACCTGGCTGCTGTGTTCTGCACCAGCTGCAGCCGGCGTAGGGTCCCTCCAGTGACCCCAAAATATAGAGCATTACAGTAATCAAGCCTGGATGTAACGAAAGCATGTACTAGTGATGGCAGGCCCACAGATGGAACTATGGGTTTAATCCTAGCGATATTCCTTAAGTGGTAAAAAAACACTTTGACACTTGAAACCTAGGTGTCATCTGTAGTCCAATCTGTCACCCAGGATAACACCAAGATCCCACACCCTAGGGGAGTCCATCAGTGGAGCAAATCCCAGAAACAATCCTGTAGCCACTATGGAGGCACTCTATCACCAGGACCTCTGTCTTGTCAGAGATCAGCCACAACTAATTGGAGGACATCCAGTCATTGATCTTGGCCAGGCAGTTGTTAAGCACTTCCACAGTGTCATGTGTTCAAGGGGCAAAGGACATAAACAGTTGGATATCATCTGCATAGCAGTGAAACCCCAAACTGTAACACCTAATGAGCTCACCCCAGGGCAGCATGTACACCATGAATAACAGTGGCAACAAGATTGAACCATGAGGCACTCCACACGGCAGGAACTTTGGGGAGAAGGAGAAATTCCCCATCACCACTTGTTGCTTCCTGCCAGAGAGATGAGACTCAAACCAGTTGATGACAGTCCTGGTGAGTCTACAATATTTCCTAGGGTGATCTAAAAGCAAAATGTGATCCATAGTGTCAAATGCTGATGAAAGATCAAGGAGCACAAGAATTGACCTGTCTTCTCTATCTCTTGCCCTAAGGAGGTCATTTTGCACTCTAATCAATGCCATTTCAGTGTTATACCTAGTCCTGAAACCAGAATGGAATGGCTCATAGATGTCAAAGATCCTTGAACTGCTGCATCACTATTTTCTCAACAACCTTTCCTAGAAATGGAAGGTTGGAGATCAGACAATAATTATGCAGGATGTCAGGGGCGAGAGATGGTTTCTTTTTTTTTTTTAACTTGTAATTTATTGAGCAATGAATCCACAGTTTTACAGTCTCTACTTCCAAATCTTACAATGGTCTATCATTACAGAAAAGCATATTAAATCAATTTGGTTTTCCTTTATAACATTTCATATTATGATTTTTGTTAGTTCTGTGGAAGCCCCCTTGCCTAAATATTAATGTAGGCTTCAATCTAAACTAAGCTTCAACCCCAAATTATACATTGTTTTATCTATTGGTTTCATTAGTTATTTATATCTCTTTCTTTTCTTTTCACAGGTTAACCTCCTTCCTCCTTCCTGAGACTTCCTTGTCCTCGCTGTTATCTTCACCACTAGTCGTCTTTTAGATAGTACATAACAATTCCTTTGACTTTAATTCCCTCTTATTCTAATAATCTGTGTAATACTGCTTGTTTTAAATCCCCATCCCCCTTAATAAACTTTATTTTATAACTATGTACAAGTTTCTTTGTTGTTGCACTTCAGTTGATTATAGATATGAATGATCTCTAAAATGTTACCGTATCTTCTCATTTCCCAATTTTTAGTTTTATCAGTTCCCAATAATGACTACTTATTCAGTTTCTCAGCCCAATCTCCTCTCATCCCAACAGTTGTTCCACTACTTCTATCCCCTCCACCTCTTCTATGTATGTGAAAAAGGGCGGCCAGTGTGAAGTTAATGTATCTACATATAATCTAATTTTTGCCGTAATAGCCTCTAAGGTTCTTATTTTTTTTAAATTTACTTTCCATTGCTTAAGAGTCAAAATATTATTTGTCATCCGACTTTGAGTTATTACTTTAAGTGCTGCCACTATTAAGACACAGAATAGGTATCTGACTTTGCTCCCTCTTGTTCCCTAGGAGGTCTTCCCAGGACTAAATGTACAAAAGTTAGTGGGGCTACCAAATTCATTATACCCCTGATCGCACTCTCAATCTGCTCCCAGTAAAAGACTGCAGTTTGACATCTCCAGAACATATGGTAAAATGTTCCCTTTTCTCCACATCCTCTCCAGCATGAGTCCGAGTGAGATCTCCCATACTGTTTTGACATTAAAGGTGTTATAAAGAATCTCCGACAAACCTTCCACCTAAACTCTCTCCATGATACCATGGCAGTGGTCTTGTGCACCCCAAACCAAATCCATTCCCAGTCCTCCTCTTCTATCATTAATTCACCTTTCGCTTCCCATTTGTTCTAGATGCTCTGGATTGCTAGTGTGCCCTTCCCTTCTTGTAGGAATCTATACACCTGTGAAATTAAGTTTCTAATTTTGGTCTGTGGGCCTCTTCTATGAATCAGTTGGGCCACTGGGATTCAGACTTCTTTAATGGTGGTTAATCCTGGACCTCTTAGTATAAAGTCCCTACACTGCAAATACCCAAAAAAAATCCTGTTTAGGAAGCATAAATTCCTGTTGTATAGTGCCAAATGTTTTAACCCCTTTCTCTTCCAGTAATTGGTCTAAATATAACATCTCATCCGAAAGACAGCACCTCAGGAGTGCAGCACCCCCCTCATGCTGCACTACAGTGTCAGTATTGGTATATTAACCCAAGTGCCTGGTGTGTGGCTATAACCCACAGCCTACTGATCCTCCTGGCCTCAGAGGCATGTGTGCTACCTGCTGAGCCACTGACACCTTTGAAAAGGTTGCACAGACACTTACAAGGAGAACAAATAGAAGACCAGAGTTAAAGAAAGAAACACAACATTTTAAGAAGGAAAGGTTTAGAAGACATTTAAAACCTGAGAGGGATGGCTCAAGAGAGGGGAAATTACTTATGATCAATGGAAAATTAATGACGCATTTAAAAATTATTATTCCCACTTACATACCTCCGAATCTCCGCAGGGAGCGGACCCGGAGGAATTTTGAAAAAGAAATTACCTTTCCAGTAGTGGGGGAGTTGGAATCCAGGGAATTAGAATCCCCAATAACCCTAGAGGAAATAAAGGAAGTGGTATGGAAATCTAAGAAAGGGAAGGCCCCAGATCCCGATGGTATTCCGGTTGAAATTTATAAGCTGTTGTGGGAGGAGTTGGGACACTTTATGAAGAAAATGATACAGGAGACCCTGGAGGAAGGAGCCCTTCCCCCCACACAGGAACTTGCTAATATTACCATATTACCCAAGGAGGGGAAGAACCCACTGTGGTGTTCCTTGTATCGCCCAATTTCATTGCTTAATACTGATTATAAAATCTTAGCGAAATTGTTGGCAAGTAGGTTGAAAAAGATTCTCCCCAAACTTGTACACCCAGACCAAGGTGGCTTTGTGAAAGGGAGACAGGCCAAACATAACATCAGGCGGACTTTGAACATAATTTACCAGTGGCCAAGGGGTGGGACGGGAGGCCTACTATCATTAGATGCAGAAAAGGCCTTTGATCGCATTGAATGGCCTTTCATGATGGCAGTTTTAGGGAAATTTGGCCTCAGTCCCTTATTGTTAAAGTGGTTAGGAGTCCTGTATAGATCCCCGAAAGCCCAAATACTTACTAATAATATCATCTTGTCCCTCTTTGCATTAACGCGGGGAACTAGACAGGGGTGCCCCCTTTCCCCCCTTGATATATGTACTCACTATTGAAGCATTGGCACAAAGTGTTAGATCTAACCCTAGGAATAGGGGTCTTACTTGGAAGGCAGAGCATATGATCTCACTTTTCGCCGATGATGTCCTTTTAATTTTGGACTCCCCAGGGGAGGCATTGGAGGAGCTGTTCCAGCTCTTTGAAAAATATGGCCCTCTTTCAGGACATAAAATCAACTGGAGTAAGTGTGAGTGGGTTCCTATGGGAAAAGATAAGGGCCCTATTACGATTGTCCAGACCTTGGTCCAACCAGCTAAGGCTTTAAAGTACTTTGGAGTTCTGATCCCTTCTAGACTGTATTCCCTGATTAAACTTAACATGAAGGGTTTGATCTCTAAAATTAAAAATAATTGTTTGACTTGGAAAGCTCTTCCATTGACTTTGCTGCAGAGGGTGAATTTGATAAAGATGTCAATCTTGCCCCAATTTTTATCCCTCTTTCAGGTAATTCCCCTGAAGGTCCCACTAAAATATTTTAAGAGTATTGAGGGCGCTATTACACAGCTTCTCTGGAATAATAAGAGGCCCAAGATTAAGAAATCACTTCTGTGGATGTCCCAAAGAAGAGGGGGTTTAGGCCTACCAAGTGTGAGACATTATTGGGTGGCAGCTCAGGTAGCCCATATACATGATATTTTAAAGGTCCCTGAGTCACAGGCAGCTTGGGTGAGAATGGAGGGAGCTGGGGGATCTTCTTTGTATCATAACAACTTGGCACTGAGGGGTGAGGTGGGTAATTTGAAGGTTCGGTCAATCCACTTACGGGGACTATGGGGACAGCCTGGAAACTCGCTCACGATATGATTGGGGTGAGTGATGGTCTGTCCCCCGAGGCTTCTCTAAGGCGAATTCTTCGGCAAGGAGGGAGGGAGGGAGGTTGTCACCCTGGGAGTTTTCAGTTTTGAATCTGTGAAGGGTGGGGGGTCACCCAGGTTCAACATATGGTTCAAGATGGGAAGTTGGGCTCTTTTGAGTATTTGGTGTGAAATAAAACCCTCATTAAATCTCATCTACCCCAATACGCTAAAATTAAGGAGGAAGTTGAGAGACTGATTGGAGGCAGGGGCCGAGATGGGGTGTCTCAATCTCCATTGGAAGAATTATTCTGGGGTCATCTGGATCAGAACACATTCAAACCCTTAAGAAGCACCTATAAATTGTTGATAGGGGCCCTACCTGACCATATGGAGGCTACCAAGGCTAAGTGGGAAATTGATATCTTACCAGATGGTCTGACGGGAGGAGAATGGATAACTATTTTAAACAATAGCCTAAAATGCTTGGTTAATAACAGTGCCAAAGCCATCCAATTCAATATGTTACATAGAACATATCACACTCCTTAGCTAGCACATGTGATTAACCGTAGTGAATTCCCACTATGCCCTAAGTGTCAGATACATGATGATATCATATGATTTGGCAGTGTAGCCAAATTCAGAACTTCTGGTGGGGGGGTACAGGAGATACTCTCTAGATTGACTAATATACCTCCCAAATTAGACCCTGTGGAGATTCTACTTGGCTTGCCCCCGGGAACACCATGTGGCCGGAACAATTACACTAAGTCGGATTTGACCCTCTGGAGGTTGGGGAATGTGATGGGCCTGAAGGCTCTTGCCATGAACTGGAGGCCCCACTCTATCCCCACTATATTGGAGTGGGTTAACAACCTCTTAAATTGTATGAAATTTGAAAAAATACAGTATACTGTCAGAGGGCAGCTGAATACCTTCTTGGAAATTTGGTCCCCAGTGGAGAAGGCACTTTCACAAGCCTGGTTTCCGGCCTTCTGATTTGGTTTTATATAGTTTGGGAGGGAGACACAGATGAATGTTAACTGGTTAATGTCTGAAAAAGTTTGAACCCCTCCTGTTGTTGGATTAATACTTGAATGGAGGTATAGAATATAGAAGGCATAAGTATGTGTGGCAAGAACTGAGTCTGCTATGTATGCTGTCTGTATCTCTCCTGTATTGTTCCACCCTGTCTTGCCTCACAAATTGTTGTTCCCCTCCCTGCGACACAGTGCCTTGGTAAATGAGTCTTTGACTCAAAGGTTGTAAATCCGATATATGAATTAAAATAAAGTAAAATAAAATACTCTATGAGTAGAGTAACATGTTTAATGGTATGACTGTCTGTACATTAACTTGATCTATTTATTTATTAAGAGCTGGTGTTGGCTCATCCTGTGTACTGCTGAATTAAGTATAAATAAAGTGTACAAAAAATAAACTGGTAGCCCAGGACACATGGTAGATGAAGAAGAACCATTCACTGATACTGGAGAACTGGAGAAAAAAGGTTTGATGAGTGGCTGACACCACACTCAGTAACACAAGGGGCCAGATTCAGAAAACCTTGCCCGGGTGCAAACCCAGTTTGCCTGGGGCAAACTGGGTTTTGCCCAGAGTAGGTATTTACAAAGCCTAGTTTGCGCCAGGGAAATGTTTTGGGGGGGCACAATGCAAATTAAGGGGAGGGGACATGCATACTCCTGCAGTGCAATTCACAAAGGTTTTGCTCCATGCAAGGCCTTTTGCAAAGGCCCTTGCATGTAGAAATTACTGTTAACCAAAACCTGGTGGTAATCCATGCAACCCTAGTGGTTGGCAGAGATACTGTGGTCCTTCCTTCCCAGTTTGCCAAACCCATAATAAAAAACCTTTAGAAACATAGAAACATAGAAGCTGATGGCAGATAAGGACACATTCTACCCAGTCTACCCATTTTTGCTTAGCTATTGTAAAGACCACAGATCCTAGTTGATCTGCAGCTCACCCCCTTTTGCCCTATCCCCAAGGTACCCTTATGTCTGTTCCATGCATTCTTGAGTTCCCTACCTGTTTTTGGTCCCATCACCTCCGTAGGGAGGCTGTTCCAAGCATCCTCCACTCTTTCAGTGAAAAATTATGTTCTCAGGTTGCCCCTGGCCTACCCCCCTCTAGCCTTATCTCAAGCCTCTTTTTTTTTGTATGTCTTCTTTTTTGAAAGATGCTACCTTCTTGTACCTTGTTTATCCCCCTGATGTACATTAACATTTCTATCATATCCTCCATCTCCCTCTATTCTAGGGAACACATGTTGAGTTCTCCTAGCCTCTCCTCGTAGGACTTTTCATGCAGACCCTATATCATCTTGGTAGCCCTCCTCTGGACTGCTTCCATTTTGTCTATGCCTTTCCAGAGATGAGGTCTCCAGAACTGGACAAAATATTCCAGCTGTTGTCTTACCAGTGATCTGTACAGTGGCATGACCACCTCCTTCATTCTGCTGGTTATACCTCTCCCTATACACCCTAACATTCCACTGGCTTTCCCCACAGCCTTTTCACATTGTTTGGTCACCTTTTGGTCATTGGATATGAGTACTCCCAGGTACAGTTCTAGCTTGGTTACTGACAGTACCTCCCACCCATTTTCTACTCCTCCCCTGGATTACTGCTCCCCAAGTGCATGATTTTGCATTTTTTTTGCATTGAATCCTAGCTGCCACACTTTAGACCAATTCTTAGGTCTTTTTTCATTTGTTCTACTCCCTCTGGAGTGTTAACCTTGTTGCAGATCTTAGTGTCATCCGCAAACAGACATACGTTTGTTTCCAGCCCCTCAGCAATGTCTGTTACTGTATGTAGACATTGAAGAGGACTGGACGCAGGACCGATCACTGTGGCACCTCACTGGTCACCTTCCCCTCCTCAGATAGAGTGCCATTTACCAGCACCCTCTGCATCCTGCCACTCAACCAATTTATGACCCAGTTACTGCCTTAAGGCCTACCCCCAGGCTGCCTGATGTATTTGCCAATTGTCTATGTGGGGTGGTGTTGAAGGCCTTGCTGAAATCTAAATAGGCCACAACCACCGCCCTCTCTGATCTACCTCCTTGGTCACTGAGTCAAAGAAATCTGTTAGATTTATTTGACAAGACCTTTCCACTGTGAATCCATACTGCCTTGGATCCTGTGCTCTGATAGATTCAAGGAATAACACAATCCTCGCCTTTAGCAGTGACTCCACTAGTTTCCCCACCACCAAGGTAAGGCTGACTGGTCTGTAGTTGCCTGTCTTTTCCCAGTTTCCACTTTTGTGGAGAAGGACCACATTTGCCCTTTTCCAGTCTTCCAGGACCTCACTTGCCTCTAGTGATCTGTTGAATAGGGAGCTCAATGGGGCCCCAACTCCTCTCTGAGCTCTTTTAATATTCTGGGGTGAATCCCATCTGGCTCCATTGCTTTATCTATTTTTAGTTTCCCCGGGTTCCTCCAGGACTCTCTCCACCATGAATGGACTGGTGTCCACCTCCATTCCATGGTTACCTTTATTGCTGAGTTGTGGACCTCTGCCTTCCCCTTCTTTGGTGAAAACTGAACAAAAGTATTTGTTTAGTATTGCTCCTTTTTCAATGTCCTCCTCTGCACACCCTGCCCCTACCTTCTTTATCCTGACAATCCCACTCATGTTCTTTCTCCTCTCGCTAATGTATCTGAAGGTCTTGTCACCTTTCTTCATAGTCTGGGTTATATTTGCCTCAGTTTGTGCCTTGTGCACCTCACTGCCCTCCCAGCTTCCCTCCACTTCTCTAGATACTGCTCCTTGTTCTCTTCCCTTTGTGTTTCCATGTATCTCCTGAAAGCCCATCTTTTTTCTCTTATTTTCCTGGCCACTTCCTTCGAGAACAATAGTGGTAATTTTTTTCTCTTACTTTTGCTTTGCAGTTTTACACGGAAACATAGAAACATAGAATTTGATGGCAGATAAGGACCCCTTGGCCCACCTAGTCTGCCCATTTTCCTACCTAACAGATGAGCTGCAGATCCTAGTTAACCAACAGCTTACTTCCTCCTAGCCCCCACTAGGAATGCCTTATGTCTGTCCCATGCATTCTTGAAGTCCCCCACTGTTCTTGACTCCACAACCTCCTCAGGGAGGCTGTTCCATGCATCCACAACCCTCTCCATGAAAAAATGCTTCTTCACATTACCTCTGACCCATCCCCCCCATCTTCAAATTGTGCCCCCTTGTTCTTGCACATTTCTTTTTCTGAAAGATGCTACCCTCTTGGACTTTGTTGATTCCCTTGAGGTACTTGAAAGTATCTATCATGTCCCCTCTCTCCCTTCTTTCCTCAAGGGTATACATATTAAGCTCCTTTAGTCTTTCTTCATATGTCTTCTGGTGCAGACCCTGCACCATTTTGGTTGCCCTCCTCTGGACAGCCTCCACTCAGTCTATGTCTTTGCAGAGATGGGGTCTCCCAGAACTGCCAGTACTCAGATGGGGTCTCACCAACTGTCTGTACAGAGGAATAACAACTTCCTGTTTTCTACTATTGATGCCTCACCCTGTGCATCCCAGTATCCCCCCAGCCTTCCTTACTGCCTTCTCACATTGCTTGCCCACCTTTAGGTCATCTGATATAATTACCCCCAGGTCCCTTTCCATTTTTACTGTTGTCAGTATCTCACCCCCTACTGTGTACGGTTCCCTTGTGTTTTTGTTTCCCCGGTGCATTACCTTGCACTTCTTTGCATTGAATCTGAGCTGCCATACATTTCACCATTCCTCCAACCTTGCCAAGTCCCTTCTCATCCTTTCCACTCCATCCTGTGTATCAACCCTGTTGCAGATCTTTGTGTCATCTGCAAAGAGACATACTTTTCCTTCCAGTTCCTCTGCAATGTCACTTATAAAGACATTAAAAAGGACCAGTCCCAGTACTGAACCCTGCAGTACCCCACTAGTAACCCTCCTTTCTTCAATGTGGACTCCATTTACTACTACCCTTTGCATCCTGTTGTCTAGCCAATTTTTTATCCAGACTACCACCTTGGGACCCACTCCAAGGCTGGCTAACTTGTGTATTAATGTTTTGTGTGGGACTGTATCAAATGCCTTGCTAAAATCTAGATAAGCCATGTCCATAGCCCCTCCCTGGTCTACTACTTTGGTCACCCAGTCAAAGAAATCTATTAGATTCATCTGACATGACCTTCCCATCATGAATCCATGCTGCCTTGGGTCCTGTGCCCCACTGGCTTCTAGGTACTCAACAATTCTTTCCGTCAGAAGTGATTCCATCATTTTGCCTACCACTGAGGTCAAACTAACAGGTCTGTAGTTTCTACTCCTGTCCTGCTCCACTTTTGTTAAGAGGAATCACATCTGCCCTCCTCCAGTCCTCAGGTACCACACCATCCTCCCATGATTTGTTAAAGAGGTAGTCAGCGGTGTCACTAGTTCTACCCTTAGTTCTTTTAGAATTCTTGGGTGAATCCATCAGGCCCAGTGCTTTGTCCACCTTCAATTTTATTAGTTCTTTCAGAACCCTTTCTTCTGTAAATGGACTGGTATCGACCTCCGTCTTCAGAGTGTTTCTCTTGTTTGGTTTAGATACCTCCCCCTCCTCTTCCTTTGTGAATACTGAGCAGAAATATTTGTTCAGTACCCCTGCTTTTTCACTGTCACCCTCTACCCACATTTCCTCTGCTTTATTAAGCCTCAGTATCCCTCCTTTGGTCTTTCTTCGCTCTCTAATGTACCTATAAAAGGTCTTAGCCCCCTTCTTAACAGAGTTGGCTATCCTTTCCTCAGTTTGGGCCTTTGCTATTCTGACTGCCTTCCCAGCCTCTTTCTTTTTTTTTTTTTTTTTATTTTCCTTTTTTCCTGGTGGTACCACCGTCTGCCCTCTGCCCTGGTCACGGCCCCCGGAGACCTCCACCACCGCTTATAGCTGCTGTGGACCCCGGTCACCCCTGGCTTACCCCCCGGAGGGTGGGGCCACAGGCCACCTTCGTGACCCCGGAACTGTGAGTGGTTGGGGTCCCATGGCCAGCGGTGGCGAGCAAGACTCTCTGGGGAGGCTTCATCCTACAGTGGTCCCACCGCCCATTTCAATTTTTTCCCCCAAGGAGGCGGGGCGTGCAATGGCGCCAGCATCTGCCCCACCCCCCAACTCCCCATGTCAAGCGTTGGCGGCTAGATCTCCTGGCCTCCACCAGGAGTCCTCAGCACTCTGGGCGCTTAGGCAGCCTCCCCGTGTGGGAGAGCTGTATGCCAGCGGAAGCTTGATCCTGCCTCCCCGGCCTGACCTCCAATGATCCGGGTCCGTTCCGAGACCCGGATCACTGGTGTCTAGCGGAAATCCCACCGCTGCGCCAACGAGCCGGCCCTTTCCCAGCCTCTTTCTGCTTTAACTGATAAAGTTCTCTGTCCTGCTCCTTCTGTGTTTCCTTATATTTCCTGAATGCTATCTGTGACAGAAATGGGAAGGAAAGAGTTAATGGTTTGGATTCTGTAGATGCCTTATTTTTTTAGCAGTGTGGAAAAAATACACTGAGGCTGAAATCCTCCAGCAGCAACCAGCTTGTGGAATTCCTAGCTGCTAGATAAGAGCTGGGTCATAAATCTCGAGTGGACATCTCCAGACACACACAGACCTTGCAGACACGGACACAGGGCAGTTTGAATGGATTGGATCATTCAAATATAAACTTAAGGTGAAAAGGGAATCTAATTGGTCACCAACAGGTGTTCACTCTGATTGGGACAATTAAATACATACATGTTAGTTGGTTGGTGCATTTAAGGGGAGAATAGGAATGACCTAGTCTCCATAGACTATATAAGCTTCTGTAAGACAGAAAGCAGCTCTCTTGCCTTTGGAAGCTGTGAGGGGAAACATAAGCTTGGAGCCTACCTGGTATGTCTGTGGGAGCTGGCAGTTAGAACAGGGCCCAGTGTCTCTTGTAAGGACAGGGAAGGGTAAGTTTAGTGATAGTATATTTCAGTAATAGCCTTCTTCTTTTGCCATCTGTTGTTTAAAAGCATTTGTTTACTTTTCCTGTATGGTGTTATTCTCTTGTGTTGTAAATACATTTCTGTAAATGCTCATTGCACTTTCTGTTAAGTAAAAGCTATTTATTTGTTCAACAGTTTTGACTCTGATGTCATTTTTCTAAGGTAGATTTGGTTTTCCACTGGCTAAGGTAAACTCTGTGTAGCATCCGCCACCTGAAAGAGACACACTACCAGACTTTAACTTGTGCAATTGCACGTGTGATTATTCAAGTTTGTACACTTGAAAGAGGTGCAGGAAAGAAAGTCTGGCTGGTGGCAGCGAATACCTGAGGACACACACACCTCTCTAAAAGCTGTTTCAGCCCAGAGGGAGAGGTGGGTTGTCACACTATCCTTTTCTCCTCAACCTTCCCTGCCACCTCTTTTGAGAACCATAGCATTTTTTTCCTTCATTGTGTTTTGTTGATTTGCTTTACACAAAGGCTTGTTGCCTCTGTGATGGCTGTTTTGATTATTCCCCATTGTTCCTCCACCCCTCCTTCTTGCCTGTTTGCTAGTGCTTTTCTGAGGCACTTTCTCATTTTCCCAAAGTCAGCCCTCCTAAAGTCCAATACTCTTGCTTTTGTATGGCTTGATTGTATGGCTATGTTTATCGTGAACCACACTGTTTGGTGGTCACTTGTTCCCAGATGGCTACCCACTTTTAAATCTGAGATTCTTTCTCCATCCCCATTTGAGAGTACCAGGTCAAAGACTGCTCCCTCCCGAGTGGGTTCCAACACTAGCTGTCTGAGGCATGCCCCTTGTAGGGCATCAAGAATGACCTTGCTCTTGGATGTGCCTACAGCAAAGGTGCTCCAGTTAACATCTGGCATATTCAGGTTCCCCATCAACAATATCTCCCCTTTTTCTGCTATTCTAAGGATGCCTTCTATCATTTCCTTGTCCATTCCCTTCCCCTGAGATTGGGGTCTGTATACAACCCCCATGCAGATTGTGGTGTCATTTTCTGTCTACAGGGTGACCCAGAGTGCCTCATCTGCTCCCTGTTTACTCTTTAGTTCTGTTGCTTTGATCCCTTCCTTTACATAAAGAGCTACTCCTCCTCCTCCTCTTTTACCCTCCTGTAGATTGTGTATCCTGGTATGTTGACATCCCAGTCGTGGTTCTCTGTGTACCATGTTTCTGTGACTGCCGCAATATCCAGGCAACCCTCTTCCATCAAGGCCACTAGTTCAAGGAGCTTGTTATACGGAGGTTGGTTGTCTCTGTTATGGTCCCCTTGAGACTAGACCACTGCTTCTTTATGCTCCCCCCTTTGTCCTCTTTCACCAAGGCTCCCCTGAGGCATTCCACCATTTTTACAAAGTTAGCCCATCTGAAATCTAGGATCTTTATCTTTGTGTGGTTTGGCTTTTCAGCTGTGGTCACCTTGAACCAAACTGTCCTGTGATCACTGGATCCTATGTGGCTGCCTTTCCATAGTGTAGCAGCCCTTCCTCCTAACAGTTACGAATCCCTTAATAAAAAAAAAAAACTATTCCATAGTGTAGTGGCCCTTCCCCCCCCATCACCAATCACCTAATAAAAAAAAAACATTTCCATAGTGCAGCAGTCCCTCCCCCATCCCCAATCATTGATCCCATAATAACAAAAACTATTCCAGGCCACCTTGTGGCCTGTGTCTGGAAAATAAATAAAGCAACTTGAATTTAAAAAAATATATATTCTGAAGTGTAGCAGTCCCTCCCCCCTCCCCGATCACCAATCCTATAATAACAAACCTTTTTCCATAGTGTAGTGGTGCTTCCCCAATCACATTTCCCATAATGATAAACCTCTTTCCATAGTGTAGTGATCCACCCCTCTCCCAGATCATCAATCCCATAATAATAAACCATTTTCCATAGTGTAGTCATCCATCCCTCATTCTCTATCCCCGATTGCTGTCCCGTTCATGAAAAATAATCCTTGGTAGTCTAGCGGTGCCTTCCTTGACCTCCGATCACCATTCTGTAGTAGAAAACTATAACCACTGGTAGTCTAGTGGTCTCACCCAGCCCAAACCACATCCCACGACATACTAAAATTTATAACCCGGGTGGCCTAGTGGACCACCACCCATCAGACAGTGTTCCCCACCCCACTCCCTCCACCCGATCCCCAGCCAGTGACCAGCACAGCCCTGCTCTCACCACCACAGCTGGCTGCTGACTGAGCTCTCAATGAGCCCGTACTGTTAGACTGCCAGAGAATATTATTAACTGTATGGGAGGGTGGTCAGGAAATAGGGAGGGTACCACTAGACTGCCAGGGAATATTATTAACTGTATGGGAGGGCAATCAGGGATGGAGGAGGGCACCACTAGACTGCCAGGGAATATTATTAACTGTATGGGAGGGCAATCAGGGATGGAGGAGGGCACCACTAGACTGCCAGGGAATATTAACTGTATGGGAGGGCAATCAGGGATGGAGGAGGGCACCACTAGACTGCCAGGAAATATTATTAACTGTACGGGAGGACAATCGGAGATTGTGGAGGAGAGAGTGTGCCACTAGCCTGCCAAGGAATACTAGTAGTGGTATAGGAGGGTGATCGGGGAAGGAACCACTTGACTGCCAGGGAATATTATTAACTGTATGGGAGGGTGGTCAGGAAATAGGGAGGGCACCACTAGACTGCCAGGGAATATTATTAACTGTACAGGAATATGATCAGGGATTGGGGGGAACCATTAAACTGACAGGAGTCATATTCTTGTGTTATGGGATGACCCTGGGGAATGGAGGGGGCACTGGTCACCATGGACTGCAGCTGGGTGTCAGCCATGGGCTGTGAAGGGTTGTGCTAAGTCCTCACAGCCTATGCAAATGGGCCCATAATGGGCATGGAAATGGCCTCCTAGTGTCTTGCATGGCCAGTGGGTTCATTTGCATGGCTGGCTTTGTGAATTGCAGCATAGCACCGCAGCGCTATCCAGTACAGTAAGGTATTCCTGGCTCCAGGCTAGGGCAGCGCAACAGGGGTTAGGGCTAGCTCATCTTGGCCCCTATTCACAGTGGGATAGTGCAGTGCACTATCCAACTGTGGATAGCAGCTTTTGGACTATGCACAATTGCATGGCTCAGTTCAAACCTTTGTGCTGTACTTTCTGCTTTTTTGTGAATCCTGCCGCAGGTTTGTAGTATCAGATTACAAAGCACATTTTAAAGGCAGTTGAGGATGAAGATTATCCATGTGTTTTGTGTTTTGCTCACTGTATAAATCTGGTGGTTCAGGAGTTCTTAGATGAGAAAGGAACCACTGTGCAGACACGTGTAGGTCTGGCAAAAAAAGTCTATGATCATTTTTGCCATTCTATAAAGCCACAGAAGCTATATTATGAAACATTCAGTAACAGAACCACCTCCCCCTCCCCCTCCCACCACCTGAAATATGATGGGGCAACAACACAGAATTCCATCTATTACATGATGGAGCTGCTGCTAGACCAACAGAAGGCTATCACCAGTATGCCGTAGAGCATGGTATTGGCAAGGAAGCATTATAAATCAGCCCAGATCAGTACTGCCTGATGGAGACCCTCTGCACTGTGCTGAAGCTCCTTGAGGAGGCCACAAGAGGGGTTCATGCTGATGCAGTAGGTCTAAGCCAGATACTCCTTCTCATTGCCCTCATTAACCTGTGATTTTTTCATATGAAAAGTCAATATTTAGAAAAGGAGGATACCATTGCTCCCAGTCAAATGGAAAGGATACGATCACATTTCTGAAACAACACATGCATTTCACAAATGCATAAAGATGAATACTACATCTTGGCCACTCTCTTGGACCCTCACTTCCAAGACACATTTGAGACATTCTTTGATGCACAAGAATGCAGTAAGGATCAACAGTCCCATAAAGTCTTGTTAATACATCTGATCTATGTGCATATGGCACAAAACAAGAACAGGAACACAAACAGAGCAGAAGAACTACACTCGTCATCATCATCCCTTGTTGCAATCACACTGCCAGGTCAGGTGGAGGAGAGGGAAGAAGGAAGATTCCAATGTGTTTCTACTGCTACCGAACATCACAGGATTCACGTATTTTTGTCTCCTTGTCAACCTGCAACTAGTGCTGCTGCTGCACCCCCTAGAAACATGGCAGTTGATGACAGACCACTATGGGGACAACTGTCTGACTACATCTTGATGACAGGCATGGCAAGTCACTTTCTGACACAGTGATGCCTGAGATGCCAGTAAACAAAATGGTACAGGATTACCTGGATAAGAACATGCCACTAGCAGAAAGAGAGGACCGTTTATCGTACTGGTACCAAAAAAAAAAAAAAAAAAAGACGATGTGGCCCTCTTTGACAAAGGCAGCTATTGAACACCTCAGCTGTCCACCTGCAAATATGTACTCAGAGGATTTTTAGTGCTGCAGGCAGTATTGTCACCAACAGGAGAATATGCCTTTTGACCCAAAACTGTTGAACACCTCAGTTGCCCACTTTCAAGTATGTACTCAGAAAGGATTTTCAGTGCTGCAGGCAATATTATCACCAACAGAACATGCCTTTTGATGAATACTGTAGACATGTTCACTTTTTTAAAAATTAACTTGCCCCTTTTTCCAAAGCCCTTTTTGCCATGGTTTATGGATTATGAATCTTCTACATGTCCAGCTGGGCTAGCAGAGGAGGAGGATGAGGTTAATGGGAAGGGCTTCATGTTCATGACTTTTTTTGGAACCAGCAGTCTAGACACACACTGGTATGTTGCACTGATGTCTTTACTCAGTCTTCTATGGATTAATGCTTGTTACATTTTTGAAAGACCTCACAGGCTGAATTAATAATTTATGAGGCAATGTTGCCCTTGAAACCAGTGTGTACAGGACTTAGCCATGGCATTCCCAGAAGCCTTGTCCATGTGTGGCAGTGTCTCAGTGGACACACCATTTTTGGGACCAGTAGCCCACACTGTGGGATGCTGCACTGTTGTCTTCACTTAGTCTTCTCCTGCACAGGCTAAATTAATAATTTGTGGGACAACGTTGCCCATGAAACCAGTGTGTGCAAGACTTAGCTGTGATATAACCAGAGGCTTTGTCCCTGTCTGGCACTGTTTCAAAGGGCACCTCATTTTTGGAACCAGCTGCCCACACTGTGGGATGCTGCACTATTGTCTTCACTGAGTCTTCTTTGGATTGATATTTGCTCAATTTATGCCAGGTCCACACAGTCTGAATTAATAATTTTTGGTCCAACAATGAATGTGAAACCAGTGTGTGCAACACTTAGCCATGGCATAACCGGAAGTCAATTTTTTTAACCAGTAGCCTTCAATGTGGCCCACTACTGCTCATCATCCTGTTGTTTTGGGTGCTCCATCAGCACAATGCATTACATTACTCATTATCCTATTTCCTAATGCTTTTTAATGATCAAACCAGTGCAAACTAGTTTGCCATTAAGAAAACTTAGGAGAACTTTATGCCATTCAATGCTCAAAGTTCACACAGTCGAACTTTGGGAGGTTCTCACAGCCCTAGTTAATACAAAAGCAGTACACATGGAGTAGGTATATTTAAGTACTCTAAGTGTTAAGCTGTGTGGGACTGTTTTTACTAGCTGGGACAATTCTGCAGTATTTAGTTATTTTTGTTCTCTGTCCCCCTTTCTTTCCCTTCCCCCATTCCCATCACCTTTACTTGTTGCCCCATCTGATAACAGGTCATGGTAAGAGAGTAAGTTATACTACAGTGTTTAAATAAAAATGAGTTTGGGGCTTGTGCATTTCTGCTCAGGTTTTTAAACATATTTGTTGTTTTACACTTTTAATATGAAATAAATGTCAATGTGTTTTTCTTTTGGTTTTACCTGCACTCTAAGTTATTCACCAGTGCAGTTATGAACATTGTAATTAGCTTCTCTTTGGTCACAGTTTTTGATCTGTGCTTTTGAACCACTGCTTCATTAATATTTTTGGATTTGTATTTCTAAACTGCACTGGCCAGGATCCTTGTACCACCACAAGATGAAGTCTTACAGCACAACGTAGGGGTGTTTGGCATCTGGAGGAGATTTTGTTTCAATAAATAGTTTGTCTATACCTGTAATTCTGGGTGGTGTGTTCGTCCTGCATTATTTTACTTTTGTGTCCAGTTTGTTTTTTACAATAAAGGGTAGTACCTTTGATTGTGCTGGTGTGCGCAGTTTTTTTCCTGCAGTTTTTTTAGCACACAATGAACCAGATAGTACATGGACAGGAAAATGCAGTCTGCTTTATGGATGATGTTTTGGCTACAGTGTCCACAGTGGAATAGCATCTGAGAATCTTAGACCAGATCATGTCCAGACTCCTGTGGCATTGGGTGAGAGTGAAGATTGCCAAATGTCAGTTTTACAAGATTCTGTTGAGTAGCTGGGCTATCAGATCAATGCTTGGGGCCTGCACCCAACAGTGAGTAAAGTGGAAGCAGTTGTGAATGCACCAGCTCCTAGACATCTGATTTATGATCATTATTGGGCCTTTTGAACTACTATGGATGTTTCCTGGCAAACTTGTCAACATTATTGCGACCACTGCAAGACTCACCACAAAAGGAAGCAAAATGGAATCGGTTACTGCAATGTACAGTATTCCAGTCTTGCAAGCAATGACTTCTGAACAGCAAGTGGCTAGCATGCTAAAGACCAGCAAAATCTCTAAGATTGGAATGTGACACAACCCATGTGGGGTGGTTGAAATAGTATCTCACATGGGTTACCTACAGGAGAGAAACATCCAATTTCTGTTGCTTCAAAGATCCTGTCTCCAAGTGAAAGAAATTAAGCTCAGACCAAGAAGGAAGCTTTGAACATAATCTTCGGGGACAAGTTTCATAAGCACTTGTATGGACAGAAATACAGTCTGATAACAGATCACAGGCTTCAACTGGCCATTCTGGGGCTGAAGGCAGTTATACCAATACTAACAGTGCTGAGGATGCAGCAATGGACCCTGATTCTGTTGGTCTATGGCTATGACATCCAGTGCTGGTGATCTCAGGATCAGGCAAATGTGGATGCACTATCAAGATTTCCATGCAAAGATGCAACAGAAAAAGAAGATAATGGACCGGAGTCCAACATTCACACATGAATTAGCTACCCATTGATTCACTTGATGTAGCTGAGGAAATAAGTCAGGATCCAGTCCTCTCAGATGTCCTGAATTTCACCCTAAATGGTTTGCCCAACTTCACAAGAGACTGTCTTTGACAAGAAAGAGCAATTATCCATGGATCAAGGTTATGTTCCATAGGGCGCCCTTGGCATGATACCTTCGAAGTTCCAAAAAAGCGTTCTTTCTAAACTACTCGAGAGTCATCCTAAAATCTCTTGGATGAAGGCATTGGTCCAGGGATACTCCTGGTTGCCAGAGTTTGACCAAGATATCCAGCATCTCACCAGCCAATGTGCACCTTGTATGGCTGTCTGTAACCAACCTGCAACTTCACCTCTGCATCCCTGATCCTGGGCCACTGCAACCTGGAATTGCATCCATGCTGACAGTGCAGAAGTGGACAAACATAATTTCTTAGTGCTAATTGGCATCCACTCCAAATTAATCAAAGTGCTTCCCATGCAAGTGACAACTACAGAAGATTCTAAGTATTCTGAGGCAAACTCTCTGCCTCTTATGAACTGCTATGGGAGCTAGTGTCAGACAACAGTCCCCAGTTTTCTTCTCAAGAGGTCACACTGTCCTTAAATTGGAAAGGGGAATGACATATTTTGTCTCCAACTAACCATCCAGTATCAAATGGTGCAGCTGAACAGACAGTACAGGCATTCAAGGAAGCTTGGACCAAACAAGGTTCTCAGTCAATATCTGCAACCCAGAGGTTGTCTCATGTTTTGTTTGCTTGTAGAAACTCTCCTCACACTATCACAGAGGGAACACCTGCTGAACTATTCCTAAAACATCAACTCTGTGCTAGGCTGGCATTGTTTAAGCTAGATTTGTCCCATAGTAGAGTGAAATATCATCAGCAGCAGCAGGAGGTCACGACAAGTTTATCAAGCCAGTTTAGATCTTCCATCCTGGGGAGAGGATGATGGGTCAAGATTTCAGGCATCCAAAGCATCTTTGGATTCCAGGGGTGATGACTAAAAAATATGGATCTTTGATCTACATAGTCCACGTGAGACATCGCATTGCTCAGATGCATGTGAATTACCTTCTACTTTCAAGGGTTCCAGCTCATTCAGCAGAAGACATCACTCTAACAGTGGAAAGTGATACTGAGGACATTGCATGGGGCACCACAGAGACTTGACTGTTAAGTCATGAACTGAACCAATGTTTCTGGTGCTACTGAACTTGTTACCTATTTTGTTATTTCATTAGTAACAAGTTCTTCTAGCAGAGCAGAATAATCACCCCAACTTATTTCTGGCTATCGAATAGTTTACTTTGGCCCTGAAGTTAGGAAATGTTAATGCTGGATATTTTAGATTAATATTTATGTAAGGGGAGGAGTGCAGTATACATACATGTGCTTATCACTAAGGAGGTACTGGGGTAGCCCTACTGGGTGTAGTTCATGACTGAAGCATTATAGTCCTATTGAGTTCCTGTCATACCCAGTGGGCACTTTCTCAGTTGTCCGCTCCAAGAATAAAATTGTTTCCATTTTTTTTTTCATATTTAGTATACTTTATTTAGAAAGACAGCAATGCAGACTTACAAATATTACCATCAGCACAGGTGTGGTAGACATTGAACTTCAATGTATGTGGAACGCATTACAATGTTACTAAATAAACCCCAGATTCAAAACAATACATAAAAAAAGAAAACTTTCCAATTGGATTGGATAATGACATTCTTTTTCATGTGAATCAGTTAATAACTATATTATCATTACTATAACTATACTCACCCCTACCTCCCCTCTCCCCATCCAACCCTACCCCCTAACCACCAGAGAGAACATCTGATCCCAGTATGTTCCAGACAACCTTTTAAGGATCATAACTGTTAACCTAGGATGCTGCAGAAAATTACCAATAGGAGACAGAAGAGACAAAGAAAAGAAATGGCACAACAAAATCAAAAATAGAAAGTGAAAAAGAGACTTAATACAATCCATGTCCTTATATAGTCAGCAAAGTTTGCAATGGTGCCTAGATCTTCTTACATCTAGTTAAATTGCCTGATATGTTTGCTACCATACATTCAGCCTGCAGAGCAAACAACATTTTCCTATACCACTCTAGGACATGAAGCTTATCCTGATCTAACCAGTGGTGAAAGATAACCTTCTTGCACATGCTGAGATCAGGGCCATGTGAGCCTTCTGGCTGCCAATAAGGGATTCTGAGAAATCCCCTATTATACATATTTCAGGGGAAAAAGCATCTGAGAGCCCCAAAAGAGGGTCCAGTTGGGTACAAACTGAGTCCCAGAAGGGAGTGACTTTCTGGCAGGTCCAGAGGATATGATATAAAGAACCAGGTTCTCAGCCACATCTGGAACAAAGGTCACTTGGAAGATGATACATCCTGCATAGCCTCACTGGAGTATAGTAAAGATTGTGGATAATTTGGAATTGCGTGAGATGATATTGATTCCATTTTATAAATTGGTACAATTGCTTCCAAATGAGAGGCCAATTCCTGGGAGATGTGGTGGGGGGGGGGAGAGTCTGGTCCCCGCTGTATATTCTGGGAGCCTCATTGGCAACCAGAAGTGTTTGCAATGAGTGGTAAAAATATGACACCAGATGGGAGGGAGGGGAAGAAGAGAATAAGGGTAACACTACTGAGCCCAAGGGACTCTGCCGTGAGCCCATACCAAAACATTGCGTAAGCATATGAGTTATCTGGAGATATTTAAAACATGATGAAATGGGCCAATGAAATAAGTCTCTGGCTTCTTGAAAAGAAAGTAGATTGCCATTCAATGTTATATCCTGTACTCTATCTATCCTTATGTCAGGCCAAAAATGCTTGGAAAGCATTTGTCCAGCAATATGGAAATTGGGATTTCCGGCAAGAGGCTGAAGAATGTCTCTGTCCAGGAAAATTTTCAAAAAGAACAGAGCTGTGAATGGTTTCTGAAGAGACACCCAAGAGGGGTATCCCATAATGGAAGGGAAGCTTCTTCCGAGATAAAAAGGGAAGTGCTCTGGGAGTTATACCATGGAATGAACAGAGGGAGCACTCTATATCTACCCCATTGCAGGGTATATGCTCGGGCTCTTTATGATTGTGACCAGTAAGAAAGCCTGTTGAGATGTTTGGCTAAATAGTACATATAAAGATTAGGGACCTGTAACCCACCGTCCTGTTTAGCCCTCATCAACTTTGAAAGTGCCCAACGAGCCACCTTGCCATGCCATAAGAAGCAAGCAAGGAGTCTGTGCAACTGGGTGAACCAAGACTGCAGGAGAGACCAATTATACATCTATAGTGAGCACAATAACTGGGGTAAAACATTCATCTTGATGATATTTAGCCGACTCCAAAGGGAAAAGGGTTAAAATGACCAACGCTCTAGATCCACTTTAATACGAGAAACAATGGCATCTAAATTATACTGTTTAAACTTATTAATCAAGGTGCTAAGGAGAATGCCCAAGTGTTTGAGCTTTTCCTTATACTTTCTCCAGGCCTGGCCAAGATGTACGACATCCACTTTGAAGGTTTTACTATTAAGGGGCATTGTTTCCATTTTATTAAGGTTAAGCTTATAATTAGATCTGATACCAAATTGAGAAATGATCTGTAATGCTGGGGGGAGAAAAGTAGCAGGTGAAGAAAGATGAAACAGGTTATTTATTTATTTATTTAAGAATCAGTTTACAACCTTTGAGCCAGAGGCTCGTTTACAAAGGTACTTCGTCACATAAACACACATTACATTTCAAGCGTTACATAGCAAAGATTTGCCAAAATCAATAGGCATTCACCAGAGGTGCCATCTGCCACATTGTGGGTCAGACAGATACAATTGGGTACAGGGTACATGTAATTGATAACAGGTATTACACAAGTCGGTATCAAGTGAGCATTCTGGTAGATAAACTTTGAAACAGCTGGCACTGGCCAGGTTAAACCTAGGCATGGTGGACAGGGAAGTGGTGGAGGGGATGGTTGGGTGGAGAGCTGCCCGGGGGGCATTGTCAAGAGAAAAAAGAGGTGGAGGCTATGTTCAGAGACAGGAGCAGTTACGAGTGCTGAAGATGTGGTTCCGAAGTGCGGTTTTGAATGTGGAGATGGTGATGGCATTGGTGATGGTGGCAGGAGAAGAGTTAAACCAGGTTGGGGCTCTATAGCTGAAGGACCTCTGGCACGGCTGGTTCTTGTTCTGGGACCTTTAGAGTGGTCTTGTAGGAAGACCGTGTTGCAAATGGTGGGAGGGCTCTGGTGGATGGATGCTGTTACCCCAGTGGAGAGCCGAGTAGGGTTTTTTGGTGAGGAGACAGGTCTGGTATCGGAGCCGTCTCATCCAGGGTAAGCAGGTTAGCATCGACATATAGCTGACAGGTGTGTGTGAGGCTGGGGCACCAGTAATCAATCTGCAAGCTTTATTCAGGGTTAGGTGAATTTTGTTGAGTGCAGTGGTCCGGCAGCACCGTATACTGGTCCATAGTCTACAAGGGACAGAGCAGACGATGTAACAGCTAGCCAGAGAGCATTTGGGAAGGCAGGTTTTATGGCGGAATAGGATGCCAAGCCGTGTGTTGGTGGCGGATGTTAGGGCGTCGATGTGGGTGTGAAATGTGAGGGCTGAATCGAAGGTAACCCCAAGGTATTTGTAGGAGCAGACTTGTTCCAGTGGTTGGTTGGTGCTTGGAAGGATATAAATTGGGTGGTTGCTAGCTTTGTTTTGGGGGTGTGAAAGAGCATAGTTTTGGTTTTCTTAAGATTGATAATCTAAGTCTGGCTCCTTAAACCAAGCCTCGCACTGTTGGAAAGACTGCTGTAGGGAGTCCTGTAGGAGATGGGATTCTGGTGCCGTTGTAGCAAAAGGACAGCGTCGTCTGCATACAGCAGAATTTTTATGAGCATGCACTGGGCAGGGTGTTCAGATAGCGAGAAGGGGCCAGGATGGAGCTTAGGGGACCCAGAGAGAATGGGACGGTATGGAGAGGTGCTATTAATCTTGCACACTGAAATGAGAGTCAAGATAGCTAGCACACCATGCCAGGGGCCAGCAGAGAGACCAGTGAGGCAGAGTGCATTCAGCAGCAGTGGATGGGACAGTCGAAAGCCTTGAGAGGTCAATGAACACTGCACCAGCTGAGAGCTGGTATCCAAGGAGGATGTAGGAAGTTGGAGAATTCAATAAGGGCAGTGCTGGTACTGTGACCGCATGCAAACCATGTTGCTCTGGGCATAAGATGTTATGCTTAGCCAGATAATCAGTGATTTGAATGGTCACCACTTTCTCCAGGGCTTGAGAGGAGGAGGATGGAGATTGGCGGTAGTTGCTGGCGACGACCTGTCGCCTCCTTATGAATAGTGTGATGATGGCTGTTTTCCAAGCTGTGGGGAATTGTCCCAGGCAGAGTGACTGGTTAATTAGGCTTGTGAGAGGTGCAAGGACTTCATCTAGCACCAGCCTGAGGATGCTGGTCCAGTGAGTCACTGCGGGATTGTTGCCATTGAGAGCTTTGATTAGGATGGGTCTGGCTTCCGGGTGAAATCTTTGAGGAGAAGCTGGGGTGCTGGAGAACAGGGAGTTTGGCTGGGAGGGTCAAAAATTACTAGGAGGACTGAGCTAAGGTCAGTGAAAGTGGTTGAACAGTTAGCTATGGTGGCAGGCTCAGTGGAGGTTGTGCCATTTCTAGTGAGCTGGGATGGGGCAGGGGAGCAAGCTTTACCATTGAGTTGCTTTAATATTATCCCAGAGGTCGGGCTGAGCCCCAGGAGGAGAAATGAGGGCCTGGTAATGGTCTGCCTTGGCTTTCCTGATGGCCATGAGCATTTATTTGGGCTGCATTGTATGCTTGCCCTATCAGACGACCCTGTTTCAGTGGCAGGACGCAGAGGTTATCGGTTTTAAGTAATTGTAGGAGGGCCGGGCTAGCAGGGTGCATTCTGTTTTTGGACGGGTTTTAGTTAGGGTGCAAGAGATCACAGGCCATGTTGAAGGTGTGAGTGAAAAGGTGAGAGCAGTATCAATGTTGGTTGCCTGCTGAATGAGGACCAGTCTATCTGGGTGAGAGTGCCTTAGTTTCTTCAGCCCACTCAGGGGGGCGCCTCTGGAGGGTGGTCTGGGCTTGGGTTTTGGGATTGGGGGCTGCAGTGGAATAGGATAGGGAGTGGTCACTCAAGGAGTCTGGGAGGACCTGGATGTTTTGGATTTTTATGGGCTTTCGGTTAGTTATAATAACATCAGCAGAGATTGCTGGTACCCTCTTGGGGTTAAGTCTGGTGGGCTGGGTGACGAGTTGTGTCAGATCTTGGGCGGCAAATGAGTCTCTCTGGTGGTGGATGAGAGTGCTGAGCCAATTTACATTAAGGTCCCCACTAGGATTTGTTCTCCTTATGGTGGAGGGTGGCCAGGTAGTCGTTAAAAGATATCAGGGCTGGGTGCTGATTCTTTGGGGAACGTAGGCTGTGGTGAGATGGGGGCTCCTAGAGTGCAGGGGTGAGTCTGAGGGTGAGGGTCTGGGCCCCATTTGTGAGGGCAGGGGTGGGGAGTGCGTGTCCAGGTATTGTGTCCCTGGTGTAGATTGCATAGCCTCCCCCTGCTTGCACTTCTGGTCCTCCCGTATAAGGTAGTAGCCTGGGAGGAGACAAATGAGTCCGAGTTGATTTGACAGCCAGGTTTCAACCAGGCTATGATGTCTGGTTGTGAGCCAAGGCCCAGCACTTTAGGCTCAAATTTCTTCAGCAGGCTGCGTATGTTCATGGAGGCTACTCGAAGACCAGTGGGCTGAGTGGGTGGATGGAGGAGCAGGGCCTGGGTTGGGTGTATGTTCCCTGTTAGGAGTAGAAGGAGGAGGCTCTGGTCAGAGGAGGCAGATGGAGGAGTTCTGCGGGAGTGATATAATAAGGAATGGGGTTTGGTTGCACAAGGGGTGGTAGGGTAGCACAGGCAGAGAAGGCCTGAGTGATCAGAAGTGCAGGGGCTGTGGGGAGCACAGGTGATGACTGGAAGGGGGTGAGGTGGAGAGAGCATATGGGATGTGTGGAGGAGGAGGGTAGGAGCAGTGGTAAAGGAGGAGAGGAGGACAGGAGGTAGGTAGGAACACTGGAGTGTGAGGCTGAGGGTTCATAGGGACAGTAGGGTATGTGGAAGGCAAAGGGAGGAGGAGAAGAGATAGACTGGCGAGCAGGGATGCATGTGCATAGTTGGGCTGGTGGAGCTGAAGTGAGGAAGAATGGGGGACTACGGGATGAAGAGAGGAGATAGTGAGAGATCACCTCAGGTCTAGTTGCTGCTATGGTGTGGTGGTAGTGTATGTGCCTGAAGTGCATAGAGTACTGGGTTCAAGTCTTGATCAGGGTAATAGGAGAGAGCTAGACTAGTGGCTGTAGCAGCAGGGAGTTGGGTTCAGGTTTGTAGAAGCACTTAGATAACACTTTAGTTGTGTCACAGGGTTAGTGTGTTCTTTATAGTTATGAAATCCTGCAGTAAAAATGTGCAGGTGTTCTAGGTGAGTGGTGGAACTGTGGACTTTGGAAACAAGGGTGCAGGGTTACCATCACCATATACAGAAAATTTATATTTGGTGTCATGAACTGGGATGCCAATAACCTGAGGAGAAGAATTAAGCTTTCGGACGAGGGGCTCTAAAAACGAATTAAATAGAAAAGAAGATAAAGGGCAACCCTGCCTGGTACCTTGGTGTAGGGAAAAATGCAGAGACAACATGCCATTACACAATACCCTTGCAGCTGGGGATGAATATAACACTTTGACCCATTTTATAAATTCTTTGGGGATGCCATATTTGGGGAGAAGGGTAAACAAATAGTCCCAGGAAACTCTATTGAAAGCTTTATCACCATCCAGGAATAATAGGGTCACAGAAGTAGGAAGATCCCTGGATGCTGAGAGAAGCTACAAAGCCTTTTGGAGGTGATCAGCTGAGAGTCTCCCCTTAACAAATCCCATCTGTTCCTGACTGATTAACAAATCCCAGATGAGACCCAACCTACCCACCAGGACCTTCGAGAGAATCTTTAAATCCACATTAATGAGTGATATTGATCTATAGTTAGTAACCAGTAATGGATCCTGATCCGGCTTAGGAATCACCACAATAGAGGCAGTATTTAGTGAAGGGTCAGATATGCCCTTAGCGAAGATATAATTCTATGTGTTTAAGAGAATAGGGGCTATCTGCTCCTTTAATGCTTTGTAAAAATTTGTGGCAAAGCCGTCTGGGCCAGGAGCTTTGTCTGCAGCGAGGGCATTGATTGCCTGTGAGATTTCTGAGATGGTCAAGGGGGCTTCTAAACAAGCTTGTTGGGACCCTGTCAATGTGGGGAATGGGATGTCCTGGAGGAAAGAGTCAAACAGTACCTGATTAAAAGGAGGAGAAGAAGCCGGCCCGGTGGCATAGAGGGTTGAGGCGCTGGACACCACACCTCGCGTCATGCCGATGACCCGAGTTCGGGAATGGACTCGGTTGCTGTGAGCTGGCAGGAGAGGATGAGGATTGAGCATCCATTGGACTGCTCTCCTCTTTTGGGGTGGGTACTGGGCACGCATTGATCTGCAGCGGCCCCTGGTGGAGGCCAGGAGCACTACAAGAGGACGGCAATAGCTGTGGGACCAAGAAAAAATGGAAAATCACTTGGGGTTCGGCCAGATGACGGCAGCCGGACTGCCCGCACCTCCTCCAGACCTCCCACGAGTCATGTCCACCTCAGTAGTGCAGGACCAATTAAGAGTGTGCTGGACTCCCTCCCGGTGCCTTCCCCCTCAGAAGAGAGGGACCCGTCCAGCGAAGGATCACTGGGTTACCTTGATGGCTGCTATATGAAGTAGGGATCCGTGAAAATTGAAGGGGGTGTGGAGTCCTGGCGCCTGAAGGGAGTGGTTGTGCCTTGAGCACATAGGGGCATAAACAGATAACACAAAAAAAAAGGAGGAGAAGGGGGGTATACAGTTGTTGGTAACAATCTCTAAAGGCCTCTACTATATCATGAGGGGAAGTCAAAAGATGACCGGAGTTACTACATATCGAAGGGATAATTTTATCCACAACCTGTGACTTGAGACAAAGGGCCAGTAACTTCCTAGCCTTTCTCCCTTGATCAAAATATTTTACTTTCAATCATAAAATCATGTGCCCTGCCTTTTCCTCTAATAGACTATTATATAGAAATTGAAGGTGCTCTAGAAGTTCTCAATCAAAATGAGGGGAAGAGGATGATATATGTTCCTCAAGGTACCCAATTCAAGAGATCAGAGAGGTTAGGGATGCCATATTCTGGCTTTTGCGTCTAGCAGATATACAAATAACCTCTCCCCGAAGGGCTTATTTTAAGGCACCCCACAGGAAATCCAGCTTGGGCATTGAAAGCAAATTGAGGGTCATAAAATGTGCAATGTATGATTGCAGGTGTGTCAACAACTTCTCTATCATGAGCAATTGGTTATTAATAATCCACATTTTATCCCTAGTAAGGGAAAAGGTTAGGTTCAATTGGAGAAAAACAGGATGGTGGTCAGAGACAACTTTAGCTGAGTAGTGACACATGGTTATTCCTGAAAGACAGTGAGAACCCAATAAAAAATAATCAATTCTCAAGAAGGAATTGTGTGGGAGGTAGTGAAAAGAATACTGTCGCTTGGACAGGTTGAGAATTCACCAGAAATCCACCAAGCCAGTTGAATTCAAAAATTCCAGGAGAGCCATCTGGCCGGGTGAAAGAGCCTGTCAAGTGTGCCTGGATTTATCTAGGGCATTACAGTGAACTAAGTTCCAATCGCCCCTGAGAATTATTGGTAGGGAACTCCAGGAGGACAGAACAGACATAAGACCTGAAAAAAACCCAAGGTCATCTGTATTAGGGCCATATATTGCCCTTAAAACTACTTCTAGGTGGCCTAAAACGGCTCTGGTAAAGAAAAAACACCCCTGGGGATCTACTATTTCTTGGAGAATGTGAAATGGGAGTCTCCGTGCTACTAAAATAGCCACCCCTCTCCTACGGGAATCAAGACCCACTCCGAAAACGTGCCCTACCCAGGATCTCCTAAGAAGGAGCACCTGGGAAGAGGGTAAATGGGTTTCCTGCAGGAAGGCGATATTAGTTTGTAATTTATTTAAATGTAGGAGTATCGTAGCATGTTTAGTGGGAGATTGTGTGCCTTTCACATTCCTGGAACAAAAGTTATACCTTGTCATTCTGTATATTTTCATACATCAGAAATAAACTAAGAAGTTGCATTCTGCCTATCACACCATATAGGAACCATATAAATACAAGTAAAGAGTCACTAGTGGTATTCTTCCACTTCCCCCTTTAAGTAAGCAATAAAACACAATGGGGTGTGCATTAGACAGTTCTAATGCACAGCTAGGGGGACGTACTGAGGCACGAGGCCACAGGCCGAGTGTGTCCGGTCCCCTAGCCATGCATTAGAACAGTCTAATGCACATCCCCGGAGTGGCTTATTGCACTAATAAAATGAGCCTGTGTATTCTAAATGGGGGTTTTAGTTTTAGCTGTGCATTTGAAATCCTTTGCCCACTTTATAAATTCAAATAAATTCCCTTCCACACAAAAAACTGTCTCCCGAACCCTCAACCCCTGAACAAAAAACACTAAGCATAACATGTATCAAAAATGATTTTACTACTCCTTTACTAAACCCACTTTGCATACCCACCTCCCACCTAGTAATTCAGTGCATGAAGCTCCTAACCAACTTAGCTTCTCACCCATACCTTCAGCCACCCCCCTCCCTCCCTGTCCCCCAGTCCTCATAACACTAACAAGAATAAGAACCAGCCAAATTTTAAGAAGCTTTTACGTCTTCTGGCTGGGGTGGCAAACCCCAGGCTTCTAACACAAAAGAACAGGGATACAATTAGGTCCACACCCTAATCTGGTAATGCAATTCTACTGCAGGACCTAGCATCCGATTCAGGTGACCAAAAAACAGAAAAACAGGACAAAAAGAAGGAAACAAGCCAATATGTGATCTGGTATGATATGCCACATCAGTTCTATAGGTGGGCAGCAACATCTGGTTAATTAAGTCCCCCCAAAAAAGAAAAAGATCCTTTTGTCTCCGGTCCCCAAAACCGGTTATCTGAATCCAACATCAAGGTCATTCCTCCTCACAGTCTCTCCACTTGCAAGAAGCAGGGTGACAAGAACCTGTAATAACAGGCCCGAGTTCAAGCATCCTTGAATAAATTGGCTAGGAGCCTTCTAAGTTCTTTTGTGGTGCTGTCCACATTATCATAAGAGTGCCACTTATCCTGAAGATGGACTTGAAGCCGTGCAGGGTATTGCATCCTGAACCGTATCCCTGAAGCTATAATTTTAGTGACCACCGGGTGGAAAGCGGCCCACTTCTGTCGACTCTCCACTGGCAAGTCCTGCATTAGGTGCAGTTTGTTACCTTCCCATAAAATGTCCTTTAAATCCTTGGTCTTCTGTAAAATGTACTGCTTATCAAGGAAGTCTAAGAGTTTCAGCATGAATGGGCATGGAGGGGAGCAGTCAGCCAGTGGCTTAGGGCGTAAAGACCGGTAGCCCCATTCCACGATGTAAGCAGGGCTGTTGGGAGAGGGGCCAGACACTCGTTCTAAAAACTTTAGTGAAACAGTATGGGTGTAGCCCCTTCCTCCCCTTCAGGTAGTCCAAAGATAATTAAATTATTCATCTGGCTGTGCCCCTCTAAATCTTCAATCTTTTCTTCCAGTTTGGCAATTTGTGTCTCATATTCGAGGTGACAGATTCCGACCAGTCCCTCCAGGTCTCCAAAGCAAATGTCCGGGCTTCCACATCCCCCATTCCTCTGCCCAAATCTCCCAAGTCTGTTCAGACAGTTTTTATTTCGGTAGTGAGCTCTTGGATCGCAGTAGTAAGTGGCTCCAAGGCCTGTAGGAGATGGTCTTCTGTCAGGGGGGAAGCATCACAGTAGTGGTAGTGGAGCATCCTGAACCCGATGCTTGGGCCTTCAGTCTCTTGACCTGTTTGTTGGGCATCTGTGGTGGGGTGTGCCTGGGTGCAGGCTGACGCATCTCTGGTTTTGACATGTTGCCAAAATCAGCCAAAATGGAAGCCCTGGTAAGTCGCTGCGATCTGCTCCTCTGCTTAAGCTTGCTGTTAAACAGTTAAAGGACATTTAACTAAATAAAATATTATATTTCTGTAATGAGGGACAGGAGTGCTGGAGGAGAACTGCCAGCAAGATCAGGGCATCACGTGACTCCACATTGTTTCTAGTTTACTGAATTGCATCTTAGTCCATCTATACCCTAATACCCTAGTTTATCACAATATTCTGATACTAATGTCCTAGCTCATGACATGGAATTTGAATCAGAAATGCCTCATGATATGTCTGGAAGCAAAGTATCAAATTGTTAACATTTGATTAAAATCAGTACAATTGCTCTGCACCTTCAATACATTGTAGCCTGAAGTTTGGGAATGAAAATAATATGTGACAAGCTAAATCCTCTCAAGAGGGATTGATAATTTCCTAGGCACATATGGACTTCAAAGTTGGTTAAAAGAACCTGGGTTGCCCTCCTCACTTTTAAAATCCTTGTTTTATAGAAGCAACTGGAAACATGGAGGTGTATCTTACCTTGACTATCTTTCCCTGCTCGAAGGGGAAGTTGCAGTACCTCGCCTCAATGCCCCACACTCCACTTTTTCGAGAGTTGCAGACAATTGTGTTTATACTATCCCCAAAGTTAAACCGAGGATTAAAATGCAGGGCAAGATCATCATCACTTGTTCCCAATTCTACTGAAAAGCTGAAAGCAAACAAAAACAATATTGAAAATGCTTAACCTGCCTGTATGTCACTTCATGTGGCAGAAAATGTCAAAAGCTATTTGGTGTAACTGAAGATACAGCATCCGTGCCACCTGTTAGACATCAAAACAACACTAGATGCAACTTAAAAACAAACACAATGCGCCACTTCAGCTGGTTACTGTGTATGGTGTTTCTTTTTTTTTTTGCACTGCACACCGTAGCTTAAACGCACATCAAGAATCATAAACCAATAATGCCTCTGGTAGGTTTAAATTACATTTATTTTGATTAATTGTGGAATTGTTTTAAATTGCATTCATAGTGTTTCTTTGATAACTAGACATGGCATGAGGGCTACAGGATGCAAGTAATAGTGGAGATGTTGAGAATATGTCCATTTCCTTACTGCTGCTTCATGCTCAGCCTAAACATTATAACGAGCATTGGTCAATGCCGGATGCTTGATTGCTTGTATTTGGTGTGTAGCTGCTGGGTATAGATAGCACAGAGGCTAAAATTAAAACAAAATATAACACAGGTTATAACTGTGAAATAGTCATGAGTGGGAAATGAAGAAGTTCACACATAATGCTTTTGTTTTCTTAAACTGCGACCTTGTATTTTTAAATGAGTAGTTTTTATTAGCCCAGTATATGAACATAGTAGGTGTCAGTTATCAGACTTGACCCAAAACATGATTTTGTGGAATGACCACGAAAACAAGTTTTGGAGGGGGATTTGAAAATGCCACCTGCCATGTTCATTTGATGGGATGAAGCACAACTGTGTAGAAAATGTGGGATTAATTAAACTGAGGATTAAAATGCAAGGCTTGATCATTGTCACTTGTTCCCAATTCTACAAAACAACTGAATGCAAACAGAACAATATTTAAAATGCTTAACCGGCTTGTATATCACTTCATGTGAGTCAAAATGTCAAAAGATAAATATATGGGCCTGGATGTTCAGAGCAGTTCCGCATGGCGCAACTGAGTTGCACTAGCGTAAGTATGGAACTGTGCAGAGGAGCAATATTCAGCGGGAGCCATTGCGCAGCACAAAATCCATTGCGCCAATGCACAACTATAATGTATGCAGTGCATGTGCAGGGGACTTACCCATGAATATCCAGCGCAGCAGAATATTCAACCGTCAAACCATGGCACAAGTGTGGAGCAAATTGAAGCTGTGCCAACCAGACTTGTTCCTATAAAAACAGGGTGCAAATGCACAGACAGCAGTTGAGCCAAGAGAGAGAATGAGAGGGAGAGATAGAGGGAGAGAGAGAGACAGACAGACAGACACATGAACAGACGCAGAGGGAGAGAGACAGAGAGGTGGCATGGGAGAGGGAGAGAGGGGCACAGAGAGAGAGAGAGACGCGCGCGCACACACACACACACACACACACACACAGAAACAGCGTACCAGTGTGGCACACAGCCAGCAGTGAACAGCTCAGGGGGACAGTGGACAGCAGGGGAGATGGAGAGTGCACCCTTCCTGATAAAGGCAGTAATGAGGGGTGTGAGAAAGCAGGAGGAACAGCTACATGGCCGACGAAGGGCCCATTGGTGGTACTGTGCCTGCATCACCTTTGAGAACTATAGTGATGCCGAGATTGTGGGCTGGTACTACCTGAACAGGACCATTCTAAGGCAGCTCAGCAAGCTGTGCAGTGAGGAGATGCAGGCACCCACCAAACGGAGCCACACCATGTCCGTGGAGATGAAGATGACCACCATCATGTGCCTGCTCGCCAAGGGCACCTTCCAGCGACCAACAGGGGACACCACAGGCATCACTCAATCGGCCACGTCCTGTCTCCTCACACAGTTCCTCAATGCCCTGTTGCCACATGCTTCGGAATTCATTTGTTTCTCCAGCACACAGGCAGAGGGTACAGAGAACATGCAGGACTTCCACAGGGTGGCATGCATGCCCAGCATGACTGGGGCCATTGACTGCACCCACGTGTGCATCCACATTCCACCTGGCCCCAAGGGACTGGCATACATTAACAGGAAGGGGAGCCCGAGCATTAACTGCCAGGTGGTGTGCGATGCCATGGGGTGCATCATCAATGTCTGCACCACACACCCTGGGATGCACATGATACATTCATCTGGCACAGCTCTGTGCTGTGCCACAGGTTTGAACATAGGGAAATCCCCACAGGCCACCTAGTGGGTGAGTATGGCATGGGCAAGGGGCGATGGACAGAGCAGACCTGGGTGGGGGTAAGCAGGGTGTGCATGGAGGTGTGGGCACCAGAGACAGGCAAGGTGCACAGCAGAGGGTAGGGCTAACCATGTCATTCTCTACATAGGTGACAGTGCATACCCACTGAGACCCTGACTGCTCACCCCCTACCAGTGCCTGTCATCCCCAGCAGAGGAAAGGTACAACAAGGCACACGCTAGCATGCACAACATCATCGAGCATGTCTTTGGCATGCTGAAGGCACAATTCCATTGCCAAGACAGGTCAGACGGTGCCCTACAGTACAGCCCCTCAAAAGCCTGTGGCCTATTCCTGGCCTACTGCATACTGCACAACATGGCCCTTGACCGTGAGATAGCAGTCGAGGAAGATGAGGGCAACAATAGTGGGGACGATGGAGACAATGGGCCAGAGGGTGGTGGACAGCCACCCCCTGGGCCGAGGGACCCCCAACTGCAACAGCAGGCATGACGCCACTGTGACACCGTTGCACAGGAACACTTTGGGGGATGCAGGTAGGTGGTGCGGTACACATGCATGGGCCACACAGACAAGTACAGCACACATGCAGGGATGTGCATGGTGAGGGGCATGCACACACAGAGGTGTGATGCAGGGGGAGGGGAGTCAGTGGCACCCACCCACACATAGCAACACACATACACACACACGCACCCACCCACCCAGGCATTGGACTGTGGCATGTATCAGACACATGGCACCCGTGCACAGGCGCAACCAGTGCTAGACTGCCCTTATCACACCCACACCACATGGTCCAGTGACCGGGCATGCACACATACAGGCAGCATGAGGTACATCACACAAGAGCACCATCATCAGTATGGTGCACACACACCGCCCATGGGTGTACAGGGCATCAGAACACAGATCAGGGCAGCCACATGGGAGCGGCTATGTGCTGTTTTTCCATTTGGCCTCCTTAGCACCCATAAACCTTTGTTTGAATATTTGTATGGTACCATGTCCTCCACGGCCATGGGGGCGGCCACACCAGGGCTGATTGGCAGCCACAAACTGTGCATCAGCTTGGGGGGTGTCTGACGGGGGTGGAAGCACAGGACAGTGACCGTGCCCTAGTGGGGGTGTGCAGGAGCCCAAACAGACATGCCCCAGGTGAGCCTGGGATGTGTACATCTGATCCTGGCATCGACTGTAATGGGGTCACCCGACACGGGTCCGTGGGGTGGACAGCACACTGCGCGGGGTCTCCTGTGCACAGCCATGCTCTGTGGCAGCCGGCAACGAAAAGCCGCCCGCAACTGCACCGGCAATTCAATGCAAGAATGCAGTCATGGCCTCCTGCATGCATTGCATCCCCTCCAGGATCTGCACAGTGCCCCTGTCCTGCTGCTCAGTAAACTGGCACGCCTCCACATGCAGTGCATGCACCCCAGCGGCAAGCTGCACCTGTTGCTAAATGGATGCCTGCAGCAGCCAGGTGTGCTCAGCCAGAGAGTCTGCATCCTGGGGCTCACAGGTGGGATGCCACTCATCTGGGGGTGACCTGCTATGCTGCACAGGCCCCCTCTTTGGTGGATGCTGCATGGTGGAGTCTGCAGGGGGAAAGGGTATGGCAGGCGCACTGGTGGCAGACCCTGTATCCAGCTGCCGGTGGCACACGCAGTGTGCTGCTGTTGCCCCTCTGGTCCCTGTTTGCTGCCCTGCACCTGCATGGCCACACCACCACCACCAATGCAGGGCACATCCATGGCACTGCACACCACACACCGCCGCACCCGCAGTGGTGGCAGGCAGCTGTTCCACCGCAACATCACCCATGCTGTCCAGAAGTGGTGTGAAGTCATCAGCGGAGTTGATCCAACCCTGATCTGTGTCTCTGCACACAGGACACTAAGGCTGGCATCCTAGGATCACATCCAGGGCCTCATCTGACCCTAGGCCAAGGACAGCCACAGGCACCGTGGTGCAGATCCACAGCCTGTCGGGCCCCAGGATGACAGTGAATGTTGATGGTCCATCCTCCAGGGCCATGCTGGTGTCCATGGGAGCTGCTGCTGCTGATGCTGCCAGCACCCCATCCTCTGCATGGAGGCATGCTGGGCTGCAAGAGAAGGATGGTGTGTCAGTGATGCAGTGCCCACATGTGCCCCCATACACTGCTGCCGCATGTGTCCTGTAGCATGTCATGTGCATGGGTGCGCACATGTGCACATGCCATGCAGAACAGCCGCATGCACAACAGCACGTCCATGTACACATGTTCCAGGCCACCAGCTGTGCATGGCTGACATACATACCATGCAGTGATGGGCTGTTACCCATCTGGAAGCCTCCTCCAGGCATACCCTCCACCAAAGTGTGGTGGATGGTGGCTGCCACCAACTCCTCCATTGGCGTCAGTGTGGGTGCATCTTCTGGCCCTCCTCCAGTGGCATTCCAGCTGCCACCTTCTCCTTTACGTACCGCCTGTTGGTACTGATGTTCTTGCAGCACTCCTGTGATGACCACTGGTGGCTGGTGTGCTGGTTCACATAGGTCACCACCTCCTTCCAGCAGCCCTGTCCCTTGGTGTAGCCATGGCACCACTCAACAGGGCTTCCCTGTCGAGGTAGTCCTCGAACAGGGCTTCTGTCTCTCCCTTCATGAAGCTGAGCCTGCACTTCTGTGCAGGCTCCCACTCCTTGCCCTCCTCCTGTGCCAACATGTTGCCTCCTGTGAGCATGGACATCACAGTGTGTCAGTGGCAGCATCTCCTTGGTCTGTCCCACCTTGCAGTGCCATCTGCTCCCAGTGTGCTGTTGCGGCATCCTCCACTTACCTGTCATGGTTGCAATACCAGTAAATGGCCTGTGCTGTTCCATGGCACTTATGAGGCGCAACGCATGCAAATGAGGTTGTGCGCAATGGTAATGGTAATGATATGCTAATGCACACCACTGCACCACGCATTGGCTGATGAGCTCATTTGCATGCGGCATCTGAATATCAGCATATTGCACCATGCGCAATGATATTGCGCTGGAGCAAGTGGCGGCACAATGCCCACGCATGTGTGGTGCGAGGGCCTGCAGTGCACATGCACACTGCACTTTCATGGTGTCAATCATGCAAGACGCACAAGCAGCTCAATGTATCGGCACTGTGCAAGCTGTACATGGCCAGCTACACGCATTTCACGCATGATGGCATGTTCCCTATTGCACCCATGCACACTGTGTGCTAGTCACTGACCTCTGACCCCTGGGTCCTCTCCATGACCCCGTGACCCTGCCAGGCCATGCCTACTGTGCATGTCCAGCACTACACGATAGCCAAGCACTGCGCATTCTCCCACGCATTGTGCATCTGGCACCCGTGATGGCCACGTGCACCTGTAGCCATTTTGCGGCCAAAATGAGTGAGAGCCATAGCACAGGGTCAGAGTCACCATGCCTTTAATTGGTCAGATGTGGAGGTGGTCAACCTGGTCACCTGTGTGGAGCCCTACAGCCCACAGCTGTTTGGCCATGCACCCTAGCAGTAGGCCAGGGGTAGTGTGTGGCAGGACATAGCTGTCAACCTGGCGAGGAGGACCGGGGTGCCCAGGATGACTGAGCAGTGTAGGCACCAGTACAGTGACCTGATGAGACAGGACCCTGACCGGCTTCAGAGACTTCAGGCGCACGTCAGGTGTGGTGCGGTGCCATAGCCAGGTAAGTCATCTCATGTTGCATGTCTGCCCTGGTGCTGTACTGTGGTGTTAGCTTTGCTGCCTGGCATGCCCTGTGGTGGGGTGCACTTTCATCATGTGCATCAGTGAGTGGCAGTGCCAGCTACCGCTTGTGTTGCAATGCAGCCATGCTGGCATGCAGGATGTGTCGGGCAGGGGTACACCCTGTGCACAGAGGGCTGGGGGGCAGCTGCTGTGGTAGGGTACTGATGTGCATCTGTCTTCTTTCCATTCCCAGGGCCGGAGGACCACAGGTGGGCCACGGCTGCAGCGGCACGCAACCGGGCAGCACAACCTGATGGGGGAGGACCTGCATAAGTAGCACTGCAGGGGGCAGGTAAGCACTGTCATGGTCATTTGCACTGTACATGGGGTGTGGCGGTGAGGAGTGGGTGCGGGCATGGCAGCCTGTGCCATGTGCCATGGCAGCTGTGTGTGTCGCACTGTGCGTGGTGCATGCCACTGTGGTGCATCCACTGGACGTGTGTGCTGGCTGTTGGTGGGGTGGGCATGTGCCCAGCTGCCACCGTTGTTGCTGCAGTGCTGCCAGTGCAGTGTTCCATGTGACTGTCACCATGCAGTCATGTGGCCATTGTGCAGTGGGGACCACCTCTGTGCAATGTTGTGATGTGCCATGTTGCTGGCTGGCATTGGTCCACCCCCCCATGGGTGTCCGTTCTTAGCCCTCCAGGGGTGTGTGGTCCCACTGCCCAATGCGCACTGTGGGTGGGCATGGTGCCTTGGGCCATTACACTGATCACCTGTCCTGTCCCTTGCTATAGGTGTCCAGCATCTGGCACTGAGAGTGCCAAGAAGAATGCTTAGCCAGCTCATGTGGTAGACATTGCTGGTGGTGTCCAGCATCCTGGAGGTCGTGGATGCCATGTGGCAGATGATGGTGGCAGATAGGATGGAGTGACGGCTTGCTGGGGCAGCCAGATGGGGATGTCACTAGTGTTGCAGTTGTTTTCCCCAGTTTTCCCTGTTGCACCTTCCCCTACAGTCCCCCCTCCCACTGTACAGTCCCTGTTCCCTGTCCCCTTCTCTCACTGTACCGACCCTTTCCCAGTCCCTGTTATTTTTGTAAATAGTTGTTTATATAAATATTTTGTGACATACCTGCCTGTGTCCATGCTGCAATGGCGCAGTGTCTGTCCATGTTGTGTGCATGGGAGGGGGCGCATGTTGTGCTTCTGTGGTTCCCTGCTGTGTGCTGTGGTGTGTCCCACTGTGGTGGTGTCCATCCTCTGGGTCAGTGGCTATGCATTGGGGTGCCCATGGGGTGGCAGTCAGGGGTGTGTGGTGGGTGTGTGCATGGTGGTGGTGGCACATGGCCATGGTCATTGTTCGGGTACTGTCCACACACTTTGTTGTGGTCCTCTGCTTGGCATTGTTCAGCTTGCTCCATGTGGTCTGCCATTCTGCCTGTATCTTGGCCCATTCAATGTCCACTGTGGAGGCTCCCTGTGTGCCTGTGTGGCATGTGTGTGCTTGGCTGCATGGTCCTTGGTGTGGCCTGCTATGGTCTCATGCTGGGGGAGGCATGGCCAGTGGCCTGCCAGGGGGGTGGGGGCTCCCTTGGTGGCCCTTTATTGGCCATTGGTACCTCCTGTCACCTGCTATTCATGCCACTGTTGTGTTCTGGGGTCCAGTGTCTCGGTGCCTGTGTGTGCCCTGCTGGTGGAGGCCTCCTGTGGCCGCTGTCACTTTGCTTCCATAGCTCTGTCCCTCAGTCTGTTCTCGGTGCCCTGCCCCCCTCTGGTGCTGTGCTGCTCTGCGCTGCCATGGTTGCACTGGAGCATCTCTGTTTGCACCATGGCACAACTCTGCCATATTCAGCCGCATTGAAAAACTACACCTGCATTGTTCATGAGGTGGGTAAAAATGGCAATGTTGAAAATTTAGGGACAAAATCTGGAAAAACAGCAAAGTTATGAGCAAAGATTGAAGAATTTCAAAGTTACTTTGTAACTTCATTGGTTTTTTAGATTTTTGACACCATACTTTCAACATAGTATTATTATGAGCCCACCGTATGAGCAAGACAGGTGATTTTTTTTTAAATCCTGTCCAAAATGTAATTTGTCGAAGAGACTGGAAAACACATTTCTGGGGAGTTTGAAAAATTGAACCTTACTATTCTATGAGGTGGGGTGAAAAAGGGCCTTGACAAAAATGTGGGGGTTAAAATATTAAAAAATGACCCTGTTACAAGAAAAAGATGGAGATGCATTATTATACAACTTTCTTCAAAACCTGCTGTAGTCTTTCTTTGTCATGGCAGGATTAAACAGGTATGGGGTAATCCTAACAGGTTGGAAGACTATATGGGCTGGATTTTCAAAATGTGGCACAGGACTTGTGGCAAGCCCCACACCATGACACTTAGGTTTTGGCAGTGTGCCAAACTCCTTTGTCACAACTGCTCCTGATTTTGCAATCTCCAATGCAGTTGCAAACATTTTCTATATTTTACGGTAGCTTGCGCCAAATATATGGCACAAGATCTGTGCAAAAGGCCCTCAGGATTGCCACATGCTAGACCATGACTAACTTGTGGCAATTTGCCCACAGAATAGAAATCCTGATAGCTGGCCAGGAGAATGCTGCAAGCCCCGTGTGCCATATGGTTGGTGCACCTGGGACTTGCAGAATTCTCAGAGGCTTGAAAATCGTGTCCTTTGTGTTTTGTTTAAATCAGACTCTGACAGAAAGGAAAGTTTGACAATGGCAGAGTGAGCCTGTGGTTATAAAAAGTGAATATGAAATGGAACATATTGTATACATTATGCAATAATAAATCTTAAGTATTTTTCTGAGGTGGGTGACAAGGAGGTGTGCAGAGTATCTTGGTATACCTACAGTTCATGTGCATTCCCTTGTAGTGACTATGCACAGTGTAGAGACAGCCTGCTTCCCACATATAGCTTGTGGTTAGTTGTGCTGCAGTGTTCGTAGGATTCATAAAAACAGTACAAGTCTATTAACGTTGGCCTACATGACTCACCATTTCTCAATGGATAACCATTGTGGTTTTGGTACCCATGAACTCATAAAGTGCTTTTATAAAGGAGTCAATAGCGGCGCTATGGACCACAACCTCGGGTAGACTGTTCCAAAGAGTCACCACCCTTTGGTTAATCCATGCACCCCTTTTGTTTGTTCTGTATAGTTCACTCTTTAGCTGAAATTTATGTAGTCTGGTGTGTCTTTATTAAATTTTCTAGCACCAGGCATTCTAAAGGTAATTTTTTCTGAATGCCCTATATACTAAACATAGATCACCCCTGAGCCTTCTATATTCGAGTGGGAACAAGTTTAGTCCTACCAGCCTATCCCTGTAAGACAAGTCTGTTAATGCCTTTTCTCTTTTTGTGTCTCTCCTTTGAACCAACTCCAACAGGTTTATACTGCTCTTGGTATGGCAGTGCCCAGAACGAGATGCAGTATTCTAAATGGGATGTACCAGCACTTGATACAAGAAAATTATAAGCTCTTTGTCCCTACTCCTAATGTTGCATGTAATTTATTTATTTATCTTGTTGATTATTCAGACACACCTTTGAGCAGAGCTCATTTACAAAATTTCTACATCACATTACAGAGCTATTATTAGGACATAGCACACTGCCCATTTAATACAACAGCAACTTGTATATTCTTGTTTGTCAGAGTGGCCACTTCATGGAAGTGCTGTCAGAAAGGTAGGGTAGGAGGAGGGGAGAGGAAGGGAGGTAGGGAATAAGATAGAAAGTAGTTGAGTGGGGTGGGAGGTAGAGGAAAAGATGCCTCATATAGAGGCATAGTGGAAGTTAAGTGCAGGTGCAGTTGGTTTTAACAGAGAAGTAACTTTTCAGGGCTGTTTTGAGTGGGGCCAGTTAACCTCAGGATGGAAGGGGGAGCTTGTTTATCCATGTTGGGAATCTAATGGAGCAGAAGCGAGTAGCTAGGTTAGTCCTTCGGAAGGGGACATGAAAGGGGTTTCTGAGGGTGCTACGGGTGGCATGCTTGTTTTGGGCAGGGAGAAAGAAGGCCTGAAGGGTGAAAGAGAAGCAGCCCTGTAAAGCTTTGATTCCCAGCAGGCATGTTTGATAGTTGATGCGTAGGTCTAGAGGAAGCCAACCCAAATTGGTATAGAGGTTGCAGGTGTGTGACATTCTGTCAGCACCTAGGATGAGGCAACATGCATTATTCAGTGCTACTCTCACTCTATTTGGGGTTGAGTCAGTAGTGGCTGCATAAACCACTAGCCTGAAGTTAATTATCAGGAGTATTGATTATGTGACTGCCAGACACCTAGCCTCCTCTTGTCATATGAGATTTGTATCTGTATAGGGCACCCAGTTTTTTATTTGCTGTTTTTACTGTTTGTGCTGCTTGATGTGCACAGGAGAGGTTGTCGTCTAGATATCCTCCTAGATATTTAAAGGTACTGACCTGCACCAAAACAGCTCCCACCTAATTAAGGATATTAAGAGGTTGTAGACCCCTCTTTTTATGAGGACAGGAAATCAACATTGATTTTGTTTTCTTGCAGTTTAAGATTAGCTTGTTTTGGAGGAACCAGTGCTCCAAGGCCATGAAGCTTTGCTGTAGGTTATGTGTGAGTTCCAGCTGGCTTTTGCTGCTGAAGGAGATGACAGCGTTATCCTCATAGAGAAGTACATGAGAGTTTGGGCAGGCCAGCGGGATATCATTGATAAACGGAAGAGAAGGGGTCCCAGGACTGAGCCTGGTGGTACCCATACTGAGACATGCCCCGTGTTGGAGACTGTCTCATTGATTCTTACATCCTGGGTGCGACCTGTTAGATATTCTTTGAAACAGGATACTGAGTCCTGGGAAAGCCCCAGGGTGGTGAGCTTATTAAGCAGAAGGGTGTGATTAACAAGGTTGAATGCCTTCATTAAATCAATGAAGATGGAGCCAACCAGATGGCTAATGTCCAGGGCACTGTGTGCAAAGTTGGTGTATTCTAGTAGAGCAGTTACGGAGCTATGCTGTTTTCTAAAACCATGCTGCTTCTGCTGGCATTGTATGCCATGTTGGCTTAGGCGGGTTACCAGTTTTTTGGCAACTATCTTCTCCAATGCTTTGGAAAGCAGGGATAGAATAGAGATGGAGCAATAATTTGAGATGATAATTTTGTCACCCACTTTGTGCATGGGAGCGATCAACGCTGTCTTCCAGATACTTGGGAACTGGGCAAACCATAGCAAGTGGTTAAAGAGCTTTGTTATAGGCAAGATTAGAACATCCAGGGCTGAAGCAAGGAGCTTCATGTCTAATGTGTCACTGCTCATTCATGTTTTCCCTAGTTCTTTTTTGATGTGTTGGAGGGTGTCCAATGTGGATACTAATCTGCAGTAGAAATCTGGGTATGGTGAAGAGGCAGAGGCTGCCTCAGGCTTCTTCCTGTGAGGGTTAAGTGGTGTGCTAGTAGAGACCATGATGGTCAGTATTTTGCTGAGGTTGGTGAATACAGAGTTAAAGATATTTGCAATGTTGCTTGGATCTGTGTTAATGGTGTTATTATGGGAGATTAGGGTAGGGGAGGCCTTTTCCTCTTTGCCAAGTAGATCCTTAATGTTTTCCCGGAATGTTTTGCTGTTGTCCCAGAGTTGGGCCTGTTTCATTTTGAAGTAGGTGGATTTAGAAGATCTAGCATCTCTAGTGCATTTATTTCTGGCTGCCTTATAGTTCTGTAAGCCCTGTGGGGTACCAGTGGACCTTGCTTTGTACCTTAACTGGTCTCTTAGCTTCACCTAGGCCCTGAAGGGGGTTAGCCACTCAACGGTTTTACCACCGATCCTTCTTTTCTTGTATAGAGCATATATGTTTGCTGCCTTGTTAAATCTGTTAATGAAAACTTCTAGTGTCAGGTCTATACCTGGGATACAGGCCAGGAATCCCCAATGCTAGATGCAGCTTGAAGGCATCTAGAAAGCTATTGGGGGAGGACCCTACTGTTCACTAGTTTAGGGGATGGATCTGAGAAGTTATGCTGACCAGTCACATAGCACCGGTGAGTGGTTGCTCAGGGAGTCGAGGAGTATGGTAACCTTTAATAGCCTTTCTGGATGCGTGGTGAGGACCCAGTCAATTAGGGTGCTTGTTTCCGGTGTTATAGTTAGTTCTGGTGCTTTCACTTACTACCTGTGTCAGGTATAGGCTATTGATTAGATCCTTATGTGCACTGTTTGACTGTGAGTTCCTATGGATGGTAAAGTCACTGAAGACCAATGTTTCTGAGGATGGGCTCAACTCTTGGTAGTATTAGCTGAAGGACTTGATACCAGTTTCATTGTTACGGAGGAGGGATGTATGCTGTTAGATTCTGTAGCCTTATATTGCCTTTGCCTAGTGTTCGCTTTGTAGCCTGGCATTTGCTATATGTATCGAGGCAGTTGATTGGGACATTTTGGGCCTGTAAGTGGCTTCTTATATATTGTAATACATACTAGTATCCTGTTACTCTTTTTTGTTACCTCTCTGCAGTGTTCATCGAATGTCAGCTTATTTGTAATATTGTAGAAATATCACCAAGATCTCTTTCCCGATCAGTTTCTTGTAATTCTTTCCTGTTTAAAGTCTATTTGGCCATTCTGTTTCTACTTCCAAAATACATAACTTTGCATTTATCAGAATTAAAGGATAGCTTGTGTGACCTTTCCCAATGCTCTAGATTAAGGATTTCTCTCTGAAACTGATCAATTGCATTGCTGTTATCGATTACTGCACCTAGCTTGGTATCGTTGAGGCATTTACAAATCCAGGCATTCAGCGAAGACAGCATTGAAGATACATAATGTTGAAGAAGGTAGGCCCTAAAACTGACCTCTGAGGTATGCTGGTAGTCACATCACACCACTCAGAGGAAAAACCTCTGACATAGACTCTCTGGGCCCAATTCTTAAAGAGCAGCGCAAGCTGTGCCAGTGGCAGCATGTGCCTATTGCCAATGGGCCAGGGACCCGGCACCCGATTCTTTACTGGTTAGGGACCTGGTGCCAAAGGCCCACAGCTCATGGCAAAGATAGCAGTGCACCAAAGAGAGAGCACACCTGAGAGGTTTGCCACAAACTGCGGGTGTGGTCAGGTGGAACTCCTGGCAGTTTTGACATAAGTCATAAGGCAATGCACAGATATCCAGACAATGATGGTGCATATATAGATATTGGAACAATAGCACAATAATTTTATACCTAATCTGGCAGGGTGCGATGAGTTTCAGAGGCAGGCATCTAGATAAAAAGGCTTTTTAAAATATGCAATATCATTGAATAAAATAAAACAGTTCCCTGGTGGCTAGTGGGGCCCCCTTCCCCTCCCCATGCTCCCTGTCCAACAATATCCAACAGTTCCTGGTGTCTAGGGACCCCCCACCCAGGCAGGTAGTGCCCCACCATCCTGCTGCCCCATCTCATCCCAGAGCCAATGACTGGCTCAGCCCTCCACTCTCCACCATGGCCAGCCACTGACTGAGCTGTCAAGGAGTATGTGCTGTACAGTCAGCTGTTACAGCATGTGCTCCCTGACATCTCAGTCAGCAGCCAGCCATGGTGGAGAGCAGAGGGCTGTGCCAGTCGCCAGCTCCAGGATAGGATCAGGGAGCAGGGTAGTAGAGCGCTACCTGCTGGGTTAGGGGTTCCTTTAGACACTAGGGAGTGTTGGGTATTGTTCAACGGGGCCTTGGGGGTGGGGGAGGATCATTAGACACCAGAGAATGCTTCATATTTTGCATGTTACTGGGGATCATTGACAGGGAGGGGGGACTGCTAGACACCAGGAAGGGGATGTATATTTTTTACATTTTACTGGGATTGGGTGGGTGACTAATGGACACCAGGGAGTTCTTTATTTACACATTCATGGGGCATCAGGGATTAGGGGAGGATAACTGCTAGCCACCAGGGAACTGTTTTATTTTACTTAACAATGGATTGGGGTTGGGGAGGGGGGACCGCAGCAGATTTTCCCTCCTGCCGGTGGAGGTCTCTGGGGTGGCGAAAGTTCTTGAAACCCTCCTCGAGGGCACAATTCTAAGTATTGTTAAACCACTGGTCTAACAGTACTTAGAAGTGTGCCCTCAGGAGGGTTTAGAGAATCCTGAATTAGGGGATATGGCAGCTTGTGTCTGCCACAAGCTCCCCTAGCACCATGGCATATGCAGCAGCATGGTGCTGACCTGGCGCAGGGCCAGTGTGACACATTTGGTCCCTTTGTGGCATGGGGGGGCTTTGAGAATGGCAAAATCTGCATGATTTTATGAAAGGTGCCCCTTGTGTGCAGGCACCTTGCGTCAAAGTCGGTGCTTTGAGAATTGAGCCCTCTATCTTCTACCTTCCAACTATGGCTTTACCCAGCTGAAGATATTCATGTCAAATTTTAATTCTATAAGACATTCTACATGCTCCTTATGAAGTACTGTGTCGAGAGCCTGGAATAGTCTAAGTAAACAACATCTACTGGTAACACAGGTCTGGTATGTTTTAGCCCTGTCCCATATTAGTTGGCATCAACTAAACCCTTATTGAACATGTGCCTATCCATTTCCTCCTTTATAAATATCTCCATAACTGCCCAGAACAGACATAAGACTAATTGGCCTGTAGCTCTTTAAATCCTCCCTTGAACCTTCTTTGTAGATGGGTGTAACATTCAATTCCCTCCAGGCCGATAGCACCCTACTCTCAGACACAGACCTCAGAAAGATCAAGGCTAGTGGCTCCCCTATTTCCTCTGCTGGCTCCCCGAGTAGTCTGGGGTAGAGACCATCTGGCCCTGGAGATTTAGTTGGATCCAGTTTTGCAAAGTTTGTTTTAAACTCATTTTCCTTCATTAATATGTTCCTTGTCATATTTGTTTCTGTGGTACATTCTGGGGATATGTCCTAGGTTTGGTAAATACTCAGAAGTGAGTACTGAAAATATCAGCAATGATTTTACTGTTGACTGTTTCATCATTTCCCATTTTAATAGATCCTGTTTTCTGTTGCTCCAATTTTCAGATGCTTTCATAGTTATATGTAACCCCCCTGCAAATGGGGGTTCCCAAAAGACTTCCAGGAGCTTGCTTGAATGCTCCAAGCCTGAATGGTGTTTGGCGTTTAAGCCATTTATCGGTGAGTGTTTTTAGAGCCTCTGGTACTGTCTCTTTAAGAGCTGTCTGCTTGCAGACATAATTAGTTTGTATGGGGGGACTGTGTGCTTCTCTGTTTGAGTACCACTTGAGCTGCTGCCAATTCACTCCATTTTGCAGTCACTAGGAGTACAAAGGAACCTATCTGAAAGATGTAACTGTTTGCCAGAAATCATTTACAGTAATAATGAAATTACAGTTTGTCTAACCTGCTTTCTTTGCAGTCAGAACTGTGTCTGCCTAGTTCCCCATTCTGGTTTTGAACTGCTGAACTGGACCAATCAGTGTGGGGTAAGCTAGCTCTAAAATGGTGCCTTGGACGAATCAGAACTTGGACTCATAATCTGAGCCAGCCACAAGAGGATTGTATGGGCAGTGACTCTGGGAGATGTAGTTTAGACTTTGGCGCCTTTTTGGACCAACAGCAGCAGTCTATTGTGAGTGACAGCCAATCCAGTCAAGAACTGGGAGGAACTCAAAGGAAGTTCTCGGTTTTGTCTGTTGGAGTTTTTCAGTTTAGCTCTGGCAGTGAAGGGGAAAGAAACCCTGTGCTCCTTCAGTGCACAGTTTCAGTCAAAAAACGTGTGTAAGGCCCAGAGTTCCGGTCTGCAGCTTGTGTAACTGCTTGTTAGGACTGAATCCATCCTGTGAAAAGAATCAAAGGATCTCTGAAGAGTAGAAACCAGGCTCACCCTGTAGAAGACTGGAGAAATTGTTGAATTGCATTCGGTCTGTCAGGAACTGAATCTGCTGTGTGTTCTCCCGGGTATTGTGCAGTAATTGAGATCGGGATAGAGAAGCAGCCTGCCTGGTATAGTACTTTCTTTTTTACCATATAAATGTGTGAAGAGTCTCGTGGAGCTCAAGAGTACCTCTGCTGATGTTGAAGGACTCTATCTTGTTTGGAGGTCGTGAGTACTAATTCAGGGTCGCTCCCTGTTGAATTGCCACATTAAATCCAAATGGAATCACTGTACTGCTGACTGTTTAAACTAATTTTTCTTTTCACTGTGTAGAAAGGGCCCTACTTAGCTGCCACGGTTTGACCAGCCACTAGGGCTTGGGTACCAGGGACAGTAACTGGTAGGGATAGGCCTGTGCACAGAGCCATAGGTAGATAGTAAAGTGATAAGCTAATTAACCTGATTTCCCGTCCTTGTTATATCCCCTAAATAAATCAGAGCTGCTTGTTTCAGCAAAGTTATACTGCCTGAGGTATTTGTCTATGTTAAAGTACTGTACTGTGATTGTTGCACTGTATCTTATTTCACAGGAGGTCCCAGTGCGGAACTAGTCCTGGGTGTAAGTGTATATGGTGAAGGTAATTCTGATATATTGTGTAGGCCACTAGTGGGAAGAAGGGGTTGCAGTGTCCCAGAGGGCTGTGACCAAGTAAGTTTAACTATTACAAACCCTGACCTCTGGGTGGAGGCACCCGCCATTGGATCCAGGCCCCTCAACCTGTTAGTGGCAAATCAGGCAGGAGTAGTAGCCCCTGGGATAGCGCCATCTAGGGGTTACATATAAAAGGACTTTTTATTGCCCTGTGAAGCAGTCCACCCATGTTATCTCTACGGACCACAGCACTGCACTATTTCACAGTGCCAGCGGTCATGGATGAACATATTTCTATGGTGACAACTGCTGCAATCGCACTCCATGGCTTTTGCTTAGCAATGACGCTCTAACATGAGAGACAGTGGGGAAACTGGAGAGATATGAACCTGTACTTGTAAGACTGGCAGGGGATACATCAGGAGATCCACTCTGACAGTTAGCTTTCATACCCTGGTTCTCCGGTAAATCAGCGAGTGAGTTGACATGCTCAGGATCAACTTGTACTTGTAAGATTGATAATGGATACATTGGGAAATCTGCTCTGCTGCAGCAAACTTTATTCACAACTCATTTGTGTTTTTGTTTATACTGTAGAGATTTTCCTATATAAATATATGACAGCTAAGTTACAGCATATTACAGTAACCTATAAAATGGGTTTTCAGTGGTCCTACAGCAGTACACTATCGGATGTTTCCCTAATAGCACAATGACTGTAGGGGGAGTGAGGCTGTAGAAACATGTTAAGCATGTGTGACGTGTGTTTGCTTGCCTGGGGGAGTTGATCAAGGCAAAACAAAGGACTCCCTTTTTTTAATCACATTTCTCTGTTGTTACAATGCACTATTGCTTCTGTGGGAGTGCTGGACTATGTTTCCTGTTAATATTCAGTACTGCACTACCCATTTTAAAACACACGTGATTTTTGCCTAATACCTTTTGTCCTTGTTTATGTACAGTGGGTACAAACATATGAACATACAAACATATGAATGTGCCAGCAGAAACAGACCACCCTGTCTATCTAAGTCTGCTCGAGTGTGCAGCCAACACCCCTAGTTTGCAGCTGCCCCACCCCCCTTCCCTTTGTCATTCCATTGCCATATCAACATACTATAAGTCATGTGAGGTAGTCATGTTTTTAAAAACAGAACTTTGTTCTCTGCCTATGTTTTACTGGGCCTTGCAGCTCCCTAAAGTCACTGAGTTTCTATCGAGCTCGACCTGAAACATGCATTTGTGCCTGTGTGCACACCAGATGCAAACTATCTGTCTATGCACTGACATATTTCTTTTCTCCTTGGTGCCTCCTACTACCTTTGTGTATCAAAACTTTCTTTCTCCCTCCCCTTTTCTTCTGATATCTGCCTCATTTCCCCACCTTGCCTACAGCTTCCTATGACACTTCTGCATTTTACACATCCTGTTGTTCATGTTGCCGTTTCTGAATTGGATCAGTTGGGGATGTCTGGCTTTTCTAATCTGGCTGCCATTGACACTCATCCCGTGACTGTCTGTGCCCCCAACCCCATACCTTGTTTCTTCCTCTTCCGCTTGTTGTCTACTGGTGTTGCTGCCTATTATTTGTCTGTTCCAAATAAATGCTTGCTGCTTGCTCCTTGTTTAATCTTTCTGCATCTGTCCTCTTTATAATGTGCTAAATGAGTACTATATTTAGTTTCCTTATTTCTGTACATACAGAATCCCACAGTTCACTGTTTAACATGAATGTCTAAACTATGGTGTTCTGCATGTATCGAAATAAGTAAACTAAATAATTTCATATTAGCACATGGATTCAGTGGCATATCTGGTTAGATAGCTGACTATGGTGCAGGGTTCTACTTAAGTATTTTTTTAATTAAAATTGAACTTCATAAAAATATAATTTAGCAAAGGATGTGCTGGTCCAGTCACAACAATGGTTTGAATCAGTACCCTTTAGCCTCTGACTTTTCTAGATACAACCCTTGTGATTTACAGTGCTGCTGGATATCCACTAAAACTGTAATTACTAACCAAGAAGAAGTTATTTAACCTTTCTGGTTATATTTTATCCAGTTATCCTAAGCAGCAATGAAAACAGTGTGCTAAGTGCAAGCCTTTGAAAAGATTGCACTGCAATATTTAATGCATTGTAATTACTCTTGTCCCATATTACCATCTTTGCCTGTGATACCGTTTTTACTTTAATTAATTGTCTCTCCTGAATTCAGTTGCTTCCTGTACCTGCCGACTCATGACCATACAATTCTGTCCCTCAGTTTATATAGGTCTTCTGCACATGGCTAGATTATTTATTAGTTATTGTCTACAAGGGAAAGTAAGCTGAGATAAAACCATGCATTTGGGTGGATCTTGGCGAGATGGACAACAGCTACAGTAGTAAAAAGGTAACCATTTATATCATAACTTAAATCACAACAATGTTTAAATGGTCATAATTTGCACACATTTTTACAAATACTGTAACTGAATATGGCATTCAGTAGCAACTGCAGATAAACTCAGATTAAAGTGTTCTTTTGGTTTGAATTTATCAGGCATGGAACTGTTCTGAACTTTACATAGTATTTCCACCATATTTGAAGTGTTGTCCTGTGACTCTGCTCATTTACCCACCTCGGCATAAGGTAGTTAACAATGTAGTATTTATTTTAAAAGGCGAGACACATCCTAGCTAGGCATGTAATCAGGACAATAGCACATTGAGGTGTATCATCTATATGTGTGGGTTTTAACTGATGGTTTCCCATATGTGGAGATTTGACCAGCACATCCTTGCTAAATAACATTTTGTGAAGTGCAATTATAGTTTAAAAACATGAACTAAAAACATTGAGAAAAGGAATATAACCATGTACCTTTACCATCAGAACTGGTTATTTAGTTAGCTGTGCCACTCAAGCTATATGTTAAACATGAGTTATTTAGTTTACTTATTTCTATACATATAGAACCACATAGTTTACACTTTAAGTATCTAAACTGTGGGGTTCTGCATGTATAGAAATCAGTAAACCATATAATAACTGTGCAGCATGCAGACTGAGTGGCACAGCTGGCTTGATAGCTGACTATGGTGCTAATGATACTGGGCTCCATTCCCATGACAGGAAAGATTTTGCTTTCAATCTTTTAAGTTCATTTTTTTAAATTACAGTTGCACTTCATGAAAATATCGTTTATCAAGGAAGTGCTGGTCAAATCACCACATATGGGAAACTATCAGTTAAAACCCACCCATACAGGGGATACAGTGCACAATTGTCCTCAGTACATGAAAATACAAAATCACACATGCCCCCACAATGCAAAGCATCATGGGCTGCATATGCAAATCACCACAGAATGTTATGCTGGTCCAACTTTAAACAGAATTGCATGGTGTCGAAAGGCCTCTCACACAGTTTGCAAAGGGTGCTAACAGAAGACATAGACACGTGTTTTGTCCTACCAGGACTCATCAGTATGCCTCGTCTGTTTGACACCCCAGTGGAATGGACCAGCTACCCCTAAGGCAGTGTGCCTGGGATATGACTAAGATGTGTCTCCCTTTTAAAATAAAAACAGCATTTCTTAACCACCTTATGCCAAGGTGGATAAATGAAAAAAAAGCACTGCCAACACAGACTGTCCAGTTCAGTGTTGATGTTACTGACAGTAATCACGAATTGGCAGTGACTGAACATGCTTGTTCAATGTGTTTCAGTGGGAGGGTTGACCTTAGTGGCATAACTTGGCCACTTGTGCATATTTCTGCCCAAATTACCAAAATGTCTTCCTTGGGGCCCCTGTTTTATGAACAATTGCAGTGTCATTAGGCAGATCTGTGCCAAAGGGTGATTTTGTGGTACCTGCACAAAATCACTTTTAGGGCAGAAGTTGAACATTTTCTCTGCCCATGTTCATGAAATGGGGTTGTAAGAAGGCTATGTTGAAATTTGTTGTAAAACTATTAAAACACTACAAAGTTATGAGCCTACGTACAATTTTGCAAACATTGCCTCATAACGTTGGTAATTTCCATATTTTCTCCACAAAATTCACAACACAGCCATATCTTTATAACATTTCATGAGTGTGACAGCTGTCATTTCTCAAATCCTGGCCAAAATGTATTTTTTTTTATATCCCAAAAGCGGATTTTGTAGTCCCTGCCCAAAATCACCTTTTGGACAGGAGTTGAAAATTTTCTCTGCCCTTGTTCATGAGGTGGGGTCATAAGAAGGCTATGTTGAAAATTTGGTGCAAAAATATTAAAAATCAACAAAGTCATGAGCCTACATTGAATTTTACAAATGCAGGCTCGTACCTATGCTAATATTCAATATTATTACCCTACAACATAGTCATGTCTTTACAGCACCTCATGAATGTGACAGCTGTCATTTTTCAACTTCTGCCCAAAATGTGTTTTTGCATCCCAAAAGTTGATTTCTCAGTCCCTGTGTGTAATCACCTTTAGGACAGGAGCTGAACATTTTGTCTGTCCTTCTTCATGAGGCAGGATCATAACAAGGCTACATTGAAAATTTAGTGTAAAAATATTTCAGCTCTGAGCTGCAAATCTGGAGACCTGGGTTTGAATCCCACAGCCCCCTAGGTGCATACTGTGTGACCCTGAGCAAGTCACTTAACTTCCTTGTGCTCCCAGATTGCACCTGCAAACAAGCTTTCAGCTTAGTGTGTCTCACCTGGTAAAATAATTGGTAAAAATAAAAAATAAAAATAAATTACAAAACAACACAATTATGAGCCTACGTTACATTTTGTGAGTGCAGGCTTATGACTTTGATAAATTTCAAAATTTTTACCCAAATTCTTCACCTGCAACCCTATTGGCTGTGGCCCGAGTTTGTTTTATTAGCCTTTTGCACAGCCATGCACAGTCTTTGTATACCTGCCACATTGCAGGTTAAGGGTCACTGTTAACTTTTCCATAAGCCTTTTTTCCCCTCCTTATACACCTTTTTACATTCCTGTTCCAACATTTGGAGATTTCTTTATATCTGGGGTTCTGACATCATTTCCTCAAGAGTGCAAGGTTCATATCACTGTCATATTCACCCTGATTATTATACTTAATTCTTTCTGGGGCAAATTTGTATATACAGTATTCAAGCTTAGAATGTAGTTTATTCCTCATCTGTTCCAATGTGCTCCCATACAGATCTCTCTTCCAGTCCCATAGATTTAGGTACTGCTTGATATCACTAAATCTGGCCTTAGGGTGCACTTTACATGTACCTTTGTGCAACTTAGTGTGGTTTCCAATTTCCTTTTATTGTGAACTGAACCATATTATGGTCACATTCCCCAAGGTTCCTTTACTGTGCAATCAACTAACTCATCCTTCATGTTACTTAATACATTTTGTAACCCCACCGTCCTTCATTTTGCAATAACAGGTGGTATGCTGCTTGAATCTGACAGCAATACCAGGTGAGCTGGGTTTGGGGCGGAATAGGTCACTCGGCACAAGGTCTAGGTTTGGCTACTCTGCACAGGGGCACCCAAGTAACTCCGAACACAGGAAGCAATAACTGTAATGTCCAATACCAGAAATGGGATTCTAAAGTGTGGCTTTTATTCACATCAAAACAGAATAAACAAAGCATAGATGGACCCCCATGGGGCTACACTTTAGCCCTCAGGCTCTGAACCCACCTGGCACCCAGCCCGGACTTGCATGCTGCTTTGGGTACAGAGCCCAAACTTGTACACTGTTCTGGGTTTTCCCTGGCTCAGCTCCCTTGCTAGCCACTTGAACACCTTCCATATGTCATGAAAACCTTTACTGGTGGCTCCCTAAACCACCTAAGAGCACCTCAGCTCTATCTGGGAATTTTCCTTTTAATCCCACATCTGGGTACTATCCTCAGGCACTGGCCAAGTACCTAAGAGAAAGTAAAGGTGCCACAGAGCAAATCCGTAGAGGTGAATTTGGCTACTACTGATGGGGGGGTCTCCCACCTCTCGCTCCCACAATTCATACCCGGCCATTTCTCTGGACAGTAAACACCTCATACTTAAAGCTTGGCAATGTAGATTATGGCTAAATGTATGTCACATTTCCTCTACTTGTCTTGCTTTCCCTTTGTGCTGGACTTGAACATACTTTTAATTGGCATAGCCCATTGCTCTAGGCCCCTCACTGATAAAGCAGTCCAATCCCCACGTTACAACTGTACCTGGCTGTCTTTTTCCTGACCCCACAGTAACAGTCCCTATAGTTTCCTTCTGTTAAGGTGAAACACACATGGCCCTCTTTCAGAGAGAACTCACCCATTGGTTGCAGGTACCCCACAGGTGATTCCTCTCAGGAATTTCTCTCTCAGAGCTTCTGGTGCCGCAGCACAACTTGAAATAGGCAGCTTCTTCCCTTAGCCGGAACCAGGAGGGTTGCCCCTGGAAAACAGGCAAACCTTCCCCCCCCATCCCCTCAGGAATGGGGCACTTGGACCAGTAGCAGCGGTCTCCACCACTTCAACAACCAGTTTCTGTGTTCCTCTTATGGTGGAAATGCTCACCTTCTTTACAGTAGCTCTAAAACAGAGCTTAAAGCTCTGAGAGCCTGCACACAGACAGCTGTACTACTGTCTCTCACCAAGACTGCACATAGACTGAATTCAAAATTCCCAATGTTCTATGCTAACCTCCAACTGCAACATTCCAGTGTGGCTTATGCAGCTGCAGAAGTTCTATGGTGATGTCATCCCTCAGTCTCAGCTGAGACTGAGAACAGAGTGAGACAGTGTGAAATCCATTTAACTGGAGTTTCACAAGCTGCCTTCCCTGCCTACCACTAGGTCTTATTGAGATTCTAGTAACCCCGGGTTACAGGGGGGTTACACAAGGACTAATGTTTTTCCAACTCTTGTACTTTCAGCAACAAATTGTTTAAGGCCTTCCCAGTTATAATAGCATAACCTGACCCACGCAATGAAAACCATGTGGTCAGGAATGCATCAGGTAGAATAACGGCAGGGATAGAATAGTGTTCAGCAACTGCCACTACACCGGTCGCTATTCAGCTAGAAGAGGAAGCTGGACAAGGGGGAGAAAAGTACAAGCGGTGGCTGAGCTGCCCTGGTGGTGTAGTGGGTTGAGGCAGTAGCAGTGTAGCTAGTGTAGAGTGGGAGACCAGAGTTTTAATCCTGGTCCCCCAACTTGATGCATGACATTTTTTTTTATGCCAAAGGGCTTTGGAAACAGTGATTCCACTGCCCCACAAATTTCAACTCAGCTTTATGACCTGATTCCCCCTTGGAGTTGTATCTTTTAGTTACATGGAGTGCCGGGGGAAGAGTCCCCCACATCGGGCAAAGCCCCACATAAAATATAACTATGCTGTTACTGTTCGTCAATGGTAGCAGTCATCACTGTGGTGTAGGACCATACCATTGACACTGTCTTTACTGGCAGCATTGTGTCCTGCTGCTGTTGTGGACAGCGCTGTCAATGCAGTGCTGTTATGGACAGAGTTGTTATTGACAGTGCTGTTCAGACCTAGTGCTGTTCAAGGTTATGCATAATTTCATTTTCTAATGGTTTTTATCAAGTGTTGTTTCACCTGTATGTGTATTCCAATCAGTATAGGGAGGTTAAAATCACCCATGACAAGTATCCTGTTTACTGGATCTATACTTCCGAGCATCTCCATAAACCAGTAAGACTTGGCGATCTATAGCACACTTCCATTAGAATTTTACTATTATTTCTTGGATTGATTTGCACCCATAGTTGTTCAACATCACCCATATTGTTTCTCATTTGTTCAATTTATTTTAGCCAAAATACTAATTTTAATATATAGTGCCACACCCCTGCCTCTTTTATTACTATGGTCCTTGTAAAATAAGTTGTACCCTTCTACTTTCCTACCCAATCCCCATCACTCCACCATGTCTCTGCTATGGCGCATATATGTCCTCCACGTGTAGTAATAATTCTAATTCATCCTTTTTATTTCATAGGCTCCAGTCATTTATTAATAGTACTTTCAAAATCAAAGGGCTGACTTTTACTGTTTCCGTACTTGTGGTGTGTTCAGTAGTTGGCACTTTTGTACTATCTCCTCCCTTGCTCCTCTTGTGTATTAGTTTAAATATCTGGTCACTGCATTCTTTAGTGGCTGCGAAAGTACGCTTGTCCCAGTTCTACTTAAGTGTAAACCATCTCTTGCAAATAATGATTCATCTGACATAAATCTGTCCCAGTGTCTAATAAAGTGGAAGCCCTCTCTCATGCTTCACCTCCTCAGCTATCCATTTAGATTTCATATTGCAGAAATCTTAACCTTTCCTGCTCTAGGGACTGGTAATATTTTGGATATGTTTACAATGCACTTCTTTTGCTTTAAGAGCCTACCTAGTTCCTTAAAGTTTCACTGTACATCAAGTTCCCAATTTTTCCCACGTTTGGTTCCCAACAGAACCACAACTGGATTCATTGGTTTCCTTTAACATTCTATCCTAGCAATCTAACATGTCACGTACTCCTGTTCCTGAGAGGCTACTTACTGATGTAGTCTCCTTTCTATTTTTGCTTAATATTGAATCTGTATATTTAATAAATGAGTCTCCCATAATGTTTGTAACTTGTTCCCCAGTTTCAATATCTTGCCTAGAGTGATTTATCGTGGTGCTAGTAATAGGATATATTGTCCCAGTTTCCAGTTTTTCCCGGTTTTGCTTTTTCATCCTCCTTATTTGTTGTATCGATTTATTCATTATCACTTTTATTGTTTTGGTCTTGCAGGATCGCAGACCTGTTTTTATTAGCTATTGGTTCATTTCTACCTTCCCTTGATTCTCCTTATTCCTCCCTGCACCACACACTAATCAGTTCCTGGTAACACACTGTTTTCACTGTCTGTACCACTATCTGCATTTCGTTTCCTATTTTCACAAAACTGCGAGTTTTTAATTTTATTCTGTTTTCCTATTAAATTTTCCTCTGTATAATGAAGTAAAGCTCCTGTTGTATGAACAAACTGTTCTATGTCCCTTAATTTGATTTGTAGAGATAACTTTCCTTGTACAAGCTTTAGTTCATTTTTCAGTTTTATTATGTACTGGCACTTAATATATATGTAGTCCTTTTTTCTGTTTCCCTCTTTATACATGCTGCATTGTTTATATTTCACGCAATTTTCCATTTTTGTCTTTAAGCTTATTTGGTTTATCTTAACTGACTGTGTTTTTAAAATATTACTATAGCAGAAGTAAGCTTAAACAATATGAATGTCTGACCCGATCAGAGTAAACACAAGCTAACTGTGACCTCTTTCCAGAACAGCAGGTCTATCTGTGAGAAAACTAATGTATACTGAGTGGCCTCCTTCCTGACTGATCCGGCTGATGCCAGCAGATGCTGCTTGCCACTGTTGCATGGCACCTCCTCTCGCACTCAACTACGCTCATTTAGGACCACTCTTTTAAATCCCCACCACCCAGAAGTCATGCCCTGATTGGCTGCTAATAAGCACTGAATCAGCCAAACAGGAGCAATAGTAAAATAAAACTGACTAAAATCTAGAGCACAGCAACCTGTGCTAAGTTGCTGACTCTCTGTAAAATGGCCAGAAAATAACAAGTAAAAGTTCTGTTCATACCAGTAGACTCTCTGAGCTCAGGGACTCAGTCTCCCAAGATCCCTTGGATCTGTTGTCAGGGCAACAACCACATACCCAGCCAGCCCACACAATCTATTTTGTTTTCTTTTTTGGTTTTATATCACTATTCACACAGCACAACACTCAAGGGAATTTGGGGATTAGGGTAATTCGCTCATACAGATCTTTGTTCACGTAGCTTGGTTCCACTTTCTTGGGGCCGTGCTTTTAAACCCACACCACCCAGAAGTCATACCCTGATTGGTTTCTCATACGAGCTTAACCACCCAAACAGAAAAATAGTTAAAGAAAACTAAAATCTAGGGCACAGCAACCCATGCTAAGTTGCTGTACCTCTGTAAAACAGCCAGAAAATAAAAAATAAAAGTCCTGTTCATGCCAGTAGTCTCTCTAAGGTCTATTGTCATGGCAACCACCACACTCCCAGCCAACCCACACAAGCTGTTTCTTTTTTTCTTTTTATATCACAATTCACACAGCACAACACTCACAAGAATTTGGGGATTAGGGTGATTCACTCACACAGATCTTTATTCAAGTAGTTTTGGATGGAGGATCTAAAAAAATGTGGAACACAGTGATAGGGAGTTTAATACCTCCTTTGAGGTACATCCAAGGGTGCTGATGGAGTTTAGTGAGATACTGGCTGCAACTCAGACAGCTCTATTCAACAATGCACTGGAAACAGGAATCGTTCCAGAGAACTGGAGGATGGCAGATGTAGTCCCCACTCCATAACAGCAGCAGCAGAGAGGAGGCTGGCAACTCTAGGCCAGTCAGTCTAACATCAGTGGTGGAGAAGTTAATGGACACACCATTAAAAGAAAGGCTGGTGGAGTATCTCGAGTCCAGCAGGTTACAAACCTGAGGCAGCATGGATTCACAGGAGGGAGGCCATGTCAGATGAAATTGATTTTTTTGAGTGGGTGACCAGGGAACTAGATCAGAGTGGGGAGGTGGACATTTCAGAAAGGCCTTCAACATAATACCACAAAGGAGGCTTAGAAGGAAACTGAGCAGTTTAGAGGTGGGATCCAAGGGGGAAAGTTGGGTAAGGAACTAGTTGAAGGATAGGCAACAGAGGGTGGTGATAAATGGCACTCTAATGAGGGGAGAGTGATCAGCGGGCACCTCTTGGCTCAGTGCTGGGACCAATCCTCTTTAATGTCTTCATAAGTGACATAAGTGTCTTTATAAGTGACACTGCAGAACAGCTGGAAGGGAAGGTATGCTCTTTGTAGATGGTGCAAATATCTGCAATAGAATAGATACTCCAGAGGATGTGAAGAGAATGAGTAGAGACCTGGGAAAATTCAAATAGTGGTCGAGGGTATGGCAGCTGGGTTTTGACGCAATAAAGTGTAAAATCATGTGCCTGGGGCACAGAAACACAGAGGTGGTATATTAAATTGAGGTGGAGGTACTGTTGGTCACAAAGCAGGATACGGACCTTGGGGTTATCATATCTGCTGACCTCAATGTGGCAGAGCAGTGTGACAAGGCAGTAAGCAGGGCCAGTGGGATGCTGGGGTGCACAGGGAGGGGACTCACAAGCAGGAGCTGAAAGATGGTGTTGCCATTGTATTGATTGTTGGTGAGACCTTACCTGCAGTACTATGTCCAGTTCTGGAGATTGGTGACCCCCTTTTGCTTGACATCCACACAGTGAAACACAGAAAAAGACTGCTAGAGTGACAGTCGCTGTAATGGACTGTTTTTGTGTTTCGCTTTCCCCCAGTGTTCTGCCTCTTCCCCGGACCAGCTCCAACATGGAGTTGAGAATCCAAAAGCCTGGGGGGTGGGGGACACAGCCCCCCACAGAAAACACTGGTGGACTGGATGGCACAATACCTGCATCGGTATTGTGCCATCACTGTGCTGGAGGTTGGCATTTTTACTATCGACCTCCTGTGGTGCTTCCGTGAAGCGCACATCTCAAAAAGGACATAGACAGGGTAGAGGCTGTCCAGAGGAGGACAACTAAAGTGGTACAAGGGTTATTTCAAAAGCCCTATGAGAAATGACTGAGGGATCTCAATATGTACACCCTGGAAGAGAAGAGGGAGTTGGGGGACATGACTGAGACCTGTAAGTACCTCATGGGGGTGCATAAGGTACTGGAGAGGAGTATTTCTCAGAGGAGAAAGTGCACCAGGACAAGACAGCATGCAGTGAAGCTGGAAGGGGGGGAAGTTTAAGAGGGATGTGAGGAAGCACTTCTTTACTGAAAGAGTGATGGATGCCTGGAACAGTCTACAAGCAGAGGTAATAGGAGTAAAAACAGTGGTGGGCTTCAAGCATGCATGAGATATGAGCGAAGGATGCTTAGAAAAAAAGTAGGGGGATGGAAGTGGCTGGAGGTCAGGTGGGATCTACAGTGACAGTAAAGACGGGGACAAACTTGACAGAATAAATGGGCCAAGTGGTCTTTATCTGCAAATAAATTTTGTTTTCCCCCCACCCTCTCCCCTTCGGCCTCTCCATGGGGCCACCAATGGACCCCACGTCTCACTCCACCTCCACTTCCAGCCACCTCCACCACCACCACATATTGCAGCCACCCCTGTGGGGTAATCTGGTGTAACCCTTAACCGGGTGGGTCCCCCTCCTCCAAGGGGAAAGGCATCAGTGGGGGCCAGGCAGTGCACTCCTTCATCTTCCCCCCCCCCGGGGACTGCTGTAGAAACATAGAACATAGAAACATAGAATTTGACGGCAGATAAGGACCGCTTGGCCCACCTAGTCTGCCCATTTTCCTACCTAACAGATAAGCTGCAGATCCTAGTTAACCAACAGCTTACTTCCTCTTACCCGCCCCTAGGACTGCCTTATGCCTGTCCCATGCATTCTTGAAGTCCACCACTGTTCTTGACTCCACGACCTCCTCAGGGAGGCTGTTCCATGCATCCACAACCCTCTCAGTGAAAAAATACTTCCTCACATTACCCCTGAGCCGTCCCCCTCTATCTTCAAATTGTGCCCCCTTGTTCTTGCACATCTCTTTTTCTGGAAGATGCTACCCTCTTGGACTTTGTTAATTCCCTTGAGGTACTTGAAAGTTTCTATCATGTCCCCTCTCTCCCTTCTTTCCTCAAGAGTATACATATTAAGCTCCTTTAGTCTTTCTTCGTATGTCTTCTGGTGCAGACCCTGCACCATTTTGGTTGCCCTCCTCTGGACAGCCTCCACTCTGTCTATGTCTTTGCAGAGATGGGGTCTCCAGAACTGTACGCAGTACTCCAGATGGGGTCTCACCAACTGTCTGTACAGAGGGATAACAACTTCCTGTTTTCTACTATTGATGCCTCTTCCTATGCATCCCAGTATCCCTCCAGCCTTCCTTACTGCCTTCTCACATTGCTTGCCCACCTTTAGGTCATCTGATATAATTACCCCAGGTCCCTTTCCATTTTACTGTTGTCAGTATCTCACCCCATTGTGACGCTTCCCTGGGTTTTGTTTCCCAGGTGCATTATCTTGCACTTCTTTGCATTGAATCTGAGCTGCCATACATTTGACCATTCCTCCAACCTTGCCAAGTCCCTTCTCATCCTTTCCTCCATCCTGTGTATCAACCCTGTTGCAGATCTTTGTGTCATCTGCAAAGAGACATACTTTTCCTTCCAGTTCCTCTGCAATGTCACTTATAAAGACTTTAAAAGGACTGGTCCCAGTACCGAACCCTGTGGTACCCCACTAGTAACCCTCCTTTCTTCACTGTGTACTCCATTTACTACTACCCTTTACGTCCTGTTGTCTAGCCAATTTTATCCAGGCTACCACCTTGGGACCCATTCCAAGGCTGTCTATCTTGTGTATTAATCTTTAGTGGGGACTGTATCAAATGCCTTGCTAAAATCTAGGTAGGCCATGTCCACAGCCCTCCCTGATCTACTACTTTGGTCACCCAGTCAAAGAAATCTATTAGATCGTCTGACACGACCCTTCCCATCGTGAATCCATGCTGCCTTGGGTCCGTGCCCCACTGGCCTCAAGGTACTCAACAATTTTTCCTTCAGAAGTAATTCTATCATTTTCCTACCACTGAGGTCAAACTAACTGGTCTGTAGTTTCCTGCCTCTGTCCTGCTCCCACTTTGTGAAGAGGAATTACATCTGCCCTCCTCCAGTCCTTGGGTACCACCCCATCCTCCCATGATTTGTTAAAGAGAGTAGTCAGCGATGTCACTAGTTCTACCTTTAGTTCTTTTAGAATTCTTGGGTGAATCCCATCAGGCCCCATTGCTTTGTCCACCTTCAATTTTATTAGTTCATTCAGGAACCCTTTCTTCTGTAAATGGACTGGTATCGATCTCGTCTTCAGAGTGTTTCTCTTGTTTGGTTTAGGTAACTCCCTCCTCTTCCTTTGTGAATACTGAGCAGAAATATTCATTCAGTAACCCTGCTTTTTCACTGTCGCCTCTACCTACATTCCCTCTCCTTTATTAAGCTTCAGTATCCCTCCTTTGGTCTTTCTTCACTCCCTAATGTACCTATAAAAGGTCTTATCCCCCTTCTTAACAGAATTGGCTATCCTTTCTTCGGTTTGGGCCTTTGCTATTCTGACTACCTTCCCAGCCTCTTTCTGCTTTAACTGATAAAGTTCTCTGTCCTGCTCCTTCTTTGTCTCCTTATATTTCCTGAATGATGCCCTTTTCTCCTTAACTTTCCCTGCCACCTCTTTTGTGAACCATAGCTGTTTTTCCTTCGTTGTGTTTTATTGATTTTTACGAAAGGCTTGTTGCCTCTGTGATGGCTGTTTTGATCACTTCCCATTGTTCCTCCACCCTCCTTCTTGCCTGTTTGCTAGTGTTTTCTGAGGCACTCTCTCATTTCCCAAAGTCAGCCCTCCTAAAGTCTAGTACTCTTGCTTTCGTGAAGGCTTGATTGTATGGTGTGTTTATCGTGGAACCACACTGTTTGGTGGTCACTTGTTCCCAGATGGCTACCCACTTCTAAATCTGAGATTCTTTCTCCATCCCCATTTGAAAGTACCAGGTCTAAGATTGCCCTCCGAGTCGGTTCCAATACTAGCTGTCTGAGACATGCCCCCTGTAGGGCATCAAGAATGACCCTGCTCTTGGATGTGCCTGCAGCAAAGGTGCTCCAGTTAACATCTGGCATATTCAGGTCCCCATCAACAATATCTCCCCTTTTTCTGCCATTCTAAGAAAACCTTCTATCATTTCCTTGTCCATTCCCTCCCCCTGAGATGGGGGTCTGTATACAACCCCCATGCAGATTGTGGTGCCATTTCCTGTCTCCAGGGTGACCCAAAGTGCCTCATCTGCTCCTGTTTACTCTTTAGTTCTGTTGCTGATCCCTTCCTTTACATAGAGAGCTACTCCTCCTCCTCTTTTACCCTCCCTGTCCCTTCTGTAGATTGCGTATCCTGGTATGTTGACATCCCATTCATGGTTCTCTGTGTACCATGTTTCTGTGACTGCCACAATATCCAGGCAACCCTCTTCCATCAAGGCCACTAGTTCAGGGAGCTTGTTACACAGACTACGGGTGGCTGTGGTGGTCTTCTGGGGCTAGCCAGGGCTTCTGTGGTAGTGGGAGACTGGGAGGCCATCATCCAGTCTAGTGGGGAGCTTTTTCTCTTTTTCTCCCCAGGGGCATGGTTTACCCCAATGTCAAGGTGTATGCCAACACCCACCATACATCCCAGTCAGGGGGCCCAACACGCTGCTGTACTCCCAGCCTCCATCACGAGTCAGCAGGCACTGGAGCATCCCCTCCCTCCCCTTGGGAGAAGTCAAGCCATCACCAGATGCTCAAGACTTCTCCCCTCAGCCAGCCCTCTGGCATCCTGGGTCCATTCCCAAACCTGGGTCGCCAGTGTCGCAAGCAGAAATCCAACCACTGCACCAACAGGCTGACTAAATTCTATGTTTCTATGTTGTGGCATGAGGCCACATACCACCTGAGGGTGCATTAGAACCAGACACCCTATCCTGTGCTATCCCTTATGCAATATCTAGATTATTTGGGACTAGTAGGACAAAATTAGAAACATAGAATTTGTTCTTGAGCACTTTTTCTTCTGAAAAATACTCCCCTCCAGTACCTTATTTATTCCCATGAGGTATTTCAAGGCCTCTATCAGACCTCCCCTCTTCCTACTCTTTTCCAGGGTGTACATATTGAGATCCTTCAGTCTCTCCTCATAGGTCTTTGGTGAAGACCCTGCACCATTTTAGTTCCCCTCCTCTGGACTGTCTCCACTCTGCCTACGTCCTTCCAGAGATGTGGTCTCCAGAACTGGAAACAATACTCTAGGCAGAATCTTACCAGCAATCTATACAAAGGCAACACCACCTCCCTCTCTCTGCTGGTTATACCACTCCCTATGCACACCAACATCCCACTTGCCCTCCCTACTGCCTTTTTTAAACTCTTTATTTGTCATGCCCCCTTCTACGCCACAACTGAGCCATTCCCTCAGAATCCTCCAAGATACCTGTGGCTAGGCATACTGGTACTCTGGTACTCTGCCTCCATGCTATATCGGATTGCTCCCCCCCCCCGGGTGGGGAAAGAGAGAGCATCCCCTTTCTATTCCCCCCTGCCTGTATGAACTTTCATCAGGTGGTGCCCATTGGTTTATGGGTTCAGTCCTTTTGTCGTGGTACCAGAGGCCATTGTCGGGCCAGCTGCATGGTCTTTTCCCATCATTCCCCCATCCCTGAGGATGTCGGCATACATGGAGGTCCAAGGAATGTGTGCACACAAGGCATGCTGCTGCTCTGGATCTCAGCTGATGTCCTCCCCTCCAGCAGTGCCCCCTAGCTGCTCTGTCACCCATGGTTACCCAGGTGGCAGTATTGCAGTGGGGATGGTGACCCTCCCACCCCGGAGGAGCACAGCGGTCCCAGGGATGCTCAATCCTCCTTACTCCTGGCCAGCCCCCAGCAACCTGATCTTGTTCCCAAACCTGGGTCACCAGTGTCATGAGTGTTAGCACTACCACTGCACCAACAGGCCTGCCCCTCCCTACTGCCTTGTCACACTGCCTGGCCACTTTTAGGTCACCCAATATGATAACCCCAGTTTCCTGCTTGGGGGTCATCAATACCCTCTGCCATTTTGTATTCTGACCCAGGTTTATGTTCCTTTCTTCACATTGAAACCCAGCTGCCATATCCTTGACCACTCCTCTCGTTTTCTCAGGTCTCTGTTTATCCTTTCCACACCCACCTCCCAGGAATATCCATCCTATTGCAGATTTTGGTGTCATCTGCAAAGAAGTAGACCTTTTTCAGCTCCTCTGCAATATCACTTATAAAAACATTAAGGAGGACCAGTCCCAGCACTGACCCCTGAGGCTCCCTGCTGGTCACCCCTTCCTCAGAGTGAATTCAATTAACCACCACCACCCTCTGTTGCTTATCGCTTAACCAATTTCTTATCCAGTTTACCACCTTTAGACCCACTACAAAGCTACCCAACTTGCTTACTGGTTTCCTATGTAGAATGGTGTTGAACACCTAACTGAAATCTAAGAAGGTCATGCCCAGTGCTTCACCTTGCTCTATATCCTTGATCACACAGTCAAAGAAATCTATCAGATTCATTTAACAAGACCTCCCCCTGTGAAAAATGCACTGCCTTGGGTCTTGTAACCCACTGGATTCAAGATATTCCACAGTCCTTACCTTCAACAGCTACCCATTATCTGAGTCACCACTAATGGATAGAATGGCTACTTTTTCCTAATAGTGAGAACCTGCTTCAATAAGTTTAGTCATGTCAAAATTGTGCCAAGCTCTGATTATTATATTGCTCACCCCAGACAAAAATCATGGAGTCTGTATTGATTCAGATTGTGCTCCTCAGATTACCCACCTTGACCTGGCACTCTCTCCCCATAGTGGTGCAACTCCATATCACCACTGCTGCCCGCTCCTACTGAGTGCTGACTCTGGGAACAAAATCAAAATGCAGCTTGCGCACCCTGATCGTGTGCTGTCCACCACAGTGGTGTGGCTCCAAATCACCACCACCTCCTGCTCCTACCGACTGCTGACTCTGGGAACAATTTATTTTTAATTTTTATTTAGTTTTTGTTGACCGGGTAAGTGCACTAGACAAATCCTGCCTATTTTCAGGCACGACCCGGGGGAGGGGGATACAGATGAATGCCAACGGACCTTGAACCAGATTAAGCTGCTGGAGGTATTTTCAGTGACTGAGGGAAATTTGGCCAGGACACCGGGGAAATTTCCCTACTCTCCTGTGGGGATCCCCTTACATCCTGGCTTTCTGCCAAGATGGCTGTCTCTGGAGGTGCTGAGGAGGACATGGAGGTGTTGGAGGCAGAGGAGATGGTCTCCTCCCCATCTCTGGATTGCAAGAGACCTCATCGGTTGTACAAAATGTGTTTATTTCTGAATCTGAGCTACAATCTTCTGCCAGTTTGACCATTTCCCCAGAGATTTCGGTGGATCAAAGTAAACAGACTTCTACGACAGTTTCGTCTACCAGTGTTACAACTTCTGTACAGCTTTGCATCTACTGTGGAGCTTTCTGCATCACCTGTGCATGTTATGGATCTAAATGTGGATGCATTGCTTAGACTTGAGGAACAGCGGTATCTCCAGAAAAGACAAGAACTTTTGGCTCCAAAACACACAGCCACTTTGGTGCCTGCGGTTGTTGCATTAACTCATTGATTCAGACTGTAGCACCTGATGCCCCAGTTCGACCTCTGACATTTCTGTATTCCACTGCGGATCGCCCAATACTCCCTTCAGACCTTCCTGCTTCAGTTCCAAATGGTGCCACTGTTCCACCTCCTGAGTCTCAATGACAGAAACTACAACAGGACACAATATCCTCGGGAGTTTTACCTGAAAGAAACTGGTCAGTTGACTCAGCACTCATTGTGGCAGGGTGGGAGAAGGATCCAGTAGTAGGAACATGGTGTTCCGGTCCTTCCCCATTCGGATTCCAGATACAGGCGTCTCGACGGCATTACTCAGGGAGAACTCCCCAGACGATAAGTTGGATTTTCCGTTAACTCACACTTTGAAGTTAACTCAAAACCCAGTTTTTCATTTGCCTGTTTCTGCATCTCCCCATGATCAAGGTCACACTTCTGACTCTCCTTGACAACACTCTCGATTCCAGGGCCCTGGGCTACAACCTCCTCCTACTGAACGAATGAACTCTGTACAAACGTCAGCTTCAAAAATGTATGCTTCTTGTTTTTCTGTACCTACTCAACAGGCTAAGAGACATAATGCTATAAGATTGTAGTATCTGGGGGGGGAATGTCTGAGGTACCTGACAAACTTTTTGTAGGGCGTACTTTACTTAAGGAATCCATGAAATTTGCAGCATATGAGATTCATGCTTTGATTCATGTGTCTAATAAATCACACGTTGATGTTAGTTTTAAGACCTCGAAGGGTTTGGAGAAATTCTGGTCTCAGTTTCATTTGTTAAAAGATTCATCTTAATGGTCACCTTTTAGCGCTATCCCTTTAACCAAACCTGCACAGAAAAATATCACTAGTTTGTTTAGAAATGAAAGTGTGAGCTTAAATGATATCACGGTTTGGTTAAAACAAAGGTGCACAGTGCTTTCAGATCCTGAGGCAATGTTTGGTACAGAGAATCTGTGGACAGGGGGGTGGAAGGTCAGAGTTATGCTTACAACCACTGATAATGGCATTCAGCATTTGCCCAATAGTTTTCTGTTGGGTAGAGATAGCGGAGTACTGTTTTACCCAGGGCAACTGAAGGCGCTTTACAAGTGTGGCTCTCTGAATCACCTAAGTAGCATTTGTGATACCATAAAATGCACTGTCTGTGGGGGCCTTGGACATGCAGACTCACAGTGTGTTGAAGAACCTCATTGTGTTTTGTGTGATGACTTGGGTCATACTTTTCAGCAGTGCACCTGGGCTGCTCATAATTCTCCAAACTTGGCTAATGGAGAAGAACAGAAGCTTATTATTACAGTGGCCCAACACTCGAAAATCAATGGTCCATCCCCTTCTTCCACTGTTACTAGGTCCACTTCTTCTGCCTCTACTAGAACACAAGGTCTTACTTCTACTGTGACTATCGCCTATGCTGGTGAAGGGTTCACCACAGTTATCTTGAACCCTGCTCTGTCTACACTACCTACAGATCATTTGCCTTCCTCCCCTGTTTTACCAAGTTGTTCAAACTCAGATGGCACTGCTGTGGGCCCCCCCCCCCCGGTGTACCATTGGGAACAATGGACCCTCCTCCCCCAACCCTTTCATTACACCTTCCAGAATTACCAGGGGTTCCAAGAGATTTGTTTCACCTTCATCCAAAGCTCTGAAGACAGAAATCCTTCCCTTGGCAAATAAATTTGAATTATTATGTAATACTGTACCTCCGACAACACTGATTCGGATTCTTCCTCTGTTTTCTCTTCTCACCTTGAACTCACAACAGATACTGATGTCCCTATAGATAATATGGGGTCTCAAAAACGGAAAGCAAAAGCTAAAACAAAACATAAAGACAGTACCCTGAGAAAGGGTAGGCCTAAGTGATTTTTTTCTGTTCTTGGCAGACATTTTTTTCTTCAGTACCATTGTCTTCCTCATTTGCGATACATACTGTTAATGTGTACAGTATCAAAAAACAACTTAAGAGGGATTCATTTTTTTCATTTTTGTCCTATCTTACGGCAGGGATTATATTGTTACAAGATGTTAGGTTCCATTCCTTACCTGAAATCTCTAGGGCCACACAAGCCTGGTATTTAGGCCCTTCCTTCTGGTTCTTTGGGCAGGAGACATGCTCTGGAGTTGGTATCCTGTTTAGTCTTCCTAATGTCTCAATTGTTAAAATTTTAGATTTATGCCCTGGTAGGTTGTTACTGATAGCTATTAGAACCTTTTCTGTCCCCTTCAGGATTGTGAATATTTATGCCCCACAAACTAAGTCCCTCAGAATTGAACTACTGAAAATTGTACAACCTTATCTTTATACTTCTATGCACATTATTTTTGGTGGTGATTTTAATTGTGTGATCACCAGAGACAAATCCTCTGCCTCAAAAACACCAAATTATTCTGTGATACCAACTTTCTTCAACATCTCTTACTCTCTGCTAAACTTAGAGACGCTTATTTGACCTTAACCCAGAAACATACTCCCACTTTTCATAAAAGCCCTTTAGCTACCCGAATAGATTTTGTTTTTGTCTCCCCATATTTACAAATTTCTGTAGCTAAAGTACAGGTAGCTGAATTCACAGATCATAATCTGCTACCATCTGTTTTGGTCCTGAGCATGCAAAAATCTTTGGCCCTGGCACTTGGAAATGTAATACTTCATTTCTATCTAAATCTTTGTTATTGGCACACCTTAAGGTTTTGTTTCAAAACAGGAAATCATTTTTTTTTCTTTATGAGGAAATTTGATGGTGGTGGCTAGACACAAAAAAAGACTTGACGCAGTTGTTGAAATCTTTTAGTAAACTACATCACGGAGATTGTTATTTTCAGTACCATAAAACACGGTGTCAGTTGCATAAACTCCTTACCCTTTCTTACACCACGGGTCAGGATTTTTCTACACAAATTAGTACTTTTTTTTGTAATTCACCTTTATTCACAAAATTTCCACAATACAGGAGGCAGTGATACAAATATGAACAGCCAGTTAGTAATACAATCCAACACTGCCCCCAACCCCTACCCCGGCACAGCAGTTCCTTCAAATGTTGTAGTAACTAGCTATCCGTGATAATCAAATACTTGATAAGATAGCAGGTAAACCAGTTACACTTTAAATCCTAGCAGTGATAATCAAAGTGTGAAGGGGATCCCATATATACTTGTACTTTTGTAGCCTATTTTGGAGGCTTGTTATGGCCTTTAATGTACGGAGATTAGCAAGGATTTCATGTGTTCATTCCTGATATGTTGGACAAATCCCATCTTTCCAATGCCTGAGAATAATTTTTTTAACTGACAGTGCAATCATAGATATATGAAATCTCTGAATTTTAACCTTAATAGAAGACAAATCTCCCAAAAGGCAAATATCCGGTGTAAAGCAGTCCTGTAATCCCAATAAGGGATTCAGGTGGGTTTTAATTAAATCCCATAATGAAGCTATCTTGGGGCACGACCAAAATATATGAAAAAGCATCCCAGCTTCCTGGGAGCATCTAGTACACCTATCAGTATCAAGAAGGCCCCTTTTTGCCAGTTTGACTGGCGTGTAGTACATATTATGCAAAATATGAAATTGCATGAGGCGTAATCTATCTTGGGATACATATTTGTGACAGAACATCCAGAGATCCGACCAATTGAAAGTGGACTGAGGGAAAAACGGGTTCCAAAAACTAGTGGGACCGTTACCACTCCCAAACCGCCATTGATACAATACCTGATATATCTTAGAGATAACCCCTGGGGATTCGAGAAGAGAAGAAAGTTCAGGTGCCAAAGCAAAATCTGTTGGGCGGGGAAGGACTTTACCAAAAACCGTGATTAACAAATGCTTCAATTAACAAACCCTGAATGACTGAGAGTCTGGAATATTGTACCTTCTGAGAATCTCGTCTACAGGGAGCCAAGCCCCTCAGTCTTCCAAGAATGAGGAAGCTATCCCCTCATCTAACTGAGGTAGCCATGTACGATAGATTGCCTGCATATTTATGGTAAAAGCCTGAGAATTCCAGATAGACTGAGACAGGTCTGTACTCGGATTATATCTAAGAAACGAACACAGCTGCGAGTGAACCTTTAATGAGGTCATGAGAGTGGGGCATTTACTAGCATTCTGTAAAAGGGAGTCTTTGACAAACAGCAAGGTTGAGGGGTCCATGTTCATAGCCTGGATATAGTCTAATTCAATGTTGAGCCAGGCTGGTCTCAGATTTTCCAGACCCGGCCTTACCCATTTCAGTTACTTAGCAAGATGACTAGCCCAGTAATAAATTGCTAAATGAGGAATCCGCAACCCCCCCCCCCTCATTTTTAGGAGTGGCTAGTTTGTGATAGGCCAGCCTGGAATGTTTATTAGACCAGATAAAATTAGTGAAAAGTTTATGCATTTTCTGAAACCAGGATACGGGGACAAATGAGTTGAGATGTGACAGGGGGTTAAAAAGGCGGGGAAATACATTCAACTTAATTATGTTAATGTGGCCCCATAGTGAAATCGGAAGCTTATCCCATCTCTAAATCCTGCACAATCATCTGAGAAAGAGGTTCTAAATTTTCTTTAAACCATAGGGTCGTATTACATGTTAACTTGATACCCAGGTATTTGATAACACGGGGAGACCAGCACAATCCCAGAGGGATAATGTCTGTCTTAAAAACCTTGTGATTAAGGGGGAAAAAGGACGTCTTGTTTGCGTTCAACTTATAATTTGAAAAAAGACTAAATTTGGCAATCTCACTTAACATATTCGGGATAGATGTTACCGGGTGGGCTAAATGGAGGAGGAGATCGTCAGCATATGCTGTTATCTTCACTACATTGTTCTGGATCGGAATACCTTGTGTTCCCGTGTTGTTAAGAATATTTTGAATAACGGGTTCTAAATAAAGATTAAATAATAAGGGGGAAAGGGGACATCCCTGTCTCATACCTGAATGTAGCAGGAAAAATTTTGAAAAAGCCCCATCACCTGAAATCCTCACAGAGGGAGACCCTGATCCAGCCTATGAACATGGCAGGAAACCCAAATGCTCTGAGAACTTGGAATAAGAAATTCCAGTTTACCCGGTCAAATGCCTTCTCAGCGTCCAGGGAGACCAACCCTGCGGGAAAGGTGGCATCCCTGGACTCCGAGAAGACATGTGAAAGAGTACGTAAATGGTCTGAGAATGAACGTCCCCTCATAAACCCAACTTGAGACATGCCAATCAGGTCCGGGAGAACCAACGTTAGCCTATCCGCCAGTATCTTCGAAAGAATTTTGACATCCTGATTCAATAGGGATATTGGCCTGTAACTCTGAACCTATTCAGGGGTCTTTGTCCAGTTTGGGTAATAGAACTATTAGGGCCTCAAACAAGTGAGTGTCTACTGTAGCCACGGAGAGAATATGAAGGTAGAGCCGATGGAGCACAGGCAGTAATTGTTCCCTGAAAACTTTATAAAATAAAGCAGAAAACCCATCCGGTCCCAGAGCTTTATCCGAGGGCAGGGCCTTTATAATGGCCGAAATTTCCTCCTGCGATAAGGGAGAGGATAAGAATTTGGGGGGGGAATTTGCCAAGGAAGGCAGGCGAGAATCCCTAAGGTACACTTCCAACTCTTCTGTGGAAGGGGGGCTATCCATATCCCTATATAGCTGCTTGTAGTATGTAGCAAATTCCTGCACTATCTCTAAGGGGGATACCCTGAGTTATCCGTCTGCTTGTGCCCTGATAAGAGGTATAAATCTTGCAGACTCCTGCTGTTTTAAACGTAAGGCCGACAGGTGCCCCACTTTTTCTCCTTGATCCGTGAAACTTGCTTTGGTACAAATGATAGCCAACTCTGCTTTCTCTCGTAATAATTCTACATATCTGTCCTTAACTACTAATAATTTCTGCCTTTCCTCCTTGGAAGTATTATTTGGTTGCCTAGATTCTAAATCCCATATTTGAGACAGTAATGATAATAGCTCTGCTTCCTGAGCCCTTTTCCTTTTTGTAGCTAAACTAATGAGAATACCCCTAATGTAAGCCTTAAAAGTTCCCCATAAAATGTCCGGTGTAGCACTTTCTATTGGGTTGGTAGAAAAAAAGAAAGCAATCTGATCCTTCACTAGTCGACAATATTTCTCCTCCTTCAATAGCTGCTCATTTAATTTCCATCGGGTCTCTTTCTTGGGAATATTAGAGAAAGCCAGATTACATAACACCAGAGAATGATCCGATACAGGACCTGGTTGAATCGAGGTGAATAGCACACCCAGCAAGAGTTCATGAGAGACCAAAAGGTAGTCAATGCGAGACTGCGAGCCATGTACTGGCAAACTAAAAGTAAATTCCCTGGAGTTGGGATGCAAGACTCGCCATACGTCACACAATCCGCATTGATCCAACAATTCCCTGAAGGCCCTTTGCCCCGGGGACAATCCTCTTGACACGTTTCCAGACCTGTCTATATTAGGGTCCAAAACCAGATTAAAGTCTCCCCCCATAATAATGGGAATAGGGAGTAAGGGGAGAACTATGGTAGTCAACTTTGCAGAGGTGGGATCGTCCACATTTGGTCCGTAGATGCTGCCAAGCAATAGTGGCTTAGCCCAAAGGGTACCCTGAACTAGGACATACCTTCCCTCTGAATCCCTAAAGACCTGAGTGGGGATAAATGGGGCATCTCTATTAACCAGCATCATGACCCCACAACTGCTGGTAGAACCTGAGGCATTAAAGACCTGCCGCACCTGTTGTCTCCTGAGTTGTAATGCCTCAGTGTCTAGCAGGTGAGATTCTTGCAAGAACATTATCTGCGCACACAGCAAGCTCAGGTGTTTATGCACCTGATATTGCTTAGGTTTTCTCCTAACCCCCTTCACGTTCCATGTAGCTAGGTTAATATTGCTAGCCATCTTTATTGACAAAACAAGCCCGGGGTTAACCTTTGGCAGTTACTACTACTGTGATCCACCTACCCCGTTCCACTAAGACTGCTGCGCCATCCTCCCACCCCCAAACTCCCCCGGTCCTGCCCAAACTACCCCATCCATCCCCACAAGTGACATCCAATCACAAAATAACATTAATAACCTCAAAATTTTACCTTTTTCCCAGCCCTCCCTACCCCCAACTGTCACCAACAACGTTCAACAACATACCGTTTCCTTCTTCCCCAGCCCCCGACATTATGCCCCTAAACCCAAAGAGACAAAAAAAAAGATCTGTGAGCCCCCCCATATGAAAACAACAGGAGGTAAATGACCTGAGTAACAGTAACAATTTGTGAGGTCCTCAGTTGATCCACTCCTGATAACCAGTGGGAGTAACACTGTGTTAACAGAACATAGGTGCTAGGAATAGCGAGAGTTACCAACCCTCACACCTTGCCTGCTAAAAGGAACACACATCAATAGGTGCTGTTAGGGCTAGACCAAAGACAATGTTTCCGGTCCCCATGTGGGACACGCCCACAACAGGACTCACTTGACCCAAGAAAACGGGTCCCATCACACCCCATCAATTGTAACGCCCTTATGCCAGGGAAAAAACCCCATCCCTGGCCGTTAAAATCACTGGCCCCTATTACATTGAGGCACGAGCTCCCTCTGGTGGTGCAGGAGCAAAGCTGCTGTAATAGGCGCTGTAGAGAAATGCCCGAGACCCTCTCCAAGCAACCCACCGTACAGTGGGTATTGATACCCTGTAAAGTGCAAGCCATAGGCCTTAACAGTGCCAATTCCCCCTCGCATACTTGCAGGGGAGGTACTAAACCAAAACATTGCAAAATTACTCTCCCCAACTTCTGTAAACAATAAAATTAAACAATCATTTTAGAAGGAATCACAGTCCCAGATAAAACTAAGGCGTAAACAACCATACAAAGTCTAGATGATATTAAGGAAATTGTGTCCCTTAAGCCTTCTAAACAGGCTTGGATAGGAATCCAACAGTTATTTATATTCATCCCCAAAGAGACCTTCAAGTGACAGCCACCTCTCTTCGATCCAGAGCTCTTCCCTTTAAGTGACGAAGAGCCTCTCATGTATCCCTGAAAAGATCAGGTAGGGACAACTTTAGGCCAGAAATCGCAGCCTCAGGATCCTCATAGGAAACCCAGGTACTGGCCACTTGCACCTGTAACCTGGCCAGATAAGCCATACGAAACTTCAGACCAGCTACAATAATCTTAGAAACAACTGGGTGAAATGCTTTGCGTTTCAAATGGACAGAGCCCGGCAAGTCCTGCGCTAGCCTGAGTTTGACTTGCTCCCATCTTACTTCCTGGATTTCTCTAACTTTGTACAAGTGCAGCCGCTCCAAATAATTTAGAAATCGGCATATTATAGGGTGAGGTGTTACTCCGGGGCGGGGGGCTTCGGCCTCAGGGATCTGTGGGCTTTCTCGATAATATATTTAGCCCCAAAGGGCGAGGGGGCCAGCGATCTTCTCCACCAACTTCTGGACAAATGCTATGCTGTTCTGGCCTCTTCTCCCTTCGACAGCCCAAGGATCACAATATTATTTCTATGACTACGACCTTCAAGGTCTTCAAGTTTAGCTTCAAAACGTGCAAGTTTCTGCCGCATAGCCGCCATCCCAGGCTCGAACCTTTCTGCTTGTTTCTCCAAGGAGGAAATCCTGGTGGTGTTATCCGTGGTTAAGACTGAGATCTCTTCGAGCTTTTAGTTAAAGATTTCATCTCTGATGCCATTTCTTTTATTTCTTCCTGAAAGTGCTTAAATTCCTCTAGGAATCTGCTTAGAGTAAGCGGTTCCTGCTCCATGCCCTGATTTGCGACCTCTGGCTTATCAGTTCCACTCGAGGCCCGTGATTTCTTAAGGTCCTTCTCTGGAGAAACTGGCAGGATATGTTCTTGCGGCGCCCGTTTCATATAGACCTCCATTATCACTCAGATTCACCCAGCAAGAGCACTCAATGCTAGGAAGGCAGTAGACCATAAAGTTGTAGGGTTTTAGGCTAGTTAATGCTCCAAAAAGCACTTTTACGGAGTCGGTAGGCTGGAGCTATGCAGAGGAACTTCTACCCGGTACCCTGCATCATGTGGTCCCCCACAAATTAGTATTTTTAAAAAAACATTAATGGACTACCATTCGACTAAGAATCTTTCTATGCAACAACGCCAACATTTTAGTACGACAGGCACTTATGATGTGATATGTCCATTTGCTCATTATTCTAAATGGACTAATAGTAAACTAATTGAAGCTCTTGTTACGGAGGATGGGCTAGAAATTATGGATTCCTTGCAAATTCAGAATTCTGTGACTCTATATACATGTAATTTATTTAGTCCATTAGCCACAGATTCGGATGATATTTTACACTATCTTGCCCTTATTGAAATCCCTGATGTTTCACAATCAGTGATAGATATGCTTGATCGTGATATACAGGCACGAGAAGTCATAGAAGTTATGAAAACCTTACGTTCTGGGGTGACTCTGGGTCCGGATGACCTCCCGAATTAACTTTATAAGTTAATTATTAATGACTTAAATGATGAATTGGCTGCAGTATATAACTCTCTTTTACATGCAGATACCCTTCCCTTGGATTTTAATATGGGAAGTCTATTTTTTATTTATAAGAAAGGGGACAAAAAATTACTCAGTAATTGGAGGCCTCTTAGTTTGTTAAATACAAATTTTAAAATTTTGACCAAGATTCTTTCCCTTCATCTAGCAAAGTTAGCTCCTTTTGTAATTTCAGCAGCTCAGTCTATTAATGTCCCAGGGGGTAGCACATCAATTCGCTGCAAACATTTCACCGCAAACAACTCAGTGCATCATTTTCAGCCAATCATAACATATTGCAGTAGTAATTTCATCATGGAGCAATTTCATCAAATCAAACCAGAACAATAACAATCGGGACAATCACAACAAACCACACCAAACCTGAATAAGAACAAGCAGGAGAGCTACTCAGCACAAATTTGGATTTAGGGAAACCACTAAAAGTAGCTAACACCCCCTCATGATATGCCCATGACAAAACCCAACATTTCTTAGACTTAATTAGAATTTATTCGAAACAAGCAGGAGAAAAGCAATCTGAGCACTTAATCTTAGACTTAATTAGAATTGAACGAATGAACTTTACATACCAATTGTTCCGATTTTGTTCTTCCACTTCTTCCACTTACAGTCGCTTCCTGATGATGTCATACATCAACACAGCATCCATAGGAAAGTTCATCGTAGACCCATGTTAATTTAATACGTAACTTTTATTTATTTTATTAAAAGAAGATTCCACAGTTCAAAGTGATTAAAAGTTATGCTGACTCAAGCTTTGCAGTCCTTTTTAGTCCTTCAATCGGTCTAAACCTGTAACTGGAAGTTATGAGCAGCCCCCCTTAGGTAGTCTGCACAATTGGTTGTTCCATAGGAATCCACCACCAACGCGATACGTTTTCCTTTATCCCTGTATTTTTTTCGTGGAGCAGGGCGAGCTATGCCTGACAGATACTGTTCTATTTTCAATTCATTCATTCTCTGTTCACATTTTATGGCAATTATCAATTTCCAAATGGTGGGGTGGCTAGCTCCGAGAAGACTATTGAAGCCTTTATGCCACCCCTCTACAGAGTTATTAGTGTGCTGCAGACCTTCCTTAACAGCCATGTAGCAGTTCCAAAACTTAATGTCAAAATGTGGTCTGCGACGACTGCGACGACCAACTGGCCTTCCTATCCAGGTATCTTTAAAGTAGCCAACGACAGGGGCCAGTTGGTCATCATGAGTTCTGTTAGAATTCAGTTTCTCTCAGCATTTCAAACACATTAATTACATCGTCTGGTGGACTATATGCTAATGCTGGCAGCATTCGTATGTGAAGTGCAAAATCAGAGTCTACTGTGTAGTTCTTTACAATGTCATGATTTTCCTGTACCTTGCACCACACTGACTGACACAGGTGGAAAAAGCAGCCCCTTGTTACTGTGGTGGGGAACACAGTTTGAAATGCTTTAGAGGCTGCTAGTTCAAAGTCCAGCATAACAATCTGCGGATTAAGCCCAGGGCATAAATTTTTTAATTTAGATAGGACGCGTACATAACTTACATGTGTTTTGTTTGACATTAGAATAAAAACCGAGAGTATAACGGATGAATGTTGCACACCATGTATGGTGTACAACTGTGAAAACAACGGTGGTGTAGCTTTGAATGTTCTGTCGGCATACCAGTGCATTGATTTGGTCATATAATTAAGATTCTGCTTAGTCGAAAATATAATGAATCTTTCTGTGTCATCACAGCCTGAATCATACAACATAAAATTTTTCCCCACTGTCAGTTTCACAATATTCTGGTGGAATTTTAAGTTCAGTAAGTGAAACTGGCTGGCTAGGAGCCACAGCTGCTGTTTGTCATGCTCTTTGTGCACTTCTTTTTAAACTTGGTATGGATGGAAGTTTAGCACAGGCAGATTGACTTATTCTTGAAATGAGAGTGGCTACCATCTGCTGAGTGGTTTCCTGTGAGCTGCAGGCACGGTACTTTAAATCATTCACCACTTTTCTAACCTCAGCATCAGATGGATTAGGAACATGATTGTGTTCCTTAATGTATTTCAGTATGGCATCATTTGCTGTGTGAATCCTACCAGGACACTTAAAGGTGTCGTACTGCTGACATTTCCAGTAGTCTTTCTCCCCATACATTCTCTCCTTTCGGTATATGTAACCGTCGTGGGTCAGGAGAGGCTGTCCTCTGCTACTCAGCACAAATTCAAATGGCATCTCTAAACTGGGATGGGAGCAGCTATGACAGTGATATATTTAAGCTGTCAATCAGGCTACACTTCTCACAATCATTGGCTGACACATTGGAAACCATTAGAAATAGCTAACTGCATTGAGATGTTAATAACCGCGATGTAAAAGGGAGAGCTCACTAAATTTCGATGTAAATGACTGCAATGTAAAAGGGATGCTATGTTAATGCGAGTGCTGAAATGTTTACGCTGTAAATGCTCACGCTGAAATATTTTGCACACAATCTACGTGGAACGGTCCCAGGGAGAAGTATACACAGCCACATTCTTTTACTACGGGAAATAGTGGAACATGGCAATTCGGACCAATTGGCAGGCCTCTTATGCTCTCTAGATCAAAAATGGGCATTTGATTCAGTTAATCACAACTTCTTATGGTACACTTCAAGACATTATAGAATTCCTGAACGAACCCTCTCCTGGTTTAAATTATTGTATCGTTCTGCCACCACCATTCCTATAGTCAATGGTTGGAAGGGTCCCTTAATATCACTAAAGAGAGGTGTGAGACAAGGATGCCCACTCAGTCCTATTTTTGTATATATATTTTCTAGACCCTTTGCTTCATACTACAAATACAGCACAACATATCAAGCCTCTTTCTCCTACACCATTGTCAGTTTTGGCTTATGTGGATGATATGAGTTTAGCAGTGGCAGATGTTTCTTCTGCACATACAGCTGTCCAATACTGTACACTCTTCGGAAAGGTTTCAGGGGCAACTCTGAATCTGGATAAATGTGTTGGTCACAAACTAGGACATGGGACGTTGGATGAGAACGTAGATTTTAATATTACAGTTTGTGATTCTCCTATTAAAATTTTAGGAATATTGTATGGAAATAGTCCTATGGATATTTTGAGTTGGAATTCTAAGATAGATCTCGCTCAATCCAAGATTTCTCTTTGGAACACTTGGAAACTGAGTAAAAAGAAAAGGGTTTATTTAATTAAAACACAATTGCTTCCAGTCTTCTTATTTTTGGCCTATGTTTTTCCTCCCCCTTGAAGTTTAGAAACTAAGTTACTAAGTATATTTTTTCAGGCCTTATGGGGCAGCCATTTGAACTCAATTAAGCACTTTATAACTTGTCTACCTTTGAAAGATGGTGGTCTCAACATGATACACCCATTATCTTTTTTTCTACAGTATATTTTTTATAACTAATCTTAAACCCTTTTTGATGAATTGCGATATACAGGTAGGATGGGAATCTTGTTTTTTCTGAATCATGTAGGCCCTGGTTTCCTCTTTGGGAATCTAACAATTTGAAAATAATTAAACAAATATCATCTGTTCCCTCATATATTAAAGACACATTTTGTCGCCTGAAACAATGGCAGATTACTAGTCACATGATGATATCTCTTAATAGGAAAGCTTTATATAAATATTTGTTAGATAATGCCTGTTCAGATTTAGTGATATTTCCCAAATGTCCACCTCAACATCTAACTAACTTATATATTCTGTTACGGAACCCCCGAATCCCCCAGACGATGTGGGATTTACACAGGCTCAGTTGTCATGAACGAATTAACATAAAGGTTAATCATAAGCATAAACAACTGACTGAAAGGCAGTGTTCCAGACCTTTATGTGTACAACAGGATGAATCAATACAACACTTTTTTTTTTCTTTGTTCTTATATTACAGGCTTTTGGTCCCTTCTAGCACGTAGGTGGCAAGAACCATTGTTTCAATACGTTACTTATGAGATATTGATATATGGTACATTTCCAACATGTTGGAAGAAATGGGAAATAGACACTTTAAATTTGTTGTTTACTGTCATAAATGGCATACTTGGAATGCTCGATGTCTGTTTACTCTACAGCAAAAGGACATGCCCCACCTTGTGGTGGTCCAAGGAATTGAGCAGGATCTAAAAGACATTTATTTTTCGGAAACAAATTGTTTGTCACTAAGGACAAGGTTAGACTTATGGAAAGGTTTGCCATAGGTTACTGATTCTGATTTTCCTGTAACATGATTTGTCTGTATTTTTATGTTTGTAGTTCATGTATACTGTAATCCTTCTTCTGTTTTTGATTCTTTCCTTATGATTTGTATGAAGCAATACACTTTTGTATATTTACTTTTTCAGTTTGTTTTGCAATAAAAAATTCCCCTACTCTTTTCGATGAGTGCCATGGGATCTTTAACATCCACCTGAACTACCACCAAGCCAGGCAGATGAGACCTCAGTTTAATGTCTCATCTGAAAGACAGTGCCTCAGAAGTGCAGCACCCCTCTCATGCTGCACTACAGTGTCAGTACTGGGATATTAACCCAAGTGCCAGATGTGGGAACTTGAACCCACAGCCCTCTGATCTCCCGGCCTCAGAGGCAAGTGTGCTACCTACTGAGCCACTGACCATCAAAGTGGTGGAGCTCCACATCACCGCCACCACCTGCTCCTAACAAAATCAAGATACAGCTTGCACACCCTGACTGGGCACTCTCCCCCATAGCAGTGCGACTCCATATCACCATCGCCACCCACTCCTACTGACTCTAGGAACAAAATCAAGATGCAGCTTGTGCACCTTGACCGAACGCTCCTCCCACAGCAGTGCGGCTCCACATCACTGCCGCTGCCCGCTTCTACCAACTGCTAACTCTGGAAATAAAATCAAGATGCAGCCTATGCACCCTGACCAGGTGCACTCCCCCATAGCAGTGTGGCTCCACATCACCACCACCATCTGCTGCTACTGACTGCTGACTCTGGGAACAAAATCAAGATGCAGCTTGCACACCCTGACCAAGTGCTTTCCCCCATAGCGGTGTGGCTGCACATCACCACCGCTGCCCGCTCCTACTGACTGCCAACTCTGGGAACAAAATCAAGACACAGCTTGCACACCCTGACCGGGCACTCTCCCCCACAGCGGTGCAGCTCTACATCACTGCCGCAGCCTGCTCCTACTGACTGCCAACTCTGGGAATAAAATCAAGATGCAGACTGCACATCCTGATTGGGTGCTTTCCCCCATACCGGTGCGGCTCCACATCACCGTCACCACCTGCTCCTACCGACTGCCAGCTCTAGGAACAAAATCAAGATGCAGCTTGCACACCCTGACCGTGCACTCTCCCCCAAAGCAGTGGAGCTCCACATCACTGCCGCCACCTACTCCTACTGATTGCCAACTCAGGGAACAAAACCAAGATGCAGCTTACACACTCTGACCGGGCGCTCTCCCCATAGCAGTGTGGCTCCACATCACCGCCGCCCGCTCCTACTGACTGCCAACTCTGGGAACAAAACTGTGACAGAGTCAGTCCCTGCCACTGATATGTGGACCCATATTTTTCTTTTCTTTGTGGTTGCAGTCTCTATCTTCCCTCTTCTAAGGCTATCCCTTTCTTTTCTCAGAGTGGAGGCAGACCAACTCCATACTACCCCCCCCCCCGGTACCTTCTTCCATAAATATTTTTCTTCCTTCTTTGGGGTTCATTCAAAACCAAAAACCTATACTAGCAGTGTGGGACACAAATGTGTTCAGGATCTAGTTTGTATCAATACCTGATATACAATATGTTAAGGCAGAATAAACTGCATAGAATCATAAACCTGCAATAGTACACAATCAGCATTCCCTTTCCCCTTTCTTTTTCTGTATCCTGTGCTGCATTGCTTATTTGTTACATGAATAATGCTGGGTATATAAAGATAAAGGAGATGCCTTGCTGAAAGCAGAATAGGGCATTGGTGCCAAATAAATGTCTGCTTTAATGCAGCTTCCTTGCCGTATTTAAAGAGTTACTCATTTCGTCTTCTCTCCTCCCTGAAGTAGAAAAAGGAGTGAGAAAGAAAGATTCCTGTTACCATAAGCTGTAAAAACAGCTTCTTTGGACTCTGAGTATGGAATCCTTGTTACAGAGCTGCTGCGGTGCTGCACGACTGACAAGCCTTTGCGATTGTGTGCAGTGCCTTGTAGCGCTAGCTCTTGTAAAACTTTTTGTTTCCCTTCCTGGAAACTGTCCTGTGTAGGAGACACTTCTGGCACATGAAAGTGCTGTGCTTTATAGCTCTGCCGCTTGGTGGGCAGCTTAAAGGAAAACTACAAGCAAAACTTGAAAAAATATATGCTGTGCAGAGTGTTTTAATTTGTATGTGAAGTTCTAGTGTTTCCTTCCCTCTGACTGGTATTGGGAGTTTTTCCCAAATTAGCCTGCTAGCTTTATGCTACTTTTATGGCCCCTTGGGATCTTCATCCCTGATAGCTCAATTGTATTTCTTGTTCCCACAGTGCATCTTGTCTCATGTGACTGTGATGTAAGAGAGACCCAACATTCAGCACACACATGCCAAACAAACTAAATATCTTGGAAACTTTACAAGCTGCACAAAAATTACCAGCAGCAAAGTTTTTCAGGACAGTAAAACCTTTAGGATGAGGGTGGTCACCAAGCTGAATTCTATAGATTTTAAAATATAGCCATCTCTACTGTTGTGAACTGATTGTAATGCAATGCTTTCTGCTGGATTTATGGGCTCTGCTACATCACCATCACATGAAACAAGGTGCATTGTAGGACAAAGAAATACAATTAATCTATTTGATATGGAGATCTCTAGGGGACATAAAACTACCCTAAAGCTAGCAGGCTAATTTAGGAAAAAACTCCTAATACCAGTCAGAGGGAGGGAAGGAAACACTAGACCTTCACATACAAATTAAAACACTCTGCACAACATATATTTTTTCAAGTTTTGGGTGTAGTTTTCCTTTAAGCAGATCCCCAAGTTTTTCCCTGTTGGAAAGTGAAAGTGTCAGCCGTCGGCTTGCAATTTCAGCTGACGGCTTGACAAGCTTTCAGGGTCTTGCTGCCTTTCAGCTCTGCACTTCAGTCCAGCCTGCCAGAAAGCCTTTTGATAAACATTCCTTTCTGTATTTTATTTACATCAGGAACATTCCTTTCTGTATTGTATTTACATCAGGAAAATAGCAGCATAGCAATGACAAAAGAGGCTGTATTAGGACAAGTAGCTTTGCCAGTGCTCAAAGTAAACACATTTACTAGAGGTAGACCATATATGGTACAGAAAGCATTACCTTTTCTGGTTGTTTTCCTGTGCAGTAGGAGTTGGGTCCTCTTGCTAGCATGTTAGGTCTGTCCTCCAGGACTCCTGGCAACATAATGAGAGTGCCTATAAGGAAGTAGTGGCCACTTGTGGCCCTATTTTATAGCAAGCTGCTGTCAATCATTTTCAGGACCACATGAAAACCGAAGTAAAAGCTTTTGGAATGGGAATTTCTGTATTTTGGTTATCACAGTAGCTTGTGTTTTACCTTCAGTATTATATCTACTGTCTAAAGTCTATTTTAATTAAGGATTTAAAGAAATGTTACAGTTGATGATGTGGTAAGTCACCTGACTCAGGTGGGTGTGGATAAATTTATTTTTATTCATTTATTTTATTTAGCTTTTGTTGACCGGGTAAGTGCACTAGACAAATCCTGCCTATTTTCAGGCACGACCCAGGGGAAGGGGATACAGATGAATGCCAACTGACCTTGAACCAGTTTAAGCTGTTGGTGGCATTTTTTAGTGAATGAGGGAAATTTGGCCAGGACACCGGGGAAATTCCCCTACTCTTTTCGATAAGTGCCATGGGATCTGTAACATCCACCTGAACTACCACCAATCCAGGTAGATGGGACCTCGGTTTAACATCTCATCCGAAAGACGGCACTTCAGAAGTGCAGCGCCCCTCTCATGCTGCACTACAGTGTCAGTACTGGGATATTAACCCAAGTGCCAGATGTGGGAACTGAACCCACAGCCCTCTGATCTCCCAGCCTCAGAGGCGAGTGTGCTACCTACTGAGCCACTGACACTGACAAATAGCACTACCTGAGCAGGTAACAGATCAGGCAGAGTCAGTGCTTTCTGACCAGCAGTGAGAGCAGTTCTGTTTTGGAGAATCATTTACTTTCACTATTTATACTGAAGTGTTGTCTTTTGTATATTGTTTATTTATTGGGGGTCTGTGAAGGAAGACCTAAGAAAGACAGTGGGTGCTATCTGAGGGAAGGCGTGCCATTCCTGGGCAGTATATTGGCCTTTCTAAGGCATGTGTCTTTGAGGAACCTGATGAAAAGAGTATGAACTAATACTTGACTTTTTGTTTTATTTCTGTACGAAACATCATTTTATATGAAGATATAAAATGATATGTGCCAGCACGGCGCTTTTTATGCACTAGAACTTCGAGTCTGCCTAGTTATTGTATCCTGTTATCCGAGCTCTGTTCACAAGACGCAGCTTACCCACCCTGCAGGCACTCTTCCCCCATAGTGGCGCAGCTCCACATCACCAACGCCGTCCACTTCTACTGACTGCCAACTTTGGGTACAAAATCAAGATGCAGGTATGGTCCCTCCGATGAGCTGGAGTTTCAAGTGCTTGGCACCTTCACCCAGCTGCAGCATGACTGGCCGCTCTCCTATACAGGCACTCAACAATTGGCTCCTTTGCTGTCTGCTCATTGTTGTCTGCTGTTAGAAACTCAGCTGCTTCTCGATTGTTTCTTGCTCTCTGTTTCTCTTGTTTTACTGAATTTTTTTCTAGCTATTACAAATAATAATTCACTGTCCTATGCAGCCAGTATAGTGTTAAGCTTGTGCAACTGTGTTAGTTTGGTCTTGGCTGTTCACACTCTATTCTAGAGGAATTACCACCCTGTAGGGGTACAAAAGGCAAGGAACCCTTCCAGAGGATTCCAACCCTAGAGGTGCCACAGGATGATTCCCGTGGCTACAGGTACCTTAGGAATCCCCCTAAGGAGAGAAGTGCTGCTGCTGGAAGAGGAGGAGGGGTGGATGGTAGGGCTAAGAAAAAATGCTTCACAATGAAACTGAGAGGAATTGCTTATATAGCGCAGGAAATGGGAGTGGCTGGCTGCTTGGCCACCAAACTCCAGGCAAAGTCTTTCCAAGAAAAACATTTTGCCTGTTTTACCTAGGCTAGTAGCAAACATGAAATTGTAATTTATTGCTACACGTAAACAATGCATTAGATTAGCATTATAGTCTCTGATTTATATTATTTGTGCAGGATGTTCACTGCTGATTAAGTGCTTTCTGCTAAGCTCTTCCATTGAGTTTTAATTTGTTCTCTTCCTCCAGCCTTCCTTCCCTATCCTGCAACAAAAAAAAATTCCTGTAAGCATCCCCTCGGTGCTTGGCACTGAGCAGCCCTGACCCTTGTCTCCTCTACTGCCTCTTAACTGCCCTCTTAATTTCTCCTGATCCAGCTGCCAATTAAACTAATCCTTTTCTTTTTGCATGGCTGTCTCCGAACACTGCTGCTCTGTTGTCTGTTTCTGTCTACTGCTAACCCCCCCCGCCCCAAGATTCAGACCAATTCTTCTTCCCTGTCTCCTGTTGCCTCTGACTACCCTTCCCCTGGCTCTGATCCTCTAATAACCTCTCACTCTGTTTGTCTCTCCCACAGCTTGTGCATCCTGATCAGGCGCTCTCCCTCATGGTTGTGCGGCTCCATATCACAGCCACCGCCTGCTCCTACCGACTGCTGACTCTAGGAACAAAATCAAGACATAGGTACAGCCCCTCCATTGAGCCAGAGTTTCAAGCACTTGGAGCTTTCACCCAGCTGCAGCTTGATTGGCCGCACTCCTATACGGGTGCTCAGCGATTGTCTCTTTTCCTACCTGCTCCTTGTTGTCTGATATAAGTAGCTCAGCTGCTTCTCGACTGTTTCTTGCTCACTGCTTCTCTTGTTTATTTTTCCCTGCCCATCCTGCCCCACCTGGCACTTTTAAAATCCTCTTGCTACACACTAACTCCACCCTGCAGCACTCCTCCCTCAAACTGCTACTCATCTGTCTATCCCCTCACTCATATCTTGTTCTGAAATGCCCTCCCAGGCTGCTCTAGCTATTGTCTAGTAGTAGGCATACACTTGTAGGAGTAAGCTATGGAAAAAATATATATAAATCAGATAAAAGGCATTTACGAGTTCAGTTTCCCCCATCCTCTATTAGTGCTGCAAATGCTGCTTGTTTGGCCACTGATACTCTAGCACTACAAAATAATCAGCAGCTGTGCTAACGGTGTACTTTTTCCCTCTTCTGGAGCTGTCACTTCAAACAATCACAGGGAATAATCTACCACAGTCCTATTCTAGTTCCCTTACACTGCAGCCACCTTATCTCATCTACTCACCACCTCCCTTAACTGTGTGCAGGTACTGCCCAGTCTCTTCCCCTGAGTCTGCTACTAAGCTGCTACCATGTCTCCTTGTGTTATCTCTCTAGCTTCTCATAGGGTACTTATAATTATTCTCCTTACACTCTGCCTTCCTATCCTCATGCTGACTCCTGCTCCTTCACCCAAGTTGCCCAACCCCATCTGTTCCACCTTGCTTCTGCCACCTACTTACAACTTGGCAACTACCCCTTCACTTTTTCTCGGTAGTTGGACAAACTACCCCTTCAATTCTAGCACCACTCTCCTACTTATACCAGCCTATATTACCTTGCTACACTTACTGAAATTTAAACCTCCCCTTTATCTCTCCTTATCTTCCTCATCCATAACTAGATCTAGAGATGGGCTAAGTGGCCCCAATTCATTCTGCGAAGTGATTCATGGAGTGAAGGTGAATTTTTGGAGTGCTCCGAAATGCGAAGCGGAATACTTCGTGTTGTAATGGGTAACGCGAAGTCCATTGAAAAAAATGACTTTGTGTTACTCTGCCTTCCCAAACCAGTACTCCATCAATTCTTAAGGTGAAGTACATTGAAAACAATGTACTCCGCCTCACTTCGCCTTGTTATTAAGCTCCAGAGGCGAATTTTGCAGTGATTCATGGGATTTCAGGTCACATGGGCTCTAGATTGTTCTGTACAGCCTCAGTTTGGGGTAACGTGTGTAGGAAGCTGTAGGAGACAATCGGCTCTGAGAGCTCTCTGTGATTCAGACCTTCTAAAAGCTGTTAAAAAAGCCTTTTTGAATAATTCTTTTTGCTGAAACTTTAGTTCATCGATTATAGGAAACCCTCCTATGCTCATATCATCGAGCATTTATTGTTTGTGTAGGAATTTTGAATGTTAATGTACAACATTCAGTCTGTTTACTGAGAGACAGTAGAAATGTGCTTTGGGGATGGTGTATTGCTGGTGCAGGTAGATTAACTTGGAGAAAAAGACAGTGCTTTCTTTTTTGGTAATATTTTTCTTGTATAACTGTGTTAATGCACACACAGTAATATTTTCAATTTGTTGTGGTGCAGCAGTGCATAATTTTAGTTTGTTTAAAATATGTGGTTATATTACTGAAGTTTTCAATTTGCTATGCATTACTTAGTGTGTGTGTGTGAGTATGTGTGTGATGCGTGTCATCAAATCAGACACCTTTTATTGTGCCACATAATAATTTTAGCAATGTGAAGCTGCTATCCACTGCAGCTGTGTGAATTCTGTACTTCTTTGTGGTATCTTTACTGGTACTAGTACTAGTGACTGTTACTGCAGCAGTGCAGTACACTGCCCCCTCCCCCGCAGCCCACTCCAACCGGCAAAGGCATTCTTTTCCAAATTTGAATTTCTGATGGTGAGCACTGGTTAGGTGTTGTGCCTTTGTGTCTGCATCTCTTCAGTGCGTAGCGCAATCTTAATCTGTCTGTGCATTTGCATCTCTTTAAGTCCCAATCTCCATCTGTAATTTAAGTCACAGTTGTCTCTTTGGCTTCCCCTCAGAGTACTGGACAGGTGTGGTGCATAATTCTGCATGAACATTGTACTCATTAATATGTGTTTTTAAGTCAGGACCATCATCACGAGTCACTCGTGATACAAATCACATTCTTCATCATCACAGTCGAAAATCCAATTACAAATCACGATTCACGATCACGTTACGAATCACAATATTAATTTTTTTCTAGTTACTTGGATGTATTGTAAGACTGTTTTGTAGTATCTCTCCAGGCTTCACCTTCCCACCATTGTACTCATTAATACGTGTTTTTAAGTTGGGGACTTTTGTGCTGCAGCGCATCAGGGAAGTACAGCCATAGGCATTCGCATTCCTTCCTGTACAGCATGTGAGTTATAGTACTATAAGTAGTGGCGGGCAAAGTGGCCCCAATTCACTCCACCAAGTGATTCATAGAGTAACGCGGAACCTGCGGAGTACTCCACAATGTGAAGCGGAGTACTTTGCTTCATAATGAGGAGTGCGAAGTCCATTGAAACCAATGACTTTGCATTATTCTACCTTTCCCAAACCACTTCTCCACCAATTTTAAGGTAAAGGACATTGAAATCAGTGTAATTTGCCTCGCTTCACCTTGTAATTGAGCTCCAAATGAAATTCTGCAGTGATTCATGGGATTGCAGGTCACCTGGGCTCTAGATTGTTCTGCACAGCCTCAGTTCTGGCCTGGGTAGTGTGTGTGCAGTGGTAGCTGGAGACAGTTTGCTCTCAGAACTCTGGGATTCAAAACCTCTAAAAGCTGTTTAAAATGCCTTTTTGAGTTATTTGTTTTGCTCAAAATTTACTACATCGATTGTAGGAAACCTTCTGTGCTCATATCATTGAGTGATTATTGCTGTGTGTGGATTTTGAATGTTAATTTAGAACAGTCAGTCTGTGTACTGCGAAGTGTGCTTTGGGGGAGGGGCATATTTGTGGTGTAGGTACATTAACTTGGAGAAAAAGGCAATCTTTCCGTTTTGGTTATATTTTTCTTGTATAACTGTGTTAATGTACACACAGTAATATTTTCAGTAATTCTTGAAATTTTTTTGCTGATTGTTGTGGTGCAGCAGTGTATAATTTGTCTGTTTAAAACATTTGGTTATATTACTAAAAGTTTTCAATTTGCTACACATTACTTGTAGTGTATGTGTGAGTGTGTGTACGATGCATGCCATTAAATCAGACACCTTTTATTATGCCATAGTCATAACTGCAGCAGTGTGAACCTGCTATCCAACGTACCTGCATGAATTTTTTATACTGCTTTCTGGTATCTTTACTGGTAGTGGATTGTTACTGTCATGCACTAATCCCACCAACTGGCAAAATGTATTCCTTTCCAGATTTGGATTTGTGACTTGTGAGCACTGGTTAGGTGTTGTTGTGCCTTTTTGTATGCATCCCTTGAGTGCGCAGAGTAGTCTTAATCTGTCTGTGCATTTGCAGCGCACCATTAATTCTAGGAGACTGCATTTCTTGTTATGCTCTCATTTCACTTTGTCAGCACTGGGGAGTTTTCTGGACACAAGACAGTAGCATTTCATCAGCACTAGGGAATTTTCTGGACACAAGACAGTACCGTTTTGGGAATGCACATTAATTCTGGTGACTCTGTGTGTGACGACTGCACACATGACTGAGTCCGCCATTAATTCTGGGAGACTTTGCATTTCTTGTTATGCTCTCATTTCACTTCATCAGCACTGGGGAGTTTTCTGGACATAGGACAGTGGCACTTTGAGGATGGACATTAATTTTGGTGACTGTGTGGGTGGGGTGCTGCCAATATTGCTGTCACTCTGCCTTACTTCACGTTTAAAGTGGAATGACAATGCGAAGTAATAATAACAAGGTGAAGTGGGCCTTTCCTATGGGACACTCCGCGTAGCAAAGTGCCCAACGCAAAGTGGCCACTTCGCGTTCACTTTACAGGCAGATTTTAAATTTGTTGCACCTCTAACTACATCTCCACCCTGGTATAGGAGTATGAAAATCACTTCCTGGTCTTTGCGTGCCTGCTCTTATCCTCAGGTGATACTGTACAGTACAAACCCCAATCATGGGTCAAGCCTTTTGGGTACCCCCCAACTATATCTGCAATTCCTGTCCTATCCTCAAACAAGCCCCTTGCACTACCCCATGGCCTAAAAATCCTACATTTTTAATATATGCAGCCTGCTCCCTAAAATTAATCTACTTCAACCTATAGTAGCCTCACTAACCCCTGATATCATCATCTTCTCTGAAACGTGGTTAAATAACAAAATCGGTGACCCTGCCCTCTCCATCTCTGGATACACTACATCCCAGCAAGACTGCCCTACCAGGAGTGGTGGAGTGGCAATATACGTCTCCGCAACCATTCAGTTCTCCAACATTCCAGCCATCTCGGTCCCCAAGTCATATGAGTTACTAATACTAAAATGTCCCCTTCCATTTTCGGTTCCTACCTATGTTGCAGGTGCATACTGTCAACCTGGTCCCCCCTCCGCTGTCATCATTGAACTCTCAAATACCATAATCTCTCATACTCCAGCAGACAAAACTTATATAATGGGTGACATCAACCAAAACTGGCTATCCACTTCACTTACTAAAACACATAATGATATATTACTGCCCTTAACCTATCACAACTCATCCTAGAGCCAAACCCGTATGAACCATAAGTCCTGAAATCACTCCTTAATCGATTAGGCCCTCACCTCCCACCCCCACAGGATAATTAAATTTGGTATACTACTAGACACCATTAGTGACCACCATATAATCTTTATGTTATGTAAAATACATAGAACTAAAGCTGCGCTAAAACTCTACTTTTCCGCACGTATAAATCACTGACCCTCGCCTCCCTCCTCCAGGATTTGGCCCACATCAACTGGGAACCAATAACCACATCAAATTCCACAGACGCAGTGTACAGCTATTTTCAAGCTACATTTCTTGAGGTCTGGAATAATCATGCCCCACTACGGCGTGCAAGGGTTAGGGGCAAACACCTCCCTTGGATCACCCCTAAACTCCAAGTGTGTCAAAGGGCTAGAGATCAAGCTTGGAATTCATATAAATCTACCATGCTCCCTCATGCCTACGACATCTACAGGTCCCTGCGCAACAAGTGTATGAAAGCCACATGCTAAGCAAAATCTGACTGCTTCTTCCAGTACAGCATTAATAATCCATCCAAAGTCTGGAAGGTACTTCACTCCCCCCCCCCCCCATCACACTCCTCTCTAACTCCCCTCCTTAAAATAAACAATATTCAGGTTGCTGATCACCATTGTGTTGCCACTGAATTTAATTCTTATTTCACCTCTTATGCTTCAGCTCTCCTATCCTCCTTGCCTCCCTCCCCCCACACTAACCCCCACTCTCCTCTCCCAATCAAGCCTCTTCTTCTCCCTCCTTCTCCTTTTCTAGGATTACATCTGCTGCCACCTTGGAGGCACTATATGCCCTCAACCCCTCCAAAGGCAGCTTGCCTGATGTTTTGGACCCAAAGCTGCAGTATCAATCAGCTCCAGCTGTCTCTGCCCCGTTAACAGATTTACTTAACCGTTCGTTTGCCATGTCTTATATCCTGTGTGTCTGAAAGCATGCCACTGTCCTTCCCCTGGCCAAGGGAGGTGACCCTTCCCCTCCTGCTAACTATCACCCCAATTCTCTCCTTCTTACCCTCGCTAAGCTCCAAGAGCATCTTGTCCTCTCTCGACTAACTCCCTATCTCTCTGATTCCAACTTTTTCACTCCACTACTACCCTCCCTGATTAGGTTAACTGATTCCATCCTCTCAGGGATGGATGGTGGTCAAATCACATCTTCTATTTTTGTTGACCTAGCAAAGGTTTTCAACACTGTCTGTCACATTCCCTCTCCTTGGCTGGCCTAACCAACTCTGCCACTAGCTGGTTCAAAGCTTACCTAGTAGGAAGGAACCAATCAGTCAGAATAGCGGAAGTCGTATCTCCCCCTCTCCCCATCATCACTGGTGCATCCCAGGGCTCAGTGCTGGGCCCTATCTCCATTTTCTCCATTTTTCAAAATGGCCTTCCCTCTGTCTGCTCATCCACATATATGCCAATGACACAGTTCTCTTCACTTCAGGCCAGTCCAGTTCACCGCTGATGTTGAATCCAGACTTCAGCATGATTTCAATAAAGTTTAGCTCTAGTTTAGCTCCCATCAACTCTCCCTTAATGTCAGGAAGACAATCTCAATGACAAAGCAGAGACTCTTTCAGCTCCCCTTCCTACCCTCCTTCCACACCCTAAATGGGACAGTCTTTGAGGATACCTCCTCCTTTAGGTATTTGGGGGTTTGACTCAACCAATACCTCAACTTAGAGAATGCTTTATTGGGGAAAACACCACCGTACGTAGGTAATTTGATTAAGGAGGCCAACTCATTACAGGTCACCAGAGGGAGGACTAGAGGGGCCTTAGCTATCCCCTTCTGTCACACCTCACTTGGGCAACATGCATGTGCCTACCGGGCCCCCCTACGGATGAATGAATTCCCTGGGCACCTCTTGGCCACAAATTGTCTGGCACAATTCAAAACTGACCTCAAACAGCACCTAATAACACTCTTTAAGTGCACCTGCCCCTGAGTCCAGCCACACCTGCTCTCTTTCTGTCCCCCAGCAAGCACTAGGGAGGCCTCAGGTACCCCCTCCCTCTGTTTCTTCTCATGACTTGCCCCAGCAATCAGTTTGCATCATGCTCCTTCACCCCCCGGCACCCCCCTCCCCGTACCCCTACTCACAGCCCTATGAGTTTCCCTAACAGTCACTACTAATGCAGGCTGCCTGACCACGCCCCCTCATGCCCCACCATTTTACTCTAGCATGTCCTCTCTGCTCAGCCTCCCCATATGCCACCATTTCTCCCTAAACCTTATCGCCCTTCTTCCCCCACTCTTCACCTCTACCGCAGTACATACCTCTCTCTCATACCTCCTTTCTTCACCCCATTGCCAGCTATCCCCATCCCTCTGAACTACTGGCAAGGCACTTTGCTGCTGCTTACCCCCCACCCTCACAAAGTGTTTTTCTTGTTATTTAACTTGTACCTATGTTCTGAGTTATTCTGTAAGCTCTGAATCCAAGCTGTATTGTTCCCTGTAATGTACATCTGCTTTCTCCTATTGCACTCAAAGATCTTTTCTGAATCACTAAGTAAAATAAAATAAAAAAAGAAAAAAACTTTTCTGGACATGTTGAATCAATCCTGAAGAAGCTGTGCCCACAGCTTGGTGCATTATACAGGAACCATAGCTGCCTCCCGCTACCGGCCAGGCGTGAACTTGTCCAGAAGATGATTTTATGCATCTTTGACTACTATGATGTAGTCTATAGTGCCACTCTCAAGTCCTCCTTAACTAGATTGGATACCCTTTTTAACTCCTTCTGTCACTTCACTCTAGAGGCACTCTCTCTCACCCACCACTGTTCACGATACCACTCCCTGTCTTTCTCCTCCTTAGAAAAGCAATGCCAACTCCACCGCACCAAATTTACATCTACATTTTGGTTTGGTACACTCCTTCCTATCTAATCTCCCCCCTCCAGAACCTTCCCTTAGGGCTTATGATGCTCACCTACTGGTAGTTCCTTTGCAGTCTACTGTAGAAGGATGGTATACCCTAATGTGGGCACATCGCAAGTGGGTGCCTACTGAAATGGTGATCCACTTGCAGTGACTACCCTGACTGTGAGGGCGTAGGGAGGTGACTGGATGGGGAGGGTTTGCGAAAAGCGATGGGATGTTGCTACACATATGTGTGGTTGGGGGAGTGAGTACGCCAAGCGAGGGGTGTGAGGGTTTGTGAGGGGTGGTTCTGCGGTTCGCTGCTGAGCTGGTTCTGTGTTGTGATGGGGTGGGTGCTGGCCTGGGGTAGCAGGGATGCTGGGTTCAGGTCTGGGCACAGGTATATTTTGTTGCACCCAGCCCGAGACAGGGATTTTATTTTTTTGTCACTGATGCACCCCCCCCCAACATGCACCCCCCTAGAGTTAAGAATCTAAAAGTAGGGGGGTGCGGGGAGCACATCCCCCCTGCATAAAGAAAATATCTGAGTCCTTGCGCCGTTGTTCCTCTCACTGGGTGTCCACATTGCTTAATTCAATTTCGGCAACGTACACTTGCTATAAGGACAATCACCTTTTGGCAATCGCCCTTATGACATAGAACCTAGTAGGACAGATGGCCTTCTCAAGTTGGTTCCTGAAGCTCCCGAATGCCCTCCCTCGATATATTCGCCACTCTTCTTCCCACCACTCCATCTCATTAGCCCTACAAAACTTTCTCATGGTAAATTGTACCTGTGACTAAGTCCGTTCCCTCCCATGATAGCTGGCAGGCTGCATTCTGTCCTGCTCAGCTAACTGCTCTTTGATGACTACACTTCTCTGTTCCTCTATGTTTGCATAATACAGCACTTCAATGTACATCCCTTATTATATTTCTACAATGTTTAATCTGTCTTGCATCACTGTAAAATTTGTACCAATTGTTTTAATACTGCTCAATTTATGTACTGTACATTTGTATGTTAATTATCCCTTTGACCCTTCCCCCAGGATGCACCGGGAGACAAGCAACTTGTTTTTCAGTGTGCCTTTCCTGGTGAAACATTTCAATAAATAAATAAAAATACCCAAGCATCTCTAGTCTCAGCTGGGCTATCCTAATACATTGTAAAAAACAGACCAAAATAACAAAAGCAGGTATTTCATTTCTGTATTGCAGTAGGAACAACAGATACTGGAGTTACAAACTAAGGTACATTACCGTATGGGATTAAGTGGTATAAATCCTTCAATTTCAATGCATGTTCCTGGCTTCAGGTTCAAGTTAGTCAGAGTCACAATCTGTGGAGGAACAGGTATATATTTTTTAATAAATATAGATGACAGTGTCATTTCTTTTCTATATTCCCTTTTCCTTTCATCAAAATCAATTGCAGTCATGTTTCCAATGAAAAAGACGATGAAACAATAAGCAACTCAGCAGTTACTGTACAATGTGATGGATTTGAGAGGGATTGTGAGTGGCTCATTAAAATGTTTTCATATCATACACCTGTCTTTTCCCCAGAATATACCATATTGTTCCAGTTCAGATAACTTGATGCTGATATAGCAGTAAGGTTGCTGATGCAGATTCAGTCAACATTCCCCCCCATCTCATGAGGTGGGCTCAGATCTGAATCCGCAGTTCCATTTCATCCAGGTGTCAGAGGATGCCACTGATTGATCTTTACATTAGGAGCCAATGTTTTGGAACAAGTTGGGGGTTATTCTGTTTGATTTTCAGTAGCCAGTTTCTTGATTTTTTTTAGAGCGGGATCAGTAGAAATCCCACGGCTGTCAGCTGCAGATCTCCTTCAGGCACATCATAGCCAAGGCAGCTGACAGCACTAAACAATGGGTGATCAGCACATCGGAGGCAGCAGGGGACACTACAGAAGCAGTGGGGAACAAGTCAGAGTAGCTAACCAGTCACAGGGCTACTCAAATAAGGCTCCAAATTCAAACAGCCAGAGGATCCTTAAAAGCTGCCGCTCCATATCTCTGTCAATCCATAGCCTCCCTTTCATCCAGGTGTCAGAGGACACCACTGATTGATATTTACATTAGGAGCCAATCTTTTTGGAACAAGTTCGGGATTATTTTGTTGGATTTTCAGCAGCCAAGTTTTTTTTAATTTTAGAGCGGGATCAGTAGAAATCCTATGGTTGTCAGCTGCAGATCTGCTACTGGCACATCAAAGCCAAGGTAGCTGACAGCACAAAAGAATGGGTGATCGGCTCATCAGAGGCAGCAGGGGAAATTACTTCCTCCCACCCTCTCCTCCACCCCCCCACCCTGTTTCTGTGTTACATTTATTCACACCACACTGGAGTGTCAGAAATAATTTCCTATCAGGAATAGGAACTCCAATCTAGACCTCCCTCCTCGCCACACCATTGGGTGCTGCAACTGACAGTAGTGCCAATGCAGAATAAGGGAGCCTGAGTAACAACAGTGAACTTTCTGTCAAAGGGAGGGTTCCAGCTTCATACCACTCTAACTAGGGAGGCAGCTGTTAAAAGAGGCTACCAACACTGAAAGGAGTTATTTGAAAAAACAATCGGTGAACTATTCTGCTTAAGAGCACCAAGTTTAAACAGCCAGGAGAGCTTCCTTTTTTTCATCCAGTGTCAGAAGACACCATAGATCATTCTTAGGAGCCATTTATGAGCAGCAACTAATTGGAGGTACTTAATTGCAATGGTTGTGGGCACGAACCTCCAGGAGATATCCTTGCAACCGGAGGTTTACCTACAGCAAGGCGACATCTGCATCACCGACATCCCTGACAGCAACAGATACAATGCCAAGTGTTGGTACTGTGCTGTCAGGGATGTGTGTGTGTTTCCTAAGGGTGGTAGCCCCCCAAACCTCCATGTGGGGGCTCCATCCCCAGCCCCCGGGTTCTAAATATGCAACTCTGAGTCAGAGTTGTTTCAGGGAAGGGCTGAAATACCAGGTGATGCAGTGCCAGTGCCATTGGAGACCATCACAGCAACCCAATGCTTTCTGTTGAATTCTGTCACTGTGATGGTCTTTGGTCTAGTGGTTTTACTATGCAGTTTGGTACACCACAACAGGGATCACTGCCCTGTATGTAGAGCACTGTATACACTCAGGGCTCAGTTGGATGCAGCATGGAAGGAGATAGCCTGGCTGCACCACCAACGGTGCTGGTATTCTACTCAGCCACATCCACTCCATCAGAGGTCCACTGACCTGGGAGGTTAGAAGATTGTGGGAAAAGGCTGGAGCAAAACTACTAGGATGAGCCCAGCTGTTCCTGCTTCACCCATGGTTACTGCAACTACAAACTGTCTTGCACCTCTGGTGGAGGTGAGGGACCCTGACCTAATGAGGGGGAACACCGAGTCCATCAGTTGACCAAGAAACAACAGGCCAATGGCAGCCAATGGCAACCAATGTCAGCAAAAATAAAAATGGAAATAAGTGCAAGCACATTCTCATAACAGGGGATTCAATAAGAGGAACTGAACCCCACCTAAGTAATAACACACATGTGATGCTCAAATGTCTACTTGGAGCCTTGGCCAAATGTGACGTGGAATACATATAGACACTTGTGGAGAGAGCAGGTAATGAAGTTGAAGTACTGGTGTAACATAGGAAGACTTGTGGAGAGGGCAGATAATGAAGTTGAAGTACTGGTGTATCCTGGTACTAACTACCTGGCCAACCAGATGGTGGAGGAGGCCAAATGAAGCTTTGTTCAGCTGGGTGAGCAGTTGGCTGCTCATTCAACTTCTCTGGCCTTCTCTGAGGTTGTCCCGGTGAGGGGAAAAGGAGGAGGTACTGGCAGGATCAAAATAAAAGAGGTTAATGAATTCAACATTTAGTTGCAAGGCTGGTGCCATGACAAAGGTTACCAGTTCATAGGTGCCTGAGGGGACTTCTAGGAAAGACCATTGTTTGAATTCAATGGACTTCACCTGACCTGAGAGGGGGTGTGAGTGCTGGGGCAAAATTTGATGGGTACATGGAAAGTTTGAACTAGGAGAGGAGGAGCTCGAGGCTAAGGAACCCATCGGAGTGCCATAAATGATGGTAACTTAGCTGACACTCCCCCACAAGCAACAAACTCCTATCTGCACACTGGGAACAACAAAAGGGAATGAATAGGGAGTAGAATGGTCAGAATAAAAGATGAAGCAATCAAAAAGGAACAAGTGAAACCCAAAACATGGAACAAATGTACTCCGGTAAATTCTTGGAAAGAGGTGTACTTCAATACCAGAAGCCTGGGTAACAAAATTAGTGATCTGCAGGCAATAATGGCAGACACCCTGACCCAAGTGAACCTAGCAGCCATAACAGAAACATGGACCATGCAGAACAATGACTGGTACCAATCAATCCCAGGTCATTCTTTTTATATATACGATAAACAGGGTACAGGGGAAAAGGGGTGGCACTATATGTTCATATGGATTCAGCTCAGCTTAACATTGGGAAAAAAGACAAATATCAGGGTGATTTACAAACCACCAGGGCAATCAGTCAAGAAAGATGCAGAGCTCTTAGAAAAAAATTAGAGGCATGGCATGTTATGGGGAAATTGAAGTGGTTGGTGATCTAAACATGTCAGATGTTGACTGGGGTAACCTAGTTGCAAAATCATCAAGAAGTCAGTCAGTGGTAGATGCCTTACAGGACTGTCTATTAACCCAGCTGGTTAGTATACTGATCAAAGTTCCAAATAGTGTACCACAAACACAATGACCTTCCAATGTAGATTCAGTAAGGCAAATGACAATTAAATCCAAGTTGATGCTAACATACTAACACTCTAAAATGTCAGCAGAATAGGCCTAACGGTCTTTCGCGTCTGCTCATTTGGTCAGCCCCCCCCCCGGGAGCTGACCCTGCTGCTCCCCTCACCTTCTCTGGCTTCTCCCTTCCCAGTTCGGATACTCTCGCTGCATTGGATTTTGCTTTCAGAACCCTTTCCCTGTACCTGTCCCACCCCCTCTTGAACCCCTCCACCGTCTCTGCCTCCACCAGCCCCCTAGGCAGTGCATTCCATGGCTCCCCACCCTCTCAGTGAAGTAGCACCTCCTCCTTTCTCCCTGAATCTTCCCCTCCAGCTTCCACCCATGCCCTGTAGTGGCCCCCTCTCCTTCCTTCTTCAAGCACCCTAACTGCTCCTCTCCTATTTACCCCCTTCATGTACCTGAATACCTCTATCATGTCCTCCCGGTCCCTTCTCTCTTCCAATGTGTACATATTTAGCTCCTCGAGCCTCTCCTCATAGATCCTGTCCCCCAAGCCCCAAATCATTTTGGTTGACCTCCTCTGGACCCTCTCCAGGAGTTTAATGTCCCTCTTTAAGTGTGGCCTCCAAAACTGCATGCAGTACTCGAGGTGCGGCCTCACCAAGCAGTTATACAGAGTGAGTATCACTTCCCTCCTTCTGGAGGTGATCCCCCTAGCGATACATCCCAGCATCCTGTTGGCCTTGGCTGCTGCCCTCCTACAAGTCTCCGAGTTGTTCATCTTGACATCCACCACCACCTCCAGGTCTCTTTCAGCCATAGACTTAGCATTCCCCCGCCCAGGGTGTACACTTAGCCCAGGTTTCTGGCTGGATGGGGGGGTGCTGATATCTTTATTTACACAAAAAAAACAGCTTTAAGTGTGGCTGTACCCCTGCAGTTTGGTTATCCCAGCCTTCTTTAGGGGGCACCAGAGAGTGACTAACTGAGCCTTAAATAGTCAATTTCTGATGACATTATAACATTTTTACATTTTTGACCTCCCTATTCAACTTTACTGTGGGAGTCACTTAGATACTTTATACATAGACAATGTATTTCTAACAAACTTCAACTAAAGTTACATAATAAATTAACTTAATAGGTGAAAAACTTAATAAAAAGCATTATATCTGCAAAACTGATTAAAGTCTCAGTTAATTTTACAGTCCAAAAATGGAATTGCCAAATATATCATTTTAAACATCATTTGCATGTTAATAAGGTGACTTTGAGAAGTAAAGAAATAAACTTATGTCAGTTCCATTAATCTCTGAAATAAAGTCACAATATGATGAATAAACTTGAGGACGTCTTAAGAATTTGTGCAATAGAAGTTAAAGAGATCCTGAGTGATCATCCATTATTCACTGGCCTGATTCCAAATTGGGGATCCACTATGCAGCATCATAGGGTATCAGGTATTTCTCTATGGAACAAGAGAATAAAAGATAAGAAATGTCAGTACCTATTATTGTGTAAGAAATAAGGCTTAAGGTCCCATTGTTCATTGAGACCTTTCAGTTTTACACTCTGCAAGGTATAAATCCAATAACTCTCTCTCATTAGCAGCAGATTTTACCTTAGAATATTATCTAAAAGATTTATCTAAAAGAAAAAAAAAGGATCCATATAGTTCACTACCAGATCAGGGCAGCAATTAGAGTCAAAACAGTAGCTTACCACAAAAGGAACCAGAGCAACAGGAACTGGGACAACTGCATTCAGAAAAGTAAGGAGGCCAAAAAAGTGGTAAAACTGGCAAAGGCAGTGATATCCTGTACATTCAGATTGCTATAGCTGTCAAATACAGTAATAAACAAGTTTTCCAATATATCTGGGAGAAGAGAAAGAAAGGAGGGGGGATACTTAAACTTACCAAAGGAGACGTGTTCATTGAGGATGATGAACAAAAAGCCATTGTCCTCAACAACTTCTTTTGTTTAATGTTCACCAAGAAGCACAGAGGATCATTGCCAGAAAGTGGCATAAAAACATCGGATAGAGGACACCCACAGATGGAGACTCCAAAGATCACCACCAAAAGAGTTAAGAAGGCACTAATGCACCTTAGAACTGACAACACGCAAGATCCCGATGGGCTGCATCCAGCTGTACTGAAGGAACTTGCTGAAGTACTAGCTGAACCATTGGCACATCTGTTCAAACACTGCCTTCAGTTAGGAGTGGTGTCTGAGGACTGGAGGAGGGCAGAGGTGGTTCCTCTCCAAGAGGGAGGTAGTAGGGAAGAGGCTGGCAACTACAGACCAGTCAGCTTCACTTTTGTTGTGGGAAAACTAATGGAAACATTGATTAAACGGGATATAGTGGATTACCTGGATAAGATAAGCACAACCTCCAGGACCACAGACAGCATGGATTTGTGGGAGGCAGATCATGCCAGATGAACTTTATTGTATTTTTTGACTGGGTAACAAAGTAATTAGATGGGGGCACCCAGAGGACCTACTGTACATTGATTTCAGCAAGGCCCTCAACTCAGTGCTGCACAATCGGCTGTTAAAAAGTTGGAAGATTTAGGCATTGCTGATAGCTTAGTCAGGTGGGTAGGAAATCGATTAAAGGATAGAAGTCAGAAGATAGTTGTCAATGAGGTGAGGTGTGGTGAATGTAGAGTCACCAGTTGTGTGCCACAGAGCTCAGTCTTAGGGCCAGTCCTGTTTAACGTGTTCATCTGTGACATTGGCGTAAGCATTCAGGGAAAGCTGGAACTATTTGCAGATGACACCAAACTGAGGAGTAGGAACGACAGGGTGGCTGTGATTAAGGAACTTCAGAATTACTTAAAGAAGCTAGAACAATGGTCTAAAGTCTGGCAGCTGAAGTTGAACTCAAAAAAGTGTAAAGTGTTGCATCTAAATAAAGAGAATCCTAGAATGGAGTACTGGTTCAGTGGGGTCAAACTCAGTGCATCTCAGGAAGAAAGGAACCTAGGGATCATTATATGTGACACCCTTAAACAGTCAAGCCAATGCAACAAAGCTCATGGCATGGTAAACAAAATGGTGGGGTACATAGGGAGAGGATTTGACAGCAGGAGAAGGGAGGTAATCCTCCCTCGGTATAGGTCCCTGGTAAGGCCCCGGCTGGATTACTGCATTCAGTTCTGGAATCCACATCTTAAAAAGGACAGAGACAGGCTGGAGACTGTGCAGAGAAGAGTGAACAAGATGATACAGGGCCTCCACAGCTTCTCTTATGTTGAATGCCTGAAGGAACTAAACTTATTCTCACTGAAAACTAGGCGGGAGAGAGGGAATATGACTGAGACTTTCAAGTTCTTCACAGGTACAAATAAGGTACCATATGCAGAAATATTCCAAAGGGCCACTGACTCTGCACCAAGGGGGCATGAATGGAACCTACGGGGGTGAGCTTTAAGAGGGATCTGAGAAAACATTACTTCATGGAAAGAGTGGCTAAACCCTGGAATGGCCTGCCAGCAGAGGTGATGAATGCAAGAACTGTGTCCATATTCAAACAGGGGTGGGATAGAGCAAGGGCTCAAGGGCAAATAGTAGGATCAGGGAAGAGCTTAACACAGAAGGGGGGGTTAGGCCCCAGGACCTATTAGTGGTCTGGGGAAATATCAGGGTGGACTAGGCAGACCCACATTCTCCTTCTGCCATCACTTTTTCTATGTTTTCTATGAGTTTGGTATCTGGGGTTTTGGGTCTGCTGAAGTCAGAAAACTTTTCTATCTACCCCACCACCTCCAATTTGCCACCACACTCCTCCCCCATCTCCATCTGAATAAAATGCCTCCTTTTGATACTGCTTCCTATCTGCAATATGCCCTCCCATACCTCTATTGTCCCAGGCCTCCCTCCCACCTATCTGCTGATGCTCCTTTCCCCAAGAGAGACTTTGCTTACTGGTAATGCTACAGTGATGTACTATAGATGGTTGAGGGCAGATTAAGACAAGAATCCTTTTTCACCTACCTAGGCTAACTTGCACATTGAAATTCATTATCTCCATGTCTTTCTTAAAGTGAGTAGGGTGGGGCATGAATAAATGGAGGATGGGGATTAGTTCAAGTGGAACTATGGGATGACTGATCCTCCCACAGCCTAGGTAGTTCTAGACTGGTCATGGCCTAAGCAGGAAGATTGGATGGGCCATATGTCATTTTCTGTCCATAAATATCTATGTGTCATCTATGTATCTATGTATAATTTTCCAGTTTTCTGCAAAACAGCTGTCAGTTGGTATCAGTGGGCCTCAATTCTCATAACATTCTCAAACAACTGGAATTTCAGGATATTCCATCTTTTATTACTAATGAAATACTGGATGCAGGAAATTAGGTTATTTGCCCTTTAGAGTTCATCTGTTCCTGCAGTGTTTCCTGCTTTTATATCATAACCCAGTGTTGTACCTTCCCAACATTATGTATTAGTTATGAATGAACATACCAGTGCTTTAAAGATTTACATCTTTGTAATATACAGATTGTTAAAATAATACCCCCCAAAAGCATATAAAAAACCCCTGTAATATATAATTTAGTCTTGTAATTGTATACTTTCGGTCCTCTTAATACTATACTTCCAGTCCAATAATACTATACTTCTCTGGTCCCCATAATAGTATCATTGGGATCACCAACATGACTACTGTCTAAACCGTATGTAATTTGTTTTGTTTTTTTCTGAGAGAAAGAAGTGTGAACGAGAGCGGGGGAGGAGGTTGCAAGTGAGGAGCGAGGAACAAGACTTGGAGTCTGACTAACTCTGCAGACCACAGAGCCATACAAACGAAAAAAAAATCATTGGCTCTCTTCCTAAACTCATATCAAAAGAGTTCTCACTCACTCCAGCAGGCACAAGTAAGAACTTAAAAATTCCTTGCATCCTTATATTACGAAAAATCAATAGTTTCTGGTGTTTCAAGGCAGAAATTCCATCTTGAGGTTCTGGAGACACAAGAAACTTCTCGAGCTTTGTTCTCAAGCTTTGCTCTCGAGGTTTCTTGTGTCCCCAGAACCTCTCGATGGAATTACAGCCTTGTAATAAACCAGAACCTAGTTATTATTCTAGTTATATCTTATAAAGAGTTCTTACACTGTTCATGTGTGTCCTGAACACAATTCTCCTTTTGCCGGCATGCATCCTGTACATAAAGGTCCAGTGTGTGCCCAACAGATCCAGAAATAAATTGTTTAATACCTTTTATTGGACCAACATAGATGTTACAAAAGAAAACAGTGCTTAAGCTTTCTGACCAATCACATTCTTCCTCAGAAGCTTATGACAGTTGTGTGGAAAATCACACTCTATTAACACCAGGATCATACATGCAAAACCTGAAAGAATTTTCATTGATTTAAGATACTTTTTTTAAACCATAACAGAGGTTTAAGTGCAAGAAACAAGTTTTAGTCAGCTACAGTACCTGACTGCTATGAAACACTCCAAGGTCAAATGTCACAGCTTCAGAAATGCAGATAAGAGCAGAGATGCTTTTATTTTCAAAAGTTGCTCAAGGCATGATATTCATAGCTTCTAGAATGATGACTCCCAGTGTATGTGCAAAGTGTAGGGGTATGCCATTCTTCAGATGCAATATTAAATCAAGGTTCTATCTGCCTTTTCTAGTGGTTGTTCAGGTGCATATTTAAGATTCCTTATCACTTCTCGAGAAGAGTAGCAGAATGTTTCAGTTGCCCTGTCCAAATTCCCCCATTCACAGAAATGCCACCAACAGCTTTCAGTCTGGTTCAGTTTTAGTGGGGTTGCATCTACCCCCTCCCCCCCACTCCTGATGAGGTTGAAATTAGGCAGTATTGTCAAGCTCTCCCTTCCTGAGAATTATGTATAGTTTTTTTAGGCACTAATGCAGTTCTCTGATTTTGTTTAGATGAAATTCTCAATAACTGAATCTGTCTGTTAAAGGATTACAGCATACAAAAAGCAAAATGCACTGAATTTACAGCAAATTATGAACTAAATAATTGCAACATTGGATCTGATACCAAATGGTTTTGAAATACTTGTTTGTTACATTTTTTTAAATAATTTCCTTAGGGTATGATCACATTCCAGACTCGAAAGCATCACTGCACTGATGGTTTTGTTTGTTTGTTTGTTTGTTTGTTTAACAGGTAACTACTCTGGAATACAATTGCTTTTACAGGTATGACCAGAGGTTGAAAAAACATGTATCACAATACATTTAACAACAGACATGAACGTTATAGTACACAAGAAGGAATGCATATTCCACATCTAGTCAGTTAAAAATACATTTAAAATGTTTACCTTTGAACAATTCTTTAAAATACAATACAGTACTAAAGTACTTGAGAATGAATTATAACTTGATAAACACCAGATCTGTAATGGTATTTCATTCCAAGTGACAGATGCAACATAAGCAAAGGTACGCTGCCCGAATGATGTGAGCATCACAGGAATACTTAAAAGAGTATGATCATTTAATGATCGAGAGCTGTAATTAGGTTTGCAGTCTTCCAATCAGTTACTCAAAGTGGGAGGGGTACCCATCTTCTTAATCCTTTATGTAAACCTAAACATCAATAGCTTAAAAGACACAGTGATAGGTAGCCATCTCAGTTTCTTAAGAACATTACAGTGATGCAAATTATTTGGTGCAAGCAATGCAAATTTTTCTACCTTTTGTATCAAAGCTGACTTCTGAGATAAAGTGCTTAACGGGACATTGTCAGTTATTATTGATACATAATTTACTATAGGCAAAAGACCCTGACTGGCAATGGTCAGTCTGGATTCTGTAGTTAAGTAGCTGCATAGTAATGCACGTTTAGAATTCATTTTAGCCAGTGTGGTTTGTATGTAGGGCTGAAACTCAAAATAGGGTCCAATGTAATTCCCAAATACTTAATATTGGGAATGTTTTCATGGAACGTGCCATCTTGTAATGCAACCTGAAGACTGTGACCATTATTCTTCAGTCTGGCAGGGGTTCCAAATACCATAATTTTAGCTTTTACTTTGTTTAATACCAAGTCATTATTTCTCAGCCATTTTTGCATAGAACATAATTCTTTTGCTAAAATCCCATTTACTTCATTTGATGACAAGCAATGGGAATCGATCACAGCATCATCTGCATACAAGATTAATTATGCACCTTTGATGACTGTTGTCATTGAATCAAAAAGAAAGAAAGAAAATAACATGGGTCCTAATATGGAGTCTTGTGGGGCTCCACATTTTACGCTAGCCTGATCTGAAATACAGTCCCTGTATTTAACAGCCTGGTACCTTCCTATTAAGTAGTCAGTGAACCTCCCCAACACTGGTTTCCCAGTGCCAGGTGTTTTACTTTCTTGATTTAAAGGGTATGATCAACCAAGTTGAATGCCTTGGTCAAGTCCATGAATGCGGCACCAGTCAGCCATCCTTTTCCCGTGCCTTCATGGACTGTGCTCGTGAACTCTACCAAGGCAGCCTCTGTCCCATGCCGTCTCCTAAATCCATGCTGATTTTGTGATAAGAGGCCATGAGTTTTCACATATTCAATGAGCTGATTATAGACCGCCTTTTCTTTTATTTTTTAGAGAGACAACAGGATGGAAATTGGTCTATAATTACTAAATTCACTGAGGAAACCTGATTTATGTATGGGTACAACAAATGAATACTTCCACAGGTTTAGTTCTTCACACAAAGAGAGTGATAAATTAAAAATTACACTACTTGGATAGGCTATCTGGACTGAAACCAACCTCAATAACTTTGGAGTCAGGTTGTCAGATGCACTAGATTTGTCTGATTTTATTGCATTTAACAATTTAAGTACTTTGTGCCTTGTGATGGCTGTCAAGTAGAAACGTTGTCTACCCATGGGCTTGTCAGAATCTATGTCTAATAGACAACCCTTGAAATATTTTTGATAAGTGTCTAAGTTGGTGAATATTTTATTAAATTAATTTGCCATGGATAGGGGACACGTAATTATTTTGTCTCCCTTCTTCATTACCATACCTACTTGTGGTGAGGGATTAATAAACAACAAGGCACTGGAGGTTCAGGATGCCAATGCAATATTCAATATTATAAAATGGGCTAAATAAATCCAAGTCTCTGATTGGCTACTACATCATCTGAGCCGTGTTCTTATCAGATGATATAGTAGCCAACCGGGACTACTGCCCACCAACATGCCCCATCACAGCAACAAATCAGTGTCCTCTGCCAAGCATAAACACAAATGCTGCCTGGCAGAGCTCATACTAAGTGACAACCACTGCACCGAAAGAGAGTGCTACCCCTGTCCCAAACTGCCAACAAAAACAACAGCCCCCCCCCCCATTTTCTACACCAAAAAAAATGAACAGACTTGGTGTCTTTTTATTTTTTTTTCCTTTCTGTTTGTCCCTGGCCATTACAGATAGATCTGTTGATCCCTTCCAGCATTTAAAATCACTGACCGCTAATGGTGAACCCGACCTCAGCTGCACGAGAACCATACTCTCCATTTTCACATTCACTCCTCATCACCATAACTGGACACAATACAACACAACTTTTTTTTCAAACATGCCATTTCACAACATTTCAGTTTCCATCAAAACAGCCACACAGTTAAAACTGAGCATTATGGAGCCCGCTAAACCAGGAAGTAAAAATTGAGCAGTACGGCGGCTGCTACATGACACACTTGGTGATGCACTTACTCGCTCCCAGAAAATTCACCCCACAACAAACAGTATTATATGTAGCTTTTAAAAAAAAAAAGAATAACACTCCTGACAACGAACACACTCGCTCGAACTAAAACGACACACTGGTGCACAGAATGCTCACTGTACAACAACCACAAATGTAATTCAAATCATGGTGTGTCATCTCACAATACAGTATGATGACACAATAAAATAAAAATCACAAAAATAAATAATTTCATCAATACCTCTCTTTCTCTGTCTGGGGCAGACAGCACCCTGTACTGACCATCAAGAATTGCCAGTGCAGGACTATTTTTTGACTGCTTCACTCTTAAACCTCAATTTACATGTTTTTGCAAATTTTTTTTCTTCTTCTTTTATTATGAACTAGTTACTTTCCAGCCCATTTTATAAATGCAGTAACACAGTCCAAGGTGTGGGTTATTGCTTGCATAATCCAACTTGGGTCATCCCAAAGTATGACTCCTTCCACATGAAACAATAGCAAAAAAGAACGAACTGTACGGTAGTAAAATTTCTTTGTGTCTTTATTTTTAATTCCACACATATGTTTGTGTGGAATTAAAAATAAAGACTTAAAGAAATTTTACTACAGTGGAGTTTGTCCTTTTTTGCTATTGCTTCATGTACTGGGATTAACAAGACCATTAAAGAGGACAGGAAATGTGTGCTAATTGGCAGCTGTTTATAAAGCTCTTATTCTCAGAAATGATATGCATTCCCTTAAAATATCCATAGTTAACTGTACCCGAATAAAAAGTGATACCGCAACCTGTATTTCACATTGTTTTGTTTTTATGGACAGCATTCTGTTACAGTTCTAATCATGGAACCAGTAATCTAGAGTTTTTACTATGCTATGATTTGTGTACAGAATGCTAATTATGAGCTGTTGGCCTATCAGAACTATGCTTACAGTTCCATTCACAAACTGTGACATAGATAAAACTCCAAATTACTGGTTCTAATAGGAGAACTGTGACAGAACACTGCCCATAAAAACCAAAAAATGCAAAATATAATTTTTCAAGCATAGTAAAATATGGATAATTTAGGGGAATGCATATTATTTCTGAGAATAAGAACTTTATAATCAGCTGCCAATTAAAAATAATCTCCTGTCCTCTTTAATAGTCTTCCCAAACTTTTTAGTATCTGCTAAACCCTCAATTGCTGTTTTTTCAGATATTCCCCCTTCGCCAATTGTATTTTAATTTTAAAGTTATTTCTCAGATGCCAATAATGTTGAAATTTGTCACTGTCTCATTTTGCTTATAATGTAACCATGCTTTATCTTGTTCCTTCATCAATTTAAAGAGAGGAGGGGTTATGCACCTAGATTCCCTACCACTAATATGCCTTCTGATGTAAGGGGCATGTAAATCCATTACTCTTGTAAACTTGTGAATAAAATATTCCAATGCACAGTTTATATCTGGAATCAACCTAAAGTAAAAACAATCCACATCCTTAAGGCTCCTCCAAATTGGTGATATATTGAATCCAGAAAAAATACTGAATACAGACAATTTAGGTTTACTTTTCCTATTACTTAAGTGTTTCCATATATAAAAAATTGGATGATGATCACTCAGTGAGTCTGCAATCAACCCACATTTAAGGATATGATTTGGCATATTAGTTAATACTCAGTCAAGGACTGTGTGCCATAGTTTTCAAGTTCAGCCTAGAAGGAAGTTTAATTAGTTGCTTCAGATTTGTGTGTACAAGAGTGCTATTAAGTTTAGGAATCTCAGCCCCAGACCAGTCTGAATTAAAATCTTCGAACACTATGATCTCATCTCACCCACAGTGTTATGAGCTAGCAGATTAGAAAACTCCTGCAGCCCTTCATTGTTAGTCTTTGGTGGAATGTAAACTCAGCAAATCATCCAGTTTTTAACTTCACCCAATTTAAGTTGAATAGCCAAAAGTTCACAGGAAACTGTAGTGGTGTTGGTGGGGGTGGGAGGGGGGCTGGTTATACATCTTTCTTTTATGACAAATATGTTTTGTAACGTAGAACATAACTACACCTCCCCTCCATTTGGTTTTGACTGTATACGCTGTAAAACAGCATGTGGTAAGTGACTTTAAATTGTTCTGTATAAATGACCAATGTCTACTAGGTGGCGGCTTTACCTTGAGAAAGACTCTGCTGTTTAGGTGCAAAATACTGGCATACATTTTGTGGTATCTCTGCTTTTTAATCAGGTATAGCCTAAAATAAAATTTATGAATATTAATAAGACCAACATGTGGTCTCATTATTCAGTATGGTGTCGATGCTTTCTGGCAGTTGTCCAGTTTTGTATAGCTGAGCTATTGCTGAGGTGAGGAGTTGAAATGCTGCTGGTGTTCCAGTCCCTGCTCCACATCACCTGCAGTGTTTCAAGGATTTTCTTTTTAATTTGAAATGTGTTGACAGGAAGAGGCACTCTGAGTTGGAGCTTGTTTCCAGGTGCAACCCGTGGATGGGGGAGGGTAACAAGCTATACAGCAAACAGAAAGTGATAAACACAGGATACAATATCGAATAACGTGACAAGTGAATGTACAGTACAGAATATCGATGATGCACAGTACAACATTTACAAACTTTCAAGAATTTACAATGGCATAAAAGTGTCACACGTGGTGCAAGAACACAGAACATCAGCAGGCACAAGGTACAACAATTTGCAAAATTATAAAAATGTACTCTGTTAATGGTAATTAATCACTGAATCATTTGATCAGTGAAAACATTAGAATAGTGACATAAATATGTAAAAATGTAGTGTGACTAGTAATAAATCACTAAAGTAGTGGAACAGTGTAAATGGTGCAGTGCTGGTGACCAGGGAAAAGTAATGTGCCAGCACAAACTGGTGTGAGTGGCTAGCTGTAGGAGCAGGGTAGGAAGAGTTGAGTCAGTAAGAGAAACTTACGAGAGGAAACTGAGGACAAGAGATGACTAAGGGAGAGGAAGCTCACTCCAGAGTGGAAAAACAGAAAGAAATGGAAGACAGGCCCAGGGGCGTAGCTACAAAGGTGCAAGGGGTGCAGAGGCACCCGGGCCTACAAGGTTTGAGGGACCCAAATCATTATTTTGATGTTTATTGAAAACTTGGGAGGGGCCCTGTAACATTGCCTTGCACTCAGACCCTCTGGGAATTTGCTACGCTACTGGACAGGCCAGCCTGGTGGCTTGCAGGGCTAAGACACTGAATGCCTGACCTCCTGCCATGTCGGCAGCCCATGTTTGGGGAGGAGTATCAGTTACCGGAGGACATCGGGGTGGGAGAGGATTCAACTTCCCAGGGACTGATCTCCACTCCTGGTGAGGGATAGCCAGCTGACTCAGCCTTTGACTGTTACCGGGTGAAAGCCCAATGGTCGTGCAGGCAAATGAGGGTCTCAGGGGAGGGACTGCAGTTCCACAGGATGTATGCACCTCCATGTGCATGTTCTGATGTGTTGCCACAGTAGGGGCACCTGGGAGAAAACAGAAAAAGAGACCCAAATGTGGACTGCTGCTCTGCACTCCACCCCGGACCCATGCCACCATCTGGATGCCTGGAGCAACTCTGGATCTTAGACCTGGGGGAAGGATGGCCCTCCCCATCTAACCCCACAAAAAAGGGGACAGTACGGGGAACTTGCTCCAGGTTTGTCCAGCTGGGGGAGGTGCGTGCTGGCTGGTAGGAGGTGCAGACAGATGTAGGGTTCCCTGGAGGAGTAAAATGTTATATAAAAAAAAAGAAAAGGAAAACTGACCAGTAGAGGATTTGCAGTGAGGGATATGGAAAGGGTGAGTGTAGGAAGACGAAGAGAATAAGATAACAGGATGGACTGGTGTAATGGTTTGGTTGGGAGCCAAAAAAGGGAGGGAGATTGTATTTAAAGGGCACCTAACCAGGGCATCATTTGTAAATTGAAACTGGGAATTCTGAAAACATAGAGCTGTAGGCTAAACCCTTATCAGTGTTATTTACCCTACTGCCATTTGTTAGCCTAACAATTCCTCCACCTCTCTTTTTTCATTTTTCCCTAATACATCTAAATAACTGTTTTTCCTCTCCCTTGACCCACTCCACAATATGCAGTTCTGTGTCTACCTTCACTTCTCTAACCACCCTCTTGATTTTGTTCCCATTTGGTACTCTCCCCGTTCTTCATTGTCCGGTGAAGGCCTTCTTTTTGTCTGCCACTGCTTTCCTGACCTGTCCAGAGAACCATATTGGTTTCTTGTACCAGTTTTTTGATAACTATTATTATTCAAGACTTTGTTGCCTCAAGAATGGCCCTGTTGATTCCCCCCATCTTTCCTCCATGTCCCTGATGCCATCCACTCTGATTAACTTGTCCCAGACCAGCTCCCTCATCCAACTGAAGGTTGTCCTTCTGAAATCTAGGACTTCAGCATTTGATGAGAGCCTAATTATCACAAGTGCCACGTTGAACCATATAAAATTATGGACAAGCGGGTACTGGAGGTGGTAGGCAGAGGGTTGCCTCTAGATTTTGTGGCTCTCTTGCCTTACTGACTCCATGCTCCACAGGAGTCCTTGGCATTGCAGGATATACTCTCCACCCTCAGCGAGGACATTTCTAAGCTCCTTGCGAAAGGGGCAAAAGCACGTGTCCCAGATGCTCTAACAGGTCAGGAGTACATGTCCAGGTACTGTACTTCCTGGTCCCAAAACAGATGGGGGGCTGGTGCCCCATACTGGATCTGCAGAATTTTCTCAGAAGGGAATTGGACAGGTCCACACAGCATTTCTGTACATAATAATGTGTTAATTCCATTACTATCCTGGCACTGAGGAACGGAAACCTCTGGGAGGCCAAGGTTCTGTGTAGCTGATCCATCCTCCCAAGCATGCTACATAAGGAATAATATATGGGTGACCATATACAACAAGCCTGTGTTTCCATTAAGGGGTAGACACAACAGTACATGGACCTCAAGAGCAAAGCTCGAGATGAGGTCCGTGCTGTCATCTCAACCCTGAGATGGAAACACAAGGCGAATTGTGTATGATCACCCATATTTTCTATTTTGATAGCATATAGATTTATACAGGGAAGTAGCGAGCAGGAAGCTGCAAGCGTCACTGAGTGCCAGTACAAAGAGGGAGTCCTCAGTGAAAATGATAGTGGACTGGCAGGTGGGAGTCAGTGCAAGCAGTGACAGTGGTGTACTTGGAAACATAGAAACACAGAATCTGATGACAGATAAGGACCACTTGGCCCACCTAGTCCACTCTTTACCCTACCTAACGTATAAGCTGCAGATCCTAGTTAACCAACAGCCTACTTTCTCCTACCCCCCACTAGAATTGCCTTATGTCTGCCCCATGCATTCTTGAATTCCCCACTGTTTTTGACTCTACGACCTCCTTATGCAGGCTGTTCCATGCATCTACAACCTTCTCTGTGAAGAAATACTTCCTCACATTACCTCTGCACTGTCCCCCCTCTATCTTCAAATTGTGTCCCCTTGTTCTTGCACATATCTTTTTCTGAAAAGATGCTACCCTCTTGGATTTTGTTGATTCTCTTGAGGTATTTTAAAGTTTCTATCATGTCCCCCCTCTCCCTCCTTTCCTTGAGGCTATACATCTTAGCTCCTTTAGTGTTTCTTCATATGTCTTCTGGTGCAGACCCTGCACCATTTTGGTTGCCCTCCTCTGGACAGCCTCCACCCTGTCTATGTCTTTGCAGAGATGGGGTCTCCAGAATTGTACACAGTACTCCAGATGTGGTCTTACCAACTATCTTTACAGAGGGCCAACAACTTCCTGTTTTCTACTGGTGATGCCTCTCCTTATGCATCCCAGTATCCCCCAGCCCTCCTTACTGCCTTCTTACATCACTGGTCCACCTTTAGGTCATCTGATATGACTACCCCCAGGTCCCTTTCCATTTTTGTTGTTGTCAGTATCTCACCCCCCATTGTGTACTCTTCCCCTTGGTTTTTGTTTCCCAGGTGCATTATTTTGCATTTCTTTGCATTGAATCTAAGCTGCCATACATTTGACCATCCCCCCAACCTTGCCAAGTTCCTTTTCATCCTTTCCACCCCACATTGTGTATCAACCCTGTTGCAGATCTTTGTGTCATATGCAAAGAGACATACTTTTTATTCCGGTCCCTCTGCAATGTCATGTATAAAGACATTAAAAAGGACTAGCCCCCAGTACTGAACCCTGTGGTACCCCACTAGTAACCCTCCTTTCTTCACAGTGGTTTCCATTTACTATTATCCTCTGTGTCCTGTTGTCCAGCAAGTGTTTTACCCAGGCTACCACTCTGTGACCCACTCCCAGGCTGGCTAATTTATTTATTACTCTTTTGAGCAGAACTGTGTCAAATGCTTTGCTAAAGTCTAGGTAGGCCATGTCCACAGCCCCTCCCTGGTCTACTACTTTGGTCACCCAGTCAAAGAAATCAATTAGATTTATCTGACATGACCTTCCCGCTGTGAATCAATGCCGCCTTGGGTCCTGTGCCCCACTGGCCTGTAGGTACTCAACAATTCTTTCCTTCACAAATTATTCCATCATTTTCCCTACCACCGAAGTCAAACTGACAGGTCTGTAGTTTCCTGCCTCTGTCTTGCTCCCACTTTTGTGAAGGGGAATCACATTCACCCTCCTCCAGTTCTCAGGTACCACACCATCCTCCCATGGTTTATTTAAAAGGGTAGTCAATGGTGTTACTAGTTCTTCCCTTAGTTCTTTTAGAATTCTGGGGTGACTCCCATCAGGCCCCATTGCTTTATCTACCTTCAGTTTTAAGAGTTCTTTCAGAACCCTTTCTACTGTGAAAGGACTAATATCAACCCCCTATCTGGAGAGCTTCTATTGACTGGATTAGGTATCTCCCCCTGCTCTTCCATTGTGAATTCTGAGCAGAAGTATTCTTTCAGTATCCCTGCTTTTTCAATGTCACTCTCTGCCCAACCACCTTCCTCTTTATTCAGCCTCAGTATCCCTGCCTTAGTCTTTCTTTGCTCCCTAATATACCTATAAAGGTTTTATCCCCCTTCTTAACAAAGTTGGCTATCTTTTCCTTGGTTTGGATCTTTGCCCTTCTGACTTTCATCCCCTCTTCCTTCTGCTTTAACTAGTACAGTTCTCTGTCCTGCTCCTTCTGTGTTTCCTTATACTTCCTGAATGCTATCTTTTTCTCCATAACCTTCCCCGCCACTTCTTGTGAGAACCATAGTGTTGTTTGCTTTCATTTTGATTTGTTTATTTGCTTCACAAAATAGACTTGTTGCCTCTGTGATGGTGGTTTTGATGTTTCCCCAGTGTTGCTCCACTCCACCTTCTTGCCTGTTTGCTAGTGCTTTTCTAAGGCACTCTCCCATTTTGACAAAATCAGCCCTCCTAAAGTCCAGTACCTTCACTTTTGTATGACTTGACTTTACAGCTAAGTTTATTATGAACCATACTGTTTGGTGGTCGCTTGTTCCCAGATGGCTACCCACTTCAAGATCGGAGATCCTGTCTCCATCCCCCATTTGAGAGTACCAGGTCTAAGTCTGTTCCCTCCTGAGTGGCTTCCAAAACTAGCTGTCTGAGGCATGCTCCCTGTAGGGCATCAAGAATGGCCCTGCTCTTGGATGCGGCTGCAGCAAAGGTGCGCCAGTTGACATCTGGCACATTCAGGTCCCCCATCAGCAATATCTCCACTTTCTCTGCCATCCTAAGGATGCCTTCTATCCTTTATTGTCCAATTTCATCCCCCTGAGACAGGGGGTCTGTATATAACCCCTGTGCAGATTGTGGTGCAATTTCCAGTCTACAGGGTGACCCACAGTGCCACCTCTCCTCCCTGTTTACCCTTTAGTTTTGTTGCTTTTATCCCTTCCCTTACATAGAGAGCTACTCCTCCTCCTCCTCCTCCTTTTCTTCCCTCCCTGTCCCACCTGTAGATTGTGTACCCTGGTATGTTGACATCCCAGTCATGGTTCTCTCTGTACCATGTTTCTGTGACTGGCATGATATCCAGGCATCCCTCTTCCATCATGGCCACCATTTCGGGGAGCTTTTTACCTAGACTACGGGCATTGGTACTCATTACCCTCCATTTTTTTCTTATGACCTTATTTCTTTTTGCCCCATCCCTGTGCTTACTGCCTTTGTCTTTTTCTCCATTTACCCCTGCCCTTCCCCCTATTGACTGTTCTGTCTTGGTGTTTATCTCACTAACTGCCCTGATATTTTGGAGGGAGGGCTAGGATTTCCCTTCTCCTTTTCAGTGCCTCCCCCCTTGGCTAATTTAAATGCTTACCAATGAAGCATTTAAGCCTATCACCTAGGATCCTGGCTTCCCTCCTGGATAGATGCAGACCATCATGCCAGTATAGGCCTGCATCCCTCCAGGTGGAGCCCTAGTCCCCAGTGAAGCCAAATCCCTGAGTGTTGATTGAATGTGCACAACAACATCTTTGGAACATGTACAACAACTTTTCAACTATGCACAACAACATTTTTGGGAGCCACTGAATTCCACACACAGTAAGCCCTGGCCAGCGATACACGATATTGTTGGTCAGTATTTTGAAAAAGGTTTTCCCACAGCCAATCTGAATGCAGAGCTACTGTCCCATTATTCTGCTATGACCAGGCAGTAGGCTCAATAATGGGAATGTATGCTAGTCCCAGAACTGTGATTAGCTACCACCTACAAACTGCTCTTCAGTGCCAGCATTCTGTCATTTACCCATATGGTAAAACCATAGAAACACAGAAATGTAGAATTTGATGGGAGATAAGGATCACTTGGTCCACCTAGTTTGCACATTTTTCCCTATCTACTGTATTACTGCAGACCTTATTTGATCTCTGGCTCTACCACCCCGCCCTTGCCTTACCTTACCCCACCACCTCCTGTTCCAGGCATCCACCACCCTCTCAGTGAAGAAGTACTTCCCCACATCCCCTCTGAGTCTACCATTCAGAGAATGACCCCTTGTTCTTGAGCATCTTTTTTTCTGAAAAATGCTTCCCTCTTGTGCTTTATTTATACCCATGAGGTATTTGAAAGTCTCTGTCATATCCCCCCCTCTGCATCCTTTAAGCCAGGAAGCATCACTGGGCTGCTCACTTTAACTTCTCCAAACATTTCTTCAAATTAATTGTTTTCCAATAAAGACATTTTCAGTATAAAACTATTATAGCTATAGTGGTGGATATAAACTCTGCATAATAACTGTATCGGAGACCGCATTAAACCATTTGTTAATTGGACAATTCCTTGTTTTAATCCTAGCAGCAAAAGGTTAAAGGATGGCAGAAGGCTCAGCTGTACAGATGCTGTCCTCTTGAATGGAACCATATGTACCCAGTTTTCCTCCCCACCACTCTTGATGATTGGGGTCAACATGGCCACACCCTTCTTCCAGCAGGAAGGGTGGGCAGGCATGTGCTTTTATGGCTGATGCCAGTAATGCTTCTGGGTTGGCAGGTACTGCAGGCACAAATGCAAGTTATAGAATAGGGATCCCACTGGATCACAGCATGGAACACAACACAGTACAAGTTTTATAAAGTCCTTCCTAAAAAACGTATTAAAAAAACATTTTAATTTGCTAACAAAACTCAAGGCACCTACTCCCCCTCACTTTTATCTCTTGTGTTGCCACCCTCCCCCTCCAATTTAGCTGGCCTCTGTACTATAATCTTTATATGTGCTTACAGTCTTACCTTGCTTTCACTCTAGGCCGAGCCCTAAGGGGCTCCTCCGCTGAGATTGTGGCTCTGGCACTGCTTTTAGCTGGCCCCATCCTCCTCACCAATCTGCCCGCTGCCCAGCTGCTGCTCAGGTACACTTTGTCTACACTAGGACCACTCAGCTTGTAATTTGATAGGTCCTTCTACGGCTGTTTCTAGTCCCCTTTTGGTTGCTACAGGCCCCCTTCTGCTCCGCTGTTGGATTCAGCTCTACCCTGTATTTCTAGGGCTTGGCACTCCTACTGATGCCATTTACTGTATCTTCAGTGCCATTTTCCCATTAGCAAGTTATACTGTGCTGCCACTAGAGGGACATAATCTTTATCTAAAGCAATCCCTGCCTGTTGTTCATATAGATACCTTACTAAACTACAGCTCCCCCTACATCTGACCAGTCCTCTCCTCCGCACTCCCTGCTTAGAAATTTTTTAATCATCCTGTTCCTAAATTAATTAATTATTCACTAGTGTTGCTGCCTTTATCAACAATGCATCCCCTACTCTCCTCTACTCTCTCCTCTCTCCCACTTGTTCTGCTCATATCCCTCTCTTTACCACATCCGCTTGCTCTCTACTCACCTATTCCCAATAACTCTCCCAACCCCATCAGTTACTATCTCCAATCCCCTACCCAAATCCATGCTATCACTCCCTCCCCGCCGTTTGAAATATGGTCTCAGTCTACCTCTATTCCTCATGCGGCCGTGATAATGGTGCAGTTCTCCACCTTCATCTGACTCAATCATCCACTCCCTTCTCAAAACTGCCCACCTTCCTCGCCAGCCCTTCAAAATCCCCTAAGCTTCACTTTCTCATACTCGCCCTTCTCTTTCTGTAAGCCGGGGATATTCACCCCAACCCAGGCCCTATAGTCTCTTGCTCCTCTGGTGCTTCCTCTACTACCTCCCCTCACTCTTTTCTCTCAGCCCTCCCAAAGGGCTTAAAGATTCTACATCTTAACACCCACAGCAGCTTGTTGCAAAAAATAGACCAGATTCATACCATGGTGTGCACTCTAAAACCAGACATTCTAATTATCTCAGAAACTTGGCTAAAGAGAACTATCCCCAACCATTCAGTCTCCACTCCTGGCTACTCACTACTAAGGCAAGACTGTGCTGACAGAGGAGGTGGTGGTGTGGCCATTTATGTCCTAGCCTCCATCCAATATTCCATTGTGTTATGTTGTATCCATGACACTCCAGGCATTACCTCATGGGTTCCCAAACCACCTGATAGGCTAGTGATGCACATGTGACCCAGATCAAATTTTGCAGCATACCTAGGTTTCAGGAGTCCCTGTTCTCCAGTTCAACCTTTGCATCTGAAGAGGCTACAAACACTCCAGGAGTCCCTGTGTAATCAATTACCTAAAGGTAGACCAAAGCCTTTGCAATAAGTGTGTGGCTCCCACAGCAGTTCATTTTAATCATTTAGTGCTTTTAACTGGAAGCTTTAATAAAAGTGGTGTTGATTTAAGTGGCTTGAACTGGAATAATAGCTAACATTTGTTAGGTTTTTCTTGGCTGGAATAATTGATGCACCTCAACTGTTGCTGTTGATTTAAGTGTGCCTTATTAAGGGCTGAGAGAGAGAGAGAATGAGAAAGACAGATGTTTTGTTGAATTTATTGGCATCTGAGCTGTTTTATTTTGTAATATACTGAAACACCTATAAGCAGTAGCTCTTAGCAACACTGTAGTCCTCTTTCACACCTGTGTAGCTCTGTGAGATTGGACAAGAAAATTAGAGCTTAGTTTGAAACAAATTGTGTTACATTTGAGAAAAGAACTGTGTCAAAGAAAGAAAAGTGTTTGCTCGATCCTTACGAGAGCTGTTTGCAAGTGCATACTCTGGTATACTGTTTAAATTTCACACTCTGGTGCCCGCTACGCTGCTGGTGGTCTTCCCTCCCAAGCAGGGCCCACTATGCAAGTGCTACTAGCGTATCTGCAGTGTTTCTGTTCTGTGACTTATCGTGGCTACTCACTGCATGGTCTGACACCAGATCCGTGGCCTTCCCCTTTCAAGCGGAACCCACGCAGTCAGTCCTGCACTACCATTGAGTCAGCAGGTAGCTCTGGACGTGGAGTTGGCTCCCACTTGCAGTCCCTAGTTGAACAACTGCTGCAAGGAGCTTAAAACCAATAGGTTGGGGCACAGAGTTTTACAATTTACATGGAGCACTCAGGATGCATGTTTTGGTGTACAGAATTCGCGATTAGCTTGTGCATGCAGTCCCTAGCCCAGCGACTGCTGCAAGAAGCATTAGGGGTGCAATTTGTTATTGAATCTATGATTTTCTGACCCATCCATGCCAGGCACCACGTGGCAGTACAACCAGGGCCTGGAACCATGGATTGTGTTGATCCACTGCATGACTTCGGCCGTCATTTCACTGGGACAACTCCCAAAAAACTTCAGCCGCCATTCTAGGTGAGGCCTATTCCCTCGTGGCATGGCTACCTTTTTAAGGCAGCTCGACCACCATTTTGGATTGAGGCCCCTAACCCTTGGGGCTGAGCCACCATTTTAGGCACTGAGGTTCATCCTCACTGTTCACATGTGAGGTGATGTACTGGGCATTAATATGGCATGCTTAGCATTTCGGCCCCTCTGCCAATACTTAAAACACATATGTTGTTTACTATGCATGGGTTTTCCCTTTTATTTTATAGAGGAAGAAAAGTAAGTTCAATGGTGTGGTTCTGTAGGATTCTTTCTTATTTTGCAGCGTTTTGAACTGTACTGCAGGAGGCTGTTGTGCTAGAGGAGGTACAGTGAATCACTTGTAATATATGTTGAACTGCGGGTTGCCATGCATCATTATATTTTGCATGTAAGGTGCTAGTTGGTGCAATCCTGCAGACAGATGCTGAGGTTTTTGTTGAGGCTGCTGATTTTCTTTGCTGGTGGGAGTTTCTGTAGGGTTTTCGTTGTTGTTTTGTGGCACTCCCACTGGCAGTTTGAAGACGGTTGAGGTTGAGGGTTGAACAGAGATTTGGACAGTGCTTCCGATTTCCTCATCAGTGCCTGATGGAAAGTATTTTTTTTGCTCTGAGGCACTGTGGATGGGGTTAGTGTTCATGTTTATCTGTGCAAGCAACATCAACTTGTTGCATGTTTTGCTGTTCTGGTTCCACTGAAGTGGTGTCGGCAAGCTCAGGTTGGAGCTCTACGGAGGTACACTGTGTGGTTGGTGGTTCTTCAGCAATGCTGCCCTTTGCTGAAATGGCGGTCATTTGAATTTTAGGAAAACTAGCTGGTTCACATGCTGTTTCATGGTGTGAGGTACTGGTACCAGTTAGGATATTTGCCGAGCTTTGTCTTGAAGTATAGGTGCCCAGTATGATTTCAGGCTAACCTCGGATTTGTGGCCTGTCACAGCCATGATCTCTCGTGAATTGAGCCCCGCTGAGGATAGCATTTGAACTACAGTGGATCTTAGGCAGTTGTTCGTGTACGGGCGAGAAAGCCCTGCTTCTGTAGACAGCCAAGGCATTAAAGAAGACAGATAATTGAGTCCCATTGCTTCTCTAGAATACCATGTGCGTTGTTTATCTAGTATGTGTTGTGAAGCTGTTTTGGGATGTAAGAAAAATGCAGTGCCATCTGGTGGGCATTTGCTGAGGTATTTTTTAAATGAAAGGACAGGGCACAGAGGGTCATTTGGTTGGGCAAAACAAACCCTCTTAAGGCTGCTTGATTTATTTCTCTGTAATCTTTGTGATTTTTGCTGTCTGGATTGTGTTTTAGACTAATATATTCAATACCATTTTCATCTCTTTTAATCTGAAAAGAGTCTTTTTTAAGTTCTCTTTGCCCTTCCCTTCCTCTGCGAGCTATGAATATTTGCAGGTCGAACCAAACCTTTTTTACTAGTCCTGAAGCAGTGTCTGGTGATAATGCTGCAGAGTGTTTTAACTTTTTAAAGTCTGTTTCTGTAAGATACTCATGATGTTGGGTACAATCTTTCCCTTAACATACTAACATACTATTTGCCAGCAGATTAGGCCTTACGGTCTATCGAGTCTGCTCGAACCTAGATCCTTAGTTGGGTGCCGAGATCCTCCCATCCCTTGTTCTCTAGAAACCCCTATCATCCATCCATCCCCTTCTTGTCTATATTTTTTTATAACAAATACAAAGACATTGTTTGCTGACTGGAAACTTGGGTCTGTTACTATGTTGATTTTTCTAGACAAAGGCAAGGAATTTAAATGTCTATTTAATCCTGCTCTTAAACCAATGAAGCTAGAAACCCCATACTTTTCACCAGATGAGTTTCTCACAGTAGCATAGAATTCTCTCAGGGTACTGTTTCATTTGTCTGCATTTACTGTCTTAAAGTCTAGGTCTGTTTGCTTTTCAGCCAACCAGTCTGTGAATACTTTTGTTGCCCAGAAAGTTTGCTTTTTTATATTTTTCTCAGCCCTGTCTTCTTCTATGCTGTTTCTGTGGGATGAAGACTGGCATGTCTACTCACTGTTTGATCAGCTGGGTGCTGTGGTAGCTGCACAGGAAAGTCTTCTTCTATTTCCTTGAAAATGTCATCATTGTACCAGTCATCTGTGGCTAAGATTGATTTAAGGTCTTTTGATGTTTTTTTTATTTATTTATTTATTTAATGCATAATCAGAATTACAATCCTTTTAGTCATAGACTCTTCTGCAAAGGCTCCACGTCATTTACAGGGGGCAGAGGGAGAACAAAGTACAAGGATGACAGATGGAACGAGCAATTATATACAGGTTTCAGTACAGACAGTATTTATACAATGGCTCCACGGTGGTTACATGGGGTGGAGAGTCACAAGACAGTATAAAACAATAAAAGAAGCAAATTTTATATACGCTTAGATTTTTACAGGTTACAGAATTGACATGGCAGTTGGGAGACGTTTTGAAAGCATTTCGGAGGCATACATGTGAGCCCAAGACAGAGCTAATGCAGAGGGTGGTTCATAGGGTCTAGGAAGTCCCAGAGTCAGTTAAGGGGATGAGGGAGGAGAGTGAGCAGGCCTTATTGGCATTCACATTTAGCATTTTCAAAGAGGTGTGTTCAGAGGCCAGTTTTGAAAAGTGAGATGCTGTGGGTCTGGGAGAGAGTAGGGGGTAGGGTGTTGAGCCATTTGGAGGCATGGTCGCTGAAGAATCTCTGCCCTAGTGACATTCGACATGGGGGACCATGAAGGATGAGGTAGCTGACAGTCTGGTAATCTGCCTGTGAGGGGCCCAGCTGACGATGGGGAGTAGACCGGCTGGAGTAAGCTGGAGGTGGATCTTTTTTGCTAAAATGCAAGTTTGATATTTGAGTCTTTGATGGAAATTAAGCCAACCAGTTAGTGTGTACAGATCGCAGGTGTGGGTGAGTCTGTCACAGCCAGTAACGAGGCAGCAGGCTTTATTAAGCACTGTGATTATGCTACTTAGGGTGGAGTTGTCAGCAGTGCTGTAGATAACAATCCTGTAATCGATAAGTGAGAGGATGGAGGAGGTGACAGATATCTGCATGGCATGGGCAGGCAGGCTGTTCTTGATCCTGTAGAGGGTACCAATTCTGGAGTTGATCGCTGACAAGAGGAGGCGTACGTGTCTGTGGTAGGAAAGGGAGGTATCTAAGGTGACACCCAGGTATTTAAAATGAGTAACATGTTCCAGATGGGTGCCATCCAAGTTTGTAATATGGAGTGTCATCTGGCTGTGTGGGCTTTGGCAATGTGCAAAGGTCATGGACTTAGTTTTGGAATAGTTAATGATCAGGTGGTGATCAGCGAACCAGTTCTCCAGCTCCTTGAAAAAACCTTGAAGGGTGAGCTGGAGGGTGTCTGGTTGTGGGTGTCACCAGTAAAGAACAGCATCATCAGCATAAAGCAAGAGATGACTGCTGCAAGCTTTGGGGAGTGAGTTAAGGAAGAGTGTAAAAAGCAGTGGGCCCAGAATTGACCCCTGTGGAACTCCAGAGCAAACAGATTTGGGGGTGGAGATGGTGGAGTTGATTCTTACTTGCTGAGAGCGACCCGAGAGGTAGTCCTTGAACCAGGCCAAGACCTCAGAGGCCACATTTAGTTGTGGCAGGACTTGGATGAGTAGATCGTGATTGACCATGTCAAATGCCTTTGTTAAGTCAACATAGATGGCCCCGGCAATGAACCCTTGGTCTAGGGCCCATGGATGAACGTTTTTAGTTCAGTGAGGGCCGTGATGGTGCTGTGGCCAGCACGGAACCCATGTTGTTCCTTACTTAGGAGGTTGGTGGTTGTTATGCCATTTTCTACAATTTTTTCTGTCAGAAGTTTTATTTTTGTGTCTGACTTAGCTACTGCTGCAGTGCCTGTCTTTCTGTGTTGTCTGTGTTACTGCTGTTGTTGTTTACAGCTGTGGAGTAATACTGTAGTCAGTGTTTCTGATGAGGTTGTCTTCTGGGTGAAAGTAGTTCAGGCGTGCGGTCATGCTGTGAGGTGTGCGGTCACTGTAGAATAATGCATGGTCATGTGATGTATTTGACCCAATCATTTTACTAGGATTTCACTGTTTTTTCCTACCCATTTTATAACAAAAAAAATATATATATATATATATATATATATAAATATATATTATGATAGGACAATTGTGATGTTTGACATACTTTTACCTGGTTCACAGGTACCTTACCCCGCTGGGTAACATATCTAACCTTATCCTTCTTTCATCTTCTAGATGGTTAAGGCCAAGAAGTGCATCTCCTGCAGTACCGCTTTGATGCCCCACAACCCAGGTCCCCAGTGCCCAGCTTGTCTACATGAGGGTGAACAGTTGGCGGGGGGGGGCAACTCCCTAATACTGAGTTGGAAAATCAAGGGCCTGGATTAATCCAGGGGCACTCCTTATTCAAACCCAACAGGCGACAGTGGATATGATGGAAAGCCAACAAAACTTCATGCTTAAGGTCATGGAAAAACTGGAGTCGCTGACAAAGACAAGGCCACCACCCACACCCGTGCCGGTTCTGACTCCAGGTCCAAGCACCCCTCCTCAGCCGGATAATAATTATACCCCCACCAGGTGATGAGGACACCGGTTGGGCACCAAATGACAGTAAGGATGTCGAATCAGGCAACAAGGATATGGACATCATACCTGAGGCACCTTCCTTAACATCAGAGGTGGTGGTGTGGCCATTTATGTCCTAGCCCCCATCCAATATTCCATTATCTACTCATCCTCCAGTCCTGAGACCCATGATGCTCTAGCTGTCCTTATGAGCCTCCTCTCCACTGTCCCAATCTTTGTAGCCAGCATATACTGCCATCCAAATATCCCTTCTAACCTCCATCACTTTTCTTGCTCGCTCTGGAGAATTATTCATCCTAGGTGACTTCAATGTAACTTGGTTGTCACCTAAAATTACCAAAACTAAAAATGAAATTGGAGCCCTAAACCTCTCCCAACTGATCTCCAAACCCACCCACCTAAACCACAAGACACAACAACACTCCCTACTTGACTTGGCCCATACCTCGCATCCCCACCATGTCATCGCCTCTGGCATCCTCCCCGATGCTCTCAGTGACCATAACCCAATATTCATAGTTAGGAAAGTCCACAGAACTAAATCACCACACAAAACCATACGATTATGCTCTTTCAAGTCTCTTAACCTTGAACCTCTGTTGAGTAACCTTGACACTTCTGATTGGCCCCCCTAACCTTCTTCCCCTCAGTTGATAAGGCCCTTGCCTACTTCAAAGAAGTCTTTCTTGCAAACTGGAACGCCTTTGCCCCACTCAGACAAACCAAAGTCAGAGCTAACCACTTACCTTGAATAACCTCTGAACTTCTGGCCTGCTTCAGGGCTAGAGATCAAGCCTGGAAGTGTCATAAAGCTACCCAGCATCCTAGTGGCCTCACAAATTACCGCATGCTCAGAAACACTTGCACCAGGGCTACAAGGTTAGCCAAGTCTGAATATTTCAAATCTGTCTTCATCACCAACATAAATTCCCCTTCAAAGTTCTGGAAGGTGGTCCACACCCTATTTACACCCTCATCTCGCCCACTGCCCCCGGTACATAAAGTAAATAGTTCACTAGTGTCTGACCCATCAGCTGTAGCTGTGGAATTTAATTCCTACTATTCCTCCTGTGCCACTGAGCTTCTGAAATCCCTTCCCTTCTACCCTTACCCCTCCCCACCCTCTACCAGTGTGCCCCCTCCACCACCCTCCCACTTTCTTCAGTCCCCTCTTCATGGAAACATGCTGTGGTCCTCCCTCTACCCAAAGGGGGTGATCCCTCATCCCCTGGCAACTTTCACCCTATTTCTCTCCTCCCTACCCTTGCCAAGCTTCAAGAACACATTGTTCTTTCCCAACTCACCTCTTTTTTCTCTGACACCTCCTTTTTCATCCCTTTCCAGTCTGGTTTCAAGAAAAAAACACTCAACCACCACCTCTCTCCTACAGCTCACAGACTCCATCCTAACTGGGATGGACAATGGACAAATTACCTCTGCCATTTTTATCGACCTGGCCACCCTTCTCCTTCACTCACTCATGGCAGCTGGCCTATCTCCCTTTGCCACAAATTGGTTCAAGTCCAACCTTATTGGCAGAACTCAATCAATTAAGATCTTGGATACCACTTCCCCTCCCCTCCCGATTAGAACTGGAGTCCCCCAGAGCTTGGTATTAGGGTCCCTCCTATTCTCTTTCTTCTTAAATGACCTTCCTTCTATTTTCGCTCCCCATCCTCTGCTATACATATGTATGCCGATGATACAGTCCTGTACACATCTGGCTCCTGTCCTGATGAGGTTACAACCAGCTTTTAGCAAGACTTTGACAAGGTTCAGCTCTGGTTTGCTAACCATCAGCTTTTCCTCAATGCCAAGAAGACTGTCTCCATGACCTTTGGCACAAGGCAGAGACTCTCTAGGCTTCCTTCCCTACCCACTTTCCACACCGTTGATGAAACTTTACTTGAGGACACATCCTCCTTCAGGTACTTAGTTGTTTGCTTGGATTGACACCTAAACTCCTCTGGACATATTGATGCCATACAGAAAAAAAATGCACCCTAAGCTTGTGACCTGTTCAGGAACCATAGTTGCATCCCTCCTATGGCTAGGCGTGAACTTGTTTAGAAGATGATAATGCCCATTTTTGACTACTGTGATGTAGTCTATGGTGCTGCCACTAAGTCCTCCCTGGTCAGACTGGACACCCTCTTCAATTCTTTCTGCCACTTTGCCCTGGATGCCCCCCTCACATCCATCACCGCAATCTTTACCGTGCCCTATCCTTCCCATCTCTTACAAATAGGTGACTCTCCCACTGTGCTAAATTCACCTCCAAGCACTGGTTGGGTGAGCTCCCTTCCTACCTCACCTCCTCCTTTATAACACCCCTCCACCCACCCATTCCCTTAGATCGTCCGATTCCCGTATCCTGGTTGTCCCCCACAGATCAACCCAAATCGGCCAATCCAGTTTCTCTCACTGCCTCCCAAAAATTTGGAATTCCCTCCCACCTCAAATCCAGCACTCATCCTCCGCCTACTCCATCAGCTCTGCCCTCAACAATTACCTTGCACCTAGCTGCTCCTGCCATGTCCCTATCTAATTCACTCTTTTAAGCCCTGGACAAACCCTATCTCTCTACCCTCACCTTCACTTGCCACCCAAGGAGCTTGTATCTCTGATCTACTACCTTCCCCAACCATCCTAAAGGAGTCTGTCTGGTGCACTGCATTATCCCCTTCTCTCTGGTCCCACCAGTGCCATTGCAGGGTTCCTTGTACACTGAGGGGGTATCCAGGGACATGACTCTTCCCCCTCTCCCCACCTGACACATCCCTCCCCTTTCCCCCTTTTCTTTCACATAAGCATTTGTTTGCTTATTAATCTGGCACTTATTATTATCCACTCTTTCTACATGTTATGCTCAACACTGTTGTAACACTTTTTGTAACACCTGCCTTACAACTGTATGCTATTGTTGATCTTGTAAATTGAGTGTTTAATGTCTCATTCCTACTGTACCCCTTCCCCCCAGGTTGCACCGCGAGATGAGCGACTTGTTGCTCAGTGTGCCTTCCTGGTGAAACATTTCAAAAAATAAATAAAAAGAATGCAAGAATAATAAAGTACATTATTGTCTTTTCGGATAAAATGGTAGGGTCGTTATTTAGTGAGCTGGAGCTGGGGGACTCTGTAGAAGTGCCTTCCCTTATCCTAAACTATTTCTCCTTTATTATGGCTGCAGTGGGCATAGCCCTGCAGACGTTTTGCTTTGAGAAAAGGACTCCCTGCATAAATTACCTTTCAAATAACATGACAGAGTATTAAAAATAGTGTCCTCCATTGAAGCCTCATTACTTTGCTGTCTGTGTGTGTATGGGAGCTTGAGAGCCCTATTTTTTCCTCTGGTTTAAGAAGTTAATTGAGCCCTTCCCAGAACTGCCTTGAAACCTCGTCCAACAACTGAGCCCTCCCCAGTACTGCCTTTTTTTGCAAGTTGAAACCTCATCCAACAACTGAGCCCTCCCAAGTATTGCCTTTTTTTGCAAGATGAAACCTTATCAAACAACTGAGCCCTCCCAAGTACTGCCTTTTTTGCAAGTTGAAACCTCTTCCAAAGTGTTTTATGGGCCTTTTCTTTGTTTGTTAAGTTTCAGAGCTTAATTTACTACCTTTTGCAAACTGAGAAACTCCTGCTTTGCTGGTATCTCTCCCCAACTCATCCAGAGGTATGAATTCCTTTGTTAGCCATTGGATGACCACAGCTGCAAAATTATTAACATTTGTCTACAAGCACTGTCTTTTATGCAAGACCCAAGCAACTGAATCAAAAGTATATAATATGTTGATCAAAATGGGGGGAGCAGGATTCTGAACAAAGTAACACAGTTTATATACAGATTGCATGCAGCAGTAACTGCTGCTGAGATAAACTGATGTGTCTTCTGCTATGCAATGGGGGGGGACATTGTTGGCGCAATCACAGACTTGTTTTATAAATAGCTGCCTGTGCTCCATGGTGTTTCCAAACTAGTTTATATAAACCATCCCAATGCTGCATATATTATTCCATTTTAGAGCTACTCAAACAAACTATGAGGTGCTGTTCCATTTCTGTTACTTAGTACTGGTGCAAAAATTGAAAGGGGATAAGAGGGATAGCAAAATGAGTGGAGACAAAACTACTTTAAACAGTGACATGCTTAAACACACACATACACACACACACACACACACACACACACACACACACACACACACACATATATACACATACACAAACACACACACAGTACCCTAAGCAGAACACAGCTGGATAAGGTACCAATATTTAGGAAACTTATTACACTTACCCAAAGTCCAGCAGTGTGACTCCTGGCTGCTCTGCTCTGTCTGCTGTGCTAAGCTGAAACAAAGACCCTGTAATAAGACACTGGCCTTCTGCGGGGGGCTATTAGACATCAGAGCAAAGGGCACTCTGGGAGGACTCTCTGGGGCAAGATGCAATAACAAAAACCAGAATAGCAGCCCCCAGGGGACATAAAACAGCCAGGGAAAGTTAGACAAAACTGCTGTCACAGCCTAAGCAGAAAAAAAAAAAACACTGGGATGAAGTACACAAAAAAGGTAATAATACTTTTTTTGATTTTAACATGCAGTTCTCCTTTAATAATCCACAACAAGGTGTGGGTTGGGCTGGGATTTACCCACACCTGGCAAGTGACTAACAACGTCAGGCGTGCAAGGGTCCCAGTGCATTTCACTCTGTGCAGTGGATTACTGTGATTGTACAACTGGCAGGAAGTAAAGAATTTAAAAAAAGTTATTAAAATACTCAATTTCTAGGGTGGAACAGAGGTGCAAATGGAATGAGGTATTGGGCTTATCTTTAGATGTCAGCTGTCCAGGCATATCCCTGCCTAAATAAGTCTCATCTTAAATCAAGGCAGTAGCCATTTCATAGAACCATGAGACTGAAACTGATTCTGCAATTGATAAAGCTGTGCTGGGCAGCATATAGCTAGCTAAACTCTGGCATCAATTTCTGTCTCAAGGTTTTGTGAATGTCTTCTGCCCTTCTTTATTGATTTGTTGCAGAGATGTCAAAATTGATATTGCAGGACAGCTAACAGCTGGGTAACCCTTCACGTCTACATAGAAAATAATTTATAAGACATTGCCTCTTGATGTATAGGGTTGTCATTCCTTTGGTTTCTTCCAAAAACTTTGCTCCTCATCTTGACAAATTTGAATTGAATAGACCAGAATCTTGGTCTAATTTAAAGCAATTGTATGACGCAGGTTTATTATTATTTAGAAATCCTCAATGCAGTACTAAATATAGAGAATACTGGATGGGCAACTATGCACAATCAGAGTCTTCTGCCACAGAGGGGTTCTGATTTCCTTTGACCAGGACAGTGGAGCTTGAGAGATACATGGGAATCAGAACCCCAAGGTGACAGAACACATTGGTTATGCATAAAGTTGTTATAGTGTATAGTAGTGTTATGTGAAATGTGTCAATTGTGTTTTTTTCTCTCTTTCATAATGAAACTGACTTGTGAATTCTCTAGAGGTTCCACCACCCTTTCTGTGAAGAAATACTTCCTCACAGTACCCCTCAATCTACCCCCTTCCAAACTCATGTCATGCCCCCTCATTCCTGGACATCTCCTTTTCTGAATGATGCTACCTTCCAGCACCCTATTTATGCCTTTTAGATATTTGAAGGTTTCTATCATATCACCCCTATCTCTTCTCTTCTCTTCTCTTCTCTTCTCTTCTCTTCTCTTCTTCTCTTCTCTTCTCTTCTCTTCTCTTTGATATATATGTTGAGGTCTCCCTCTCTATCATCATATGACTTTTAGTGCAGGCCCTGCACCATCTTTGTTGCCCTTCTTTACTGCCTCCACTCTATCTACATCTTTATGGAGATGTGACCTCCAGAACTGGACACCATATTCCAAATGAGGCCTCAACAATGATCTGCACAGTGGCATCACTACCTCCTTGTTTCTGCTGGTGATACCTCTCCCTATGCACCCCAGCATCCCACTGGCTCTCCCCACAACCTTGATACATTGTTTAGCCATCTTTAGGTCATCCAGTATGATTACCCCTAAATTCCTTTCCTGTTTGGTGACCATCAGTCCCCCCCCCCCCATAATCATCTCCTGGATTCCTGCAACCCAAATGCATGATTTTGCACTTTTAAATCTCAGCTGCCATACTTCGGACCATTCCTCCAGTTTACCTAGGTCCCTCCTCATTTTTTCCACCCTTCCCGGGGTGTCTTCCCTGTTGCAGATCTTAGTGTAATTCACAAAGAAGCACACTTTCCCCTCCAGTCCTCCGCAATTTCACTTATGAAGACATTAAACAGGACTGGGCCCAGGACTGATCAATGTGGCACACTGCTGGTCACACTCCTTTCCTTACATTGAGCCCCATTTACTATGACTCTCCATCATCTATCATTCAACCAGTTCCTAACCTAGTTTACCACCTTGTGACCCAATCTCAGGCTGCCCAGTTTGTTCACAAGACATATGGGGAACGGTATCATATGCCTTACGAAATGCAATTCATGTTTATGTTTAAGCCCATGAAACACCCTTACCTAGTTAATGCATTTGCAGCCATAGTGACTCTGCCAGAATTTGTTTCCCCAGGTCTGGCTGGACATCAGCTGTCTGCCTAACAGCATGTAACATTGAAAGAGAGAAACATAGATTTTGTCAGCAGAAAAGGACCATTAGGCCCATCCAATCTTTCCCTTGTCCCAGCCTATTATGTCACCACTGACCCTAGTTGGCCATTGGTTTCACTTCCTGCTCCATTCTTCTACCTAATATGCTCCTGTGCTTATCCCACACATGTTGAAGCTCCCATAGACTTTGCCCCTACTATGTCTTCTGGCAGGCTGTTCCAGTCATCCACTACCATTTCTACGAAGAAATACTACTGCATATCTCTCTTAAACTTCCCCTCTTAGCTGCATGCCCCCTTGTTCTAGTGCCTTCCTTTCTCTGAAATAGATCCTCCACTTCCACCTTGTTCACTACTGTGAGGTACTTGTAGTTATCAGTCACGCCCACTCTCAGTCTTCTGTCTTCCAGGGAGTACATGTTGAGTTCCTGCAGCCTTTCCTCATATGGCTTCTCCTGCAAGCATCCTCACCATCTCACCATTTTGGTTGCCCTTCTGTGTACCACTTCCATTCTTTCACTGTCCTTGCAGAGTTGCAGCCTCCAAAATTGGACACAGTACTCCAGGTGGGGCCTCACCAGTGAGCGATACAACGGCAGCACCACCTCCCTCCTCTTGCTAGAAATTCCTCTCTTGATGTATCCTAGCATTCTGCTAGATTTTCTCACAGCTTTGTCACACTGCTCAATTACCTGGAGATCATCAGATAGGATGACCTCTGGGTCTCTTTCTTTCCTGGTGACTGCAAGTTCCAATCTCCCATCTTATACACAGCCCCTGGGTTCCACAGCCCTAAGTGAATAATCTTGCACTTTTTGGCATTGAAACCCAGCTGCCACCCCCCTGAGATCATTTCTCTAGTTTCCTCAGATCCCTTTGCATTCTCTCCACCCCCTTCTGAGTGCCAAGCTTGTTGCAGATTTTTGTATCATCTGCAAAGAGACATACCTTACCCTCAAGCTCCTCTGCAATGTCTCTTATGAAGACACTGAAGAGGACAGGTCCCAGCATCAAACCCTGTGGCACCCCACTAGTTACTTTCCTATACCTGAGTGCCTACCATTTACTACCACCCTTTGTCACCTATTCCTTAACCAGTTTGATACCAAGATTGTCACTTTCTCCTCCGCCCCCAAACTGCTTAGTTTCTTAACTAGCCTCCTGTGTGGCACAGTGTCGAAAGCCTTACTGAAGTCCACTATTCTCCCTTGCTCTATCTCCTTGGCAACTCAGAAAAGAAATCTATGAGGTTAGTTTGACATGACCTCCCTCCTGTGAAACCATGTTGCCAGTGATCCTGCAGCCCTTTTGCCTCCAGGTACTACATAAGCCACTCCTTCCCTAGTGTCTGATTTATCATCCCCACCACTGATGTGAGACTAGCTTGCCTGTAGTTGCTAGCATTCCTCCTCCTGCCACTTTTGTGCAGAGGAGCCACAACAGGCATCCTGCAGTCCTCTGGAACTTCCCCCATCTCCAATGAGTGCTAAAAAGTACTGCCAGAGGGGCAGCCAGCATCATGCTCAGTTCCTTTAGGACCCTTGGATAAATCCCATCTGGCCCCATCGCCTTATACTCCTTTAAGGCTTCCCATCCCTTCCAGAACCTCTCCACCAAGAATGGACTTTTGTCCACTCCACCCTCTCCTTGTTGCTTACTGCAGCATGATCATCCATCCCCTCCACCTTCTACCATGAACACCAAGCAGAAGTAATCATTCAGAATTTCTACTTTCTCTTGATCTTCCTCTATGCAGTCCCCCCCAACCTCGTGATTCTCACCATCCCTTCCCCTGTCTTTCTCTTTCCACTACATATCTGCATAAAGCCTTGTCTCCTTTTTTGACCCCCTTAGTTATCCTCTCATCTATTAGTGCTTTAACTGCCCAAAGTCTCCCTCCTGCCTCCCTTTGCTTTGCCAGATATACCTCCCCAACTTCTTCATTCTGGGTCTCCTTGCACTTTCGAAATTATATTTTCTTCTCCTTCACTGCCTTTGTCACCTCTTTAGAAAACCATAGTGGCTTCTTCCTCCTCTTTCCCCTTGCTCTCTTCCTTCAAGCAGCATGCCATTACCTGTGCTATACCCTCCATCAGTTTTCACCATTGAATCTCCAATCCTCCTCTACCTCTCCCCTGAGGCATTCTCTGAGACAGTTTCCCATTTCTTTAAAATCTGCCCTCCTGAAGTTCAGAGCTCTTGTCTTAGTGTGTAGTATTCTGTCCTATCTGTATGGCAAACCACATTGTACAGTGATCACTTGTACCCAGGGGACTACCCACTGTGATGTCATCAATGCTGCCTTTGTTTGTAAGTACCAGGTCCAGTACTGCTCCATCCCTAGTGTTTTCCAAAATCAGCTTCCTGAGAAATGTCTCTTGTACAGAGTCAAGGATGGTCCTGCCTCTTGATGTAGCTGTTGCAAGAATGGCCCCATCTACATCTGGCAGATTAAAGTCCTCTATTATCAAAACTTCCCTCATGCTGGCCATTTTGCTAATGGCTTCCCCCAGGGCTCTGTTTAAATCCTCCCCTTGTATCAGAGGCCTGTACACCACCCGGATATGAATAACAGCCCCCACCCTGTCTCTAGGCTGACCTATAGTATCTCCAGCCCTTCTTTGTTACCATGTTGCTCCTGTATCTCAGTGCCTCTTATAACCTCCTTCACATGTAAAACAACCCCCACCCCCACCTTTCCTTCCTGACCTGTTCTTCAGGAACATGGAGTAGCCTGGGATGGCCACTTCCCAGCTATGGCTGTCCATGCACTATGATTCTGTTATGGCCACCAGATCCAGGTCTGCCTCTGCAATGATTGCCTCAGGGTCAGGAATTTTGTTTCCCAGATTCCTTGCATTGGCACACATGGCTTTCTGTTCTCTTTGTCCCTCTCTTTCTCTAACCTGCCTCCCTTCCTTCTTCTCTTTGCCCCCTCTGTTACCCCAGTCCTGTATATGTATATCTTTGCAAAGTATGCAACATTGTGCAAAATGTGTCAGAGCATTGCTACTAACTATTATGTTGGTGGGTCAGATCCTGCTTATTTTTTAATTCTACACTGTTTTGAAACTTTTGAGTATTTAGTTTGTGTCAAATAAGGCTGTTGCACTTGGACTGAACCATCTGCAGCATTTTCCTACTTTTGGATCCCTAGAGTGGTGAGCGCTTTTGAATTATTTATTTTTTGGGGGTTACATGCACAGTGTCTTCATCACCACTATTCCAAGTGCAGCCCCACTCTGTTTCATTATGTATAATTTATTTATATCTATCTAGTTCCCACCTCTAGGACCTCTGATCTTTTGGGGCAGATTTTCAAAAGGGTTGGAAGCGAATGCAGATTCATGCTGAATGTGTGTGTCTGCATCCATCCAAAGGCATCTGAGCAGCCCTGCTGCTATTTTCAGAAGATGCATCCTTTTGTGACAAAAAGTTACAATTTGCTGTAACAAAATTGCCACACATGCAATTTGCGTCTTGCTTTCCCCACAGTTGTGTCTTTTTTTTGGAAAGCCAGACACATTTAGACCAAGTAATAGCTGCTGTAACAGTTTGGACAGATTTTCCCTTTAAAAATACAATCTGGCAGATCTTGGACAGCTACTTTTGAAAAGCCTGCTCTGTGTCTCCTCAACTTCATTTTATCTTACTTTTCAGGTCCTTACCAAGTTACCCTTATCCTCTAGATTCACAGAGTCCATCGGAGCAGGTACATCATTATTTTAATTAATTTGCTCCATCTCTAACTAAGTATAACTATTTCACTACTGCCACAGTGCCACACCTCCACAACCTGCTTCACTCCTAAGCTGCCACATAATGTTTCTTGCGCATGCGTGCAAGCAAACTTAAAAAAGGGAATGAATACCATGCGACTGCAAAAACATTTGGAAGATAAAAGCAGTTATTTGCACTGAAGACATAGTTACTGCATAAATATCAGTTGAAATCATGTTCTTCACATAGTAGCTATGTTTTTTGCACAGTGATGTTATTTGCTCAGTAGCCACAACCCATGTTTTTCATACAGACCGGCTCCCTGCAAGCAGCACATCAAACAATGGCATTGTCACTTTAACAATAAAAGCAAATGACTCAGCTTATCATCATCAGTAAAGTGGAAAAGAAAGAAAATCTGTAGTCGGATAATCCATTTACATAATACAACATGTTTTTACCTGCAAGAGACCCACACAGAAAAGTAAGAACTCCCATGGTACATGTACTCCCATGTTAACTGTTTTGAAATGTTGTTATAATTAATGGGCTTCCCTTTTTCCCATAGGGAAACCGTGGTGTAATTTGCCGTAATTAAGGAGTGTTTATTATGGCAAACACGCGCACGGTTTCCCTCACTCTGCGCATGTCCATCCTGCAGTTCCTCGCTCTGCAATCGCTCACCTCGGCTCACCTTCTCCTTCCAAATGAAACCGCCAGACAAGCAGAACTAGGTGGTATGTTTTTTGGTTTTGTTTTTAAACTCAATGGGGGAAAAGAAAGCACTTCTTCAACTGAATTTTTTAAAATTCAGACTGGACGGATGTGTACAGTGGCAGAAAACAGAATTGGAGCATGAGTGCACTGGAAGGTTTAGTATTTTATATAATTGCGGTGATGAAAAAGGGAAACCCAGCAATTATATAAAATAAAAAATGGGGTGGTGTGTGGAAACTCGAAGTTTACACACCCACGAGATGTTAGATGCTGTAATAAACCCCTCGAGCTTCCCTTTCTGGGTTTATGTAGCATCTAACACCTCGTGGGTGTGTAAATTTCTCGTTACTCACACCACCCCATACTTAATCTATCTGTTATTGCCTCTGTGGATCACAAGTATGCAATGGCAACAACATTCCAAACCAGGTAACATGCATGGCTGAAGCCACCTCATGAGATGATCCCTATGTACTGGGCATGAAAAAAGGCAGAATTAACAATAAAGACAAATTAAAGGAAATGGGACTATGGTATTTTAAAAGAAACACAAAATAATACACGCGGGATGTTAGTATATACATATGAGCCCAAATGTCTACTTATATTCAAAAATAAAGAAAATGTTTATATTCCCTTTCATCTGAAACATGCAATACGTACTTGGACCCCCCCCCCAAAAAACTTTTTAATGATAAATTTGGTTGCATGCAGTCGTTTTCTATTAACCAAGTCTGTATTTTCATGGTATCCCATGAGTATAGCAAGACAGTTTTGGCGACGTAAAAATAACAGTTGCAAAATGGGCTATCTTACTGGTGCAAGTTTAGTTCAATCAGTTTGTTTCTGATGGAGTAAGTCTGTTATGTAGTATGTGTAGCTTTGTTTGACAGGTCATTTCTGAGCTGACTGTCTGGTGCTGTGGATAGAGTCACTGTCTGTGGTGCTGATGGACCTGGGTTTGGGGCTGGCTCTCAGGAGGTCTTTTTCCCCCCTCTGGTTTTTCTGCTCTAATTTTTTTTTTCTTCTTTGCCTCATGTCCGCCCGCCCTCCCCACTTTGCCCCCCCTCCTGCCCACAAGTTGCCCACCAATGTTCTTACCCTGCCAACCTGTGTGCCCTGTGGTGTAGCTCCCCCTCTTGTGTTTTCCTCCATCCCCAATCATCATCCCCTGTGTGTGTCATATAATTTATGGGTAGTGTGGGGGGCATAAAAACTAAGTTTACATAGCCCCCCCAACACAGACAGTAAGTGTCAGTCACTGTTTGCTGGTGCTACACTGCTCATCACCATCTTTTGTTTTCAATGATGTGTAGTCGCTATTTTTGGTCCATGCTATTTTGTAGGTGCTATTATCATTGCCTTTCTAACATGCGTAAACCCCTAAAATTGTATTAAACTGCAGAACATTTTGTTACATACCTTAGCCCAGTCCATCCTGGGAACTTTTCAGCAGCTTGCAGTCCTTCCAATATTCTTCTCTTGTGAGCTCTCTGACTCTGAGGGGCTTTTAAAGGAAATTCAGATAATGTTATCATAACTTGGGCTGCAACAAACAGGATCTAACTGGTACTATGTATCAGCCAACAAGTCCTTATTTGGAAATCCTGTTAAAGCAGAAGTGCATGTTACAGCAGAGCCTTTAACTGATACATATTTCTGATTTTAGATTGCCTTTTTGCAGTTGGGTTTTTATTCAAATTCCTTAGACTGTTACTGTTCATTCAGTAGTTTTATTTTATACTGTCACATTTTTGAACTCTGAACATGTTTGGATGCATGATCTCATTTGCTTGGGGGTCCTGGACAGATTAAATTACATTGGGCAAATATTGTAGTGCTTGAGGTAAATGATGGTATGTTAGGATTCTTGGTACACATACAGAATGAAAAAGTAATATATGGATTTTAAAAATAATATGTCTAAAAAGCATATAAAAAAATCTTGTAATACATCACTCAGTCCGATAATACTATACTTCTGGGTCTTGTAATACTATACTTCCAGCCAATAATACTATACTTCTGGTCCTCGTAATACCATCGTTCAGACCTCAGTGCAGCGGCTAATGTCCGAAGCTTGTTTTTTGTCAATTTTGTCCTTTCCTGTGATAAAAAAATGGGAGCGGGTGAGGGGCACATGGCAACCAGACAGTGAGGAGCGAGGGGCACACAGCAAGCAGACAGTGAGGAGCAAGGAACATGAACACGGAACCATCCCTCAACTAATGCAGAGGTAAAACTTCATCAGCCTCTCGTATCCATATATTACAAAAAACAGCAGCTAGGTTCCAGTGAATCACTAAGCTGTAATTCCATCTCGAGGTTTTGGGGACATAGGAACATCTCAAGCTTCGCTCTCGAGGTATCTATATCCCCAGAACCTTTCAATGGAATTACAGCCTTGTAATTCACTGGTACCTATCTATTATTCTATTTGTACTTCCATCTAATTAGGTATCTCCCCCGGGGTGGGGGATGCAGGGTTATTCCATTGTGGTTCTATTCAAATTCCTTGGACTGTTACTGTACATATAGTAGTTTGATTATATACTGTCAAATTTTTGAACTCTGAACATATTAGGACGCATGATCTCATTTACTTGCGGGTCCTTGACTGGTTAAATTCCATTGGGTAAATATTATAGTGATTGGTATAAATGATAATGTGTTAGGACTCTTAGCTCACATATAGTGAATATACACTTTCTGCTTACTAGTTATCTACCCACAGGGTGGTAAGTTTTAATTCCATTGGGTTTGTATTCAGAATCCTTAGACTGCCTCTATCCATATAGTAGTTTGATTATATACTGGCACATTATTGAGCTCGGAACATATCAGGATGCATGGTCTCATTTAGTTGGGGGTCCTTGACAGTTTTTTTCCACATTTTGGCACTTACACTGGCAATTGATATTACCTGGTATAATATCCTGTTATAACACTGAAGGCTTTAAGGTTTATGTACTATAGTAACTGGTTGAGTGTATCGTTGGAAAAATGTCTCCAGTTATGTTTTAAACTGTATAACGGTGTGTGACAGTTGCTCACACTAGGTTAACTTTATTTTAAACCCTCTTAATGCCATATATAGAAATTTCAGTTATATAGTTTTGTTTTTAGCACACAATAATATCACATTTTAACATGTACATAAGTGAGAATTGAATCCAATGGCTCATTAAGACTGTATTCACTGGACGTGCTGAGCCATTTAGAATTTATGATAGTTGAACTTTCTGCTGGGAAGGTTGTTATCTTATTGAAATGACAATTTAACCTTGAAGGCATCTCAACTAATAGCAAACTGGGCAGGTCTGATTCAACTGTTTCTGACTTCAGTGATGGTTTAAAAGAGTATTTTAAACCAATGAGAATTCTTTCTGGTTTTTTTTTATGTATGATCTGGGTGTTAATAGTTTGTGAGTTTCTGAATAACTGTCATAAGCTTCCAAGGAAGGACCTAGTTAGTCCAAAAGCTTAAGCACCGTGTTCTTTTTGTAACTTCTATGTTGGTCCAATAAAAGGTATGAAACCATTTGCTTCTGGACTTTTTAGCAATAAATGTTAGAGTTAAATTAACACTTTTTATTTGAGGACAACAGGTGACCAAAGATCAACCATGCATTCATTTCCTAGTAATGCCCTCTTCCTCTTCTAAATTCTTTGTTCAACTGCAGTTCCCATGGCAGTCCAACACATGACTATAAAACAATACATAGCAGTTCAACAGATGACTGCAAAACAGTGCACAGCAGTCCCACAGATGACTGTAAAACAGTGCATGGCAGTCCAATATATGGCTGTAAAACAGTACATAGCAGTCCAACATATGGCTGTAAAACAGTGCATGGCAGTCCAACAGATGACTGTAAAACAGTGCATGGCAGTCCAACAGATGACTGTAAAATAGTGCATGGCAGTCCAATAGATGGCTGTAAAACCCTTCCCTTTTCCTTTACCTTGGTCTTTCTCCTCTCCCCCTTCCCTTCTTCCCCCAATCCCTCTCCCTCTGACCGCCCTCCTAACCCCGCTTCCTGCACTTCTCTATGTTTTGCCACAATGCCTCTGGCAGCTCATATCCCTCCCAGTGTTTTACCCATGTCTTGTTATGATGTTGCACACCCTCATTTGCCCTTGACCTGTTTTGCCAAAAATGTATGCATCTTCCTCTGGTAACTGATTGCAAACTTGTTTAACCTGTTTATCCTGCCTTTTATTTCTGTACATTGCTGTATTACTATGCATTGTTGTAGTTTTGTCGTACTGTCTTCAAACTGACATGGAACCTTTGTAAAAGAGCTTTGGCTCAAAGGTAATTGTAATCCTAGACATAAATAAATAAGTAAAACAGTGATATGCTGCTAGCATTGTTTCACAACCATCTATTGGTTTGCCAAGGGAACTGCAGGAGCAAAACATGATCTACTCTAGCATGGTCCTATCACGCAGTGCAGCCCATATCTTGTAATACATGCAGATAAAAACTGAAGTACATAGCACCAATCCCAACAGTAAATTAGGAGAAAAGTACCATATCAGTAAATATAAAGTGAATATGTATAGAATTACTGGTTGAAAATCATTCAGTTTCTACTCATGATATTACAGTTATCAGCAATCACAGCCATCTGTTGGCCTGCCAAGGGAACTGCAGGAACAAAACATGAAAATGTACCCTAGCATAATCCCATCATGCAGTGCAACCCAAATCTTGTAAAAGACAAAGAACCTCTGTGCGCAAACACTGAGGCAAGGGTTACCCCAAAGGGCATTTGCCATATCTTGTAATATACACAGATGAAAATCGAAGTACCTAGCACTGTTCCAGACAGTAAGTTAGGAGAAAAGGTACCATAATAGTAAAAATTACAAAAGTATATTTGACAATTATAACACCATGCACTTAAATCAAAATATTGTAAAGTATTCCTTCCTACACTCACAATATATTTAAAACAGGTTACATTCAGCAGAATGTGTACTATCAATATACTGTTAAAGATAAGAAATACAATAACTGTGTGTGTATCTTTGTTTGCATTACAAGCAAACATTACAAATAATACAAATAATAAATCTGCTTATTTCTGGAAATGCTTGCCACGTTACACGTGCATTAAGCCACTCAGCAGGAGGATTCTACTAGGGAATTAATACATGGTTGGGTGGTTGAGGCACTGTGCTCCAACCCCGCCCCACACACAGACACACACACATAACAACCATGCATTAATTCCCTAGTAGAAGCCTCCTTTCTCGTGGCTTGATGCTTACCTATGCACCAGCCAACATGTCCTTATTTGGAAATCCTGTTAAAGCAGAAGTGAATGATACAGCAAAACCTTTGACAGATACATTTTTCTGATTTCAGATTGCCCGTTTTTTGCAAACTTTGTTTAAAGTGTTCAGCTTCAGGTACAAAGACCTACAATGCATCATACATTTTAAAACAGGACAGTACAGGACAGTCTCTAGCTTGATGCACATCAAAGATAAACAAATCTTTAGTTGTTGGTTACAGCCTTATCAATGCTACATGGTACATTTACCTTTCTCAAACTCACATCTGTTGTAGCATAATCAGAGAGACCAGGGGCTAGATTCACAAACAATTGAGGCCACCCAAAGTTTGCATTGTGCCATACATTGTGATTGCACAGGAGCCTGACATCCCTGTTCACAGAGGTGTAGCACTAGCATTAAACAAATGATGAATAGGCTGTCAAGCAAGGTGAGCGATGGGACAGTATTGTGCAACACAAACAGTTATGCATGTCTGAGAACAGCATTAAGAATGCAGTGGCACAATGTACAATGCTGGAGGACACTGGAGCACAACAGGGAGCAACAGCCATGGCTGCTCCCACACAGCTGGGCATGTTGTATGTCACCACATGTCTGCCCAGATGGAGCACGTCTGGTAGGACCACCATAACACATCCAGGGAAAGGCAGCACATACCACAGCCAGGGGGCACCACAGTGTAGTGGCACAGGTGGCAGCAGTTGTGGACCTGCGAAAAAGGGGCAGGGTGGAGGATGTGCTGTATGTCTGCAAGAATGAGGTTTGTGTCATGCAAGGGAACATCCAGGATGGCAGTCCAATGGGATGATATGGCAACCAGTTGTGGTGGATGCACAGTGACACAGAGGTGTCTGTCCATGGAGGATATACGTTGCATGGTGATATGCATTGGGGCCTGCACACCTGGTGGTTCCTGCACAGGTGCATTGTGCAACAATGGACACCCTAAAGGGAAACACAACAAGAAGAAATGAAGCACACAGGACACACAATAAGGCAAATGTATGACAAATTTTACTAAAAGTCAATAACAAGAACAAAGCAAAACAGCAGCAAATGTACAACAACAACAACATATATACCAAAGGGCATAGGTTGGGGAAAGAAGGGTACAGAACTATATACAGGGATGAAGGGTGAACTGTGTATAATAGGGGATAAGAAAAGGAGGAGTGGGATTGGAAAGGTGGGTGACAAAGGGAGAAGGTACAAATAGGAGTGCTGGGGGACACTAAAATGCTTGCGGTGAGGGTGGTGGGGGAAGCCTGTCAAGCATGTCAGTCAGCGTGGCAGCCATGGTGTTGTGGTTGTCTCTAATCTGCCAAAGCATGTTTAGCATCTCTGGTACAGCTTCAGAAATCAGCAGGAGGTGGGGGGACCTGACGCTGATAATCATTTCGATGTGTGCCACCACTGGCTGTTTCTTGCAGGCATATCCTGATGGTGACTTAGGGGAAACAAAGGAGGAAATTAGTACTTTAGCATTGACAGTGTGAAGAAGTGCAGGGAAACCAATACCAACCCCTCCACAGTCACTGGCACTTTCCCCATGACACAGAGGTCCTGTTCCCATGGACAACATTCATGACAAGAAGCACAGGCCAAAATACTGCTGTAGGGATGTTAGCAGAGGTACCTGGATGCAAGGCAACACACTGGGAAAACCCAACAGACATACACACATAGAAGCAGGGCACGTAAACTACCCCGTGAGCCACACAGCAACAAGGGATGAGAATCTACAAGAGGTAGGCAGCCAGTGGAAAAATGCAGAGGTCTGCAGAAGGTCCATGCTGGGAGACTATGACAGGAGCAGGAGTTGTGGTGCATCTTCACACACATGACCAGGAAGTCATCACAAGGGGGAGGGAGGATGTGCAGCAGGAAGACACAGGGCCATGACTGTGTGGGAACGTCAAACTGGCATCAGCTGCACGCACTGCATCCCCTTGCCTGGATAACTGGCAAGACACATGCGATAGTGCTGTGTCTGCAGCATCTCGATTGTGGTGCAGCAACGGAGCAACTGCACAGTTGCACTTCACAAAGGGCTGGCATAGAGGGACATGTCCCTGCTGCCATCCTGTACTCCACATGCAGGGTAATGGATACAGGAGGTCCGAGTGACCACACCCACAATCAAGGGGAAGATGGGCTGCACAGCTGAGGAAAAGTAGTGTGCACAGTACACAGAGTGATGAACAGACCAAGGCTGGGTTGATGATAACCACCAAGTGCAGTGACTACTGGCAGGGTGTGAGTGTGTCCCACAATAATACCAATGCCATCATCCCTGAATGTGTGACACCATCCCCCACCTTTAGTGAGGATGTCACACATTCTAGACAAATATTTGTAGTAGGTGACTCGATTGTGAAATATTTGGATAGGGCTATTTCTGAACCAGACAAACACAATAGGACGTGTTGCAGCTTTAGTGGAGCTAAGATTGCTGACATTACACATTTGGCTGACAATATATTTAGTTCTCAGGATCCGTAACCGCTTTGTATTATTCATGTGGGAGCAAATAATATTGATAAGGATGCAATTCATCATATCAAATCAGCTTATGTTGCCATGACCATTAAATTAACTGAACTTGGGTGTGATATTTATTTCTCTGAGATCCTGACCATTCCCAGATACTCTACTTTCTTAAATTCAAAAATTAAAACCATCAATAATTGGTTGCGACAGTGGTGTCTGCATCAAGACATCACTTGCATCACCCTTTGGGAGAAGTTCTCGGATCTACCTGAACTTTTTTGCTCTGATGGTCTACATCTTAATAGATGGGGTAATGACTTATTGAGCAAGCAGTACTTTTCGATAATCAGTAATCATTTAAACTAAACCATGGGGGGAGCTGAGGACCAGTTCCTCCACTCTGAATTTATGTAAATCCTGTAGTCAACATTTGAAATTCCTTAGTTTAAATGCTAGGAGTTTAAATAAGAAATTTGATGAACTCCAAATTAAGGTAGTTGAAAATGATATTGATATTATTACTGTCTGTGAAACATGGGGAGATGACAACTCAGCTTGGGTCAGCCATCTACTGGGCTTTGCTTCTCACATACTAAATCATAAGGAAAGACAGGGAGGGGGGGTTGCAGTATTTATTTACAATAAAATCAATGCTGTAAACATTTCCACTACGGTAAAAATACACAACCTTCAAACGGAAACTGTATGGCTCAAAATGTTTCTTTCTAGTAAAGGATTTTATTATCCTTGGGTCATGATACCTCTCCCCAAACTCACCTATTCAAACCTTGGATGTTATTTTTTCTGAATCTGAAGTGGCTAATCAAATTGGTAATGTCATCATTTCCAGTGATTTCAATATACCCAATGTGAACTGGAATTCCTCCTCTGCTTCTAGTTTTAGGAGTAAAACGTTTTTAGGTATCTGTCTTGACCTTAACATGAAACAATGGGTAACATCTGCTACTAGAGGAAATAGCTTCTTGAATCTTGTCCTAGCTAGTGCTAATTTAGATATCAGTGACATTAAAATATCTTTCCCAATTGGAGACAGTGATCACAACTCTGTCCTTTTTACTCTACAAATTTACTTTACATATAACTATAATTCCTCCACTATTTATCTGTATGATAAAGCTAATCTTAATGAGCTCAAGCATTACTTAGAGGTTTTTGATTGGACATCTGCTTTTCTACATTATTCCCCTCAACAGTGTTGGATCATTTTTAAGTCTTTAATTATTACCTTAAGAGAAACCTATATCCTGTCAAAAATAAAAAAATCAGATGGGAAACAGATTCTGAAATGGATGAACCATAACATTAAAAGACTGATCAGACATAAAAACAAAAAATATCAGAATTTTCTTAAAAATAAGACTACATCCAATTGGGAATCTTATAAAAAAATCCAACAAGAAATGTAAATCTAGTATTAGAAAAACGAAATCCAGATGGGAACTGAAATTAGCGCAGCAAGCCAATAAGTCCAACGCAAAACAATTTTATTCCTATATAAACTCTTTAAGGAGAACATTATGCAAGGTAGGGCCCCTGATAACAAATAATAAAAATGTTATTCATGACTTAAAAACCATGGCTGATGTAGTTAACAGTGAATTTTGTAAGATCTTTACACCATCTGACACTCTTACTTTCAAGCCTATTCCATATCATTCTGATCCACCGATCATCTTCACTGAGGAACTTATTAAAATTAAACTGAATACACTGAAAGGAAAAATTTGTTCAGATCCAGATAACATTGCTGGCCATCTATTATATTTATCGGCTGACCTCCTTGCATTACCACTCAAGCTTTTTGTTTGAACTTTTTCTGTTAAATAATTTTATTCCTAATGAATGAAAAAAAGCAACAGTTGTTCCTATAAATAAAAAGGACTCAAAACATAATTGGGAAAATTATAGGCCCATTAGTTTAACTTCCTCTATTTGCAAAGTTATGGAGAGTTTCCTTAAGGACATCATTGCACCCATCATAGACACACATGATCTAGAGCAACACGGCTTCAAAAGGGGCAGAAGCCATGCAACTAATTTGCTTTGTTTCTATGAACACTTTAGTTCTTTTTTAGACAAAATTCCATGTGATGTTGTTTTTATTGACTTCAGCAAGGCTTTTGATATTATGCCTCATTGGGCTCTAAATCTCAAACTCAGGAGATTAATTATAAATGATCCTATTATAGCCTGGATTGAGAATTGGCTTTGTAATAGAATGCAAAAAGTAATAATTAACATCAACCTATCAAACATTGGTAGGGTTCTGAGCGGTGTACTGCAAGGCTCCGTTCTAGGTCCTTGTCTATTCCAAGTTTTTACTTCACCCTTCATTGCATCTCTATTACAACAAAATATGCAGATGATGTGAAAATTGGGGGACCATGTTCTAATTCAGACCAGATAGCCCTTATCCAACAAGATTGTGATACTATTTCAACTTGGCTAAAAAAATGGGGTATGAAACATAACACCACCAAATGCAAAGTGATGCATTTGGGATCAAATAATCCCACCTTCTCATTCACCATCATTGGCTTACTGCTCAGTGCCACCACAGATGAGAAGGACTTGGGTATTACCATCTCAAATGATCTCACATATTCTAAACACTTGCATTCTGCTATTAGTACATCAAACAGGGTAGTCTGGTCAATCCTTTGAAATATCTTTTCTAGAGATCGTGAAGTGCTTATGCCCTTGTTTAGGTCGTATGTCAGACCACATCTTGAGTATGCCTTGCAGATATGATGCCTGTTTAAAAAATCTGATGGTGGGTCCCTTGAAAAAGTACAAAGAAAATTTACAAAAAATATATCTGGTCTAGAATCTCTATCTTATGAACATAGGTTAGATACTCTGAACCTCATGTCACTTTCTACTAGACGTTTGAAAGGTAATCTACTATTTTTGTATGATGTTGTACATGATCCTTATATCACGACTGAGTTAGGCCTTGAATTCAAGTCCTCTACACACTATATCAGAGGTCACCCTTTTCAGTTAGTTGGGAAATTATTCAAGCATAACAATCGGAAATATTTCTTTACTCTTTGTACTATTGGGCCATGGAATAAGCTCCCATCCACTGTGGTTATGAGTGACTCTAAGTACATTTTTAAACATCGTCTGGATAAGTTAATTAAATCTGGGTATAATTTAACATACTATCCTTTGGTCTACCATAAGAGCATTATGGGCCTCGGCCTACTAGCTCTTTTTCCTCACCTTAGTATGAATCTTAGTATGAAGGTCTGGTAAGCCACATGACCAGGGTCCATGTAGAAATTCCATAATGCAGTACAGGGACATGGCCAGGCAGCCCTGGGCAGCATGTTGGACAAGTGCTCGCCATGATGTCCACTGCAGTGATGCAGGCCAGCCATTACACAGCCACGTCCAACGTGTGTATGCAAGATGCACACACTGAAGTGGAGAACCCTTGGATATGGCAGATGAAGCCTTGTGCAAGGGTGCCACAGGTAAAGGAATGCACTGTGTGTAATGAAGGTATACTCACATGACTGGCTACCCCTGTCAGGATGGCTCACACTGCCATCCCTCTGGCCACCTGAAATACTACCATTGGCCCCTCTTGGACCCCAGTTGCTGTGTCCTCTGGCCCCTTGGTCTGCAACATAAAGACAAAATATGCTGTCAGTTTCATGCATCACCAAATATGTCCCTCAAAGTCCACCCAGGAATATGGCAACAAGGGTGAAGTCAAACATCCACCCATGATGTGGACAGGGCCCCCAGCCATCACAGGAGGGACACTGTTGCACAATTGACCAGGCATTGTACAAGTATGGACCTGCCCCCCCTCCAAAAAAAATAGGAAGCAGGCCAAGGATGGCAACATGTGGATGTCAGCAGCAAGGAGGCTTGCAATGTATGTGACAGCACACAACCAGTACAGCCCAGTTTGTTTTGCCTGTACAATGCAGTGCCACTGTCCCGCAGGCCTTGTCTGATGGTGCTTGATGACATCTCACAATGGCGGACAGGTGATGCAGCTGTGCGAAGCGATACAGGTGACCAGCACATGGGACAAGCAATGGTAGGTGTGGCAACATGCATGTAAGGGTCGGTGTAGACACCAGGTAGCAGAGGGACAACCCAAGACTGTTGCACATGTGACACACCATGTAAGGAACTCAGTTGTGGCTGGCCAGATGCAGCATGTGTGTAGCCCATTCCTGGGCCCATCTCCGGATGGCAGACAGTGTCACAGTTGTGTGAGGAGCTTCACGGAGGCCAGATCAGCCAGCCTTGCAACATGGACAGAGCTATGGCCAGTCATGGGACATGGGAGGCATGTTATCATGTGCAGATGCATAACATGGACACCATGGCATTGACATATGCACACAGGAGTGGAGTTTTGCGGGTCCAGCTATACACAACACAGCATTACAAGCTGTACAGTACAAAGTATGAGGCTCTTGTCACTGTATCCAAAGTCCTCCAATGACCTCCCAGTGAGAGCATATCATCAGTGTGGGTACTGTATGCAAGGCAAGGAGCTTGTATATGTTAGGCCATATATGAAGTATATATATGAAGTATAAAACATTTTGTTGTGTACAATACTGAATATCTTGGAGCATCATATAATGAGTTGGTAATTACATCATGGTATGTATTTGAAATAAATTGAAATTAATTGAAGTTAGTAGGCATTTTCACATTTTAATATTACACTGTGTTACTGGATTGTACTATTTAAACTTAACATTAGGTGGTGCACTACACCTTGACAAAGGCCCAGAAGGGGCATGAAATGTTGCTCAGTTTGTGGAGGTCTCCCAGGGCTACACCTGTTTTTTTAATGTCATGCTTGGTGCAAATTAATGTGAAATCTTTAATGAAGTCTGGCTTGCCTATGCAGTCTTTTTGTTGCTAACTATTGAGTGCTGAGTCCTTTTGCTTTTGTAGGTTACTTTTGGGATTTGCAAGCACCTTCCCTAAGAGAACAACCCTTTTTTGTCTGCAAAGCAATGAGCTGTCCACAAGTACTGTAGTGTCCACGTATGTACATCAGTCATGTCCATAGAATGTCTGCACAGACCTGCACAGTTACCTGACAGATGGAACACCCTATAATCGGTTGGCTGAATATCTCCATCGTATCACACACTGGCTGTGTGGCAGTGTCGTTTACACACCCAGGCAGACATGGCAAACTAGTGTTGAGGCAGACATTGAACAGTACCAGAGGAAACTGACAGCGGGGGACAAGTGATACGGTGGACCATGGCATGACTGGGCAAGTTAATGGGTATGGTCCAAGAACATGGGGAACAGCACCAGAGGGTCCATCAGGAAGGTTATGGCAGGCATGCTTTGTCATAGTGTTTTGGGGTCCTGCCCTTATGCTCAGCAACCAGGGAGTACCACAGTGCAAGCGTGCATTGTGACACAGAATGCCACAGCCACTGGGTTGTTCTGGGAGGCCGGCAACATCTGCCATATGTGCGCTGGCCATGGAGAGGAGACATGACACAGTGCCTTGTCAGCATCCCACAACATACGCCACTGTATGATGTACACCAAGAGGCAGGGTATGGTACATGCTCTGCCCGCTGTACGGAACATGTGTCATATTCAGTGTATTGCCACCATGTGCTGTGAGCATACAGCCACGGCCCCAGACCAGGACACAGGTTAGCGTGAGGGGTGTCTCCGAACCGCCACTGATGCGGGGATGACACAGTATACATGACAGGTGTACTGTAAGCAGAGGTGTGACTGATGCTGTACTGCAACACCATGTGGTGGGTGTGCCAGAGGGACATGAACCAGCGCCTCCCCAAGGAGAAAGTATGGACCTATGATGCACCCCAGCTATGTGATAACTGGGCATGGATATGTGTTGCACAAGTGCAAGAGGTCTGCCACACACATGTTGGTACAGTGTGGCAGTGGTAATGCATGTAACTGTGCCACAGTGTGAGTGACGGGTGATGCTGCACAGTGGTACATTTACACTGGCAATAACGGGTCCTTGGACAACAGTTGTGAGCTTCATCACCTATGGCAGGGTTAATAACACCTCAGTCTAGTAGCAATCAAAGTATAACGCAGGATTAATTAAGCAATAAGACACGACAGGGTGTGTGTTAGACACTTCAATACGTGGCTAGGAGGCGTAGTGAGGCACAAGGTCACAGACCGAGAGCGTCCAGTTTCTTAGCTATGTGTTAAAGTATCTAACACACACCCTGGAGTGGCTTATTGCACTTATGAAATGGCCACTTTAGCTGTTAATAAGAGACAAAATTAAAATTAAATGACTAAGTAGGAAAACAGTTATATTTTTGTGGTCATTTGAAATAAAATAGTTCCTCTCCTTGCATCATTGTACTTTTTTTTTTTTTGAGTTGAGGTAGTTACAGAATTCCTTGGCACTAGGTCATGTGACTCCCCCACCACCACACACACACACACACACACACGCACTCACGTTTTGTCAACGTTTGAATTATTGGTGTGAGAAAATGGACAAAATATGCCTATTTTTATTTCTGAGTTGTTTTAGTTGTGTTGTTTAGCTGCACGGGTCAGGAGAAGCCACCGATGTGTGTATCAGCCAGAGAGGGGATGCAGAAGTATGCAAGGTGCAGTCTCTGCACTGCTATTTCATGAATGACTGAGAGAATCAGAGTGCAGTATGAAAATAAAAATAAAATAAGGCTATTGATTGTTGTTGAAGCAGTGAATGAGTGGGAGCGAGGGAGCAGCCGGCTGGTAAAGATGAGACAGTGGGAGAGCAAGCAGATGGGCTGGCTAGTGGCTGACATAGAAGTAAAAATGAGGACCACAAGTCAGCAAACAGCATTACAGATCGTGGCAGGTGTGTTGAGAGAGCGCGGCAAGCGTATTTGCTTTTACTTTTTCCGTTTTGATTTTGTTTGCTAATTAGCACCAGAGCCTAAGGGAGTGAAGTATGGAGTACCTGTCTAGTTGGCAGCTGATTAAAACAATGAGTGAGATTTAGTTTGGCAAAACAAGATGGCTGCTTTAGCTTTTATGAACATTCTGACTGGGCAGCTTTACTGATATCAGTGCCCACTGGGCACTGCTGGACCTTGTTTCTGTGTGTTAAATACTTTAGCACACAGGTATTGCCCAATTAAATTGCTTATATTTTTATGCCCATTTCATAAAGAAGCTATAGTGCTGTGACATGTATATCATTCCCCACATGTACCAGCAATGTCATGTGCCAAATAGCAGCCACATATTGAGATCACAAAACTACAGTCTGATTGAGATGAATTTTAATTTTTATTTGATAACGAGGCAAACAGCACTGGGTCACATTGCCCTTTTACAGGCTCAACCTGGATTGCTAAGAACATACAAGCTAAGATTTACAGTACAATGAACACAAATACAAATATGAACATTCACACAAAAGGCTGTTTGTTTTTCATAGCCAAAATGTACAAACACAGCAGTTCTATAAATCTGATATGAGACAATTTATACAATCTGTGAAGATCACATTATCATAGTAGACACAGAAATTATATGTTAACTTGAGACCACTAACACGACATGAAACACTAATCAGGCAATCAAGAGCAAATCAGCAATAACAAACTAACAGTTTCAGTTTTCAACACACTTACACTGTGTATCTTTTTTCCGTAAAGCTTTCAAAGATGTCTTAAAGTTATAGCCATGTGTAATGTTATGCAACTTGTCTGGTGAAGAGTTCCATGTACCAATGGCAACTTGCTTGAAAGCTTTTTGGTTTTTAGCTGTTGTATTGTTTTCGCTTGAAAAATGTCAACATGGGTTTATCTGGGCCACAGTGAAGTGTGTTGTAGACAAAACATAATATTTGGCATCTATCTTTCTGGTCGAGTGGCAGCCAGTCCAGCTTGCTATACATGTTGCAGTGATGTTCCCTGTTTTTTGCTCTAAGTACAAATCAACATATTGCATTATATAGGCCAGTCCTTTGTTTTTTTTTTGTTTTTTTTTCTCATGTTCCTCCCCTTACTAAGTTCCCATAATCAAGAATCAGAATTAGGCAAGTCTGAGCTATTGTACGTCTTGTGTCATCTGTCAAAAAGTCCCTAACTGCATATAGTGCCCCTAACTTCTGGTGTTACTGTTGTGTTACCTTTTCTATTTGTGGTAAGAAGTTCAATTGATTGTCTATAATGATTCCCAAATATTTAAATTTTGTCACCATGTCCAGTTTGGTTCCTTCCAATATGAAGATCTCGAAAGGTTCAATTGCTATTTTTAATTTGTGACTTGTACAAAATAATGGGAGTACTTTAAGCCCGAGGTTCGATGGGCAGAGCAACAACGTCACTCCCCCATCAAGCTTAAAAGGTCATAACATCTTGGGCCTTGCCAGGATTCTTTTTTCATTGTGCCCGGAGGTGTCGCTCTTCCTCGCCCTCAGATCGCCCGTGGTATGCTCCTCTCATTCTCCCCTCTCTGCTCTTCATTTCCACATCTCTACCAGAGCAACCACCTCACTGCATGCTTCCATCCTCCTTTCTCCCGCAGCTCTGCTACTTCGTCCCCCCCCCCGCCTCTTCCCTTATTCCTCTCCATTTTTCCATCTCTCACGGCTGTTTGCTGCTCCTTCACTTCTAGATGCAGGACACCCGCCTTAGCTGCCAGCTTGTTCTCCCACACACACACCCCCGCCGCTGTCTCAGTACCTTGCTATATAGCTGCTGTATCTGCTCCGCTCCTCTCTATGCATTCAGCACCTGCTCACATTTCTTTTCGGTTCAGGCTGTATATTTTCACGGGGCTACCAAATTCTGTGAAATTACTCCCCTGCCATGACTCTGGGGCATTTCCTAGTTTTCTTATTTCCTCACCAATTTCAGCACTCTCCCTCTGCCATAATCACTGAAATCTGTGCCCGGACTCCATGAATAAGCCGTACCATGTGACCTGCATACCGTGATGCCGGTCATCTCGCTGACTTGCATGGACCGGCATCCTGGTATCCACACCTCTGTCTCTGCTCCTCTGGTATTCAGCACCTCGAACAATTTTAATCTGCCTCCCTGGGAATGGAACACAAGTCCTCTGATATCCATCGGGGTACTCTCTAAGCTTGGAATCAGTCGTTTCATTCCTTCTGCACCTGCTTCTGCCAGTTGTTTGTAACCTAGCTGCGCTCTCACTTGGATGTCTGCTGCTCTCGGCTCTAGGCCATGCCCAGCGTTGGCCTCTGCTGCTGATTTGGTTCTATGCTCCTACTCACCATCAGGCTTCCTACATAAGTTGAACGTATTTCTTGTCTCTGCATCCCCATGCCGCTCTCGCTTTCCTGTTTATCTAAGTAGGGTTATTGTTTTTTGGCTCCATAGCTATCCCACAGTGCTGGCTGGTAGGGACCTCTACCATCATGATTGTCAGATCATTTGTTTAGTTGGGTATGCCTTTCTTAGTTATTGGCACCTGGCAACACCAATTCGATCCCCTGTCTGTGCCACTACAAAAAAAAAAATCTGATTGTAGTGCTTTCTTGCTGTTACCATTTCTCTGTATGTCACTCCCGGGCTGCCACCAACCATCTCTAGTCTCTTATCGCTGGGGGCAGATCCTCTTGGATGCAATCCAGGATGGCTTCCTGACCTAATGGGTGCCAGTGCCTCCATGGGAAGTCCAGAAGGTGGACCCATTTGCCCATGCCTGATCAGCTTCAGGCACTTCCTGCCTAGTTTTCGGTCTGGTATCATATCCCTTGCCCATTCTGGCTTTCTGGGCTTCCCTCCTTCACTCCCTACCATCCTTTGTCCTTTCATACCTCACTTTCCTGTACCAGCTACCAAGTCTCCATGGCTTCAATCCATCATCATACCCCATTCGTTTCCTAAGTGATTCCTGTAACTATTCAGTAGCTGATAAATAATAGCCCATAGCACAAGCTGGATCTTGTTTCCTAAGCTACTTCTAACCAGGGTATCTCAATCTCTAAGTTACGATTTTAAATGAGGCAGTAAACACATTGTAAAATTACCCAAAAGAAATCCTGATAAGCTCAGCCCCCCTGCAGTTGTTCCCACCCCTCCCTTACCTCATTTAATCTCCATGTTTCTCCCTCTCCCTCTCCCTCCTCCACAGCCGTCTCCCTGAAGATTTTGGAGGTCGTAAGGGCATTTGCAGCAGCCCTTCCCCACAGCCAGGAGCTGACTGTAGTTTGCCCAGGTACGGATTCCAACACCTGATCGCGACCACAGCTGCTGTTTGCAGGACACAGCGGTGCCCCGCCGTACGCTGCACATTCCACTTCCCCACTGCCCCCACCACCACCCATGGTCATCACACTGAATTATAGGGATGACAGTACCACATGACGGCAGAAAATAACTGATCAGCCCATTTCACCACGAGCAGCTTATACGAGTCCATCACTAGAGGCCATTAGCAATGTAAATCAATACATAATCACACACAGCTAAACATGTTCTCTCATGTCTTCATACCTGTCCTAATCACCTCCCCAACCCCACAACTGACTCTATTGCCCAACACCATTGAAATACCACAACTCAGGTACATCACTGTTGGTTATCCTCCATGCCCCTCCATAACACCCTATTGGGATCACAGACTTATCACAGGCACACCACCACCCACCTCCTTTGTTACTCAAGCTAAAGTACTCATACTACCTCCCTGCACTAGTAACCAACCCACACGCCCACAACCCCAGCTGCACTACTATACTGACCCCCCTCAGGTTGCACCCACCTACCCCTGCTGTTAGATGCCATCATGGCTTCCATATACCTCAATACTCCACTCAGATAACCCACCTCCTATGTACCCTCCCAGTTCTGGTCATACCCACAAAAAATCTCACTGCTTCCCAATCACAATGCACCGCAACTAAAATATGCAGACTAGCATTTCTTCACCATGCTCTCCTCCTCCTGCTCCTATCAAATAATGTGCACCCTAACCCAGGGCCACCCTTCCCTGCTGTCTCATCGGAGGGCAAACATGGAAGCCTACGTCTAGCCACACTCAATATTTGCAGCCTACAGAGAAAGTTCACCCCTCTCCAGACTTGGATTGCTCAGCACTCATCTGATGTCTTAGCCCTATCTGAGACCTGGCTCTCAGATAAAATACCTAATGGATCAGTCTCCCTCAGTGACTACACCTTACATCGAGCTGACAGGCTTAGTAAGAGGGTAGGTGGCTGTGCCATCTATGTTAGAGCCTCCCTTCACTCCCTTGAGGTCCCCATCCCGCCACCCTCACTTGGTGCCCAGATCCTAGCAGTCAAGCTTAGCCTTGGCAATACAGGAAAAAGCCTCCACATTGTGGCGGTTTACATTCCCCCTTGCAACCAAAAGCCCGCATTCGATTCAGTCTTGGACAGTATCACCCACCTCCCACCTAAAAGCAAAGTCATTTTCATGGGAGATTTCAATGTAAATTGGTTATCGAATGCATCAACCCCCTATAAAGACTCAGCCCTAGCCTGTGGCCTCACCCAGGTCATCAAGTCCCCTACCAGAATGGACTCAAGGACTGGGACCTCAACCCTAATAGACCTAATCCTCACCAACAGGCCAAATAATCTCTCCCAAATCAAAGTGCTCCCAGACTCAGTAAGTGACCATTCACCAGTTACCTGCCTGTGGTCTACAAAATTCACCCTACCCCCCCCAAAAGTCTCCATCCAAAGACATCTAAAAAAATGTACCATCGCATGGCTCAAATCACACCTTGCCTCTTGTGACTGGTCCCCTATTCACACTGCCCAGTCAGTAGTTGCTGCCCTTACCTACTTTATTGCCATCTTCAACTTGGCCTGTGACATATTCGCTCCTTTCTCCAAACAACTTGTAAAACACAGAAACACTCCTTGGATCACCCAAACACTACTAGACCAAATGCACCTGAGGGATAACCTATGGCATAAGGCCCTTGACTCCCAACTCCAGCAGGACAGACAACTGTGCAGACAGGCTAGAAACAGATGCACATGGGCTACCCGGCAAGCCAAAGCGGCATATTATAAACAAACTCTCTACTGCCTCCTGGAGCTCCAGAAAAAATTTCTGGAGAAATATTAAGGAACTCTGTGGGAAAACTGTATCCCCTACCCCACTCCAGCTTCTAGTAGATGGGGTTACCACACAGGACCCTAACATTATTGCCAATGCCCTCAGTACTTCCTTCGCTGACCTTATGCACATATTCCCATCCAACTTCTTTGACCCTATCACCAACCACCCCACTGACATTTTTAACATCACAAACCCCACCCTTTTCAGGCTAAGAATCATTTCCTGTAATGAGGCTAAATGCTATCTCACCAAAGCACTGACAAACTCTTGCTATAGTAGTGACTCCCTGGACCTCAAATTCTTTCGACTCATGCTGGATGTGACACTAACCACATCTTACCAAAATTCTCAATCTGTCCTTATGCCTCAGCCAATTTCCCACAGCATGGAAAAGAGCATTAATAACCCCTATCCTGAAGAGTGGAGACCCCACCTCCACTAGCAATTACAGACCTATATCAATCCTGCCCCCTCTCTCTAAGGTCCTTGAAAAAATAGCGTCGGACCAACTAACAGACTATCTGTCCAAACACAACCTGCTCTGCCACAAACAACACGGATTCCGGAAGGGCCACAGCACCTCCACCGCTCTCATTGAATTTACAACATATATACATGAAGCCCTGGAACAGGGCTCCATGGCCAGAGTTCTCTATGTTAACCTGACCAAAGCATTTGATGCCGTCAGTCACGCATTACTTCTCTACACCCTTCTATCCCTTAATTTCACACTGGAGGTAACTGCCTGGTTCAAAGACTATCTCTCAGGTTGGACACAACAAGTCAAAATCAATACAACTATCTCCACAAGCAGACCGGTCCTAGCTGGTGTACCGTAACGGTCAATTCATGGCCCATTACTTTCACCCTCTTCCTAAACTCCCTTCCTAAATCTTGCAGCGGTAAGATGCTGCTTTACGCTGATGTTGCAGTAGTCTTCTGGAAACATCCTCATCCCAATTCACTACAATCTGCCCTGCAAGGTTTCTTCAGGGAGATGGAAACCTGGTTCACTGGACACTGCCTAATAATTAACTACAAGAAAACCAAACCCATGATCTTTGCCCACCACCAAAACCCTCTCTGTCACGCACCATTAATTGTCACAAACTCCCAAGGCTATGCACTTGAACAGGTCTCATATTTCATATACCTTGGAATCACATTGGACACTTCCCTGTCCTACCACTCACACATACAACAAGTCTCCTTCTCTATTAACACTGGACTGGGGATCCTGTACAGACATAAGCACTGCCTACCCCCTCAGGCCTTGCACCTCACTGTATCATCATCTATTCTATCCTTTGTGGACTATGGAATAGTGATTTATGGGTCCCCTGATCAAACTGCTGTCTGCAGCATCAACCTCACCCTCAATAAAGCCTGTTGATTGGTCTCAGGAAGTGACAGGTTAACTCACACATGCAAGCTTTATAGACATACTGGCTGGCTAAACTTTGAAAGCAGGCTTAAGTACCATATCTGCATCCATGCAAAAAAGATTCAACTAAAGCAGGCCCCTGTCGGCCTCCACCCACTTATACACCCAGCCCCTCATTGGAGGGCCCATAGACACTCTGCCAACTCCACTTTCCTAGTTCCTCTCTGAAGAACATCTCTTGGACAAAGATCCTTCTGATATTGTGCCCCACTATGGCTGAACAGCCTCCCATCCTCCATCTCCTTGGCCCACAGTCTCAACCTATTTAAATCAGGTCTCAGAACCCTACTCCTTGACTCTGCAACCTGTGACTGTAAATAAACTCCCTTTCTAGACCCCCTGGACCCATATCTTGACTTAACTCTGACCCAGGACCTTCTTTAAACTCCCTGTTGATACAACCCTCCTGTTTGCTAAATCCTGGAATGTATGATTATGTATTGCTTGACAATAACTATGTATGTGAACTATCTGTCTTCATCTGTATTTGTATTTGTATTTTTATTTTTTAACTGTCGTGGAGCCTTTGCAAAAGAGTCAATGACTCAAAGGATTGTAATTCCAATTCTATAAATAAATAAATAAAATAAATGTTGCCTTCCTTATCCTAGTGCCTTTTCTAGTAGTGACCATCATGGCTTTCCTCCATTCTTAGCTTCCCTCCTCATCATTCATCCCTCCTCATCACACCTCATCCAGTATTGCTCCTCGATTGCTCAACCTGAGTTGCCTCTGGTTCCAGATCTATTTTCTTGGCCTCGGAGTCTACCTCCTTTAGAGGAGCCTACTTCCTTTTACTTCCTTCGTACAAGTTCATTTTCAAGTTCATTCCTGTCTCCTCCTCTTCCAACTTCCGTACCGGCCATCCAAGATTCACTCCACTCATGGCCTGCTATCGATATTTTTGGGGCGTACCTATCATGACTCCTATGCCGCCTTATCAACATGCAGCCATCGTGCCGCACGTATCAAGTTCATAACTCCAGTCATCATTCACTCAGCCTTACCTCAAGGTTCATCTGTTTACATTGTGTACTCCAATATTCCTGACATTGAATCCTATGCTGCCTCATTGACTACAACCTCAGGGTCTAATCGTTCAAAGTCTAATTGTTCCCATCACATAATCAAGCATGCCTCTTCAATCTCAGTGTCTGCCCACTCACATCGCTCAATCAAACCAGTCTGCATTGTCCTCGGTCTTCTCATCAGCACATCCGGAATCTCCTTGTGCACACATCTGGATACCCCTTGCTCCTTTGACTTCTACATGGATTTACCCCCTCCCATCGACAAAGAAAGTATTCATTGTTTCCTCATGTTCCTTCTTGGTCTGCATGCAGCCTCATGTTCTATCTTCGATCTGTGCTCTCTTTTGGGGATTTTCCCTATTCCATCATCATCCTTACTACTCATATTTCTCTAGTTACAGAACCCTTCTTTTTAACGACATACATCCTCAAATCAAATGTCGTCAGCCTGGAGGGAAGGCAACCTAGGCCTTGGATCTCCAGATATTTCCTCCTCAAAGGAGATTTTTCCTCTCCTCCGTGACAATGGTCATAATAGTAGATAGAATTAGTGTTATCTACAGTTAACTGGTTAGGTTTGTTGGTGCTTTCTTTGGTTAGTTAGTTAGGTTCCACTGTTGGTTGGAGGAGGATGGTGGCCCCGGCTTTTCCCTCTCTCCTTGGGAAGTCAGCCCTTCTCTTCTCAGAATTCATTCATCATCCTTGCCTCTTTGAAGCTCAACATCTTTGGGTATTCTTTTTGGGCTTCTTCCTAACCTACCTTTAGCCGATGCATTCATTCCTGGCACCTGTATGGGGGGACCTTTCTTCTAGGGTTTCTTGTGTCGTACCCCTACAGGGTGGTATATCCCATGGATAGAGAGGCGGAAAGCCACTAAGCAAATCAAGTTACACAAGCATCTCATATTATCTCATCCAGTTGCGTAAGCACATTGAATGATAGGGCTTTAAGCCCGAGGTTCGATGGGCGGAGCAACAATGTCACTCCCCAATCGAGCTTAAAAGGTCACAACATCCTGGGCCTCACCAGGATTCTTTTTCATTGCCCACCATCCACCCCTCCCCCTCCTCCAGCGGCTCTTCTCTCTTACTCATGGGCTTCTTCCTAACCTACCTTTAGCTGACACATTCATTCCCAGCACCTGTATGGGGGGGGAACCTCCTCTAGGGTTCCTTGCATAGTACCCCTACAGGGTGGTATATCCCATGGATAGAGAGGCAGAAAGCCACAAAGCAAATCAAGTTACACAAGCATCTCATATTATCTCATCCAGTTGCGTAAGCACATCGAACATGCCTTTTTTTTTTCTGATTCAGGATGAGCTTGTTTTCTAAGAACCAATTTGACATCTTTTTAAATTCACATTCCAGATTTATTTTTAGCTTCAGTGGGTCTTCATTTGTTGTGTAAATTACGGTGTGGTCTGTGTACAATACCAGGCTAGATTTAGAGCAGATATCAGGAAGTTCATTAATGTATACGGAGAAGAGCAAGGGTCCCAAAACTGAGCCCTGTGGCACTCCATATAGAACCTTTATGGGATGCGATATAACCCCGTTTACACAGACTTGTGTTCTACCAGTTAAATAACTGTGTATCCACTTCAAGGCCTGCACCCCAAAGCTGATATTGTACAATTTGGATTTGAGCAGATAGTTGTCTACTAAGTCGAAGGCCTTGGCCAGGTCCACAAACACCGCTCCTGTATACCTTCCCTCCTCTATACTCACCAGTAGGTTGTTTGTGAACCTGACCAAGGCCGTCATCGTGCCACACCCCCTCCTAAAATCATGATGTGCAGTAGTGAGTTTATTATACCTCACTAAGTAGTCCATGATCAGATAATGTAATAACCTTTCTTGAACCTTCCCTATCAAAGATAGTAACGAGATGGGCCTATTGGTAATAGAAATGTTTTTTTCCTTATGCGAGGCACAACTTGGGCTGTTAGGAATTTATTATATATTATCTGCAATGGGTAAGCAAGTTCTTTAGCTACGTATTTTAATACTTTTGCTTTAAGTCGGTCAGGACCTGGACCTTTAGCTTTGTCTAATGTTTTCAGATACCTAAAGATTTCTTGGTTAGTTATTTGTTTAAAGTAGAATTTTGGAGTGTCAGTGCATCAGTTTTTGTAAACGATTGTTTGTCTTCTGCAAAGTTGCTTAACTAATTAGATAGAGCTGTAAATAGTTTGCTTGGGTGATCTGCAATTTCTCTGCTGTCTGTTAACTCTTTATTTTCTTTTGTTAAACTAGGAGAAAGTTTTTGTTTTGGAGCCAATATTGTTGTTTATGCTTTCCAAAATTTCCTTTTATAAAGAAAACTAATTTTTGCTGATTACTATAAAATTGTACTTCAGTCCATTTTATCTCTTTTTTACATTTGGCGAGGGGTGCCACAGTATGACTGACAACACCCACACATGTGAATAGTAGTGTTGACACCCAGCCATGTGGTGGCACATGGCAAGACATCCTCCCCCAGTGAATGGTCCTACATTGTGCACTTCAAACTATGTCTGTCACGTAAGCAGTGGGGTGTGACAGTACTGCACACCAGACATGCGAGGAAATTACCCCATGTGCCAGGCAGCATGCAGAAGACTGACTCAAATGCACCTACCCCACCCATACACAGTCTCCCTATGGGGCACACATGGTAAAAGCAGACATACCTGGTTGTGGCAGGTACCATCACACACCATATCCAGGAACCTCGGCAGCCTGTCCTGGTCTCTCCTCATGAGGTCCCCATACTGGTGTTGACACTGTTCCCTGGTGTGGTCCACACCTGTGCAGCCTACCAGTTGCCACCCTACAGAGGCCCAAACTTCCCTCCTGGGGCAATTGAGATCCTCACTGCCAAACAACCTCTCCCTGGTAACCACAAGGTCCACAAGGTTGGCCAGTTTCACATCAGTCCACCTGTGGTCCCTCTGCATGGCAGCTCTGAGTCTCCTTGGTCTGGACATGCTGTCAAGTTGCCAGCCCTCACAGTTGTGCAGGCACATTGTTTCAGTACAGCAAAACATGTCATTTACACGATGGCGCAACAAGGGTTAACTCTGCACAATGGGAGTGGCAGTGTGCCGTTTGCACAGTAGACTACTGCTGGTGGCACTTCGAGCATGTGCAGTACCCGCAGACTGCACAGCAACATGGTGCATCATCACAAAACTGTCTACCGCATATGCGTGTCTCAGTCTAGGCATCATATTGAGAAGGATCTGGAAAGGACATGAATCACACAATGTATGCCACATGATTCACTATTATTTTGCATGATACACTGCCATCGTGCAAGGCAAGTATATGTTTGGGCAGTGCAAAAAAAAATCACTATTTAGAAAGGACACATGTAAATGGGCTGCTTAGGCAGTCAGGGAGCAAGGCTTCTAATTTACATCTCATTCTGTAGAGTTTTGCATGCATTTGCATACTGCTTTGCACCATAGCTACTTAAGGGAGATAGTACACCACCTGCAGAAGGCTAGAGAATTGAAAAGGCTTTGCCTGAAGTTCAGTGGCCAAGCAGCCAGCCACTTCCACTTCCTGAACTATATAAGCAGTTCCTCTCAGCCTCACTGTGAAGCATTTTTTCTTTGTACCCGAAGGCTCTGTCGGTTTGTCCTCTGAGCTGGTTGGGCCTCCCTGGCTGGCTGGGACCTGCCCCCCTGCTTGTCTCTGCTGGGCTTCTGTGTTTATTTTCCTGCTTCTGGTTCATATTTTGCCTTCAGTTGTGTGTGCTTCCTTCCTTTTTTTTGGGGGGGGCTTTTCTAAACTCCTAGTATACTGCTATTTCAGAGCTCATACTGCTTGCTTTCAGTTACTCATAACTCTCAAATTACTTACACTGCAACTGCAAACCTGATTTGTGTGTTTCAGCTGAACTATAGCTGTTCCATGGCATACTCTACTACTTTCACCTGACTCAGATTCACTGAACCTAGCTCTACAGCTCACTCATGCTTGTTCTAATTACCTCATTGCAGCAGTTTCATTGCACTGCCTGGTGACAGTGCTTTAAGAGTATTGTGCCTCCTTTTATTTATTGCAGTTACAACTCAGTGTACTCATTTGTTTTTTTACTACTGCTGCACAGGCCTATTTGCTTCCTGCTACTGCTTTGTTTACTCCCATGCTATTGTACATTGTTTTACTCTGAGGTTAGCTAAAGCTCCTGCTGAGGCTATTAAATTAACTTTATATCTACATGTGGTTCTCATCCCTCCATCACTTCCTTGTTTCTCCTACGGTGGGGACTGGGAGGTGCTTGGGGGGTCATGGCCTATGTGGCCAATTAATTCTTTTCTAAATCCTGTCACCATCAAAAATCCTCAGAGTTTGTCACCTTGATTTGGCTTTGAACTGCTCTGGCTGGCTTGCCACCAATTCAGTGGTGTTAATGCTATACAGTATCTTATGCAGATCTCCGTGTAGGTCCACCTATCACTACTGCTTACTGACCTACGTGCAGGTCCACAATTGATTACGCAACCATTGCTCCTTGCTTATGCAAACCATTGCTTCATGCCTACTGCCATCCCTCAGCTTCAGCCTCTGGGATTCTGCTGCACTCAATCTGTATTTGAACACGCAAGGTCTCAGAACTCAATGCTCATTATGATCTCAGCATGCTGTGCCCATTAAGCTCACCAGCTTTTCAGCTGTCAATCAATTTCTGGGGCATGCCAGCCATTCTATTCTGGTGCAGGGTTCCTGCAGCCGATGGTCTTACTCTGCATTTAGTCCGCATCTTGAGCGTGTCCAGCTTGGGATGGGATCCTTCTCACCTGGCCCATAGCTGGGAAAGTTCACACCCCGGGCTTTGCTTTAGCTGTCTGCTATGTGATAGCAGCTCCTGGTGTAGAGTTTAAGACTAACAGTGAAGGGTGGTTATGATGATCTCCTTTGGCTCTAGTGTTCCACTATAACAGTTAGCTATTGACTTTAGTGGTTTCCCCTAGCAAAGCACCATCACCGCATTCTCCCTACAACTGCCTCTGCTTCACTTGGTTTGATTTAGGGTGGGTAGGCCAGGTGAGTGCCTCAGCAGTTGTTGCTCTCCTCCTGTGCCTTGGATGCACGTATTGTTGCAGAGTTTTCTTGCAACCTTCCACAGCATTCCTACTAGAGGGTTTGAGTGAGAGCCATCCTCCAAATTGGAATTTTTTCCACCTCCCTTTAATTGGGTTTTCCAAATTGCAGTTGCAGAGCCATCACTAAATTAACCATCCCAAGCCTGGAGGGAAGGCGACCTAGGCCTTGGATCCCCAGAGATTTCCTCCTCATAGGGGTTTTTTTTTCTCCTCCGTTGCCTCAGGTAATAACACTTAGCATAGTTGTTTTCCCTAGTTTCTTTAGATAGGTTCCGTTGTTGGATGGAGGTGGAGGATGTCCTGACATTCCCTCTCTCTCCTTAGGGGATCCCCTCATCTCAAAGCAAACCATCAGTATCATGCTACGCAAACCTGGGCAGTCATTATGTTATCCAACTGAGCATCTCATTACCTTATCAATCTGACTATGTTTCTCTACCACTAAGTTACAGTTGCTGCTCCTATGTCACAGTTGCTGCTTGCTCATATGCTTCACGTTGCCTCATTTTGGGGGATGATACTACATTTCTTTTGGGGATTCCTAAGGTATCTTTAGCTGTGGGAATCATCCCATGGCACCTCTAGGGGTGGAACCCCCCTCTGAGAGTGCCTTGCCTTTGTATCCCTACAGGGTGGTAATTCCTCTGGAACAGAGCATGCGAATTGGCAAAACCAAACTAACACAGTTGCACAAGCATAACACTATACTGACTGCATAGGTCAGTGAATTGGAAAGATTTTGCCTGCTGTTCAGTGGCCAAGCAGCCAGCCACTTCCACTTCCTAAGCTATATAAGCAGTTCCTCTCAGCCTCACTGTGAAACATTTTTTCTTTGCCCCACCATCCTCCCCTCCCCCTCCAGCAGCAGCACTCTCTCCTTAGGGGGATTCCTAAGGTACCTTTAGCCACAGGAATCATCCTGTGGCACCTCTAGGGGTGGATCCCTCTCTGAGAGTTCCTTGCCTCCGTATCCCTACAGGGTGGTAATTCCTCTGGAATAGAGAGTGTGAATGGCCAAAACCAAACTAACACAGTTGCATAAGCATAACAATATACTGGCTGTTTAGGTCAGTGAATTACAGGCAATGGAGCCAGCAGAGACCGTAACTGGACCAGCCAAGTAGAACATTCCAGACAGCAAAGTAGGCACACTTCAGATTTGTGAGGTGTGATTGCTGCATTCCACAGTATTGCAACCTAGGGGCTGTGTTGCTTACCTTGCTGCATGACAGTAACCACATATGTGATCCAGCAGTTTGCAGTCACTGTATCATTATGCCTCTATCCCCCTGTCTGGCCGCATGTCCCTGAGAGACCACAACCTACACTGGCCAGACACCTGAAGGTACCCTATTTCAACAGATGGTTCTATATTATACAGGGGCTTACAACCAGCCACAGGAACACTGTATCTGCTGACCTATCTAGTGTATGTGGGTTGGAGGATGAACCGCACACCATGGTGTGTACTGTCCTATACAGGAACACATTGGACAGATGCTGTGCTCAATGGGGGTAACATTTGCCACTGAACTTGCCGTACTGTTGTGCTGATCACAGTTGACACAGGGCACAAAGTCTGTAGGGGTGTGCATGCCTGTCCTATGGACACAAGGCCAGTGATGCTGCCTGCATCAGGCATCATGGCCCTCCAGTAGCTTCTCAGAGTCACATTCCCTGCTCAAACTGCAAACAGGCTGTCGAACCTATGATAGTTCAGTGCCATATCACTGTGTTAGACCCACACCCACCGAACCTGCACACCATGTTAGTTAGGGTTGCCAGAACCCTCCAAAGTTCTGGGTTCTAGTTCTAGTCTAGAACTTTTGAAAAAGTTCTAGGGTCTAATCTTTTTTAGAACTTTTTAGAACTCAAACCCTATTTTTTAATTGTGCTCCCAGTAATGAAAATAGTAATAAAATACATGCAAAGGAAAAACTGTTCAATATAAGGGCGGAGAGAAATTATCATGTGTGACGTTGATAGGAATACAACAAGGTTTATCTATGGTTTCTTCTGTTTGCTAAAGCCAGCAACTTATGTAACCGGCCCACCCACCCATATGTTAAAAGTTTTCCTGCTGCAGCTGCATCATAGTTCCTTAATGGAAAAAAGTGGCACATTAGCGATTTATGTACTCAGTTATATAATACTCATAATCATGAATTATGAGAAAAAATAACTGATATTACCTAATATCAGCTACTTGCTGTTTTCTTTTTTTAAATCAGTAAATCAAAAGTTGCTATGTTTAAAAGAAAGCTTTTATAACAGTCAAGTCAAGGTACTGCAGCTGCAACATATGGAACTGTTGCAAAACATATTATGTCATAATGTAGTCAGTCAAGACATTTGAATACAAAAACAAAATGCCAGTCATTGTTGTTGGCAAAAAATGCATGCAATTTTCTAAGATAATGTGTACATATACCAACATTCTTGTTGGCAAATTGAAGTAATCCATACAACTTTCTAAGATAATGCATCTTTCCAACTGATATGTCAATAAAATTTGTATTTCAGTCACATAAATAAAAAAGTGGTTTCATTACCACATACTAACTTAAGGAACATTTAATGTAGCTGCAGCAGTTGGCATGTGATGTTAAAGGGACAGTGTCTGTCAATCTCATTATCAAGGGCGTAGCTACTGATACTCCAAGTTTAGTAGTAGGGGGTAGCAAACAAGCTGTCCAGCATTGCTCTGCCCTCTGTAGTCCATCACGTTTAAATTCCTCTGTTTGGCTTCGCAGGCTTTTTCTTTTCTCTTTAAGCTTTGTTTTTGGGGGTGTGGCAGAGTGGACTGTGGACATTGCAGCTGAAAGTCTCAATTAGGTCTGCATGGTCCGCCTGCATAGTGATTGGCTGTGGCATCTGGTAGGGGGCATGGCAAGTCTTGGGTGGTGAGTTTAAATGTCCCAGCAAAGTTAGAAGCCATACTATTAGTTCAATTGTATTGGGAGAGAGAGAAGCAGTAAAAGAACTGAGGAGCAGCAGATGGAAGAACAGACTCAGAGCCAGCTAAAGAATGAAGACTTCATGTGGAGTGGCAAGTGAATCAAATCTGCCTACCTGCAGGAGAGAGAGAAGAAATTTCTGCCATGGTCTTGGACTTATGGTGCAATCAGTGGCATTTACCAGTGGGCAGCGAGCACCACACTAGCAGCACAGACAGACAGCAGGTCTAGTGTGGGAATCATCTGATTAGAACCAGGAACCTTGGACTCGAGTCATGGTGGGGGGGCAGGCATGAATAACAGTAGGGGAGAGGGTAGCAGTGTGGCAGGTTGGTGTGCAAATCTGAAATGCCTGGCTACACTCCTGCTCATTATGCATCAAATTATCACTACTTGTAAAGCAAAAACACTTTATGATTGGTCACATTCTGTAAAAACTGCTGATGCAGATTTTACTTTATTTCTGATTCCTTTCTTCTTTTTTAAAGTGGACAGGACACTTGTGCTAGGTGGTAGCAGTTTGCAATGTACTTAATAATAGTGGGCAATCGGTACAGCCCTCCCATACCATTGGTCTGTCATCATCTTTTCCCTCACCATCCCCTGCTGATCATGAATCTGTAAATGAAAGGACTAAAACAACACCCCCCTTTCACCCACAGTACCCATTCCACTGTTTTTCCACTACCCTCATCCATGCAGTAGCACCCATGCCACCCTTACACCCATGTTAAAACCAACCTCCAACCCTCACCCACCCTCAAGCACATATTCCACCCTTCTCACTCATCCAAATGTTTAAACTACCCCCACACTTACTCATGAACTACCAATTATGTCACCCTTCTCCCTCCCACACCCATTTTAAAACCCACTCCCCCAACCATCACCCATGCACTAACAACTATGCCATGTTTCTCCATCCTGCATCCAAGTTAAAACCAACTCCCAACCCTCACCCATGCACTTGCATCCATGCCATCTTTCTCCCTCTTGCATCCATGTTAAAACCAACCTCGAACCCTTACCCACCCTCCAGCACTGATTCTACCCTCCTCCCCCTCTCAAGTGCTGAAACTATCCCATGCTTGCTCAAGAAAAATGAAAGACTTGCCTCCAAATGAGCCATACTTAACTGTTCCTTAATAAACAACACTTAAGTGAAAAACTGTCTTTTCAATTGCTTTCTTCTTATGGACAACATTCTCTACAGTTCTCTTCATGGAACCAGTCATTTGAGAGTTGCTGCTATTATGCCATGGTTTGTGTACAACAGAATGTTAAACATGAGCTATTGTGGTATGAGACCTATACTTACAGAACGATATGTGCTCAACCATGACATAGGTAAAACTCCAGATGACTGTTTCCCAGAAGAGACGTGTAACAGGATGCTGCCCATAGAAACCTAACAATACAAAATACAGTTTTTCCCATCACTTCTTTTTCAGTAAAGTAAGTTACATATGGATCATTTTGGTTTATGGCTAACATTTCTGTAATTGAAAAACAATAAACAGCTACCAAATAGAATTCATTGTTTTGTGCTCTTTAAAATTGAAAACTAGAAACACCACAAAGTCACAGAAGGTAAATCCCAAAATATATGTTTGCATTTTAACTGTAAATAATATGATACAGAAATGAAAGCCATGACAGTGTCCCTTTTATGCCAAATTTTGGCCTGTCCCCACTGATGTTAAAATTGCCCTGTATATAAAACTTGCTGTCTTTAGACCCTAGCTACAAAGCAGTTTGCCATGAAATGGTGAAAGTTTTGGGGGTATATAGTCCAAGGTAGTAGATAGAGAAAGGAGAGAGACCACCCAAGTCATCACAGTCTGCAAAAGTTTCCTTTTTTGTCCATAGAGACTCTGTCCCACATAATATTTACCAGCCACCACCATCTGAGTTGTCATCACCATCAACATCCACAACATCAATCACTTCAGGATCCATTTGTATACTCTTGTAGGGATACAAAAATCTTGACTTATTAACTGTAATAAAAGTTAATGTGTGTACATTTTCTGGCAGCAACCTATTTCTGGTGTCTGTCACAATACTGCCAGCTGTACTAAACATGTATTCTGAAGAGACACTTGTTGCAGGACAACCAAGATATTTACAGGCTTCATCATACAGCTCTGTCCAAATCAACTTTTTTGATCTCCAGGATTCAAAAGGGCATGCATCAATAAGAATAGGCAGTTCTTGCAGGCTACTGTCTACCATGATGGACAGAGAATGCTCAAAAGAGGAATCAGCATAAGCTGGTATGGCAACAATTTGGGAAAGGTTTTGCCTCAGATTTAGCTTGCTACTAAGGGTTGAAGAAGTGGCAGTTGTGGAACAACTATTGTTAATGTTTGGTGACTTTTCCAGTTTTGTATCCCTTTGTGAAGATGAACCTGCATGTTGTGGTGATGACAACCTGAGGGTACTGTGCATGTCTGTGTTTGACTCCTGTGAGTGCTGCAGCTCATCTAGCAACAGGCATTTGTACTGCTCTGTATCATCTGTTTTTGGAAGATGTATAGCCTTGAACCTGGGATCTAAGAGAGTTGCAAGGATATAGTGTTTCAATTTTGTCATTGCAACTAATTTGTCATTGGTTTTGAAGCGCTCGCTCATTCTCTTTACGAGATTCCCATGATACAGCCGACATGTTGTCTGAGTTTCAGATCTGTCTTTTTCTATCTGTAGATTTAGAACACTAAGATGATGTGAAATCAACATCATGAGCTGGATAACCTGACTCACAGATCCACCTTCAGCAGACATGTCCCTTGTAGCTGTCTCAAAATGAGCTAGGATGCAGCACACTGTCTCCATTAATTTCTACTGCAGCACAGACAGCATAATGCCATCTCTTATAATGTAACTGGAGCAATATTAATGTACAGCTTGCCTTTGCTCCAAGAGGCGTTGCAGCATATAAAGCACTGAGTTCCAACAAGTGGAAACATTTTGAATCAGCTTTTGTGGGGGCAGCTTGTGTTTTTTTTTTTGCAGTTCGGACAATGTCCATATAGCCTTGGTTGAATGTGAAGAGTGAGTCATAATTTTTTTGCAAACAGCAATCATACCATTCACTTGTGTTTCATTGCTAAGAAACCCCATGATATTAAATGTAAGCAACGTGCAAAGCAAGAAGCATGCAGAAATCCTTCATCCTGCACTACTTTCAAGATGTTGGCTCCATTGTCACTTACTATGAAGCCACATTTTAGACTGTGAGAATAAACCCATTCATCAAGGAGGTCATTTAGTTCCTGCAAGATGTTTGCAGCTGTATGACTTTGCCCAAACTTCTTTATATGCAGCAGCGCCATCTTCTGGGGTGTCTGTTTTTGAAGAAGCACAAGAAAATGTAACCCAATGAGCGTAAGAAACATAGAAACATAGAATGTGATGGCAGATAAGGACCACTTGGCTCACCTAGTCAGGAACATGTAATCTATGTTTTGACTGCTGGTTCACATATCTGTTGTGACATGCATAACCCCACCCTCTGCAGTTTTAAGTGCAAGCATCACTGCCGCTTTTAAAGCCTGATAAATGTTTGGTATTTCAACACAGGAAAAGTACCTTCAATGAGGAATATTGTAGCGAGGCTCTGCAAGTTTCATTAGCTCCCTAAAATCCTCATGTTCTACAAAAGAGTACAGGAGAAGGGCTCCAGCTAACAGTTCACCAATTCTGTGATTAAGATGAAGGGTCTTTGGATGATTTTTAGTAAAAATATTCTTCCTTTCAAATTTCTGAGACAGTGTTAGCTGTTTACAACACATCCCTGCTGGTTTATTATACACCGAGCTTCGATGGGCAGATGGATGCTGGGATGGTGGACTAGGACTTACACATTCAGTGCCATCACTGGATGTGCAACTGGTACTAATGGTGCTGGCACTGGTGGTAATGGTGAACCTAGGGCTGGCACTGGTTCTGTCCAGATCAAGTTCAGACACTTCAGTATCCATTTCAGATTCCTGACCCTGACCCTTCTCACGTGTGGTCTGGAAGATGGTGGACATTGGTTTTGGATGATCAAGCAAAACTGAATGCTTTTTCAGATGGTGTTTAAGAGCTCTAGTGCCGAGGCATGACACAACTTTACCATGGCTTACACTTTGTTTACACAGGGAACAAATTGCTCTGCATGGATCAGTTTTACTGACAGAGAAATAATTCTACACCTCAGATGTGACAGATTTTGTTTGAGTGCTAGGAAAATAGCTAAAGACTGTTTGTGTCTTTTCACCTGTCCTAATAGAACCCAGAACATGCTCCTTGGTGCTAGAAGAGTGGGCAGGGGGATTTTAATGGGTTTTCATTGTTGGCCGATATAGAAGAGCTGGATTCAGTGGTTATGTCCTTTTCATTGCCAACAGTGCTGGTTCTATTTGCAACTGCACTACCTGATTCATTGTCAGCAGACTAGCTCATTTCACTTTGTTGAGGAAGTAATCATATGTCACCAGACACAACAGTATCAGACTGAGACCATCACAGCTGAGCCTCATCGAGCGGCCACTAGGAGTCGCTATTACGCACCCCTTGTTTGGTCCCAAGCATACCCTGTGTCCTGGCCCCAGAACGTGGAGCACGGCTCTCACCTAGGTCCTGTGACCAACTGCCCTGAGTTGGTCTTGAACCTGGTACCCTGGCCACCAGAGTCTGTGTCACTACCACTATTCCAAAGTGGCATCCACACTTGCTGAGTGACACAAAACAACTTCAACCTACCACCCAGCTGCAACCGCAAGCAATATGTTAGCCCTCTTACTATAATGCCTCCCTACCATCCTCACCCTGGCACCATTGTCTCACCAACCTAATACCCCCCCCAGGCACAATGGCACCTGATCCTGCTATTGTTCTGGAGCTAAACCAACCACACCCTACTGTCATCATCTGCCCCAGTCGTCAACACCCTCCCCCCGGTCCTCTCCCTACTACTTCCTCAGGTGCCCATTGGAGACTTATCCTCCTCACTTTCACAGCCTGGAAAACCCTGCCCACTCCTTGTGCCCAAAAGCACCCACCTCCCCATGGCATACTTATCGAATGCTCACCCTCTACCGTCCCCTGGCCAGGGCTGTGGTTATACTACTACTCCTGACAGGCAATATTCATCCAAACCCTGGCCCAGCTCCCTCAAACCCTCCTACAGCGTCACCCGGGCTCTGAATTGCATCTATGAATATATGCAGCCTGATGAAAAAACTAGATTCCCTCCAATGTTGGGTCACCTTGCATAGGGCAGATGTCATTACGCTGGTGGAAACCTGGCTATCAAAATCCACTCCAGACTCGTTTGTCACTATTCCAGGGTACTCCCTCTACCAGGAGGATCATGTGGTAGAAGACGGGGCTAAAGCGATACACCAGGGACTCTCTCACTGGACTGACACTCCTGCCCCTGTTCTCGCCCACAGGGTGCAGGCACTAACTCTCAAACTGACTCCTGACCCCTCCAGGGGTCCCCTCTATCTCACTGGTGCCTACATTCCCCCTTAAAACCAAACTTTGGCACTGGCCTCACTAACTGATCATCTTTCAACCCTACCTCACACAGCTGACCAAATACTTGTGGGTGACCTGAATGTTAACTGTCTCAGCTCATCCGCTGACACCACCCGTGACTCATTCACAGCCATAGACATGTCCCAACTAGTCTCCCAACCCACCAGAGTTAACACAAAGAAAGGTACCAGCACCCTGCTAGATGTGGTCATCACCAACCACCCTCTACAAATCCATGATACCCAGGTCCTTCCGGACTCTATTAGTGACCACTCTCCTATCATTTTCCACTGGGCCACCCCCACTCCCAAACCCACGGCTCATCCCACTCTACGTTGGCGCCTCAGACCAGGTGGACTAAAAGGCCTTAAGCTACATCTTGCCCAAATTAACTGGTATCCCTTACACCATGCCCCTGATATAGATTCCGTCCTTACCTTCTTCACCCAAACCTTCAATAAAGCCTGCAACATTTTCACTCCCATTACAGCAGTCCGCACCAAAGTTCGTAATGCCCCCTGGATTACCCCGTCCCTGCTGCAACTGCTCATACACAGGGATAACCTGTGGCACCTGGCCTCTGAAACAGGCCGTGCTGCTGACAGACAGGCCTACAATGCCACTAGAAACAAATGCACATGGGCCGTCAGAAAAGCAAAAGCTGATCACTATCAGGCTGCGCTTATCTCCTTCTGAGAGAGCGCCAGAACTTTTTGGGACAACATTAAACAACTAAATGGGAGCGTGCACTCTCCTCCCCCCTCACAGATCTCCATTGAAGGCTCTATCTCCACTGACCCTGCCCACATAGCCAACTTCCTCAACACGTCCTTCACAGACCTTAGTTCGGTCCTCCCCAGAGACTTCTTTGACCCTCCTTCAACCCTATCTGCCCCTGACTTTCAATATCCCAGCTTCCACTTACACAGGGTGACTCCCCAGGAGGCTAGGCCACACCTGCTTCAAGCTCTAAAGAGCAATAATATTGGCAGCGACTCCCTGGACCCCAGTATCCTCTGCCGGGTCCTGGATCAGGTCCTTGCCCCCCTAACTACCCTGCTCAATAAGTCCCTCTGCCTGGGGCAATTCCCTACAGCCTGGAAAACAGCCACAGTCACGCCCATAAACAAAAGAGGTGACAGGTCCTCAGCCGGGAATTACCGGCCAATCTCCATCCTCCCACCCCTCTCCAAAGCCATAGAAAAACTGGTGGCTACCCAAATCACAGATTACCTGACCAAATACAACATCCTCTGCCATGAACAACACGGATTCCATGCAGGTCACAGTACCAGCACTGCCCTTATTGAGTTCTCAAATTTTCTTCATTCCTCCCTGGACTCTGGCTCACTAGTGGGGGCAGTGTTTATTGACCTCTCAAAGACTTTTGACACTGTCTCCCACCCCCTCCTGTTGGATGCCCTCAACCACACCGGCTTTGCTGCCGGCCCAGTCTCCTGGTGCTCCAGCTACTTGTCTGACCACTCTCAGCGTGTTAAAATTATTGGGACCCTCTCCAATACATGTCCTATCTGATCCGGTGTCCCCCAGGGTTCCATCCTTGGTCCACTTCTCTTCTCACTATACCTCAATACCATGCCCAGAGCTTGCACGGGTAAAATCCTGCTGTACGCAGATGGTGCCTTCATCTTTGCCACCCACCAGAACCCCATCTCCCTTCAAGACACCTTGCAACTAGCCTTCAATGATGCTGAAGCCTGGTTCAAAGAGCACAGACTTGTTATCAATCTAAAAAAAAAAAACATGCTCTTTGCCCATCCCGAAAACAAATTCAGTAATTTCCCACTCCGCATCCTCCCTGGCTCTAAGCATCCTCTCGATCAAGTTCACCTGTACAAGTACCTCGGGGTATCCTTTGACTCAGCCCTCACTTTCCACGACCACATTGATACTCTAGCCTCAGCTACAAATACAAGGCTAGGTATCCTTTACTGCTACAAGCACTGCCTCCCCCCGACGCCCTCCGACTAGCAGTCACCTCCTCAATCATGTCCCTTGTGGACTATGGCCTGCCTGTCTATGGTGCTGCTGACATGACCGCCCTCAATAAAATCTGACTCACCTTGAATAAGGCCTGTAGATTAATAACGGGAGCCACTAGATTAACCCATACCTGCCAGCTATATAACTTGGCTAAGCTGCTTAACCTGAATGAATGGCTCAGATACCAAACCTGCCTCATAACTAAAAAAACACTCCATGGACTATCCCCTCCCGGTCTGACAGCCTCTATCCACCTAGCTCAACCCTTAGTCCAAACTCGTAGCTCCTTCAAGGCCACCCTGTTTGTCCCTAGGACCAGGACTACTCATGGTCAATGGTCCTTCTGTTACAGAGTCCCCTCCTGGTACAACACTCTCCCCAGCTCCATCACCGATACCCGTACAATCTCCTGCTTCAAAACCGCACTTCGAAGTCAGCTATTTAACATGCGTAGCTGTGCTTGTCCCTGGCCGTAGGTGTTCCAGCTCATTGTACCCGACAAAACTCTCCGAGTAGCTCCACAACAAAAACTGACAAAACTCCCAGAGTGGCTCGCCTCCCTAACCTATCACCTACCCTGTCCCATAGCCACCTGTTTTTACTAACCTAGCAGTATCTGCTCAAGACTAATTGTCTGCTTTTCCACTGTATGCTTATCTCTCAATCTTATCCAAATAACTGTAATAACCTGTGAATACCAAACCTGTAACACTGTTATTGTAAACAAAGTAATTACTGCATATATCTGCCTAAACTGTGACTGCAATGATGTAAAAAAGCTGTTATCTACAATGATGTAACTAAATGTTATACTGTGTTTGTCCTCTTTGTGATGAGGTACCTTTGGAAACAAGCCTCTGGCTCAAAGGTTGTAAACCAATGTACAAATAAATAAAATAAATAAAGAGCTACTGCCTGAGTCAGAGAGGGACTCATTGTCACTTGCATTATTACTGCTAGTCACATGGATTTTAACAGCATGAATGGCATACCTTATGGTGCCTCTCCATGTGACCCCAGCAGCTGCACAGGTTTTCTTAAAAGGTCCCCCTTTACCACACTTTGTTGTTGCTTTTTTGCTGTTTGTTGAATTTTTATCATGTGAAACATGTTGGTTATTTTTGCTAGCACCAGGATTACCACAACCACGAACACCTGCTCCAACACCAGCACCAGATGCTTCATCTATGTTGGTGTCAGCCATAACAGTACCAGTACTGCACACACCCACACCCACACAATTCCTGTGTAAGAAAGCAATGTTATCTGTGATCACTGGCTACAACTCCAACATTTGGTTTTAGCTGTATGACACTGTGATACAATGGACTGAAAGCAATTGATGAATATGATTGTTTGCAACTAAACAATCCCAGGTTCTAGGCTTACAGAATGACTGAGCTGCTGGGCATAGGCATATGCATAGCAGGCTGGGCAAGGTTTAAGATCAATAACTACAATACTGAATCCAGCTGAACCACCACAAAACTGGCCACTGGGCTTCTCACAGTAACACACACTGTGTAAGGTATAGTGCAGTCAAGGGGCGCACAGCAGTAGGGTGATGGGCTGACCACAAGAGACGGAGTTACACACACAACCCACATCCACCCTGAAACTAGCCCACCCTCTGACCTCCTGCCACTCACCCCCAAGTACACACTGAGTGACCTCCTCCCCAGGTCTTCATCAACTACACCTACCTTACCTATACCTCCTCCCACACCCAACTCTGTAGTTACCCCTTACACAGCCCTCCTGCCTTGCCACTAAGCCCACTCTTAGTGTCCACTAGGAGTCACTGTTGTGCACTCCTTTTGGTCCCAAACATACCCTGCTTTCTGAGCCCAGTGCATGGGGCACAGCACTCACCCAGGCCCCTTTTCCATCTGCCCTGAGTTGGTCTTGAACCTGGTACCCTTCCCACCAGAGTCTGTGTCACTACCACTAATCTAAAGTGGCATCCATACTTGATGAAGGAATTTAAGTCAGCTTCTATCTACTACCCTACTGCTACTGCTGGCAAATATGTTAGCCCACCTCTTCCTAAAATGCCTCCCTCTCATCCTTTCCCTGACACTACTGTCCCCTGTATCTGATACCCCCTCAGACGCCCTGGCACCCACTCCTGCCCTTGTCCCAGAGCTTATACAATCCCACCCTACTCTCATCTTCTGCCCCAGTGTGCAACACCCTTCTCCTAGCCATCTCCCAGCTTCTTCCTCAGGCGCTCTCTGGAGGCTTACTGCCTTCACTTTCTCAGCCTGGAAAACCCTGCCCACCCCCTGTGCTCAGAAGCTCCCCTCATCTCCGTGACACACCTGTCGAAAGCTTACCCTATACCGTCCCCTGGCCAGGGCTGTGGTCATTTTACTACTCTTGACAGGCAATATACATCCGAACCCAGGCCTAGCCCACCGTAGCCCACCAATAGGGTCACCCGGGCTCTGCATAGCCTCTATGAATATATGCAGCCTGTGGAAAAAATTTGACTCTTTACAATGCTGGATCGCCTTACATAGACCAGATGTCATTACACTGGTGGAAACCTGGCTATCAAAATCCACTCCAGACTCCTTTGTCTCCATTCCAGGTTACTCCCCTTTACCGGGAGGATCGTGTTGGTAGACGAGGGGGTGGCTGTGCGATCTATGCTAGGGACACTCTCACTGGACTGACACTCCCTACCCCTTCTCTCCCATATGGGGTGCAGGCCCTAACCCTCAAACTGACTCTTGACTCCTCCAGGGGTCCCCTATATCTCACCACTGCTTATTTTCCCCCTAAAAACCAAACTCTGGCACTGGTTCCATTGACTGATTATCTCTCAACCCTACCTCATTCAGCTGATCAAATCCTCGTGGGTGACCTAAACATTAACTGGCTCAGCCCATCTGCCGCCACCACCCGTGACTCCTTCGCAGCCTTAGACATGTCCCAACTAGTCTCCCAACCCACCAGAGTTAACTCTAAGAAAGGTACCAGCACCTTACTAGACGTTGTCATCACCAACCGCCCCCCCAACAAATCCATGTTACCCAGGTCCTTCCTGATTCCCTTAGTGACCACTCCCCTATCCTCTTCCGCTGGGCAACCACCACTCCCAAACCCATGGTCTCCCCCACTCTACGTCAGCTCCTCAGACCGGGTGGACTAAAAGCCCTGAAGCTACATCTTGCCCAAATTAACTGGTCTCCCATTCATTATGCCCCTGATATTGATACTGCCCTTGCCTTCTTTTCACAAACCTTCACCAAAGCCTGTGACATCTTCACACCCCGCACAGCTGTACGAACCAAAGTTCGTAATGCCCCCTGGGTTACCCCCGGCCCTGCTGCAACTGCTCAGACACAGGGACAACCTTTGGCACCTGGCCTCTGAATCTGGTCGGTTGGCAGATAGACAGGCTTACAATGCCGCAAGAAACAAATGCACCTGGGCTATCAGAAAAGCGAAAGCCGAGCACTATCAGGCCGCACTCACCACCTCCTGGGGGAATGCGAGAATTTTCTGGGACAACATTAAACATCTAAATGGGAGTATGCGCCCCCACCCCTCCCAGATCACTATTGAGGCTTTGTCTCCACTGACCCTGCCCAAGACACAACTTCCTCAACTCATCCTTCACGGACCTTAGTTCTGTCCTCCCTAGTGATTTCTTTGATCCCCCTCATCCTTACCTGCCCTAGACACTCACTATCCTAGTTTCCACTTACGCAGGGTCACTGCCCAGGAAGTCAGGCCACACCTGATTAAAGTGCTACAGAGCAATAGTACTGGCAGTGACTCTCTGGATCCCTGCATCCTCCACGGGTTCTGGACCAGGTCCTTGCCCCATTAACTAGCCTGTTCAATAAGTCCCTCTGCCTGGGGCAGTTCCCCTCAGCCTGGAAAATCGCCACAGTTACACCCATTCACAAAGGAGGTAACAGGTCCTCTGCCGGGAATTATCGGCCCATCTCCATTCTCCCACCCGGCTCCAAAGCACTAGAAAACTGGTGGCTACTCAAGTCACAGACTACATAACCAAATACAACATCCTCTGCCATGAACAACATGGTTTCCGGGCCGGGCACAGTACCGGCACAGCCCTTATTGAGTTTTCAAACTTTCTTCATTCCTCCCTGGACTCTGGCTCCCTTGCCGGGGCAGTGTTTATCGACCTCTCTAAGGCATTTGACACGGTCTCCCAACCCCTCCTGCTGGATGCCCTCAGCTGTACCGGCTTTGCCCCTGGTTCAGTCTCTTGGTGCTCCAGCTATTTGTCTGCCCACTACCAACGTGTTAAAATTGATGTGACCCTCTCCGATACATGCCCTATCCGCTCAGGTGTCCCCCAGGGCTCCATCCTTGGTCCTCTTCTCTTCACACTATATCTCAACACCTCCCCAAAGCTTGTACTGGTAAAATCCTGCTGTATGCAGATGATGCCATCATTTTCGCCTCTCACCGAAACCCCAACTCCTTACAAGACGCCTTGCAACAAGCCTTTGTCGATGCTGAAGCCTGGTTCAAAGAGCACAGACTTGTACTCAATCTAAATAAAACCAAAACAATGCTCTTTGCCCATCCCCAAAACAAATCCAGATATTTCCCTCTCCGCATACTCCCTGGTTCCAGGCATCCTCTTGAGCTAGTCCGCTTGTACAAATACCTCGGGTCTCCTTTGACTCGCCCTCACATTCCATGACAACATAGATAATCTAGCCTCAGCTACAAGCATGCGGCTTAGGAACCTTATCACACAAGCATTGCCTCCCACAATGCACTCCGACTAGCAGTCACCTCCTCAATACTGTCCCTTATAGACTATGGCTTGCCTGTTTATGGTGCTGCAGACACGACCGCCCTCAATAAAATTCGCCTCACCTTGAATAAGGCCTGTAGGTTAATCACGGGAGCCCCTAGGCTCACACATACCTGCGAACTATATGACATGGCAAGGCTACTTAATCTAGATGAACGGCTCAGATACCAAACCTGCCTCATTACTAAAAAAACCCTCCTTGGACTATCCCCACCTGGTCTGACAGCCTCTATCCACCTTGCACAACCCTTAGTCCAAACTCGTAACACCTCTAAGGCCACCCTGCATGTCCCTAGGTCTAGGACCACTCGTGGGCAAAGGTCCTTCTGCTCCAGAGCTCCCTCCTGGTACAACGCCTCCCCACCTCCATCACTGACACCCGACAATTTCCTGCTTTCAAAATCTCACTCGAGTCAGCTCTTCAACATGCGAGCTGCTCCTGCCAATAGGTGATCTAGTCCGACATGCCCTGACAAAGCTCTCTGAGTGGCTCCTCTCCATAACGACTGACAAAACCTCTGAGTGGCGCTCACCAAAACTTTTCACAATCTGCGTCCTTTGCCCTGAACTCTTCCATCTCTAGCAGTCCCGGCTCAAGACTTTTTAACTACATTTCCAATGTAGGCTTGTCACCAACACGCATCCAAATAATCTGTAACTACCTGTGATTACCACTCCTGTAGCACGTAAATTGTAACTAAGTTATAACTGCCTGTATCTTCCAAACTGTAACCACGGAGATGTATGCTGTAACCACAATATTGTAACTAAATGTTGTATTGTATTTGTCCTCTTTGTGACGAGGTACCTTTGGAAATGAGCCTCTGGCTCAAAGGTTGTAAACTGATGTATAAATAAATAAATAAATAAAGAGATTTTTCTGTCTCTCCTCCCAACAGGGAAATATATTTTTAGGCTTCTGTCATGTATTTAAGGATAATGCCACCACACAACTGACCACTGGGCTTCACACAGTAACACACACTGGGTAAGGTACAGTGCAGTCAAGGGGCACACAGCAGCAGAGTGATGAGCTGACCACAAGAGACAGAATTACACACACAACCCGAGGAAAGAGATTTTCTTTTTCTCCTCCCAACAGGGAAATATATTTATAGGGGTCTATGCGATAACACCAAATGCCTAAAGGCGATCACCGTTATTGCACATTCAGAGTGCCGAAAAGATTTTTGGCACTCTGACAACCTCAGCGCATGGGACAATGGCCTCAGACAGTTTTTTAATGCTATTTGTAGGGGGGCTGTGCCCCCCCACACCCCTTGTGGGAGGGCTTCATCCCCTGAGCCCCCCTACTTAAGGATTCTAACCCAGGGGCGTGCATGGGGAGGAAAGCATTAAAAAAATAACAGTTTGGGGCAGGCGCAATAAAATTGTACCAGTGCCCGGACCTGAACCCGAACCCGGTACCTCACCCACCCCAACCACTAGCCAACCCCTGATGCCACGACGCAGCTGGCCCATCCACCGCAGTGCCACCCCCTACAGCCCCTCTGCCCCCTCCCAGCCCACACTCGCCATGCTCGCTTCCCCCTGCACGTGCATACACATACCCACATCCTGTCACCCAGCTCACCGACCCCTTCATCTGGTCACTCTACCATCCCATTGCCATGAGGGATTGTGCCAGGAAGAAGTCGCCATCACAGATGGTGCCCTTCCTCATGCGCTCACCTCACGGGTTACCTATTTTTAGGCTTCTGTCATGAATTTAAGGATAATGTCCCCACAAAATTGGCCACTGGGCTTCACATGGTAACACACTGGTAAGGTACAGTGCAGTCAAGGGGCATGCAGCAGCAGGGTGATGGGCTGACCACAAGAGACAGAGTTTCACACATAACCCGAGGAAAGAGATTTTTCTGTCTCTCCTTCCAACAGGGAAATATATTTTTAGGCTTCTGGCATGTATTTAAGGATAATGCCACCACACAACTGGCCACTGGGCTTCACACGGTAACACACATTGGATACTAGGGTACAATGCAATCAAAGGGCACACAGCAGCAGAGTGATGGCCTGACCACAGGAGATGCTTCTGTTTCTCTTCCCAATAGTAAAAAATGTATTTAAGGATAATAACACCACAAAACTCACAATGGGCAGTAATAACTAAGGTACAGTCAGTGCAGTCAAAGGGAAGGGAACACAGCAGGAGGGTCTTCCCTCCTGATACTTGTTGTAGGCTTAAACAATTCAATTCAATAAAAGTTTAACTGTTCATTCACACATTGTTTTTTTTTTTACTTTGTTTTCTCTCAAAATCTGATTATTTTCTTCACCCCTCCCCCAGCCAGGGTGCTTTGTCTCCAGACAGAGATGAGTACTGGTAGTTAATCTTAAACAGCTCAGGAGGATCAGAAAATTCAGAAATATAATAGTTTGGCAAGTTACTAGCAAGACTAAGCAGCACTCCAAATTAATGCAGGCAGTCAGCTAGATGCGTAGATGCCTCTCTGTGCCCCACCTGACAAAAGAGACCAAACCGTTTTCTCCTACCCGCCCTTTCTTTCCTCGGTCCCCTGCCCCCCCAACCTTTTCACCCCATCCCCTACCCACACTTTAACTTTTACTTTTTTTTTTTTTACTCAGGCTGAAGGCAAAGCAAGTTATCAGTTCATTTCTTTTTTTAAATGCCACAAGTTCACAACTCACAATGCAATCAGGCTCAGCAGAGCTGCAACTCCTTTTCATTTCAGATTGAATGTGAACGCAGCCACGTGCGACTTAAATACTGTGTTGGTCAGAGCACACCACATGACTGCATAGCAGTTGGTCAGGTGGTGATGGTCACTGCGATGAAAGGGTACGCAGGCGCAATCTCACAATGCCCCCCACACACAACAACAATAACTGCAGCTGGAATCAGGATGGGATGGGAACAGAAGTGGAACTTGAGTCGGGATTCTCAGGAGCTGACAGTTTTGCATGTCAGCAGTAAAAAGTAAGGCGTTTTCACTGGGGGCGGACAATTTGCATTCGAGACTTGGAAGGGATGCGGTTACCAAGATTTTTTACAAAGATTCAAACTCTTTTGCGAACCCTCTAGTGTTCAAGTTCTAAATTAGAACTCGAACACCAGGGTTCGAGATGGGTTTGAATCTTACTCAAACTAGTTCTGACAATCCTAATGTTAGTTACACACAATGTTACAGAGGTATGTGTCACTGTGCCACTGTACCCTGTGCAACATATATGTGCTTGCACAAGCACTGATGGGCCACCTGCATGCCTCACATACAGGATCCCACATGTGCCTCTGGAGTCTGGCTGGCCAGAGACAGTGCATGGTACACCATACACCAGCAGCTTGGACAGGCCTTCAGACAATGTGTACGCTGCCCTTGCACCATGCACATAAGTGGGGGGGGTGGGATACCATGGCCCTTCACAACAGCTCCCTTAGTCAGATTATGGACTGTCACATTCACATTGCCCACAAGCAGCCCTAGGTGCACATGCCCATGTATTTGAGGTTCCTACTGTGCACACACATGCTGCCTGTCTTGGGTGTGCACTGCATCTTGTCACACATTTTGTTGATGGACCTCCACCACTATCAGCCATTCATGCTGTTTCATTGCAACACGGTGTGTTTTGGAACTGGCTGTTCTAACCTTCTCATGCACTATTGTTGTGGGTGGTATGCATGTGCATGTCTGTGCAAGCACATATCACAATCTGTGTGACACGGTGGTGGTTTATACTTTCCCTAGCACCCATTGTATGCTCACACTGTGTACCTGTATACTTCACCATCACGCTCCTTGTGCAACACCATCCTGTTACTAAATTTATGCTATGCATCATGAATATACCGTCATCAACATGTTTCTGTCCCTGTAGCTCAAGATATAGTCTGCCAATGGATGGAAGTGGCATCTGGGATCCACCCATTGCCTGCCCAGACCTCTTGGAGGCTAAGTTCTGACTCTACTGCATGCAGTGATTTGGAGACATATGTGGCCAGCCAGAAGTTATTCTCAAGCTACTTACAAAAAGAGCTAGATGTGGTGACCATCACCACTGATGGTGATGTTGTGATACGGCATGTTGCAGCACCCATTACCACCACCACCTCCTCATTGGACCGCGCACAGGAGCCTGCCCTGCCATCCCACACCATCACCCCATCACCTGCTTCTCTGCCACCTAGCTCTCCCTACCCACTGTCCTTCCACTGTGTTCTGGAGAGCATGGAGGTGCATGTCCATACCACAGCATGTTACTTCTGACAGTGATGGCACACCTGAATCACCTGCCTCCATAGGAAGACCACCCAGCCTTGGCCATGGCATGCTCATGCAGGTATCCAGTATCCCATATGGGCTTGCCAGCTCTCAGCTGATGCCTCAGGCACGTGCGCTCCCACACTCAGCAACATCTTCCTCTGGAGCCATTACATCATCTCCCCATCTTCTGCGTCCCCACAGCATTAGGTTACATTGTGCCACAGGAGGACATAGACTGGCAACACCTCCCCCAGGTCCTGTGCGAGGACATCACCATAAGTGAATATCATTGCTGTATATGCCTGTCATTGAATGGATTTGCTTGATCTGTACATGCAACCAGAGCATTGTCTGTAATTTGCTTACTGTGTCATGTTACACTGTCACCTGCACTTTGCTGTTTGTGGCTGTTTTCATTATTGTCTTTGTTTAGGTATACTACAATGGTTCTGTTGTTTATTTCACCTGTGACTGTTTCTTTACTATTTTCAGACAGACACCTGGGCTGCCTTTGACTGTTTTTTATCTTTGTATTTCTGTGATATTCATTTGTTATTTACATGTCGTGTTTTTCTCCATTCCCTGTTACTTTGGCAGTGTAAACGTTTCACGTATGCTGACATTTTTGCTGTGGTTGCTACTCACTGTCTTCTGGCTTCTAGCTGTTGTATGATGTGGTTTCTGTGCTCCTGGGCCTTCTTTGCCATGTACGGATCCCTGCTCTGTAGCCTCTGTGCAATCGCCTGCTCCTCTGTCTCCATGTCAGGAGTTGTCTGTTCCTCCTGGATTGGCAGCCATATTCCAAGGGAGTGTGCCATGTTGCGTAGCATACAACAGTTGATGAATATGCCACAGGCCTTCTGAGGTGTATACTGTAGGGCACCACTGGAGTGGTCTTGGCAATGGAAACACATTTTGAGCATGTCAAGACCCATTCAATGTTACATGTGGTGGTGTGTTCCACATTGTATCTCTCCTCTGCCTCTGTCGAAGGGCAGACGACAGCGGTGAGGAGCCAGGGGCGCAGAGGCTACATACTGTCACCTGTAATAGACAAACACATATGTGAGATATGACATGTTCTTGGTAATGTCCTTCAGCCCACATTCGGGAAACTTTCTTGTATGTTCCACCACCTCCCCCTACCCTGGGATGCACAGCAGTGTAACCCACAGGGATTTGACGTTCTGCCCTGCAGTGCATTCCTACATCCTCAGTGGCACATGTGCCAGACAATTCCATCTGTGGCCTTTGCCTTGTTCTTGCCACTTTATAGTGTGCCTACATTTTGGAACCTTCTTGGGGATCTGACTCCCTTCCCCCAACCATGGGACACAGCCTTGTGTACTTCACAGCAGATTGCTATCCTGTCCCACGGGGCTTACTCACCCACTGTGTGTCCAATGGGTATCTTGCCTTCTTCAAATCTCTGGCATAGGATGGAGTTGTGCCAGATGAAGGAGTCATGGGCATTCCCAGGATAACACGTCAGCACATTGGTGATGCACCCTGTGGAATCACACACCACCTGACATTTAATGGAGTGGTAGCCTTTCCTGTTCAGGCAAGCATCTGACTCCAGGCTTGGTGGTATGAGGATGGCCACATGGGTGCAATCAGTTGCACCAAGTACTACAGGCAAGTGAATGACCCAGAAGAACTGCTGCACTGTTGCTCTTCACTCCTCTGCAGTGCTGGGGAATACTATGAATTCCCTGGCATGTGGCAGCACACTGTCTAGGAATTGCACCAGCAGGCAAGAGGTGAATGACTGTGACACTCCAGTTGTAACCCCAGTAGGTGTCTGGAAGGTGCCTGTTGCCAGAAGGCACATGGCACCAGTCACTTTTACCTCCACTGTTAGGATTTGGCTGCACTGGGTGGTGCTATATAGGTCTTCATCCAGGAGTTCACACAACTGCCCAAGCATGGTCATGTTGAGGTTGTACAAGTCAGCAAGCTGTTCATCAGTCATTGTCTCAAAGGAGACTCATGGCTGGAACCATCTGTCTGCAGCAGGTAGCCTCTGCCAGCAACAGATGGGCCCAAGATGTTCCTGTTGCTGCTCTTCCTGGAGAGTCTCTTTCAGCATGTATAACAGCTATGCTGTGAAGTCAGCTATTGTGCTCCCTCCTGCAATTCCTGCTTCTGACTCTGGGCTTTGCCCAGATTAAGAGGGCCTTTTAATAGGTGGTAAATAGCACCAGGTCACGTTCCACACAAGCCACTTTGCACAGTGCTAACGCCACGTGAATACCATTGGGCCTGTATGCAGGGCCATTTCCCTCCATTTGCATTATATTTTTGTGATCACACTAACTGCTTTTATGCATACAAAATGGCCTTTTGTGAATCACAGTTCCCCGCAAACTCCATGCAATCAGCATGCAAACACTTGCACGATTTTCTTTTCATTATTATTTCTTCTGGTGGACTTGACCATCTCTCTCTCTTTCTCTCTCTCCACGTCCATACAGTGCCATCACCAAAGCATGAAACCCCCTCTCCTCATGCCCCCATGACTTACCTTTCATGGCAGGGTGGCGGGGAGCAACTCAACCCACCCGAACAGATCCAGCTTTGGGGAAGTGCCATCTCAGGGTGGTGCCTGAGGGGGATGGTTTCATGCGGCTCAGCTGGGATCCATTTTCCACTTTCCTTGGGGAGGGAGAGTGTGCAATGCTGACAATGGCATGCAGCATGCATGTCCACATGCTGCACACCAGTCGGCTGCTACTCCTCCTCCACGTCCCAACATGTGGGACTTAGCAGGCCAACACCCAGCCTCCTCTAGGTGTCAGGCAAATGCCAGTCCATGTTCCCCAACCTCCCTTGAAGCAGAAAGCTGTCCCCTGGACACTCGATCCTCTTCCTCCCCAGCAACACTTTGCACAATTCACAAAGTTTTGTAAATCTAGCTCCAGATATTTCACACATGAGCATTTAGTATGTACTTACATTTATCACTATGGAACTGATTCAGTAATCCAACCAGCATCACTATTCCAGATGATAGATGCCATAGTACTGATTGTTATTAATTGTTATTAAGGTGAGGTTGTACTACATGAAAGTGCAGCAACCCCCCCCCCCCCCATTTAACCCTGTTGCTATCCAACCACACACGCTCTTCCTACAGGATACAGGATCCCATGTGGCTTCAAATTTGGATTCCTTTCCATTAGCTCTGCATTGAGCCCTGTCTAATTTTGTACACACTAACAAGTTATTGACACGCTGACTTATTGGTAGTGAGTCCACACTAATCCAGTGTTGGGCAAGTGTCTTCATTGCAGGGACCAGTGCCAGTTGCCACAGCGGATGTGTCTGCCATCCTGCAACAATTTCTGCACCCAACAGCATTTGCAATGGGGTATTTGGCAACTTTGTCTCCAGTGCTCTCTCCAATTATTTGAAATTTGGTAACCAGGCAAGACTTGCTGAGAGGAAGTACTGAACCAAGGCTCATTTCCAGGACAGACCCAGGGGAAGGGGAAGAGAAGAGTAATATAGTAGTTGATATGGAAGTAACATTACATTACAGTCAGACAGAAGTAATAACTGAAGCTTACTACTGATAGTAGCAGGGCAACAACCCAAATAGTACAATAAGACACAACAAAACATGACCCCTCAAAAGAGTATGAAGAAAATAAATAAATAAATAAATAAATAAAAGGCAAAATCTACAACAGCTGAGTGCAATATGAAACTGCAAAGTGCATCAAGCTATCTTGGGGAAGCACTGGGTGTGATTAAAATAGAGGACAAGCTGGATCTGGTGCCTGAGGGGTGAGGACAGATGCACACATAAGACAAAATAAATGGGACCTCAGTAGGGTCTTAAGGGCAAGATAAGAGGGAACAAGCCTAAAGGAGGAAGGGAGAGAGTTCCAGAGAGAAGGCATCTATACTGAGAAAGCAGACTGAGCAATTGAGATAGAGCAATGATGGACATTTAAAGGAATGAGTGTTACAAGTGTGGAAGGAGTAGGAATGCAAGCAGAAGGGTAAAGAAGGTCAGACAGGGAGGTAGGAAGGAAGGGATGAAAACCAGTGCATAGACTGAAGAGAAGAGCAGTGGGATAGGTGCAGGGGAACATTGGGAGGGAAAGGCAAATTAATACAGGGAACATTGGTGAGTAAGAGGGGGAGCATCAGAAGCAAACTGAAAGAAGGAATGAAAGATAGGGTCCAATCTGGTTACAGCAGATTTGGAGGCACCACCATAGACCACATCTGCATAGACAAATAGTGGGAGAATCATTTTAAAGGGAACATGAAAGGAAAAATGGGATTAAGCAACTTGATAGTACCACCTGCCCAAACATGTTACTATGTATCCTTCACCAATAATTTTGCACTATTGCACAAGGTATTCAAGAGTTTCTGGCAACAAGTTTCTTCCCCCAAAATAATGCAGAAATGAGGTACCTATTTGATAAACCATTCACAAAAGAGAAATTGGGATTTGGGACTCTCTGCTGAAAAATCACCTCACACTTTAATCTCAGATAATCTCTAAAATCTGTTTCATCAAATCATTATAGAAAATCAGCTCCCAAACCTCATTTGCAGAAGCAAAGATAATACAATTTCTGAAAATACATAAGGACCCCTTAAATCGTGGATCATATACACCAATATCCATAATAAACATTGATGGTAAGATTTTTTCCAAATTACTTACAAATTAGCCATAGTTACTTACCAGCTGATTCCGGATCAGCATCAGGAGGACAGAACTTTAATACCAGACATGTGATCAACATTATTACCAAAAATCAGGACATAAATTTAGCAGTTCTCTCCCTGGATGGCAAAAAGGCTTTCAAGAGAGCAGTCTTGGATTACATCTTTGCAGTGCTAGAAAAAAAATGGGTTTCAGCCCTGACTTCAGAAACTGGATCCAAATACTGTACCATTTGCCAACAGCAACAATTCAAACTAATGGTAATATAGGACCCAGAATTAGGCCTGAATGATGAACTAGACATGGCTGACCCTCCCCATGCCCATCTTCACACTTGCTGTAGAACCATTGGCTATAAACGTATGGAACAATGGCAATATTTCCAGGATTAAAATTGATAGCAGGGAACATAAAAAAAGTCTCTATGTAGATAATGCCCCATTATCTGCAACATGATCAAATGAAACACTTGAAACAATCAGCACTGGACACTAGGTAACTTTTTTTTTTCCACCTATAGGTGAGCGGAATATGGGGACATTTCACCAAAAAAACTTTGGAAGTTTTCCAATCCGCAAGAGATGGAAGCTCAGAAACTTCTGTGAACATTGCAAAATTTCACTGAAGCTCTGCTAAGGTGGAAAAAGCAACTTTCGCTCACCTCTATGCACCCATATGGTAATACTTGACAGACACTATATTCAGGCTGCTATAGACAAAAGGCAGTCAATAGTCTAACTACAACCATAAAAGCATCATGTTATGCCTGGGCAGCTCCCAACAACCTTAAAAAATGGCCCTAAAAATATCTAAATATTCTCCAATCCATTATAATTTTAACTTTCAAACTTCAGTGGCAGATACAGGATTTAAAGGTTGATAAGAATATGGCATTCAGGACTTTCAGACTGCATTATCAGCAATAGAGTTATTACATTTAAGGAGTTTAAAATCTGTTATAAACTTCCCAATCAAGAATCTTTCAGCTGCTGGTCTGGTGGGGTAGAGGGCTGAGGCGTTGGATGTCTCACCTCTTGGCACGCCGGCAACCCGGGTTCGGGAGTGAGCCTGGGTCATCAGAGGTCAGCACGGAGCGGTGGGCAGAGCTGGATGGAGCATCCATCAAGGCAGCTCTCCTCTCTGGGGAGGTGGGTGGCATCCCTCGCTCATGGCTATCCCCTGGTGGAGGCCGAGGGCTGCGCAAGCAAAGGTGCCAGTGATAGGCCAATGGGGCAGGCAGAGGAGGGCCATTACTGGGGCTGTAAGGTGCATGCGTACCTCTACATACATGCGTACTTCTCCTGGGGTCCTCGGGCTAAAATTGGGAGAAAAGCAGAAAAAACACCGGCGGCAGGATGGCGACCGACTCTCTGCAGGAACCACACCTGGACCGGGCGTAAGGTAAGCCCCGGTAATTCTGGGGGATGGAGCTGGGGGAGTCAGTCAGGTGGGGGCTATATGGGGACAGAAAAAGATAGATGCGATAAAAATAAAAGAACTTTTCAGCTTCTTACAAATTTGAGATTTAATTAGGAAAAAATGGCAGTATATCAGGGGATCCTGTATCATACCTAATCAAATTATTACTGGATGTGGAACAACCGTAAACCAAACTGATATCTTCTATATATAATCCCATAATATATTATGGTAATGCAGATTTATCCCTACTCAGAAGTAAATGGGAATCTCACATGAACTTAAAACTTCAGGACTCACAATAACACATTTTTTACAGACCTCATACCAATATTTACTTTCCACTAGGGTGCAACAAATTCAGTTTAATATTCTCCATCAAACATATTATACTCCCAGCATATTGAATAAAATGAATCCAGATACAATGGATGAATGTCCAAAATGTAAGAACCAGATACGGTGACTCACTCATATGCTACTAAACTGTAATATTTTAAGAACACTTTGGAATACCAGTATATCCATTTTAAAAAGAACCTCAAATATAACATTGAAATTAAACTTTGGATTTATTAATTTTTCCCAAGTCATTTAATCTTGTGGAAACAAAGCCCCGACTGTAACTGATTATGACTGGATTCATTATTGCAAAGAAGTGTGTCTTGTTGAAATGGAAGGACCAGGACCTCCCTGTGTAGAAATATGGCCTAAATTAATGGTACGTACTTTAAAAATCAAAAAAGTCATTATTGCTTAAGAGATGGTTTTGATTTGACAAGATTTGGAACTCATTTAAACAATTTCTTGAGGACTATCATATGATTATAGACCTTCACAGCATCATATCATTCTCTAAGCCCTACAACATTTTGTTACATCAGAAAGGACTCTGAGGTTCATATCGTCTTATTCATTTACTTTCAAGGGTATCAGCAGAAGTTACTTCGTGGTTCCTACTCTTCAAGATTTAAGTAATTTTACTTACAACATCAGGATATACAATAGAATGGGGGGTCAGACTGTGGGTAAGGAATGGTACAGGACATCTTGGGATAAAGAAAGGCTTGTTAGGCACAATCCCTAGAGGGGGCTAAGATGATGGAAATTGTTCTTTGATCACTTCTTTATGACTGTCAGATACTTATCTGAATATGAAATAAAAAAGAGCACCTATAGATCATATGCAACTATATTCCAGCCATTATTTTACATTTAGGACAAAGCAGGTCAGCCTCTGGGTACAGTCTATGTAACTTCTGGGGGAGGTGTACTGTATGTTCTCTATAGACAGTTATATTGTACCTGGTGCAGCTTTATTGGCTTTGTGCATGTCATTGCTTGCTGAATGGCATACACCCATATTTCGGGAGTTACAATAGTACCAAGGTCTACACTCCAAGCCCTTTGTTAGTCATGTACTGAGGGGGTTGCAGCCCCAGCCAGTCTGTAGTGTGCTGATATAGGTTTAGACTACAGCTGTGGGGAAACAATTATGCACTCAATTGGGGTTAAAGTAGGCAGCTTAGCTTCTGCCCCAAAATACCCAACATGCCCCTTGCACATAGGTATACAAAGAAGGAACCTGAGGGGAGATTAAACCTTTGCTTTATCCACAGGACCGGTAGCTGTACCCCTCCCTCAAAGAAATCTTTAACCTTAACAATTCCTCACTTTTCCAATGGCAGGAAACCTTGATGCACAAACACTGTATAACCTGACTGACCTTTAAAGTCAGTTGTGATAGCGACCTTTGGAGAGAGGACTTTATTATGATTTATATATTTCCGGACCTGTTTCCAGATCTGCACTGCTGTCCTCATGAATGGGTTTGAGACCATTGATATCTGTTCAGAATATTTCTGTTAAAATAGAATAAATGAATTCTAGTCAGAGCCAATATGGCTGCTAATGCCTAGAGGCAATGTAGGTTCACATATTTTGGGTAATATATGTTGGCATGACAAAATCGATCATGACCAGCATTTCAGTGACGGGCTCCATGTTGACTGCAAGTTACAGTCGGCATGGAGCTGCACAGTTTGGGTTTATTTTTACATCAGGGGGCTTTGCCTCCCACACCCCTCTAGGTCGGAATTAGTTCGGGGAGGGGGTGCAGGTCAGGGGAAGTGGTTGCCCCCTTCCAGCGGCACTTCTCCAGCGACATGGCTCTGTAGTCGATATCGACACATGTCGCTGTAGAAATGTCACTGTTAGGGTGGCATACCACATATTTTCAGGTCAAGTTTGAACTTGAATTTTGGGCCTGGTCCACTATTTCTGCTAAATAGCCAGCCTGTTGTTTCTGTAGGTTGGAAATACATATTTTGTTGTTTTTGCTAAACTTCTAACTATTCAAGAATATTGTTATACTTGTTTTCCTAAGCTTCTAACTATTCAAGAATACAGTTATGCTTGTTTTCCTAACTCCAATGTAGAGCTACAATGCCATCTGAAATGTTATATGTGGTGCTGAATATACTTAACATGTTTACCCAATGTTCTTAGCAGAAATATCAGCAAAATTCAGCTCAGCCGTCTTACTGCCTGATGATATGAGACAAAAAACATTTTTCTATGTAAAAAGTACTGTATAAAGTAGGATCAGTTCCCAAGAGAGATTATGGTATTGTATGACATTCAACAATGCCATCAAGACCTATGGTATTCTGAACATCTCATGTCATCAAAAGATGTAGTACGTCAGAACGACGCTATCAAGATAGTATTTCAACATCTAATGTTGTCAAGAGATGTGATATTTCTCAACATCCGATACCATTACCACGTCACCTATAAGCAGCAAACTGTTTCTGCAGCAACTGAACTTAAGGAGAAAGACAGCAACATGCAGACTCCTGTCATCTACCGTGCCTCAAAATCATGATGCAATGACTTGTTCAGGAAAAGGACTTCCACCTGCTCCAAACATCTACACCAGATCAGACCATCGAGGGAGAGTATGCCAGCAAGCATCACTCCCTCCCCCCAAGAACCAGGCAAAAACAAGGGTTTGTCAATGACTGTAAACCCTTACCAAATAATCTCCTTAGCTAATGCCTCAAATGCCTCATCTCTGGTGGGAAATTAAAATGTCTGGGAGTGAGATTTTACCTGGGGGCTGTGGGTTCATTGAATGTCTAATGTGTGTCTGTGTTGCTAAGAACTGTATAAACTGCCAGTATTTGGGTTGGTTATATCCCAAGCTGAAATTGGGAGAACTGTTTTCAGCAACCCCCTTTCTAGGGGGATGCCAAAAGACTGTCAGCAATAAGGCCATTTACATGACCTGATCTGTATTGTTGCAAGAGGTGTGGATGAGATATACCAGTTCAGATCTGGTCGTGAAATGTTCAGAGAATTGTAGGTCACTCTGCTGTGGGAAACTGTAATCCCTGTTTCGGAGGGATTGTGTGCTAATTCAGATGTTCTGGGCTAGTGTGTAAACACACTGATCCATCTGCACCAGTACGGTCCCATAGTAGCCCACAACAGGTTAAATGTTTCCCTTGCTGACAGCTCACCCACCGTACTGAGGCTGTTGTATTGCTATAATTTTAACTGAAGTAGTCCAGGTTTTGACAACTATTTTCACGAACTGTGCAAACAGCTCCTCATAAACTGTTAATACTGCATTGCAGGTACTCCTGCCCACTGAAAAGTGTCCCCAGAGCACCCAAAATCACCTACAGTTTACTTTGTTTCTGGACTTTTAAAAAAAGATTAATACATCTGCCTCTTCACATACTGAATGCTCACTGACTGCAATTGGTGTATTATTTGCCAGAGCTGAACTGCAATAAACACCCATTTTATGACAGTTCTCAGCAGAACACCAGCAGCTATCTAACCTCCTGACCCCAGTGGACATCCAGAAAGTGAAATGCAGGAATCACTGGGTAATAAAATCGATGAGCTCCAGGCACTGATGGCAGACATTGAGGCGGATACTGTGGCCATAACAGAAACATGGGATCTGGAAAATAATGACTGGGAACTTACGATACCTGAGTACTCAATGTTCAGGGGAACAGAGGAACAGGTCGAGTGGGAGGAGTAGCACTTTATGTCAAGGATGGCATAGAGGTGACAGAAGATGTGTGCAGCGGGGTTAGTAATGGGGGGACTGAGTCACTGTGGGTGCAGCTCACTGCAGCCTCTGGCAAGAAACTGTGCTTGGGGGTGATCTATAGACTGCCAGAGCAAGGGGAGGAGAGGGACAGAAAGCTCAATGAAGAAATGAAAATAGGGATAGCTAAGGGGGGAGTAGTGGTGGTAGATGACCTGACTCTGCTAAACATTGTCTGAGATTTTCCAGTGGCCAGGAGCACTAGAAACCAGATCTTGCTATATGTATTCCAGGACTGTCTGCTGGTACAGTTAGTTAAGGAACCCAACAAACAGACCACAATTCTCAATGCGGTGCTCATCAACTTGGAGGTGGTAAAAGCTGTGGGAGTAGTGGAGCCATTACGGAACAGTGACCATAGCTGAGTTTGGTTTGAACTGGCTCTCAGGTCCAGTAAACAGCAATTGAGAGCCAAAGTCCTTGATTTTTAGAATGGCAGATTTCAAGAGGCTTAAGAAGCTGGTCAGGCATAAGTTATCAGAGGTGGACAACATAGCTGGGTTAGAAGATAGATGGGGCAATTAAGGGGTCAATTTTTGGGGCATCTAAGATATGCATGAGAATAGGAACCATAAAGAACATGTTCAAGACAGCACTATGGTTCTCAGCAAGGGTGAAGGAAGCAGTGAGAGCCAAGAAAATGACATTCTAAAATCTAAAGAAAAGTATGGGTAGGAAGAATATTTGCTAAAAAATAGGGAGGCAAAGAGGGTGGTTAGGGAGGTAAAAGCAAACATGAAGCTGCGTATTGCAGAGTGGGTCAAGAGTGGAGAAAAACAGTTCTTGAGGTACAGTATATTATTAAAAAAAGAAGAATGAAGGGGGAATAGTGAGTCTAATGGAGGGGGATAGGGTAACTGAGGTGACGGACAAAGGGCCGCCATCCTTAATGATTACTTTTGCTCAGTTTTTCTTAGGAAGAACGGTGGGCCTTTGCCAGACAGTGGCATCAAAGTGGCCATTAATGGGGTCCCAGTGACAAGGCAACCAGCATTTACTAGTGAAAGTGTCCTGAAAGGGCTGGCAGACATAAAGATTCATAAGGCCTCAGGACCAGATGGACTGCAGCTGAGGATACTCAGAGAACTGGCAGTGGAACTGGATGATACCCTGGTAGGTCTGTTCAATAGCTATCTGAGGACAGGGGTGTTTCTGAAGAACTGGACGATGGTGGACTTAGTTTCACACCATAAGGGGGTGGGGCTGTCAAAGAATATGCTAGGAACTACAGACCTGTCAGTCTTACCTTTATTGTAGGAAAACTGATGGAGTCACTGATCAGAGAGCATTTTGTGGACTATTTGCAGAGCAATGATCTCCAGGATAGTAAGCAGCATGTATCTGTGGCAGGGAGGTGTTGTCAGACTAATCTGATAGCTTTCTTTGACTGGATGATGGGGAATCAGATAGGTACCATGCTGTGGAGTTACTCTACTTTGCCTTCTGCAAGGTTTTGAATTGGTACCCCACAGAAACTTGCTGAAGAAGATGGAGGATCTGAGTGTGTAAGGTCATACTAAACTGTGCAGGTGACTGGTTAAAGAGGCGACAGCAGAGGGTAGTGGTCAACAGGATTAAATCAGAAGAGAGGGAGGTCATGAGCTGGGTTCCACAGGGATCTGTCCTGGATCTGTTCCTCTTCAACATGTTCATCGGCGACATTGGTGAGGGGATCCAGGATAGGCTGTGTCTCTTTGCAGATGACATGAAGCTCTGTGGGAGGGTGGATAGCGATGAAGGAATAATGGAAATGCAGAGAGACTTGCAAAAGCTGGAGAGGTGATCAAGGGTTTGGCAGTTGAAATTCAACAAGATCAAAGTGTTAGGTGGGTTCCATTCTGCTAGTGTCTATTAGTAAACATTTTCAGTATGGGACTGGCTGTGGCAGAAAAATGTCAGCAAATAAAATCCAAAGTACCCAGCCATACTTGAACAGTTCAAATATCAGTGTATTTATTTTCAACCAATTACAAGACGATCCCCTGGCCATGCCCAATGTCTCACCCAGCATGGGCTTCTTCAGGGGCTAGGATCTATATTTAATACAAATATATTGGTTAAGTGTATTGCCTTAAATGTTAGCACAAAACTTTACTACAGAATATACTGTATTTACATGTTGACTCACATTTAAACACCTGTTGTATTCCTGGACTTTGTAGTCATCTGAATTCAAATTAATTAGTCCTGATTCAACTGAATGAAAATTTTGATCTTCTCATTAGAGGTGAGCATACACCAAAGATGGCTGCCCTTCCTCACTTACATGCATTTATACTCTCAGTAAGGCAATCATCAGCTTTTAGTGTGTAAGTCTACCAGCAGAACCATAATAATCTCACTATCCTCCTTATTTAATATTATTTACAACATATGTTAATATTCTGTCTCCAAACATCTTATATAGAACATGCTGTATCAATTTAACAGTGATTATAAGGATTTAAGTCTATTGTGTGGTTCCGTATGTCACTGAGGCACAGGTCAGGAAGCATAGGAAAAAGCAGGAGCAGTTATAAAATTCGCAACAAGAGTTTTATTTATACTAGCAGTAACATACAAAAATTTAAATTGTTCAGTATAACTGTTTACAAAGGCCAAATAAACAGAAAAAGTCCATCTGAATTTTCCTTCAGTCTCTGTGTCCCCTTTTCTCTTTTTAAGCAAAAGCAGCTCAGCTCTCTTATAAGTCCTTTCAACCTGCATTCTTAACAAGCATCCTGTTCTTGTATGTTTCAGGCAGGTGCTGCAAGAACACAGTGTCCCTGAGCTGAGGCCCCTTTTCCACAGCTCTTCTGCAAAAGGCTTAAAAATTGCACTCTGATAACCCCTTGAATTTCCAACAGGTTTTTGCAATCATCTTAAACTATAATTATGTACATTTTGAAAAAATAACACTATATACTTTCTAAACAAATGGGATCCCAGTAACAGTTACATTTCCATACAATGATCTGCATATATTTTTATATCAGCAGATGTGCAAGGGAGAAAAAGACAGACAGCAAGGAAGACTGAGGGACAGTGAGAGGCAAAGAATTGCAAGACTGTCAGGGTGATCAGGTCCTAGGTCTCACAAGAAAATTTGGTTGTGCAACCAGACAGAGAAGAGACAGAAAAGGAGAGAACAGAACAGATCCTTGCATTCAAACTCTTCCCATAACAACTGGGACAGGGTTCTATTCCACTCTGCCACACTGTACTCATCTACAATGTACTTGATTTCTCAATATAGCTGTCTGCTACTCACTATTCATAAAGCATTTATGTTCCATATTACTTTTCTTTTCTTTAATCATTGAATGCTTCTTATATAGAAACTTATAAAATCCTTCTATCAATTTAATTTCTGGTATACATCCTTAGGGTACAGACAATACCAAAAATAAATTATGCATGTTCAAAATATGTCTGTGTTTCACACTACAATGCTCTATATGTGTTCACTTTTCCAAGGTAATGTTAACAAGATTAACATTTCTGAGAGGAGCAAGCATACAAGCAAGGTTCTCTGCTCAGTGAGTTCAGTGTTGTTCTCTTCATTATTGCAAGTCCAAGGGTCTGTGCCCTGTTTCTAGCACTTTAGAAAGCAACTGAGCTTGAGGGAGGAACCTGACACAGTCAATCAACCACCGCTACCACATCCACCCTAAAAGTGGGCACAGCTGCTGCAGCCTGCCTCCTAGCGGTGTCTGGGTGGTTGCTGAGCAACCTAAGAAAACACAGCAGTGGGTTCCCTGGATCTGGAGCAGAGTTCCAAAACACTACTGAGTTTGTTAACATGTAGATACATGGTACTTTGACAGCAAATGAACAAATGTAATAGAATACTCTCAGAATTAACTCCTGTTTCAGTTGATGTCCCACAGGACTCAGTCCTGGGTCCCATCATATTTTCTCTGTTTATTAATTACCTCCCCCTGGGTGCCTGCCCATTTCAGTTCCACCCTTTATTCAGATGACCTGAAGCTTTTTGGTTACCTTCCAGGATATCAAGGTCATTAACTCCCAACTGAATAATGACTTCCACCAAATTCAATCCTGGTCTCTGCAAATAAGTTGGTAGTTAACCTAAAGAAAATGCAAATCATATTTTGTGGCTCTCAGGCTAAAACTAGGCCTTGCTCTGAACCTCTGGTTATGATGAGCATGGATGGTTCATCCCTTATTACTGCCTACTCCTTTAAATTCCTTGGAGTTGCCACTGACGCCCAGCTGAATCTCTCTCTCTCTCTCTCTCTGCACATCTCCAATGTGTGCAGGGCAGTTAACAGTAAACTTGACATGACTTACAGAGCCAAGCACTTCCTCACTCCTGAAGCACATCTCATCCTTGCTAAGGGAGTGCTCCTACCCTTCCAAAATAATGGGCTCCATACCTTCACCAATGTTAATAATAATAGTAATAATAATAATTGTATTTGTAGTGCACATTTACAAAACCAAGGCGCATAACAATAGATTAAAACAACACTTAAAACACTCGATACCAAAACAAATTACAACATAAAAAGATAATAGCGTACAGATTCATATTAAATCAAATAATGTAGGCATGATTCCATAGATAAGTCTTTAAGGCCTGTTTTTATGTTAAGTTCTTCATGTCCAAGTGAGACATATTTAATAATAACATCTGTCATTTTCCCTCTCAGCAACCCACCTCACGCACCATTGTAAGCTTTATGACAAATTTGGATTGCTGTCTCCTACAAATAGTCATGCTTTTACTCTGGGATATTTTGTTAATAAAGTACTCAGGACTGCTATGCCTTCTATCCTGGCTGAGCAGCTAAGGGTTGCCAGCGTGGGCTATCCCTTAGATCTAATGACATGTCCCTGCTTGCTGGACAAAAATACATACAGCTATGGGAGATAAGGCCCTTTGCTGTATCTGCTCACAAGCTTTGGAATGTCGTCTCACTATCTGTTCATAGTGCCCCCTCTCATTACATTTTTAGAAGGTCTTTGTGGAGTTACATGAAAGATAACTCAGCCTGCAGTTGCATGTAGTGACTGGCTTTTCCTTAATATTGTTTTGGTCCATAATATTCCCTGATCTATTTTATGGACTTCGCTGTACGCTTCAAGTTATATGCCACTACTTTATATATTGTACTATTGTTATTTGCTGTTATTGAGTCAGGTCATATTGGTTGTTACTTTTCTATGCTTCTGCATTTTGTATTGTACTTTGTCTCCCCTTCTCACACAGTACTCTGATTGTACCACTATTGTATCCAGTCAAGCTCTTATTCCCATTTTATGTACTGTATTTACTTGTTTGTATTATCTTTATTGTAATCTCCTGGGCCATACCCTAAGATGGGCATTTAATTTTCTAGTGTGCTTGCCTAGTCAATAAAAACCAAATTAACAAATAAATATATTTCATTGATCTGGCTCATGTTTAATTATTGTGTCGTCAGTAACTAAAAATAAATATCCTTTAATTTCCCCTTCCCTTAGTGCCTGCATTATTCAGCACATGGCTGCTTTAAATATCTTTAAATTGGTTCTTTTTGCATTGTATCAATAGCAGTTGAAAACAAAATTGCCTCTGTGTCCCCCACCACATAGTGCCTGTTTTTTTTAGGCTGAGTCATTTTAAATATTCTTGGCTTGGCTCTGTATATATCTTATGGGATTTTGTTGTGTTTACAGCTTCTGCAAACTGATACTATCTCATCTTACAACGTCACTTTGTTTTATGATGTTTTCTGTATGGATTCCTAGAATGGATGTCATTGAACCTTATTTGAATGCATGACCCTATCAGATCTATTGGAGTACACCTCTTAATATAGCTGATCATGTAAAGTATTATCACGGAATGTGTATTTATCTAACATAGCTAGTCATGAAATTTGTACTCTTTCTATTGCATCAGATAGTAGTGTTTTTTTGTAAATATGTTTTATTAAGAAAACAGGAAACAACCATATAAAACAATAACATATACAATAATGGATGGGGAAGTGTTCTCAATGAGGATTTAATGATTGCCTGAGGTATGGGATGCTACTTAAATCCCGAGGGCGAAGCCCAAGAGGTTTATTACAGCATCCCACACCGAGGGAAATCATCAAATCCAAGTTAAGAAGACTTCCCCCATCCTTTATTATTTATAATTGCTGGTTAGCAATTTTTTTATTAAGCTTTATTTCATGGTTGCATCTTACCTGCGGTTGCCACTTCCTGTTCTGTGTGGCCACCGAACGAGTGAATGAACTAAAGAGCGAGAGTCAGAAATATTGTGCGCTGGAGTTTCTGAATGGTAGGATCAACCAGATACATTGCTTTTAATCCGAATATGCATGTTTTGTTTTTTAAAAAAAGAAAAAAAAAGACAAAGCAAGGAGAACTTGGTCGGGCAGCTCCTCGCTAAGCGAGTGAGGAGCCGCCATATATGAAAAACTGTTTAGCCCACCCAGAGGATGTGAACAGCCAATGAGGGAGCGGCTGTGTCTGAGTGACTTGGCTCATGTTTGCCATTATAACTTGCGGGTTATAATGGCTAATTATAACTTGGTCAGACAATGGGAAAAATTGTTGACCAGTTATTATAATGAGGTAACAGGAACACATATAAGGATCTTGTACATATTACATTGTTGGAATTGGTTAGAAACAAAAATTCATAATTTACATTACACTTTAGATATGAAGTCTGACTCACTGAGCATTAATGAATACATTCATTGGGATACATTCTAAAACAAGCATTTGTCAATGCCGAATGTTGTCTTGCTGGCATTGGCATTGGTAGTGCAGGCATTAGAGAGATGCATAATAGGAATGGCAGTGAAGTATCGAACCAACATCAACCCCACCCCACCCCACTCCTGCAGAGACTGCCAGACATTAGGTGTGCCTTTGGGTCACTGGCTATAACACTCATGCCATTTCACCTAACTCTACCCTTCAAACTCTGACAAGTGTCACGTTGTGCCTTGGGGTCATTGGGCCTTATACTCACCCCATTTCATAAGGCAGTATACTGAAATGGGTGCAGCATAGGAGAATGAGGTGAACTTTGAGGCCAAAGAGTCCAAGGCACACCTGGATGGCAGTCAATGGCTGCAGGGTGGGGGTGGGGGTGCAATAGCATGAGCATTACAGCTATAAATCCAAAAGTATACCCTGAAACCTGGTAGTCTGTAAAGGATGAGACATCATGGTTAGAAACTCTAATGCTCTGGGCGTCTATTGGTATTTGCACTCCAATTTTTCAACATGGCCTTTTTGTGACCCCACCTCATGAAAGCACATGGGACCTCTGCTCATGAACAGTGTCACTGTGATTTTGTTAATGTATCCCAAACGCTGATTTCCCACAGTGACCGTACCATTCTGCGTCACATAAAAATGGCAGCTGCACCATTCATAAGGAGCTGTGAAGAGATGGCGATGTTGAAAATCTGCAGTGAAAATATTAAAAATTCTTGACGTTACGAGCGTGCATGAAACCTGCAACACACGCTTGTAACAGTCTTTTCTTGGAATTCTTTCACCACATTTTAAACATAGGCATTTTGGGACCTCTGTTCATGAACAGTGGCAGTATGATTTTCTTAATCTGTCCCAAACATTGATTTCCCACACCGACTGCACCATTGTGCACCAGATGTGTGAAATCACATTTCAGGCAGGATGTGAAAAATGACAACTGTACTGTTCATAAGAAGGTGTGGAAAAATGGCAATGTTTAATATCTGGAGTGCAAATGTAAAAAATTCTCGAACTTACGACTGTAAGTGGACGCTGAGAAACATAGGCTTGTAACATATTCATTCTGTGGAATTTTTTCACCAACTGTTTAACATAGGCATTTGGGGACCTCTGCTTATACACAAGTGTCACTGTGACTTTCTTACACTGTCCGTAATGTTTTCCTACAGCGACTGCGTCACTGTGTGCCAGATGTGCTAAAACACATTTTGGGAAGGATGTGGAAAATGAAAGCTGTACTGTTCATAAGGATGTGTGGAAAAATAGCAACGTTGAAAATCTGAAGTAAAAATGTTTAAATTTCTTGAAGTTAAAAGCATGCATGGAAACTGCGCAATGCACACTTGCAACATGGTAATTTTGTGGAATTTTTTGACCAAATTTTCAACATAGGCATTTCGGGACCACTGGTCATGAACAGTGTTACTGTGTCCCGAACATTGTTTTCCTACAGCGAAAGTGCCACTGTGTGCCAGATGTGCAAAAACACATTTCAGGCAGGATGTGGAAAATGACAGCTGTTCTGTTAATAAGAAGGTGTGCAAAAATTGCAATGTTGAACATTTGGAGTGAAAATATTAAAAATTCTCTAATTTACAAACGTGCATGGAAACTGCACCATGCATGCTCATAACACAGTCATTTTTTTGGAATTTCTTCACCAAATCTGCAACATAGGTGTTTTGGGACCTCTGCTCATGAACAATGTTACTGTGATTTTTTTACTCTGTCCCAAACATTGTTTTCCTACAGCAACACCACTGTGTGCCAGATGTGCGAAAACACATTTCGGGCAGGATGTGGAAAATGACAGCTGTACCGTTAATAAGAAGGCATGCAAAAATGGCAATGTAGAACATTTGGAGTGAAAATATTGAAAATTCTCGAACTTACGACTATACATGGACATTGCACAACATACGCTTGTAACATAGTCATTTTGTGGAATTTTTTCACCAACTGTTTAACATGGCATTTTGGGACCTCTGCCTATGAACAATGTTACTGTGATTTTCTTACTCTGTCCAGAACATTGTTTTTCTACAGCGACTGCGTCACTGTGTGCCGGATATCCTAAAACACATTTTGGGCAGGATGTGGAAAATGACAGCTGTACTGTTCATCAGGAGGTGTGGAAAAATGGCAGTGTTGAAAATCTGGAGTAAAAATATTAAAAATTCTCAAAGTTACACAGGCCTGGTGGTGCTGAGGGCTGAGGTGCTGGACGCTTTACCTCGCATTGTGCCGGTGACCCATGTTCGGGAATGGGCATGGGTTTCTGGGGGTTGGCAGGGAGGAGAAGGATCAAGCATCCCTAAGACTGCTCTCCTTCTCCAGGGAGGTGGTTAGTAGGGCCCAGCGATTGCCTGCCCCCTAGCAGAGGCTGGGAGGTAGCACATCAGCACTAAGAACTTGGGGCAGGACTGAGGCAAGCACTTGGAGAGGGTGTGCACAGGAGCATGGGTGCTACTGCCACTGGCACCATTGCACACCATAGCCTCTCGGGGGAAGAATGGAAAAACAATGAACAAAAGGTGAGTCCTCTGTGCGAATGGTGATTGTTCCCCTCCGTGTCGGATCAGGAAGGCATCTCTCTGATACTATATCCAGACCTGTGGGTTGAGTCACTCCCTACCCCCTGCCATGAAGGGTAAGTCATAGGGTTAAGGGGAAGGGGTCTCATACTCTGTGCCGATGCTGGGGGGTAACATCAGAGGTATAGCAGAGGACTCCGAGGGAGAAAAAGAATAACTATAAAAAAAACATTCTCAAAGTTAAATCATGCATGGAAACTGTGGATGCACACTTGTAACATGGTAATTTTGTGTAATTTTTTCACCAAATTTTCTACATAGGGATTTCAGGACCTTGGCTCATGAACAGTGTTACTGTGTTTGTCTTACGGTGTCCCACACATTGCTTTCCTACAGTGACAGTGCCACTGTGCACCATGACAGCTTTACTGTTCATAAGGAGGTGTGAAAAAATGGCAATGTTGAAAATCTAGAGTAAAAATATTAAAAATTCTCGAAGTTACAAGTGTGCACGGAAACTGCATGATGCATGCTTCTTAACACAGTCATTTTTTTGGAATTTTATCACCAAATTTTCAACACAGGGATTTTGGGACCTCTGCTCATGAACAGTGTAACTGTGATTTTATTACTCTGTCCCAAACATTGTTTTCCTACAGCAACTCCGCCACTGTGTGCCAGATGTACAAAAACACATTTCGGGCAGGATGTGGAAAATGACAGCTGTACTGTTTATAAGGAGATGTGGAAAAATGGCAATGTTGAAAATCTGGAGTAAAAATATTAAAAATTCTCAAAGTTACACCAGCCCTGTGGCACTGAGGGCTGAGGTGCTGGACGCTTTACTTCGCGTTGTGTCAGCGACCCATGTTCGGGAATGGGCATGGGTCACTGGGGGTTGGCAGGCAGGAGAAGGACGAAGCATCCCTAGGACAGCTCTCCTTCTCCAGGGAGGGGGGTTAGAAGGGCCTGACAATTGCCTGCCCCCTAGCAGAGGTTGGGAGGTGGCACATCAGCACTAAGAACATGGGGTGGGACTGAGGCAGACACTTGGCGAAGGTGCACATGGGAGCATGAGGGCTACCGCCGCTGGCACCATTACATGCCACAGCCTCTTGGAGAAGAATGGAAAAACAGCGAACAAAAGGTGAGTCCTCTGTGCGAATGGTGATTGTACCCCTCTGTGTCCGCTCGGGAAGGCATCTCCCCGATACTATATCCAGACTGGTGGGTTGAGTTTCTCCCCACCCCCTGCCATGAAGGGTAAGTCATGGGGTTAAGGGGAAGGGGTTTTATACCCGGTGCCAATGCCGGGGGGTGAAGTCAGAGGTATATCAGAGGACTCTGGGGGAGAAAAAGAATAACTATAAAAAAAAAATTCTCAAAGTTACAAACATGCATGGAAACTGTGCAATGCACACTTGTAACATGGTAATTTTGTGTAATTTTTTCACCAAATTTTCTACATAGGCATTTCGGGACCTCGGCTCATGAACAGTGTTACTGTGATTGTCTTACGGTGTCCCAAACATTGCTTTCCTACAGCAACAGTGCCACTGTGCCCCATGACAGCTTTACTGCTCATAAGGAGGTGTGAAAAAATGGCAATGTTGAAAATCTAGAGTAAAAATATAAAAAATTTTTGAAGTTACAAGCATGCATGGAAACTGCACAACTCATGCTCATAACACAGTAATTTTTGGTAATTTTTTCACCAAATTTTCAACATAGGGATTTTGGGACCTCTGCTCATGAACAGTGTAACTGTGATTTTATTACTCTGTACCAAACATTGTTTTCCTACAGCAACTGCGCCACTGTGTGCCAGATATGCAAAAACACATTTCGGGCAGCATGTGGAAAATGACAGCTATATTGTTCATGAGAAGGTGTGCAAAAATGGCAATGTTGAACATCTAGAGTGAAAAATATTAAAAATTCTTGAACTTATGATTGTACATGGACACTGCACAACACACGCTTGTAACATAGTCATTTTGTGGAATTTTTTCACCAACTGTTTAACGTGGCATTTTGTGACTTCTGCTTATGAACAGTGTTAATGTGATTTTCTTACTCTGTCCGGATCATTGTTTTCCTACAGCGACTGTGTCACTGTGTGCAGGATATCCTAAAACACATTTTGGGCAGGATGTGGAAAATGACAGCTGTACTGTTCATCAGGAGGTGTGGAAAAATGGCAATGTTGAAAATCTGGAGTAAAAATATTAAAAATTCTCAAAGTTACACAGGCCCAGTGGTGCAGAGAGATGTGGTTCTGGATGCTTTACTTCACGTCACACCAGCAACCTTATTCGGGAATAGGCATGGGTTGCTGGGGGTTGGCAAGGAGGAGAAGGATCAAGCATCCCTAGGACTGCTCTCCTTCTCCAGGGAGGGGGGTTAGTAGGGCCTAGCAATTGCCTGCCCAAACATGCATGGAAACTGTGCAATGTGCACTTGTAACATGGTAATTTTGTGTAATTTTCTCACCAAATTTTCTACATAGGCATTTCGGGACCTTGGCTCATGAACAGTGTTACTGTGATTGTCTTACGGTGTCCCAAACATTGCTTTCCAACAGCAACAGTGCCACCGTGCACCATGACAGCTTTATTGTTCATAAGGAGGTGTGAAAAAATGGCAATATTGAAAATCTAGAGTAAAAATATTAAAAATTCTTGAAGTTACAAGCGTGTGTGGAAACTACACAACACATGCTTGTAACAAGGTCATTTTTTGGAATTTGTCACCAGATTTGCAACATAAGCTTTTTGGGACCTCTGCTCATGAACAGTGTTACTGTGATTTTCTTGCTCTGTCCCAAACATTGTTTTCCTACAGCAACTGCCCCACTATGTGCTAGAAGTGCAAAAACACATTTTGGGCAGGATGTGGAAAATGATAGCTGTACTGTTCATGAGGTGTGAAAAAATGGCAATGTTAAAAATCTGGAATAAAAATATTAAAAATTCTTGAAGTTACAAGCGTGTGTGGAAACTGTGCAACACATGCTCGTAACAGTCATTTTTTGGAATTTTTTCACCAAAATTTCATCATCGGGATTTTGGGACCTTTGCTCATGAACAGTGTTACTGTGATTTTCTTACTGTGTACCGAACATTGCCTTCCTACAGTGACTGCCCCACTGTGTGCCAGATGTGTAAAACCACATTCTGGGCAGGATGTGAAATATGACAGCTGTACTGTTCATAAGGAGGTGGGAAAAAATTACCATGTTGAAAATCTGGAGTAAAAATATTAAAAACTCTTGAAGATACAAGTGTGCATGGAAACTGTGCAATGCACGCTCATAACATGGTCAGTTTTTGGAATTTTTTTCACAAAATTTGCAACATAGGCTTTTTGGGAACCCACCTCACGAACAGTCACACAGTCATTTTATTAATCAGTCCCGAAAGGCGATTTTGTGCAGTGACAGCAAAATCACCTTTCAGTACTGAGTAACAAGATGATAGTTACTGACTTCAGGAGGCGGGGTCCCAAGAACCCCATGTTGACAATTTTGTGCCAAAATTCACAAAAATGGCTGAGATATGTACCAAAGTTGAAAAAAACATTTATGTCATTATACAGCTTACCAGCATTTCTTCAGTTTGTGGTCGGCTTTAAAGAATGCAGACATGTTCCCAGTCCACCGAAGATCATCGTGCCAGGCTCCGGAGGTAAGTATGGGGTGAGAGGGGTGTCGGGAGGTGGGGTGCACAGAGGGTGGCTGCAGGCTGGGGGAAGGGACAGGACAGCGAGGGACCGTTTCCTTTGTTTCCAGTAACAAAAATTTAAAAATTCACTGTGGGTCATATTCTTTTTTTTTTACAGGTTTGGCCACACTGGGGTGGGCTTCCAGTGTGGCACATTTCTTTAGGGGGGGCATGTTAGCCACACTGGAGTAGGGACAGTGGCAGGAAAATGGGGAAGGGGTTAACATGCCAACAGGGGGATTAGGCACCTCTGCCCACAAGCATATCTGAGTTCAGAGGCATGATGCTGAGGGGGATTGGGCACCCCTTCGGCAGACCACATCAGTGAAGGGGTCACGTATGCTGACAGGGGGATTGGGCACCCCCCACATTGACTTCCTAGGGACTGTGAGTGATAGGTGGTGGGTGGCAAACCATTGCCCACCATGTTTCTTGAAATGTTACACCAGGCAAGGCACACCCTGCAATGAGGTGTCGCTCCCTCACTGCAGTGGCTAAAATGTTTCAAGTTCATGGTACATTTTGCAACTGCTGTCATAGACAGTGTACAATCTAATTTGTGCAGGGAGCCCAACCCTAAAAAGCAGTGGCGCCACTGGCCACAACACGACCGCACCTCCAAAACCTTCTCTTCCACTTCACGCAACCCCAATATGTTGCCTGCACTTTGCGTGCAAGACAACATAAAAATTAAGTGTTATATTTTTTACACTGTAAGTGTGTAAATCACTGTTTAACACAGTGTGCATAACATTAATTCACAAATATGTCATATTTTGAAATTGATTGCTTTGGTACTTGCATGCATTTTACTGTGTTACTTCTTTAATTAATCACAGTGCAGTTGTAGAGGTGCAGTGTTGGGGGCCATACATGTACCCATCATAAATCACCATGTGACTTCAGCCAGTGTGTGTAGAGCCACCCCATCTGCAGAGTGCTCTTATTCATAAGCATATCTCTCTACCTTTTGTCCCCAAATGTGGAACATTGCCTCTCAAAATGTGTAACAAATGAGCAAAATGTGGCACACTTAATCAAATCTTTACCTAAGAAGATCAGCACACTGTCAAAATGTTTGCATTTACATTCAGAAAGTCTATTATCAATTGAATAATATAGTTGTTGCATCATTTACTATGGATTTTTGCTTTAAAATGTTGACATTGAATGTGGGTCAAGTCCTCACAGTGTGGAACAGGGAGCTTTTGTGAAGTAAAATGAGGAATGTTTCTCGTAATGTGGTACAGTTGAGAGGTATGTTCATGAGCTCTAGGAGGGAGCACTCCACTTCAGTGCCTGGGGAGAGGATGGCAGAAAAAAGTTAAAACAAAAAAGATCGTACTTAAATCACTTTTAAAGCACTTAACAGCAGTATTCATTTGAGGGATCTGATTATCTCAATTGGCATAAAAAAAAAAAAACTTTACTATAAGCTCATGTGTGAATTATTGAAATATTTACATCCACATGGATTTGTGAACTGTAAATCAAGCAGCTAGACTGGGATCTCAAAAAATGGAAATATGCGCTCCTATAAAAATCAACCATATTTACTGCAGAACATTCTTTAAAGCTCTACCCACAGATCTATGTTCATTTTTCTCTGAAAATGCTGAACACTAGTGTGCTAAAACTGCACCTTGAAAACACAAATTCACTTCTAACAAGGACAAAACACGTGCCTCTGTCTGATGTTCTCAGCCTTTGCTGGTTGCATTGTGAGGCCTTTTGGCACTGTACAATTCTGCTTAAAGTTGAGCCAGTCCTATTTCCTTCACAGGGATTTGCATATACTTCCCATGATGCTTTGCATTATTGGGGTATGTGCAATTGTGTTTTCCTTAAAAATGTGGCTCTATGGCCAATACCCTTCCAAGGTAACTGTTGCCTCAGAGAATTTGCTCTAGGAATCTCATATTTTGTTGTTCTTCTCTTCTCTACCATGGGCTCCCCATGACCCCAGCATGTAAGGCAAGCTGACTCCCTACCTCTGGGCAGAAATACAGATATGGCACACTCATGAGTTCTAACAAGCTAAAAACATGTACATGATGTTCTCAGCCTTTTCTGGTAACATTGTGAGGCTTTTTGGCACTGTGCAATTCTTCAAGTTGAAGTTTATTTTATCATGACAGCTCCATTGACCAAGTTCATTTACAATGAAGTCCTGCCACAGGATAACATGGACAGCAAAACAGAAAATACATAGTACCATACTAATACCAACAGTTGAACAGTACAAAATTAGAGAAGCAAGGGATAGAAACAGATAGCCAGAAAAGGCATAAAACAGTATCAAAAAGACGGACTTTCATGGCCAGCAAAACCAGCCGTGAGAGTAATAAGTGCTCGGTAGTATTAAAGCAAGAAGGTGCAAGGACCCCACAATGGTCAATAAAATGCTACGGTAGTAATACCTAGGAGCCAGGCTAGCAAGCATGGCATCGGCATTACTCCTTCAAGGAGCTACCTATTAGGGATTTGGCAATATTCAGAGATGTATAATTGGACAGCATAAGGGTGCTTTGGAGATTATTCCAAATAGATGGTAATGCATAGCTAATGGCAGCTTTTCCCAATCTAGTGTGAAACGTAGGTGTATCTAATGAAATAAAGCAGTTTTTTCCTGTAACAGCTAAGGGAGCAGTGGAATAGGGGCGTGATATGGAGGGGGGGAGTATTATTCAGCATAGCTTTATATGCCCAAATACAGCTATGTGTCTTCCTTCTTGTGGCCAGTGACATCCAACCCACTGCCAAATACAGTAGACAGTGATGGGTCCTAGAGGGGACATTTTTTATAAAATGAATGGCTCCATGATAGAGGAATCCAGTTTATGAAGGTAGGAAACTGAACAATTGGTGTATAAAACATCTACATAGTCCAAACAAGAAAGAAAAGTAGTTTGAACAAGCCTTTTCCTGGCATCAGTGGGAAACAAGCATTTGTTTTTGAAAAATAAATCTAGTCTGACTTTTAGCTTTTTTGTGAGTATTTCAATGTGGACAGTAAAGGAGAGAAGTTTATCCAGCCACTGACCCAAATACTTAAAGTTGTCAACTACCTCTAAGGAATCCTCTAGCAGGGTTGTTATGGATATGGTGTTCAGTTTGTACAGTAGGGATGTGGACTGAGAAGATGTGAAGCACATTACTTTTGTTTTATTTGTGTTAAACAGGCGTATTGATCTGATAAGGTTATATTGTAACTGGTTGAAGTCAGATTGGAGTATAGTGCCTACATCTTTTAAACAGGGTTTTGAAATGTACAAGACAGTATCATCAACAAAAAAATGCAAATTCACCGTGTGTATATTATAACTTAAGGAGTTGATATAAAGTGAAAAGAGAAGGGGACCAAGAATTGAGCCAAGCTGCACATCTCTTTTGAGTGGTAGGGGTACGGAAAGGAGATTGTCTGCTTTAAATCATTGGACTCTGTCTGTAAAATACTGTCACTAGCAAACCAGCTTAAAAAGGAGTTATTTAGGCCATGTGCCTTGAGTTACAAAAGTAGTAGATTATGGGCAACTGTCTTGAAAGCTTCACTTAGATCCAAAAATACAGCTACAGTGTATTGTTTGTGGTCAAGGGCAGTGAGCCAATTGTGTCACCTTGGCCAAGGCTGAGATTGTACTATGGTTTTGTCTAAAGTCTGACTAAAGCGGGTTGAGTAGTTCCTTTTCTTCCAGGTAATACTTTAGTTGGTTGTTGACTAGTTCTTCCAATAGTTTAGAGAGTATTGATTAAAGTTTGCTTAACGAGGAGCCAATCCAAATTCCTTCAGGAGAATTTGCATATGCTTTCCACAATGCTTTGCATCATTGGGGTATGTGCAGTTGTGCGTTTCATTAGATTTATGTGCGTTATATAAACACATTAGGGTGTGAACAATGAACACACTCCTTTGCAGATGAGTTCATGAAATGTGCAAAAAGACTACAAAACACTGGGTTCAATTCTCAAAGGTCAACGTAAACTGCACCAATGGCAATTTGTGCTAATTGCTGGTGCAACTGGGAATTTGTCCCCAATTCTATAGAGGGCAGGGTCCCAGCAGCAAAGTCACACAGTTTGAGGCAAAGGTGGCTGTGCGCCAAAGAGGTGGCACACCTGAGAGATGTGCCACAAGCTGCAGGTGCAGAAAATATAAAGCAGTCCATGGTGGCTGGCAGGCACCCCCAGCTACATCTCCATCTTATTAACTGTAATGATGTCCCTGGTGGCTAGTGGGACCCCCCCAGTCCCAATCTCCTTTTGATCAACTGTAATCACATCCTTGGTGGTCTAGCAGACCCCCCACCGTGATCCCCTTTGTATTAACTGTAATGACATCCCTGGTGGTCTAGAAGAACCCTCCCAGCCCTGACCCCCATCTTATGAGCTGTAATGACATCCCTGATGGATCAGTGGCCCCCTTCCCTATCCCCAATCTGCTAATGTAACATTATAATAACATTCCCTGGTGGTCTAGTGGACCCCCCACCCCAGCACACAGTGCCCCACCACAACACTTCTCCTGTCCCATACCCAAGCCAGTGACCAGCATGGCCCTGCATCCTCTGCCATGGCCAGCCGCTAACTGAGCTGTCAATGAGTGCATACAAGTTGATTGTACAGCATGCACTCATTGACAGCACAGTTTTCAGTCGGCCACAGTGGAGAGCAGAGGGCTGTTCTGGTTGCCGGCTTGGGGATGGAACGGGGCAGCAGGGTGGTGGGGCACTGCTTGCCAGGGTGGGCGGGGGGTCCACTAGACCACCAGGGAATATTATTGTCATTTTACATGGGCAGATCGGGGAATAGGGGTGGGGCCCGCTGGACCACCAGGGACATCATTACAATTCATAAAATCGGGGATTAGTGCTGGAGGAGGGACATCATTACAATTCAAATGATGGGGATTGGGGCTGGGAAGGGCCACTAGACCACTTGGGATGTTATTGCAGTTAATACAAAGGGAATAGGGGCTGGGAGGTCTGCTAGACCACCAGAGATGTCATTACAGTTAATACTAAGAGGACTGGGGTGGGGGAGGTCCACTAGACCAACAGGGACATCATTACAGTGGATAAACAGGGGATCAGGGCAGAAGGGTCTGCAAGATCACTAGGGAAAGATATATATTTCATGGAGAGATTGAGGATTGGGAGGGGGGGTCTGCTAGACCACCAGGGAAAGACATATTATTTCAGGGGGAGAATCGGGATAGGGATTATTCCTATGACCAGGGGATACAGCAGGTTCTCTAACCCTCCCAGATGATACACTTCTAAGTTCCCTTAGACAAGCCCTGACTGCTCCTCTGGAAGGGTGTAGAGAATCCTGAATTAGGGGACATGGCAGTCTGCATCTGCCACAAGCCCCCTAGCACTATGTTGCCACCCATTTTGTGCTGCAAGGACAGCACAAGTCCCCTTTGATGCATCCAGCCTGCATTTGGTGCAAGCTGCTTTTGAGAATTGCTCCTGGAGCATCTTTTGTCACAAGCCACACCTTGTGCCATTCCTTGTGGCACAAGCTCCTTGTGCCATTTAGGGGGCTTTGAGAACTGGACCCACCGTGCTGATGTTTAAGACATCACACTTGAAATTTCAACATAATTATGTGTTGAAATAGCACATTTACTTTGCATATTTTAACACATAAGGGAGAAGATGTGCCGAGGCGGGGGTCAGGACTGGGGGAGCTGGTAAGAACGTGGGCCACCCAAGAGCCTAGTAGGTAAAACAATGTAACATAAAAATAAATGTGTTAAAAATTCAACACACCAACTAAATGTATTGTTACCAAGGTATGTTATCATGGTGTGTTAAAAACTACACATTTGTGTGTTGAACAATTTACACACCACTGTGTAAAATTAATTTAACACACTACATATGTGAAATTTAACACACACTGGGCCAGATTCTTAAAGTTCCCAGCAGGGCACAAGGAGCTTGCACCACAAAGAATGTTGCAAACTGCCCCCTGTCCCAAAAGATGTGCTGGGAGCTCTTCACAAAGGCAGCCTGTGGTAACTGCAGGCTGCCTGCCCCAAACTGGGCTTGCAGCACGTATGTGCCACAAAATGGGCTGCAGCCTGACACAAGGTGGGCAAGGCAGATGCAAGTTGCCACATCCCTGAATGTCTGATTCACAAAACTCCTCAGAGAGAGAATTTCTAAGTACCCTTAGACCAGCCAGGACTGGTCTAAAGGTACTTGGAAGTATCCTTCTGGGAGAGCCTGGTGCAGTGTGGCACCCTGATCTGCCCTTACAGCTTGCTTTACTCCATACATGTTTAGCCCTTGGGACAAGCGTTCCCACCTCCACCCCGATCTGCCTGTACTGGTAAGTGTTAATAATCAAATGTATCCCTGGTGATCTAGTGTTCCCTTCCCCCACTCTGATACGAACATACAAACATACAACATTTTCCAGCAGATAAAGGCCTAGAGGTCTATCAAGTCTGCTCGAATTTGCGGCTAGCACCCCTTGTGCCCCTGATATGCCCATTCTTACACCATGTGTAACCCCCCTGCAAATGGGGGTTCCCAAAAGACTTCCAGGAGCTTGCTTGAATGCTCCAAGCCTGAATGGTGTTTGGCATTTAAGCCATTTATCAGTGAGTGTTTTTAGAGCCTCTGGTACTGTCTCTTTAAGAGCTGTCTGCTTGCAGACATAATTAGTTTGTATGGGGGGACTGTGTGCTTCTCTGAGTACCACTCGAGCTGCTGCCAATTCACTTAATTTTTGCAGTCACTAGGAGTGCAAAGGGAACCTATCTGAAAGATGTAACTGTTTACCAGAAATTATTTAGAGTAATAATGAAATTACAGTTTGTCTAACCTGCTTTCTTTGCAGTCAGAACTGTGTCTGCTAGTTCCCCATTCTAGTTTGAACTGCTGAACTGGACCAATCAGTGTGGGGTAAGCTAGCTCTAAAATGGTGCCTTGACGAATCAGAACTTGGACTCATAATCTGAGCCAGCCACAAGAGGATTGTATGGGCAGTGACTCTGGGAGATGTAGTTTAGACTTCAGTGCCTTTTGGACCAACAGCAGCAGTCTATTGTGAGTGACAGCCAATCCAGTCAAGAACTGGGAGGAACTCAAAGGAAGTGCCGGTTTTTGTCGGTTGGAGTTGAGTTGAGCTTTGGCAGTGAAGAAGGAAGGAGCCCTGTACTTTTCAGTGTGCAGTTTTAGTCAAAAACGGTGTAAGGCCCAGAGTTCCGGTCTGCAGCTTGTTAGACTGAATCCGTCCTGTGAAAAGAATCAAAGGATCTCTGAAGAGTAGAAACCAGGCTCACCCTGTAGAAGACTGGAGGAATTGCTGAAAATTACACTCGGTCTGTCAGGAACTGAATCTGCTGTGTGTTCTCCTGGGTATTGTGCAGTAATTCATGATCGGGATACAGATGCAGCCTGCCTGGTATAGTGCTTTCTTTTTATATGGATGTGTGAAGAGGTTTGTATACTCAAGTGAGCCTGCTGACATTGAAGGACCCTATCTTATTTGGAGGTCGTGAGTACTAATTCAGGTCGCCCTGTTGAATTGCCACATTAAATCCAAAATGGAATTACTGTACTGCTGACTGTTTAATTCTCCTTTTCTCTGTGTGAAAGGGCCCCTACCAGCTGCCACGGTTTGGACTAGCCACTAGGGCTTGGGTACCCAGGGACAGTAACTGATAGGGATAGGCCTGTGCACAGAGCCATAGGTAGATTATTAGAGTGATAAGCTAATTAACCTGATTTCCCTTGTCCTTGTTATATCCCCTAAATAAATCAGAGCTGCTTGTTTCCAGCAAAGTTATACTGCCTGAGGTATTTGTCTATGTTAAAGTACTGTACTGTGATTGTTGCACTGTATCTCATTTCACAGGAGGTCCCAGTGCCGGAACCAGACCTGGGGGTAAGTGTATACTGTGAAGGTAATTCTGATATATTGTGTGGGCCACTAGTGGGAAGAAAGGGGGTTGCAGTGTCCCAGAGGGCTGTGACCAAGTTAGTTTAACTATTGCAAACCCTGACCTCTGGGTGAGGCACCCGCTATTGGATCCAGGCCCTCAGCCTGTTAGTGGCAAATCAGGCAGGGGTAGTGCCCCTGGACAGCCATCTAGGGGTTACATCTTGAGGCTCACCGCTGATTGTGTGTCCTCTAGTGGCCATATTTACGAACCACTGTTAAAAAAAATGGGTACCCCGACAGAAGTGGCTGTGCACCGCTGGTGGAGTGGTGTACTGGGAGGAGATCGACCCCAAAATGCTATGCTTATCCTGGACATCCCCTGGGTATCAATACGACACTGTGCAGGGAGTATTTCCAAGGTGGAAGGTTTACAAAACCCTGTGGTGGTGGGTCGGCATGCTAATCTGCTCACCCACACTTTCCTGGCCCTAGTAGAGTTTAAGATCCCACTAGATAGCTCCAAAGTGCCACAGACCATTACTCCCAGAGGAGCCCTCACTGCTTGGAGAGTGATAACTAAGGACAGTAAAGACCCGGTGGGGAATCAGCCTCCACCACTATCTGAAACTTTTGAGGAGAAATTTGCTGAATGGTTGCTGGGAGAGGGGAAAACTGTGGAGGACTTGAAGAAACTATTCTTGCCACCTGGGGGTGTTCCTCCCCCAACACCCTCTCCTGCTCCAGTGCCCGTAATGGTGGCTGAACCAATGCAGACTCCTATTTCTGCACCTGCCATTAGTCACGACTCTTACCGAAGGTTGAGGATCTTCTCTGGCACCCTCCCACCCCCAAGGGAGGATGACTGGGAGACCTGGATAGACCATGTTGCCCCCAAGTGCTAGGAATGGCAAATGCTCGGAAGGCGAAAAGCCAAAGAGGGTTAGGTGAGAGCCTCCGAGGTCCTGCCCTGGCTACCATCCGTAGCTAACGGGCCAGTAACCCTGAAGCGACTGCACAGGCCTATCTTGAGGCCTTGGAGAATGTGTATGGGAGCCCAGATTCTGATGAGGACCTGTGGTGGAGAGTAAGAAATGCACAACAGTACCAAGGGAGTTGTTGTCTGTGTATGTCTCGGCTGGAAAAATTGTTGCAAGAATGCCTCAGAAAGGGTAGTTTGCCAGCGATTGAACTAGACTGAACCAGACTGGACAGAATCCTTAAGTCTGCCCCTTCTGAACTGCTGTTGCTTCCAGTCGCTTCGGCAAATCGACTGGAATCCCTACCCTCCTATGGATGAGTTAATGAGAGAAATTGAGGAGTTGAGAAAAGGCGACCTCGGAGGTACCTGCACCAACAGCTGTGGCTACGTAACTGAGTGACTGAGGATGACCCATCAAGTGAAGTCAGGGGCAGAGGTTGACAGTCAATGAGTGCTCTGACAAGGAAAAAGATATGCCACAATGAGGCTAACTGTTGAGAGAGATCCGAATTCAAAACAGTCCTTTATGAAGGCCACGCCTGCAAGTAATGGGCCTGACCTATATCCGACTGCATCTGATGGGGTGGGGGTACCCACCCATGTATCTCCTGCTGATAACAGCTCCAAACTCAATTCCTTGACCATGGAAGTGCAGAAACTGACGAGATGTCTCCAAATGCTTATCACGCCGCAGACAGAGATGGCACCCAGGTTTCCAGTTATAATACCCCGCCCTGGCTCCCAGTGTGGCGCCGCCAGCTCAAACTCCAGAAAGTATGTTTTGCTATAATTGTGGGAAAGATGGGCACATGAAAAGGGAAATGCCAGTCCCCAAAAGACACTGCGACAAAGTTGCATATAGGCTACCAAGGAGAGCTTCGGAGAAGAAATCAGTGGTTAAGAGGTGCACGACATGATCCCAGTGAGGGCACCAAAATGCTAATTCACGCCCTTTGTGGCAAGGTCAGTTGCCCAGGCCCTCACTACCGCTCTCTCCAGACTGGTCCAGAATAGTGGGTCCCTCCATGGAGACCACTGTAAAGGTGAATGGAGTGTCTACAAGAGCTGTATTAGACAGTGGCCCCAAGTGACAATTATGTTCCAGGATTGGTATCAGAAGCATTTGTCAGAAGTACCCTTACAACCATTAGAAGGACTGCATGTATGGGGTTAAGTGAGAAGGCCTACCCCTATTCCGGTATATCCGACTTGGTTGTCTTTCCCTCACCTCTGGCTGGGAGGGCTGAACAAGTAGAGACCCTAGCCTTAGTGTGTCCCCTCACTGACTGTATGATGGTGTCCTTTGTTGATTGGAACAAATGCTCATATGTTCGAAGGCTGGCACAGTTGTGTTATGAAAAACAGGGGTCAAAGACTAGTAGAGCTTTAAGAGTTCGGCTTTAATTAAGAAGGCCTATGAGGCACAGAGAGATGCTGAAAAACAGAACCAGAGGAACCGGTCGGAATTGTATGGAAGAAGGATCCTGAGTCTCTGATCCTGGTGCCAAATGCCCAGTGTACCTTATAGGAGAGGTCCGGATCAGAAAGGATGTTAAGAATAAAATATTAATGTTGGATGCACCAGGCGATGGAAAATTGCCAGAGGGACTGCTGGTCAAGTTTATATTTTGCCCGCTAGAGCCCATGCTTATGCCAGAAGGGTAATGGTCCAAGTTCATAATGTGTCTGAAAGAGACATTCGAGTAAACAGAGGTTGCATCCTGGCTAATGTGCATTGTGCAGACACTGCAGTGCTACCCAGCAGCAAGAGTTCAAGGAAGAATGACAGAGTAACGCCTGACTTGTTTGATTTCGGCGACTCCCCGCTGCCAGCTGAATGGAAAGTGAGGATCAGTGAGAAGCTTGCCCAGAGAGACCAGGTGTTTCTTTTAAAGGAATGGGATGTAGGATGCGTGCAAGGAGCTGAGCACAATATCCGGCTGCATGACGAAAGACCATTTCGTGAGAGGTCCTCGACGCCTGGCACCTGCTGACATAGATGATGTGGAGACGGCATCTGTGAGAGATGTTAGCTGCTGGTGTAATACAAGAATCCAGAAGCCCTTATGCTTCCCCATTGTGGTAGTGGGAGGAAAAAGAATGGAACAGTAAGGATGTGTGGATTATCGACCTTAAAACCGTCGGACTATCCCTGATCAGTACACAATGCCCCGCATTCAGGATGCTTTGGACTGCTTAAACGGGAGCAAGTGGTTCTCTGTGCTGGATCTCCGCAGTGGTACTACCAGATCCCGATGGCCCCAGAGGACCGTGAGAAGACGGCCTTTATCTGTCCCGCTATGGTTCTATGAATTCATGAGGATGCCTCCATGGATTGTAGTGCCCCAGCCACTTTTCAACGATTGATGGAGCGTGCAGGGGGACATGAACTTACTAGGAGTGCCTGGTATACCTAGATGATGTTATTGTGTTTGGCAGCTCACTGGAGGAACATGAGAGCAGATTATTTACTGTATTGGACCGACTGGAGACTTTGGCCTTAAACTGTCCATTGATAAGGTCAATTCTTTCAAACATCAGTAAAGTATGGGACATATAGTATCCACCGAGGAATAGAGACCGACCAAGTAAAGTTGAGGCCTTGACCACCTGGCCACAGCCCAAAAATCTAAAAGAACTGCAAAGATTCCTGGGATTCTGTGGTTATTATCGCGCTTCATCAAGGACTATCTAAGAGTGATCCGCCTTTACTTAACCTTACTCAAGGGTATCCCCAACCCACAAAAATACCAAAGTCAGCGTCCCTCAAGACTGAAAGAGTGTATTTTCAATCCAGTGAGTATTTGGGGTCTGGCTGGACTCCTGATTGTAGACTGCTTTTCATGAGATCATATATCAACTTACCCATGCTCCAGTGCTGGCCTATGCCGATCCAAGAAAACCTTACGTCCTGCACACAATTGATGCTAGCTTGCAAGGGTTGGGGGCGTTGTAGCAAGAGCACGAATGGCCTGAGACCAGTGGCCTTTGCCAGTAGAAGCCTGACCCCATCCAAAAGAACTATCCTGTACATATTAGAGTTCCTAGCTTTGAAGTGGGCTATTGTTGACCAATTCCATGAGTACTTGTATGGGGCTAAAATACTAGTAAAACTGACAATAATCCTTTGACCTATGTGCAGACCTCAGCTAAGTTGGATGCCACTGGCCATAGGTGGCTTTGCATTATCTATATATGACTATGCTCTCGAATACCGAGCAGGTCTGAACCACATAGATGCTGATGCTCTCCCGGAGGCCTGTTCCCAGAATGATGGGTCCGATTGGCAGAACCTGACATTCGGCACTCTGCCGGGAAGTTTGACAGGGAGGAACAAATGTCCACGGACGAGTGGACTGTATGGTGGATTGCTTGGGACCCTCTGAGAATTGCATACCTGCTGCTTATTGCCACTTTTCTGCAATAGACATTGGTGCACTGCCTCAGCTGGACAATGACAGTATTCATGGCTCAATCCGCGATCCCATGATCAAAGCAGCTTTAGAAGCCCTCATGCAGGAAAAGATGTGTCCAAATTACGCCCACTGATTTGAGAACTGCACTGTTATACAAAGAAGGTCCTAAGTTGAAACTGATCAATAAACTGTTATACAGAGAAACAGTAGACAGAGGGGACAAGTAGACAAACAACAACTAGTGCTGCCCACTGCCTTCGAGACTCAGTACTGAGGTCCTGCACAACCACATGGGGCACCTTGGTATAGACAGAACACTTGACTTGGTGAGATCCAGATTCTATTGGCCTAAGATGGGGGCTGATGGAGCAACACATTCGAACTTGTAGTCGCTAATACAGAGGAAAGCTTTTGCCCCAGAGGGCTGCCCCCTTGTTAACATCACCACCAGTGCACCCATGGAGCTGGTCTGTATTGATTTTCTGAGTTTGGAGTCAGATCAAAGAAATATCAGTAATGTGCTGGTGGTCACTGACCATTTCCGAGATATGCCCAAGCTTTCCCCACGAAAGACCAGAAAGCATCCACTGTGCCAAAAGTACTTGTAGAAAACTTTTTTGTTCACTATGGGGCTCCACAAAGAATCCATTCTGATCAAGGGAGAGACTTTGAGAGTCGTCTGATCAAAGAGATGCTTTCTCTGTGGGGAGTGCGAAAGTCCAGAACCACTCCTTATCACCCCCAGGGGGACCCACAGCCTGAACGTTTCAACCGCACTTTGCTAGATATGCTAGGCACCCTGCACCCAAAGGACAAGCCTAGATGGAGCCAACAAATTAGCACCCTGGTACATGCTTATAACTGCACCAAAAGTGATGCCACTGGATTCTCCCCCTACCGCCTGATGTTTGGAAGAGAAGCTCGACTACCAGTAGATGTGTGTTTTGGGGTCTCTCCTGATGGGGTTCAAGCTGACAACTATTTACAGTATGTGCAAAAGTTAAAGGCCCAGCTAACTCATGCGTACTCAACTGGCTCAAACCATGGCTGCCAAAAGAAATCTGGCCAACAAAGAAAGGCATGATAAAAGGTGAAAGCACAGGAACTCCAGGAGGGAGATCGGGTATTGCTAAGAAATCTGGGACTGCATGGCAAGCACAAGATTGCTGACCGATGGCACCATCTCCTCACATTGTAGTGGCAAACTAGATGATCTGCCAGTGTACAAAGTAAGGCCTGAGAATAATTCAAAAGATGTAAAACAATACATAGAAATCATTTACTGCCCATTGGACAAATCTTAATTGAGTCTGAGCCCCTAGAAGATGCCCTCTGACCAGTGACTAGAGCTGCTGCAAGAAAAGATCAAGAAAGTCTGCACCTACAGAAGCAAAGTTAAAGTGTTCCTCCACAAGTCCCAGTTGAGCATGACTGTCAGTCCATATCGGGAAGAAAGTGAGAGTGACTTTGAATACTATCCTTCTTACGAACTGAGTCAATTGTTTCGGGCAATCCCAGTCAATACTGGAGACAAAGCTGGGCCTTCTGACTGTCTAAGCCCCAGCTTCATCCCTGGAGCCAATGCTCCCAGAAAGTGAAGTGCAAAGCATCAGATCAGATGAAATGGAATCATTGTGCATGGTTGAACTGTTTGAGCTTCAGGAGGAAAATGATAGATTGGGGCAGACTGGTGATACACCGAACAAGAAGAGTATTTTGAGTGCCCTGACAGTCCACTGCCAGTGTCCGAAAGCCTCCATGCGAGCCAAATGTTGTGGACTCAGAAACTGTAACTCCTGGAGCTGAAAGTGCCTCAAGTTCTAGCCTCTACCCCATGGAGACTCCCTGACAAGTGAGGACAATGCTGAAAATGAGGCTCAGAGTGCAGAGACTATAACAGTTCCCCTAGAAAGACTGGTCGAGCTGTAAAGCCTGTGGTGCACCTCAGTTATGATTCACTTGGGGGCCTGTGGACTTGCCTCTCAATGTTGTCCATAAAGGAGGTATGTGTCCCAGCTCACTGCCCAAACTGAGCATCAGTGCTAACTCCAAGTTACTTGTGTTGCCCTTCTAAGTATGGTGCCTTGCCCCATCCAGCCCCAAGGTAACTGATAGGGAAGGGCCCCTCTTCAGGTTTCATGTACAAGAGGTAATAACTTGAGTTATGGTACAATGTGTATGTAATACTGTAAAGAGTGACGTACTGCAATGTTTCAGAAATGTGTTCTTGGTAAAATGATATATTGACTGATGATTACATGTGCAGCCTAATGCAAATGTATATGGTTGCAGTTGAAACTTATGGGTACTTGCTTGACGCTGGACGTCAAGCTTTCCCAGGCCAGAAGGGTAACCCCCTGCAAATGGGGTTCCCAAAAGACTTCCAGGAGCTTGCTTGAATGCTCCAAGCCTGAATGTGTTTGGCATTTAAGCCATTTATCAGTGAGTGTTTTTAGAGCCTCTGGTACTGTCTCTTTAAGAGCTGTCTGCTTGCAGACATAATTAGTTTGTATGGGGGACTGTGCTTCTCTGAGTACCACTCGAGCTGCTGCCAATTCACTTAATTTTGCAGTCACTAGGAGTGCAAAGGGAACCTATCTGAAAGATGTAACTGTTTACCAGAAATTATTTAGAGTAATAATGAAATTACAGTTTGTCTAACCTGCTTTCTTTGCAGTCAGAACTGTGTCTGCTAGTTCCCATTCTAGTTTTGAACTGCTGAACTGGACCAATCAGTGTGGGAAGCTAGCTCTAAAATGGTGCCTTGGACGAATCAGAACTTGGACTCATAATCTGAGCCAGCCACAAGAGGATTGTATGGGCAGTGACTCTGGGAGATGTAGTTTAGACTTCAGTGCCTTTGGACCAACAGCAGCAGTCTATTGTGAGTGACAGCCAATCCAGTCAAGAACTGGGAGGAACTCAAAGAAGTGCCCGTTTTTGTCGGTTGGAGTTGAGTTGAGCTTTGGCAGTGAAGAAGGAAGGAGCCCTGTACTTTTCAGTGTGCAGTTTTAGTCAAAAACGTGTAAGGCCCAGAGTTCCGGTCTGCAGCTTGTTAGGACTGAATCTGTCCTGTGAAAAGAATCAAAGGATCTCTGAAGAGTAGAAACCAGGCTCACCCTGTAGAAGACTGGAGGAATTGCTGAAAATTACACTCGGTCTGTCAGGAACTGAATCTGCTGTGTGTTCTCCTGGGTATTGTGCAGTAATTGCGATCGGGATACAGATGCAGCCTGCCTGGTATAGTGCTTTCTTTTGTATGGATGTGTGAAGAGGTTTGTATACCTCAAGTGAGCCCTGCTGACATTGAAGGACCCTATCTTATTTGGAGGTCGTGAGTACTAATTCAGGGTCGCTTCCCTGTTGAATTGCCACATTAAATCCAAATGGAATTACTGTACTGCTGACTGTTTAATTCTCCTTTTCTCTGTGTGAAAGGGCCTCACCAGCTGCCACGGTTTGGACTAGCCACTAGGGCTTGGGTACCCAGGGACAGTAACTGATAGGGATAGGCCTGTGCACAGAGCCATAGGTAGATTATTAGAGTGATAAGCTAATTAACCTGATTTCCCTGTCCTTGTTATATCCCCCTAAATAAATCAGAGCTGCTTGTTTCAGCAAAGTTATACTGCCTGAGGTATTTGTCTATGTTAAAGTACTGTACTGTGATTGTTGCACTGTATCTCATTTCACAGGAGGTCCCAGTGCGGAACCAGACCTGGGGGTAAGTGTATACTGTGAAGGTAATTCTGATATATTGTGTGGGCCACTAGTGGGAAGAAAGGGGGGTTGCAGTGTCCCAGAGGGCTGTGACCAAGTTAGTTTAACTATTGCAAACCCTGACCTCTGGGTGGAGGCACCCGCCATTGGATCCAGGCCCCTCAGCCTGTTAGTGGCAAATCAGGCAGGGGTAGTAGCCCCTGGGATAGCGCCATCTAGGGGTTACACATGTATAAGTTAATTTATCCTGGTGGTCTAATGGTTTGTGACCCCACCCCAATGTACCCATTCTTACACCATGTATAATGTAATTTATCCTGGTGGTCTGGCAGTCCCTCCCCCCACCCTGATATTCCCGTTCCTACACCATGTATCGTTTAATTCATCCTGGTGGCCTAGTGGTCCCGCCCCCACTCCACTCTGACAAGAAGTGTCTACCAACCCGGTTCCTCCCCAACCTGAATCCCAAGCCAGGACCGACATAGTCCTCCTCACACTGCTTCAGCTGGCCCTAACAGAACTGTCACTGAGTGCTTTCAGTACAGTACATGCTCACTGATTATCAATGAGCATGTACCGTATTGTATTATGCACTCAATGACAGTTCAGTCTGGGCCAGCTGAGGTGGTGTGAGGGGGACTGTGCCAGTCCCAGCTCAGGTTTATGTTGGGGGAGCGGGTGGTGGGCACTACTTGTCAGGGTGGGAGGGTGGGACTGTTAGACCACCAGGATAAATTAAAATTATACATAGTGCAGGGACAGGCATATCTGTGTGGAGGGACCACTATACCACCAAGATAAATTACATTATACATATTTTAATAACGGGCATATCAGGGCATGAGAAGGGACCACTAGACCACCAGGATGACTTAAATTATATGAATGGGCATATTGGGGTGGGTGGGTACTAGCCACCGAGGGCCCTGCTGGACCGTCACACAGCTGCCTCACAGCCTGCGGCAAGCCCTCCTGCTGTGCCGTGTGTTTGGCACCCAGTCAGGGTTGCCACAAACCTATGGACTTAGCCACCAGGACCCAGTTACAGAAGTGGGCACAGGGTCCCTGGCACACTGGGCTTCAGCACAAGCTGCTGTTTGCTGCAGCTTTTGCCAATCCAAGCCCAATTTCAGAATCAAGTCCACTGTGTTTTCTCTAACCACACTAACTGGTGTGTTAAAAATTAACACATTTTTAGTCAAATTTCAAAAATCTCTTCTAAGAGTGTATACACTCCATTTTATTATACCCTTGCAGTTTTGTTGTGCGTAATCAACTGAGTAAATGAACAGTGTTTTTTGGATATGGTATACAGGGGCTTGAACCTGCTGTAAATGAAATGCAGACATGATTTAGTGAGTGTGTGGACTGTGAGTAGGAGGGAGTCAGCCTACTGTTGGAGTGCTGAGGGAGGGTTCAGTGGTTTTTTTTGTACTTTATTTTTTGTATTTTGTCATATATCATGACAATATATAATACATATAGGCCTGGATATTCAAAGCCGTTGCGCATGCAGAACTGTGGAGATGCACCATAGAGTGATATTCAGCAGAGCAACTGTGAAGCGCAAGTAACAGTGTGGCTATGCACAATAGAAATGTATGCATGCACGAGGGCAGGGAGCGGACCCATGAAGATGCGGCACAGTGCGATATTCAACCCCCGACCAATGACACAAGCGAGGAGCAACTGTCAGTTGCATGGAACAGACTTGAGCCTATCAAAACAGGGAACAAGTTGGAGGATGGCACTTGTGCCAGAGGGGAGCAGGACAGTGGGAGACAGACAGGCCGTCTGAGAGAGGAAGAGGGAGACAGGGAGAGAAAGAGAAAAAGAGAGAGAAAGAGAGTGTGAGAGAGAGAGTGAGAGGGAGTGTGACACATAGGGAGGCTCACTGAGTGAGTGAGTGAGAAAGAGTGGGTGCTGAACAGAGCCACCAGACCCAAGGGGAGCGACACAGGCAAGCACAGGGGTGGGCAATGGAGCTGGCAGGCACAACCCAGCCAGGGGCAGGGTATGCAGGAAGGGGCACTGCCAAGCGACAGGCACTGCCCCACAGAGCCGGGGGGTCAGCGGAGCTAGACTCTCAGGGGGTGACAGGACAACAGGGGCCATGGCCAGTGAAGCATTCCAGATGGAGGCTGTAATGAGGGCTGTAAGGAGGCAGGAGGCAGAGCAACATGGCTGTGGAAGGGCCCGTCGGTGGTATGCCTGGAACAGGTGGTATCGGCCCTGCATCAGCTTCGAGACCCATGCGGACACAGAGATCGTGGGCCAGTATTGCCTGAACAGGGTGATTCTAAGGCAGCTCTGTGAGCTGTACGGTCAGGAGATGCAGGCACCCACCAGACGGAGCCACACCCTGATAGTGGAGACAAAGGTAACAGCTGTCATGCGTCTGCTCACCACGGGCACCTTCCAGAGACCAACAGGGGACACCACTGGCATAACCCAGTCAGCCACATCACAGCTCTTCACACAATTCCTCAACACCCTGCTACCACATGCTGTGGAACACATCCACTGCCCCAGCACATAGGTGGAGCATGCAGCAACCATGCAGGAGTTCCACAAGGTAGCACGTATGCCTGGCATTTTAGGGGCCATCGACTGCACCCATGTGGGCATCTGCATGCCACCCGGCATGGAGGGGGTAACCTACATCAACAGAAAGGGCTACCCCAGCATCAACTTCCAGGTTGTGTGCGATGCCAAGGGGCACTTATCCAATGTTTGTGCCACACACCCTTGGGGAGCACATGATGCCTTCATCTGGCACAGCTCAGCACTGTGCCACAGGTTCGAGAGTGGGCACATCCCCACAGGTCACCTAGTGGGTGAGTATGGCGAGACCAAGGGCAGTTGGGTACAGCAGGGCATGGAAGGAGGGGTGGCAAGGGCAGGGGGACCGCTGTCTGCACCCGGGAAGGGCATGGGGCACAGTGACAGGGGTCACCAGGCTAACAATCTCTGCCTCTCTCTCCACATAGGTGACAGTGGCTACCCACTCAGGCCCTGGCTGCTCACCCCCTACCGGCACCCGTCATCCCCAGTAGAAGAGCAGTACAATGAGGCACACGCCAGCATGTGGAATATCATTGAGCGTGTGTTCGGGATACTGAAGGCACGGTTCCATTGCCTGAACAGGTCTGGCGGTGCCCTACAATACAGCCCCTTGAAGGCCTGCAGCCTATTACTTGCCTGCTGCATGCTGCACAACATGGCCATTGACCGTGGGATAGCTCTTGAGACCAAAGAGGGGAACAGCAGTGGGGATAATGCGGGCGATGGGCTGGGTGGTGGTGGGAAGCCCCCTCCCAGGCAGAGGGATCCCCAGCTCATGCAGATGGCACACCACCATCGGGACACAATAGCACAGGAGCACTATGGTGCACGCAGGTAGGTGGACAAACACCCATGCACAGAACAGACACAGTGGCAAGGCACACAGCAATGTGTGGGCATGGCCATGGGCATGCACGTACAGGCATGGGGCAGAAGTGGGACAGTGCCACATGTCCACACGTATCACCACACAGCACTGCACAACAACACACACACACACACACACACACACACACACACACACACACACACACACTCCCACACAGTGACACCTGCCGGCACATGACCGGACGATAGCACATGGCATGGATCAGATGCAGGGCACTGGTGCACATGCGCAACCAGTGTCATGTAGGCATCATCACGCACATGCCACATGGGCCAGTGGCTAGGCAGGTGTACACACGGGCAGTGTGTGGCACAACACATGGCTGCCATGACCATGCCATGCACACACACACAATGCCCATGTGCACACAGGGCGGTGACTGCAGACAGCAGACAGGGTGGCGTGCACATCAGGTCTGCCACGCAGACACATGGCCACCATGGACACGGGGACAGCTGCACTGTGGCTGCCCAGCAGACTCAGGCTGCGCAACAGCCAAAGGGAGGTTCTGCGACTGCCCCTCCCCAGGGGTGGGACTGTGGGACCATGACCGGGTCCTTGCAGGGGTCTGCAGGCTCCCTGAAAGGCCCGCACCAGGTGTGCCTGGGATGTCCACAGTGGAGCCCGGTGTCGATACAGTTGGGGTTGCCAGATGCCGGGGTCATGGGGTGGACATTGCACTCCATGGTGTTTGTGGTAGTCACCATGCCCCGTGGCAGCCAGTGGGGCAAGGCCGACCAAGATTGCATTGGCAATGCAGTCCAGGGCTGCGGTCGTGTCCTCCTGCAGGTGCTGTAAATGCTCCATGACTTGCATGGTGCCCCTGTTGCACTGCTTGACTGTGTGGCGCACCTCTGCATGGAATGCCCACACCCCAGCCATGAGCAGCACCTGTTGCTCCACAGAGGCCCACAGCAATCGGGTGTGCTTGGCCAAGGGGTCGGCACCCAGGGGAGCAAGGGCATGGCACTGACCCACCGGTGTCGTACAACTGCCCTGCACGGCACCCCACTCAGGTTGGTGCTGCACAGCAGGGTCCTCATGGGGTTGGGCATTGACAGGCACTCCGGTGGTGGATGTAGATCCCAGCCTCCCAACATCTCCAGCCATCTGCTGCTGCTGCCCCTCCGGCCTCTGTGCACTGGCCAGTGCCTGTGCGGGTGCACCAACACCCTGCACTGTTGTGCCTGCACACACAGCAGTACCAGAGGCAGTGGCGGGCTGCTGTTCCACCGCCAACAGGCCACTGGCCATACTGCCAGTGATGGTGGTTGGTATGGGTGTCTCCCCATGACATGACCCCCACCATCCAGGACTATGGTCATATCGTCAACAGTCTCGGACCCTGCCCCGATCCGTGTCTCTGCACAGAGCACCATGGCTGGCATCTCGCTGGAACACAGCCAGGGCCTTGTCTGCAGTGTTGGGTAAGTTACTTTTTCTATTACTTTCTATTTCTTTTAGAAACTTGATCAGGGAGAAAGTTTCAGGTAAAACATTAGCGTGATGGAGAGGTTCTCGAAAAGTAATACACCTGACAATTACAGTTACTTATTTCTTTTATACAAAACAATGCAAAAATAATAAGTAACTTAACAGATGACATTTATTTGAAAGTAATGTTAGTTACTAGTTACTTTCAAATTAATGTAATCAATTACAGTTATGTATTGCTTTTGTATAAAAAGACATCAGCAATTGCAACTGTAAAGGTGTATTCCTTTTTCCAGTACTTCTCCATCCTTGCTAGTGACTGCACAGAGCTTTCTGGAACAAGTTTCCAAAAGTAATACTGTAGAAAGCAATAGAAAAAGTAACTTATCCAACAATGCTCGTCTGCCACCATGTCCGGGACATCCGGCTGGATGGTGGTGGTGTGCTGCAGCCTATTGGGCCCCCGGATGCTTGTGGAGGCAGATGATTGGTCCTCTGGGGCTGGGCAGGCTCCCACAACAGCCACAGGTGCCCCTGCCACCACATGCTGGCAAGCTGGTGCTATAAGGGAACACAGATATGTTAGAGCTGCTGACTCGACAGGCCCCTGCCCCCCACCGCCCACCCACCATACCTACCATGCAGTGATGGGCTCCCTTCAGTCTGGAAGCCACTGCCTGGCACACCCTCGACTGCGCTGCATCGCATGGTGGCTGCCACCAGCTCCTCCTGTGCCATGAGCTGTGTCACGGAGGCTTGACCCCCAACCGTAGCTGACCTGGCCACCCGTATGGCCGCCATCATTTGCTTGATCTGACTTTTGTTGGTGCCCACCTTTTTCTTGCACTCCTGTGCAGACTGCTGGTGGCTGCCCTGTTGGTTCACGGCCTCCACAATCTCCTCTCAGTCTGCGGCTCTGACCTGGGGTGTGCCAGTGGCGCCACTCAGCAACGGCTCCCTGTCGAGGTATGCTTCAAACTGGGCATCTGTCTCCACTCTCGTAAAGTTGGGCCTATGCTTCCCGGCAGGCCCACACTCCTCACCCTCCTCGTACTCGGACATGATGCTACCTGTGGATATGGACATGTGGTTAGTGGCTGCAGCAGCCCACCTCAGCCATCTAGCCTGCTGTGCTGGCCATCCCCTAGGCAGGCGCAACTTACCTCTGATGGTTGCAATACCAGTCCAAGGCCTGTGCTGTTGTGCGGCGCCTTCATAGCACATCACACGCAAATGGGCTGATGCGCAATGGTAATTATATGCAAATGTCCCCATTATACTGCGAATAGGCTGATGAGCTAATCTGCATATGACGGCTAAATATCACGCTCCTGCACATTACACAATGGACTTGCTCCTGCGCATGTCGTTGCGCAATGCTGTAACATGCGCAGTGCGCCCTCAGCAACATGCATGCGTCATGGCATATGCTACCACCTATTGCGCAGCGTGCACTAGAAACACTATGGGGGCCACTGTAGCCAATGCGTCATGGACCCTATGGCGCGCGGGTGCTATTGGGACTATGGTGCTCAGGCACTCTTGGGTCTATGGCGCTTGAGTGCTATTGGGCCTATGGTGCCTGGGCACTATGGGGCCCATGGGGTGTGGTGCCTTCATGGTCCTACAGGGTATCATGCATCATGGACCCTATAGCACTCACGCGCACATTGCGCATGCTGACCCCTGAACCCCACTCTGCACTATGCCCTCTTGGAACCCCTGCCCCATGTGCCAGTGTGGCCATGCCCATGCCGCGCATCTTTGGAGATGAACGATTGCCACAGAGAGTGCATCTCTGTGCGAGATGCGCATCTTGAGCACGGTGTGCATGTGTGCTACTGGGCGCCATTTTGTTCTGCAACTTTGCTGTGGCACCATGCCGCATCACATACTACCTCAGTCACGTAACTGGAGCCAGGTTGAGCTGGTTAACCTGGTGGTCCAGGTGGAGCCCTATGTTGCCAGTCTGTTTGGCCAGCAGCCCCTACAGAGACCCAAGATGGAGGTGTGGCAGGTCATTGCAGATGGGCTGGTCCAGGCCACCGGTGTGCAGTGCACCAGGGAGTAGTGCAGCCACCAGTATGGGGACCTGGTCAGGAGGAACCCGGAGAGGCTGAGGGCGCTGCAGGACCGTACCCCGAGGGGGGCCATGCCACAGTCAGGTATGTGGGCTCTAACTGCGTTTGTGCATGACCACTGTTCCACAGGGCTGGCTGGGCTGCATGCCATGCTGGGGGGATCTGTCATTGTGTGCCCAGTGCCATGGCATTACCAGTCACTGGGTGTGCTGCGCCACTGTCCTGCAGCCTTGCCCGGCCGGGGTGCACTCTGTGCTTGGGGGTTGGGGGAAGTGGGATCATGCTCTGGCTGTGTTCTGATGTGTGCCTGTCAGTGTTCCTATCCTAGGACCTAAAGACAGGAGGAGAGCCAGGGTGGCAGGGGCACCTGGCGGCCCACAGCAGGCTGCTGCGGGCCCATCGGCTGTTGGTGTTGGACCGAGCGGGTGTGCAGTGGCGGAACCAGTGCATGCAGTGCCACAGCGGGCAGGTAGGCACTGTGCATTCCCACATTGTTGTGCAGGGTGGGTGGCAGGGGCCAGGGTCTTCAAGGTCTTGGACACAAAAAAAAAGTACTTGGCGCCCCTTTTTAAAGTGAAAAACCTGGATAGAAGTTCATTGCCACAGGTGCATAGACTATGATACAAGGACATGGGGTCCCAAGAAGGCTGGACTCTCTGGGTACCTGATTCAGAGACACTGGCACTGACCATCTAGGTCACCTCTATTGGAACCATTTTGTCCAGAACCCCTCTGACTTCTAAGTTCTGGGTTAACCCACTTCCTAGGGGCTAGTATTAACAATCTCACAGGGGTGATAACCCTGACTTCAGTGATACTTACCTTGGGGGATGACGTTCACTGTTAACCCAGCATTCAATGCACTGAGCCTGGGAATAGATGCTGGACCACCCCTTCCCTTCCTGCCCCCCCCCACCAGGTAAAAAACGGTCACAGAATCAGCAGTTACAAGACTAGGGGCTCACAGAACAGCAGCAGACATTCTCTGCACTGGCAGTAAAGCAGCACAGTAACACAGATGTTGGAGGTTTTTCTCAGAACCAAGAGCTCAACTTGCTACGCAGTTGGCATGGAATCAGAACATGAAATACTATGTACATGGCAAGCCACAACAGGTAAGGCAGTTTTGACTTGCATGATGCTATCAAAGGGTAGAGATTTTGACAGGTTAAGTAGTTGCGCTGGGTCCCAAAGCATATACCTAATGCAGGCCAAATACACACAGCCTGGGAAGACCTGTAATCCCCATCGCTTAAAATTTCCAGCTCCTGCTCCTTACAGTTCCCTTGGATCAAGCACTCCAGACACCCAGGGCTAATGGCCCTCACTTACCAGATGGCCTGCCAGGGCAGAGACTTCCACAGGCATGGTTGATACATAGGGTACGAAAGCATATCTCTTACCCAGGGAAAATGCTCTCTGGCTGGGCAGGCATTGTACACACACCCCTTAGAAATTCCAGGACCTGCTCCTTACACTTCCCTTGGGTCTAACAGTCCCACAGTCTCAGGGTTAAAGGCCCTCACCTCCCTGATGGCCTGCCATGGCAAAGACTTACACAGGCTTGGTTGTTACCCAGGCTCCCAAAGCATATCTCTCAACCAGAGAAAGTGCTCTCTGCCTGGGGAGAACTGCTGGCATATACCCTGGTGACTTCCAGAATCAACCTGCCAGCCTCAGCATCAAGCCATGCCCAGCAAGTGCCATCACAGCCTGGCTAGGCTCCAACAAACTCCCGTAGAGTGACTATTAAGCCCAACCAGCACTATTTAGAGAAATGCCAGTCAACAGCCAGCAGGCCCATGTAGCCTAACTAGCCCCTAGGACCATCTTGTCATAACATCTCTCAGGAACATCTGGTCCCTCCAGGACCCAGGGACATCTGATCACACTTTCTCCCAGGGACTCCAGCTCCTGCTATGATTTCACCAGGACTCAGTGCTCTTAGAGTGGAGACAACTGCTGGCATTCCCCTTAAACTTCCAGGGCCTGCTGTTAACACATCCCTTGGGTCTAGCACTTCCAGACACCTAGGGCTAATGGCCCTCACCTTCCTGATGCCCTAAAAGGGCAGGGCCTTCCACAGGCTTGGTTGTTACCCAGGGTCCCAATACATATCTTTTAACCCAGGGAAAATGCTCTCTGGCTGAGCAGGCATGGTACCCACACCCCATAGAAATTCCAGGTTCTGCTCCTTACACTTCCCTTGGGTCTAACAGTCCAACAGTCTCAGAGTTAATGGCCCTCACCTCCCTGATGGCCGGCCAGGGCAGAGAGTTCCACAGGCTTGGTTGTTACCCATGTTGCCAAAGCAAATCTCTTACCCAGGAAAAATGATCTCTGGCTGAGTAGGCATGGTACCCACACCCCCTAAAACTTCAGGTCCTACTCTTTACACTTCCCTTGGGTCTAGCACTCCCAGACATACTGTGGTAATGCCCCTCACCTCCCTGATGGCCTGCCATGGCAGGGACTTCCACAGGCTTGGTTGTTACCCAGGGTCCCAAAGCATATCTCTTACACAGAGAAAATGCTCTCTGGCTGGGCAGGCATGGTACCCATACCCCACCCAGGTCCTGCTCCTTACAATTCCCTTGGATCTAGCACTCCCGAGCACCCAGGACTAATGGCCCTCACCTCCCTGATGGCCTGCCAGGGCAGAGATTTCCACAGGTTTGGTTGTTACCCAGGGCCCCAACGCATATCTCTTACCCAGGGAAAATGCTCTCTGGCTGGGCTGGCATGGTACCACCCCCCCCAGAAATTCCAGGTCCTGCTCCTTACACTTCCCTTTGGTCTAACAGTCCCACACTCCCCAGGTTAATGGCCCTTACCTCCCTGATGACCTGCCAGGGCAGAGAATTCCACAGGCTTGGTTGTTACCCAGGGTCCGAAAGCTCATCTCGTACACAGGGAAAATGCTCTCTGGCTGGGCAGGCATGGTACCCACACCACCTACGATTTTCACGTCCTACTTTTTACACTTCCCTTGGGTCTAGCACTCCCAGACATCCTGTGGTAATGCCCCTCACCTCCCTGATGGCCTGCCATGGCAGGGACTTCCACAGGCTTGGTTGTCACCCAGGGTCCCTAAACATATCTCTTACCCAGGAAAAAGGCTCTCTAGCTGGGCAGGCATGGTATCCACACCCCCTAAAACTTCCAGGTCCTGCTCCTTATACTTCCCTTGGGTTTAGCACTTCCAGACATTCAGGGCTAATGGCCCTCACCTACCTCAAGGCCTGCCAGGGTAGGGACTTCCACAGGTTTGGTTCTTACCTAGGCTCCCGATGCATATCTCTTACCCAGGGAAAATGCTCTCTGGCTGGGCAGGCATGGTACCCACACCCCCCAGAAATTCCAGGTCCTGCTCCTTACATTTCCCTTGTTTTTAGCACTCTCAGACACCCAAGGCTAATGGCCCTCACCTACCTCATGGCCTGTCAGGGCAGAGACTTCCACAGGCTTGGTAGTTACCCAGGGTTCCAAAGCATATCTCTTACACAGGAAAAATGCTCTCTGACGGGGCAGGCACTCTACCCATACCCCCTAGAAATTCCAGGACCTGCTCCTTACACTTCCCTTGGGTATAGCAGTCCCACAGTCTCAGGGTTAATGGCCCTCAAATCCTTGATGACCTGCCAGTGCAGAGAGCTCCACAGGCTTGGTTGTTACCCAGGTTCCAAAGCATATCTCTTACCCAGGGAAAATGCTCTCTGGCTGGGCAGTTATGGTACCCCAACCCCCTAAAACTTCCAGGTCTTACTCTTTACACTTCCCTTTAGTCTAGCACTCCCAGACACACTGAGGTAATGCCCCTCACCTCCCAGATGGCCAGCCATGGCAGGGACTTCCACAGGCTTGGTTGTTACCCAGTGTCCCAAAGCATATCTCTTACCCAGGGAAAATGCTTTCTGGCTGCGAAGGCATGGTACCCCCAACCCCAGAACTTCCAGGTCCTACTCTTTACACTTCCCTTGGGTCTAACAGTACCACAGTCTCAGGGTTAATGGCCCTCACCTCCCTAATGGCATGCCAGGGCAGAGACTTCCACAGGCTTGGTTGTTACCCAAGGTCTCAAAGCATATCTCTTAACAAGGGAAAATGCTCTCTGGCTGAGAAAGCATGGTACCCCCAACCCCTAAATCTTCCAGGTCCCACTCTTTACACTTCCCTTGGATCTAGCACTCCCAGGCACACTGTGGCAATGCCCCCTCACCTCCCTGATGGCCAGCCATGGCAGGGACTTCCACAGGCTTGGTTGTTACCTCGGGTCCAAAAGCATATCTCTTACCCAGGGGAAAATGCTCTCTGGCTGGGCAGGCATGGTAGCCATACCCCTAGAAATTCCAGGTCCTGCTCCTTACACTTCCCTTTGAAGTACCAGTCCCACAGTCTCAGGGTGATGGCCCTCACCTCCCTGATGGCCTGCCAGGGCAGAGACTTCCACAAGCTTGGTGGTTACTGAGGATCCCAAAGCACATCTCTTACCTAGGGGAAACACTCCCTGGCTATGCAGGCAAGGTACCCACACCCCATAGAACTTTCAGGTCTTGCTCCATACACTTCTCATGGATCTAGCACTCCCAGACACCCAAGGCTAATGGCGCTCACCTCCTTGATGGCCTGGAAAGGCAGAGACTTCCACAGGGTTGGTTGTTACCCAGGGTCCCAATGCATATCTCTTACCCAGGGAAAATGCTGTTTGGCTGCGCAGGCATCGTACCCTCACCCCCTAAAACTTCCAGGTCCTACTGTTTACACTTCCCTTGGGTCTAGCACTCCCAGACACCCAGGGCTAATGGCCCTCACCTACCTGATAGCCTGCCATGGCAGGGACTTCCACAGGCTTGGTTGTTACCCAGGGTCCCAATGCATATCTCTTACCCAAGGAAAATGCTGTCTGGCTGCGCAGGCATCGTACCCTCACCCCCTAAAACTTCCAGGTCCTACTGTTTACACTTCCCTTGGGTTTAGCACTCCCAGACACCCAGGGCTAATGGCCCTCACCTACCTGATGGCCTGCCATGGCAGGGACTTCCACAGGCTTGGTTGTTACCCAGGGTCCAAAAGCATATCTCTTACCCAGGAAAAATGCTCTCTGGCTGGGCAGGCATGGAACCCCCAACCCCTAAATTTTCCAGGTTCTACTCTTTATACTTCCCTTGGATCTAACACTCACAGACACACTGCGGCAATGTCCCTCACCTCCCTGATGGCCTGCCATGGCAGGGGCTTCCACAGGCTTGGTTACATAGAAATACAGAAACAGGCTTGGTTGTTACCCAGCGTCCCAAAGAATATCTCTTACCCAGGAAAAATGCTCTCTGGCTGGGCAAGCATGGTACCCACACCCCCTAGAAATTCCTGGTCCCACTCCTTACACTTCCCTTGGGACTTACAGTCCCACAGTCTCAGCATTAATGCCCCTCACCTCCCTGATGGCCTGGCAGAGACTTTCACAGCCTTGGTTGTTACCCAGGTTCCCAAAGCATATATCTTTACCAGGGAAAATGCACTCTGGCTATGCAGGCATGGTACCCACACCCCCGAGAACTTCCAGGTCCTACTCTTTACACTTCCCTTGGGTTTTGCACTCCCAGACACACTGTGGTAATGCCCCTCACCTCCCTGATGGCCTGCCAGGGCAGGGACTTCCACAGGCTTGGTCATTACCCAGGGTCCCAAAGCATATCTCTTTCCCAGGGAAAATGCTCTCTGGCTACGCAGGCATGGTACCCCCAACCCCGAGAACTTCCAGGTCCTGTTCCTTACACTTCCCTTGGATCTAGCACTCCCAGACACCCATGGCTAATGGCCCTCACCTCCCTGATGGCCTGCTAGGGCATATACTTCCACAGGTTTGGTTGTTACCCAGGGTTCCAAAGCATATCTCTTACCCAGGGAAAATGCTCTCTGGGTGGACATACATGGTACCCCCACCCCCTAAATCTTCCAGGTCCTACTCTTTACACTTCCCTTGGATCTAGCACTCCCAGACACACTGTGGTAATGCCCCTCACCTCCCTGATGGCCTGCCATGGCAGGGGCTTCCACAGACTTGGTTGTTACCTAGGGTCCCAAAGAATATCTCTTACCCAGGGAAAATGCTCTCTGGCTGGGCAGGCATGGTACCCACACCCCCTAGAAATTCCTGGTCCCGCTCTTTACACTTCTCTTGGGACGAACAGTCCCACAATCTCAGCGTTAATGCCCCTCACCTCCCTGATGGCCTGCCAGGGCAGAGACTTTCACAGCCTTGGTTGTTACCCAGGTTCCAAAGCATATCTCTTACCCAGGGAAAATGCTCTCTGGCTGGGCAGTTATGGTACCCCAACCTCCTAAAACTTCCAGGTCTTACTCTTTACACTTCCCTTGAGTCTAGCACTCCCAGACACACTGAGGTAATGCCCCTCACCTCCTGGATGGCCAGCCATGGCAGGGACTTCCACAGGCTTGGTCGTTACCCAGGGTCCCAAAGCATATCTCTTACCCAGGGAAAATGCTCTCTGGTTGGACATACATGGTATCCCCAACCCCTAAATCTTCCACGTCCTACTCTTTACTCTTCCCTTGGATCTAGCACTCCCAGACACACTGTGGCAATGCCCCTCACCTCCCTGATGGCCAGCCATGGCAGGGACTTCCATAGGCTTGGTTGTTACCCCGGGTCCCAAAGCATATCTCTTACACAGAGGAAATGCTCTCTGGCTGGGCAGGCATGGTACCCATACCCCATAAAACTTCCAGGTCTTGCTCCATACACTTCGCATGGATCTAGCACTCCCAGACACCCAAGGCTAATAGCGCTCACCTCCTTGATGGCCTGGAAAGGTAGAGACTTCCACAGGGTTGGTTGTTACCCAGGGTCCCAATGCATATCTCTTATCCAGGGAAAATGCTGTCTGGCTGCGCAGGCATCATACCCTCACCCCCTAAAACTTCCAGGTCCTACTGTTTACACTTCCCTTGGGTCTAGCACTCCCAGACACCCAGGGCTAATGGCCCTCACCTACCTGATGGCCTGCCATGGCAGGGACATCCACAGGCTTGTTTGTTACCCAGGGTCCCAAAGCATATCTCTTATCCAGGGAAAATGCTCTCTGGCTGGGCAGGCATGGTATCCCCACCCCCTAAAACTTCCAGGTCCTACTCTTTACACTTCCCTTGGGTCTAACACTCACACAGTCTCAGGGTTAATGGCCCTCACCTCCCTAATGGCCTGCTGAGGCAGAGACTTCCACTGGCTTTGTTGTTGCCCAGGGTCCCAAAGCATATCTCTTAACAAGGGAAAATGCTCTCTGGCTGAGCAGGCATGGTACCCCCTCCCCCTAAATTTTCCAGGTTCTACTCTTTACACTTCCCTTGGATCTAACACTCCCAGACACACTGTGGCAATGCCCCTCACCTCCCTGATGGCCTGCCACGGCAGGGGCTTCCACAGACTTGGTTGTTACCCAGGGTCCCAAAGAATATCTCTTACCCAGGGAAAATGCTCTCTGGCTGGGCAGGCATGGTACCCACACCCCCTGGAAATTCCTGGTCCCGCTCTTTACACTTCTCTTGGGACTAACAGTCCCACAGTCTCAGCGTTAATGCCCCTCACCTCCCCAATGGCCTGCCATGGCAGAGACTTTCACAGCCTTGGTTGTTACCCAGGTTCCCAAAGCATATCTCTTTCCCAGGGAAAATGCTCTCTGGCTACACAGGCATGGTACCCACACCCCCGAGAACTTCCAGGTCCTACTCTTTACACTTCCCTTCAGTTTTGCACTCCCAGACACACTGTGGTAATGCCCCTCACCTCCCTGATGGCCTGCCAGGGCAGGGACTTCCACAGGCTTGGTCATTACCCAGGGTCCCAAAGCATATCTCTTTCCCAGGGAAAATGCTCTCTGGCTACGCAGGCTTGGTTCCCACACCCCCGAGAACTTCCAGGTCCTGTTCCTTATACTTCCCTTGGATCTAGCACTCCCAGACACCCATGGCTAATGGCCCTCACCTCCCTGATGACTGGCCAGGGCATATACTTCCACAGGTTTGGTTGTTACCCAGGGTCCCAAAGCATATCTCTTACCCAGGGAAAATGCTCTCTGGGTGGACATGCATGGTACCCCCAACCCCTAAATCTTCCAGGTCCTACTCTTTACACTTCCCTTGGATCTAGCACTCCGAGACACACTGTGGCAATGCCCCTCACCTCCCTGATGGCCTGCCATGGCAGGGACTTCCACAAGCTTGGTTGTTACCCAGGGTCCCAAAGCATATCTCTCACCCAAGGAAAGTGCTCTCTGCCTGGGGAGAACTGCTGACATGTACCCAGGTGACTTCCAGAATCAGCCTGCCAGCCTCAGCATCAAGCCATGCCCAGCAAGTGCCATCACAGCCTGGCTAGGCTTCAACAAACTCCCCTAGAGTGACTATTAAGCCAATCCACCACTAATTAGAGAAATCCCAGTCAACAGCCAGCAGAGCCATCTTGTCTAACCAGCCCCTAGGGCCATCTCATTATAACATCTCTCAGGAACATCTGGTCCCACCAGGACCCAGGGACATCTGGTCTAACCTTCTCCCAGGGACTTCAGCTCCCACTAGGATTCCTGCTCCTTACACTTCCCTTGGGTCTAACAGTCTCACAGTCTCAGGGTTAATGGCCCTCACCTCTCTGATGGCCTGCCAGAGCAGAGACTTCCACTGCCTTGGTTGTTACCCAGGGTCCCAAAGCATATCTCTCACCCAGGGAAAGTGCTCTCTGCCTGGGTACACCAGCAGGCATGCTCCCTTAAACTTCCAGGGCCTGCTGTTAACACTTCCATTGGGTCTAACAATCCCACACTCCCAGGGTTAATGTTCAGCACTATTAAAATTGTGTTCCTCTTTTACAGATGCTTCTCTGGGGATACCAAGCAAGACAGTGAGACCCTAGTGTACCTGCACAATCTGTGGTAAGAAAATTAAGCATCTACAGAGGCACCTCCAGGAAGTACACTGCATGACACTGAGAAAGGCATGATACTTTGGGAGGCAGTCACTCCTGACTCAACCTCCTGCCGGAAAATGCTTTTACAAATGCCAGCAGCCAGACTGTTTTGCCATTGTAAGAGATCTAAGTCAGCACTTTCAGAAGGTACAGAAATGCACTCTGACCAGCTTTAAAGCCTGACCAAGTATCAGAGACACCCAGACTCAATATTCTCCATCTTTGGATTTGCCACATACTCAGCTGCCTAGCCAGGGTACAGAGTCAGAGACAGAGTGTCCTCAACTGCTGGGTCTCTATAGAGCTTGACTCCAGACCTTGGAGGGAGAAAAGAAAGACCAAGAAACAGCAACCGCTCACCAGCAGATGCTGATCCGCTTGTGGAACTCCATTGACCCATTCCTTTCACTCACATCCCTGCTGGGTTCCAGGGCATTCATAAGAAATACTTGGATTCCAGAGGCTGAAGCCTCAGGTTTTAAGCCAGGCACTATCAAGTGTTATATAAACAGCCTCCTTCACTTCCTGAAATTCTTAGATTTTAATGGGCTTGCCAGGACCCATCAGGCTGAACTTGTCATGCTCATCAAGGTAATTCCTTTCTGGAGAGCTGGCCTCAGTACCTCTGTCATGAAGAGGCACCACAAAATCTGGCTAAGGGACTCACAAATGCAGATACCACCAGAGACAGCATCCCTGTATAAGGACACCTCTGCTGCTAAGGAGGCAGTCAGGATAATTAACAGTTTACTCAGAACCAAGACACTTAGAAACCAAGATCAATGCCTGGCTAGAAATAACCTCATCTTCAGCTTGGCCCTTCACAATGCCCAGCCCTCTGCTGCCACCAAAATATGTCTCTGGGTGACTTGAAGAATGCAGAGAGACTGGTCGTTGATAGTGAAGACAGCTATGTCTTAACCATTTTTCTTCACAAAACCATTGCAACAGATGGACCAGCTAGACTGGTGCTAGAAGGAGGGCTATTCAAGTTACTTCAGCTCTATGCACATCACAGAAGGTGGCTGCTCCCCAAACTGAAACCATCAGCTACTGGACTTAATGCCCCTGTGATCATCGAGACAGACGGATCAAACCTGACATGTTCTGCCATTGCAAAAGCAGTGAAGAAGCAGGCAGCCATACTCGGAATCAAACACTTCTCCATGACTCTGTGCCAGAGGAGTACCATAACAAATGTAAGTATGCCTCCAAACTCCACACTCAGCCAGGGTAGAATTGATAGCCTGTCCCCCTAGAGCTTCCAGGCCCAGTTTCAACCACTTCCCTCGAGTCTAGAAGTCTCAAACTCACAGGAGTGATGGCATTGACTTCCCTGATGCTCTCCCAGGGTACGTACTTCCACAGCTTGGTTATTCCCCAAGGTCCCAAAGCATATACCTTACCCAGGGAAAGTGCACTCAGTCTGGGGAGACCTGGTACCCTCACCCCCTCAATCTTCCAGGGCCTGCTTTTGCCACTTTCCTAAGGGTTAGGAGTCAATACTCACAAGACTAAGGGCCATGACCTCCATGATGCCCTCCCAGGATAGGGACTTCAAAAATATTAGGTTTTACCAAGGGTCACAAAGCATATGCCTTACCCATGAAATGTGCCTCCAAGCCTGGGGACCCATGCTGGCATGTCCCCCCAAAACTTCCAGGGCCAGCTGTTAGGTGGAGCATTGGTGGTATAGTGGTAAGCATAGCTGCTTCCCAAGCAGTTGACCTGGGTTCAATTCCTGGCCAATGCATGGGATATGTTTCAGGGGTTGTATACAGACCCCCTTCTCAGGGGGAGGAAATGGACAAGGAAATGATAGAAAGTACACTTAGAATGGCAGAAAAAGGGGAGATATTGCTGATGGGTGATCTGAATATCCCAGATGTTAACTGGAGTGCAGTTGCAGCAGCCACTTCGAAGAGTGGGGTTATTCTAGATGCCCTACAGGGGGCATGCCTTAGACAACTAGTATTAGAGCCCACTCGAGAGGGAGCAATCTTAGACCTGGTTCTCTCAAATGGAGACAGAGAGGATCACAGATGTAGAAGTGGGTAGCCATCTGGGAACTAGCGACCATCGAACAGTATGGTTCACAATAAACACAGCAATAGAGTTAAGCCATACAAAGGCAAAAGTCACGGGACTTTAGGAGGATGACTTTGCCAAAATGGGTGAGTGCCTAAGGAATGCACTAGCAAATGGGCAGGAAGGAGGGGTGGAAGAACAATGGGGAATAATAAAAACTGCCATCACAGAGGTAACAAGCCTTTGTGTGAAGCAAATAAACAAAACAAAACGATGTAAGAAACCACTATAGTTCTCAAAGGAAGTGGCAGTGAAGGTTCAAGAGAAAAAGAAAGCATTCAGTCAGTACAAGGAATCGCAGAAGGAGCAGGACAGAGAACTGTATCAGTTAAAGCAAAAGGAGGCTGGGAAGGCAGTCAGAACAGCAAAGGCCCAAACCGAGGAAAAGATCGCCAGCTCAGTTAAGAAGGGGGATAAAACTTTTTATAGGTACATCAGGGAGCAAAGGAAGACCAAGGGAGGGATAGGTGAGGCTTAATAAAGGGAGGGAGGGTGGGCAGAGGGAGACTGTGAAAAGGCAGAGATACTAAACAAATATTTTTGCTCAGTATTTACAAATGAAGAACAGTAGAAACACTCTGGATACAGAAGTTGATACCAGCCCATTTACAGAAGAAAGGGTTCTGAAAGAACTCTTAAAACTGAAGGTGGACAAAGTCATGGGGCCCGATGGGATTCATCCCAGAATTCTAAAAGAACCAAGGGTAGAACTAGTGACACCACTGACTACCCTTTTTAGCAAATCATGGGAGGATGGGGTGGTACCCGAGGACTGGAGGAGGGCAGATGTGATTCCCTTCACAAAGGTGGGAGCAAGGCAGAAGCAGGAAACTACAGACCTGTTAGTTTAACCTCAGTGATAGGAAAATTATGGAATCACTTCTGAAGGAAAGAATTGTCGAGTATCTAGAGGCCAGAGGGCACAGGACCCTAGGCAGCATGGATTCACAGCGGAAGGTCATGCCAGATGAATCTGATAGATTTCTTTGACTGGGTGACCAAAGTAGTAGATCAGGGAAGGGCTGTGGACATGGCCTACCTAGACTTTAGCAAGGCATTTGACACAGTCCCACACAAAAGATTAATATACAAGTTAGCCAGTCTGGAAGTGGGTCCCAAGATGACAGCCTGGGTAAAGAATTGGCTGGAGAATAGGACACAGAGAGTAATAGTAAATGGAGTCCACTCAGAAGAAAGGGGGGTTACTAGTGGGGTACCGCAGGGTTCAGTATTAGGACCGGTCCTCTTCAATGTCTTTATAAGTGACATTGCAGAGGGACTGGAAGGAAAAGTATGTCTCTTTGCAGATGACACAAAGATCTGCAACAGAGTTGATGCACAAGGTGGGGTGGAAAGGATGAGAAGGGACTTGGCAAGGTTAGAGGAATGGTCAAATGTATGGCAGCTTAGATTCAATGCTAAGAAGTGCAAGGTAATGCACCTGGGAAACAAAAACCCAGGGGAAGAGTACACAATGGGGCATGAGATACTAACAACAGCAAAAATGGAAAGGGACCTGAGGGTAGTCATATCAGATGACCTAAAGGTGGGCAAGCATTGTGAGAGGGCAGCAAGGAGGGCTGGGGGGATACTGGGATGCATAGGGAGAGGCATCACCAGTAGAAAACAGGAAGTCAATATACCTCTGTACAGACAGCTGGTGAGACCCCATCTGGAGTACTGTGTGCAGTTCTGGAGACCCAATCTCCACAAAGACATAGACAGAATGGAAGCTGTTCAGAGGAGGGCAACTAAAATGGTGCAGGGTCTGCACCAGAAGACATATGAAGAGAGACGAAAGGAGCTTAATATGTATAGCCTCGAGGAAAGGAGGGAGAGGGGGGACATGATAGAAACGTTCAAGTACCTCAAGGGAATCAACAAAGTCCAAGAGGGTAGCATCTTTCAAAAAAAGAGGTGTGCAAGAACAAGAGGGCACAATTTGAAGATAGAGGGGCAGCTCAGAGGTAATTTAAGGAAGTATTTTTCACAGAGAGGGTTGTGGATGCATGGAACGGCCTTCCGGAGGAGGTTGTGGAGTCAAAAACAGTGGTGGAATTCAAGCATGCATGGGACAGTCATAAGGCCATTCTAGGGGGTGGGGGTAGGAAGAAGTAGGCTGCTGGTTAACTAGGATCTGCGGCTTATCCAGTAGGTAGGGAAATGGGCAGACTGGGTGGGCCAAGCGGTCCTTATCTGCCATCAAATTCTATGTTTCTATGTTTCTGTTAACACTCCCCATGGGCCAAGCACTCCCAGTCTTCCAGGGGTAATGGACCACACCTCCCTGATGTCCTGCCAGGGTAGGGACTTCCACAAGATTAGTTTTTACCCAGGGTCCCAAAGCATATGCCTTCCCCAGGGAATGTGCTTCCAAGCCTGGGGACACATGCAGGCATGTCCCCTAAAACTTCCAGGGCCAGCTGTTAACACTTCACTTGGGCCTAGCACTCCCAGACTCCCAAGGGTAATGGCCCTCTCCTCCCTGATGCCCTGCCAGGGCAGGGACTTCCACAGGCTTAGGTTTTGCCTAGGGTACCAAAGCATATGTCTTACCCAGGGAAGGTGTTATCTGGCTGTGGTGTCCTGGTGCCCCAACCCCCTAAAACGTCAAGGTCCTGATGTTAACACTTCCCTAAGGTCTAACACTCCCAGACACCCAGGGGTCATGGCCCTCACCTCCCTGGTGCCCTGCCAGGGCAGGGACTTCCACAGGCTTAGTTTTTACCCAGGGTACCAAAGCATATGTCTTTCCCAGGGAAGGTGCTATCTGAGTTGGGTGGCCTGGTACCCCAACCCCCTAAAACTTCCAGGTCCTGCTGTTCACACTTCCCTTGGGTCTAACACTCCCAGACACCCAGGGGGTAATGGCCCTCCCCTCCCTGATGCCCTGTCAGGACAGGGACTACCACAGGATTAGTTGTTACCCAGGGTCCCAAAGCATATGTCTTCCCCAGGGAATGTGTGTCCAAGCCTGGGGACACCAGCAGGCATGCTCCCTAAAACTTCCAGGGCCTGCTGGTAACACTTCCCTTGGGTCTAGCACTCCCAGGCACCCAGCAGTAATGGCCCTCACCTCCCTGATGCCCTGCCAGGTCAAGGAATTCCACAGGCTTGGTTGTTACCATGAGTACCAAAGCATATCTCTTACCCAGGGACAGTGCTCTCTGGCCGGGGAGAACTGCTGGCATGTACCCTGGTGACTTCCAGAATCAGCCTGCCAGGTTCAGTATCAAGCCATGCCCAGCAACCTGCATCACAACCTGGTTAGACCTTCTAGAAACTCCCCTAGAGTGACTATTAAGCCCGACCATAGTTATTTAGAGACATCCCAGCCGGCAACAGGTGGGGCTATCTGGTCCCACTTGCTCCCAGGGCTATCTGGTCCCACTAGCCATCAGGGCCATCTAGTCATACCATCTCTCAGGAACATCTTGTACCATGAGGACTCAGAGATATCTGGTCACACTTTCTCCCAGGGACTTCAGCTCCCACCTAGATTCCCCAGTGCCCACAGCCTGGGGACACCCGCTGGCATGCACCCTAAAACTTCCAGGGCATGCTGTTAACACTTCCCTTGGGATGAACACTCTCAGACACCCAGGGGTTATAGCCTACACCTCCCTGATGCCCTGCCAGGGTAGGAACTTCCACAGGCTTGTTTTTTTTACCAAGTGTAGCAAAGCGTATGTCTTACCCAGGGAAGGTGCTATCTGGCTGGGGTGGCCTGGTACCCCAACCCCCTAAAACTTCAAGGTCCTGCTGTTAACACTTCCCTTGGGTATAACACTCCCAGACACCCAGGGGTCATGGCCCTCCCCTCCCTGATGCCCTGCCAGTGCAGGGACTTCCACAGGCTTAGTTTTTACCCAGGGTACCAAAGCATATGTTTTACCCAGGGAAGGTGCTTCCAAGCCTGGGGACACCTGCTGGCATCTCCATCTAAAACTTCCAGGGCCTGCTTTGGCCATTTCCCTATGGGCTAGTAGTCCCAAACTCACAGGGGTGATGACACAGAGCTCCCCAATGCCCCCCCCCCAAGTTGGAGACTTCCATTTGCTTAGTTGTTACCCGTTGGCCCAAAGTATGTATCATACTTTCTTTCTTTCTTTCCACAGTTTCACAGCATTCACCCTGAGGGTAGACACGAGCTTGCATCACATGAGCCACCGAGCCACAACAGCAGATGCGTACTATCGCCTGATTGGCAGCAAAGAGGAGAGCATAAGAGTGAGCTGATAAATATACCAGTTAACCACAAAGGCCCCATGCACCACCATCAGCCCACATGCAGGTGCTCCATCACAGACTCTGGAGAGCAGTTCAATTACCATGGGTGAACCAGGAAAAGGGCCATCTCTTTCACCATGTACCTGTATTGCAACAAGAACAAGAAGGGGACTTGGCTAACAGGACATCCGCAGAAGCCAAGAGATGATGGGGGCACACACTCCACCTATACGGTCCCCACATTGCCAGCAATCCTTTACTGAACAACAGCAACTGGCAATCAAATCTGCATTCACAAGCCACCTTACACAAGGTCATATCAAGACAGCTGATGTTAGGTGCATGCTGCAGACTGACACCTCCCTCCTGGGTGCCTTCCCCCTGTCCAGTCAAACCAAAGCCTTGCCAAGGAATGTGATGCTAAGAGTATGGACTTTGATTCGGAGTCATGCCAGAATGAAATCCAGCCAATGATTTCAGCTGTATTGCACTTAAAAAAATAAAGTGTTGAAATTATTAAATCTGTCAGGCTTCTTACTTCTAGGGGGCCCCCACTGCACCACACTTCCCACTGAAACCTCCAGGTCTTGGGTGAATTTTCTGCTGGGGATACCCCCAACAACCATATCAGGGACCAGGGGGTGGGTCATGGCCAGGTCACATATGCGCATTTTATGCGTATCCACCATATTGTGAATAGCAAACAATGCCACTCACAGTGCACTGTTGCTGCACACACTGCCAGTGTTGCACCAGGCACTGCAGGTGCACATTGATGCTGTGTCACACTTAAGCACAATCCACACACTCAACAAGTCATGCAGCACTGCACCAATGGTACGTGGGGGCCTGGATGCACTGCTGTTGATTACACAGTCGGAACCACCGGACAGTTAACGTTATGCATGGCATGCCACTGATTCTACATCATGTATCCATGGGGATCTGCCATGAGACTTACACTGCATTCAAGAAATGCCCCCAAGTTGATCATGCATGCGTGGGGAATGCACCGTAGGAGGATGTGCTCAGTGCATCAGTTGTACATTGCTGATTGAGATGAGCTGGGGGCAATTTTGCAATTCACTGACAATACTCCCAAATCAGCTCATTGCCAAATTCAGGGGCATCTCACCTGTTTAGCATCTCATTGTTATCCCTCTGTACAGACAGTTGGTGAGACCCCATCTGGAGTGCTGTGTGCAGTTCTGTAGACCCCATATCCACAAAGACATAGAGTAAAGGCTGTCCAGAGGAGGGTAACCAAAATTGTGCAGGATCTGCACCAGAAGTCATATGAAGAGAGACTAAAGGAGCTTAATATGTATACCCTTGAGGCAAGAAGGGAGTGAGGGGACATGATAGAAACTTTCAAGTACCTCAAAGGAATCAACACAGTCCAAGAGGGCAGTATCTTTCAGAAAAAGATATGTGCAAGAACAAGGGGACACAATCTGAAGATAGAGGGGGACAGCTCAGAGGTAATGTGAGGAAGCATTTTTTCACAGAGAGGGTTGTGTATGCATGGAAAGCCTTCCTGAGAAGATTGTGGAGTCAAAAACAGTGGGGGAATTCAAGAATGCATGGGACATACATAAGGCAGTCCTAGTGGGGAGTAGGAGGAAGTAGGCTGCTGGTTAACTAGAATCTGCAGCTTATCTTTTAGGTAGGGAAAGGGGCAGACTAGGTGGGCCAAGCAGTCCTTATCCGCTGTTAAATCTATGTTTCTATGTTTCTGTGTTTCATTACAGATGCTCCCAATCTCATTTGCATTCCCTGAGCTGTAAATGCTCCTAAATGTGCCTCCAAACACCTCGGGTGACTGACGGGAATTGCATCCTTAAAGGTAGGTCTGTTCACCTGCTACCATTTAGAGCCTGTCAGCACAATATGACAGTGGGAATTTGAGGCCATACAGGCATACCTCTCAACTGTCCCTGATCTTCAGGCACGTCCCAGAGTTTGCCTCACAAAATTCCACTGTTCTGTCTACAGTTGGGAGTTCTGTTGCAGAAGAGTAAGTATTCATAGAACAACAGAATGCCAGACTTTTGTGTTACAGTCTAGTTCCCCTTCAGATAATACCTTTCACACCAAGCCAAACAATATGGGAGGACATCTGAGCTGACATTACCAGTGTTTATATTGTGTCCCCGATATTGGCCATTTGTCCCTGGTTGTTCTAAGCCTTGTATCTAACATACAAGGCAGAAGGTTGAGAAGTATGCACACAGGGTGCTGTGTTTCTGCAGCAGCCAGCTTCTGTGCTGGTACATGTCCAAAGTCGCCTGTACTGTGCTAATGACTGCATATTGTCACCCACAGAAATCACAATATCCAGACAGAATGGAGCTACGTGATGGAAATGTCCGAATTTCACAGCGGATGAGGACAGGGTGCTGCTAGAGGCCTACCTCATAAGGCAGGACATCCTGGCTGGCAAGTGTGGCAGTCACCAGCAGAGGGATGAGGGCTGGGAGGCAGTAGCCAGGCATGTGAATGCCCATGAACAATACAACAGAACACCTCAAGAGTGCAGGAAGCACTGTAATGATGAGAAGAGGAGGGCAAAGGGGAAGAATGAAGAAGGTAAACATCATGGCTTCCCTGGGTGGGACAGGGGGCGGCCCCAGACAGGTGTGCACCTCACACCCACTGAGGAGTTGCTGGTGGTCAGCATGGGCCAGACGGCTGTGCTGAGAGTTCTTGGAGGGGATTTCCAGACAGGTGGCATCCATCACAGCACTGTCAGTACATATGTCCCAAGATCTGTTCCTGTGTGTGTGTGTGTGCGTGCCCGCGCCATGGGTGCCCTGACTAGCCCCACTGTGGGACGCTAGGTGACCACGTATTGGTGTACACTGATCATGTCATTGTAAGTCCCATCCATCTACTGTGTGTTGCAGATGCATGACATGATGCTCCTGTGCAGCCGGGGGGAGGACCCAACCATGGTGGGTATGGGTTGTCATCTGGGATGATATATCCATGGGTGGTGTCCAGGGTGTTGGGCCATTCACACACATGTCCATGGGCACATGTACAGGCCCTAGTGCATGCCTGCATTCTCCGGTGTATGGCTGCCTCAGTGGCCCCATGGCCGGTAGTCCTCTGAATGGCATGTCAGCCGTACCTATGGCACACATGCATGTCCCCTGTACATGCCAGTCTGAACACACCAGTCACACATGTCAGCAGCCATGTTTCTCTTCTCTCTTCTACAGATCCATCACACCTCATGGGTGCTGCCATGGCAGGCAGTCCACACGATGAGCTGGCGGTGGAGGATGCCAGGCCATCACACCGGGCTGCAACTGGGGATGCAGCTGATATCATGCCAGGCCCTTCAAACACCACTACAGCCCCAGACATGGCACTGGTTGTTCTAGGGCCATCAAACCCCTCCACGACTGGTGCCATGACTGGAGGCCAAGATTGCTCATAGCTGGTCAGCACACTGGGTTTGGCTGATGACAATCCAGAGGACATGGTGGACATTGCAGATGCCCGGCTGGTGCTGGCATCCAATATGCAAGGGACATACGATGATGATGATGATGATGATGATGATGATGATGATCCAGATGCCACACAGATCTGGGGCAACATGTCCAACAGCGGACCAGCTGAGTCACAGGTGAATGCACAGGTGGCACCATGTGGCATCAGCGGTGCTGTGGCCCAAGGTGCACACACAGGGCCTACACAACCACCCACAGTGGTGGTTGCTGGGGGCCCTGTGTTTTGTGCTGCTGTGGGGACAGGGACCGCTGGCACTGTTCAGCAGATTGCTGTGGTTCAGCAGCGGGCAGCAGTGGACCATGATGGGGGCATCCCTGGAAGCGCAGAGGTTGCCCTTGCCCAGTCCCTACCCAAGCAGCAGACCGATGTGGTGCATCTGCCTATGCTGGATCTAGCGCAGCAGGCCAGGACCCCACCTAACTATCGGCACCATCCCTGTGATGCATCCTGCACAGACAAGGTTGAGGGCTACGCATGCCTCCTGTGGGACACCGTGGAGGCGTAGGTGTCCCTCAGGGCAGAGTTCAGGGTCATTCAGATGCAGCTGGCCATGAAACATGAGTCATCGGCTGTGTGGCGTGCCCAGATGTTGGTAGAGGCTCACCTACTGTGGGTGGGTATGACCACTGCTTTGAAGCATATTTCGCTCACTGCCAAGGTAGCAAGTGCAGTGTGCCATGTGGCCACTGGGCTGCCAGTCGCACCTCCAGAAGTGCCTCATGCAGCCCAGGTCATGGAGTCAGGTGAACTCTTTGCTGCTGATACCGTCACCACATATGGCCATCCCCGACACCCCCGGATCCCTTTTGGGTCTCAGGGATGTCACACCAGTGAGCACACATTCACGGTCTTGCTGCAGTGCCCCTCCAAGGGTGGTGGACACCCCTCACTGAAGCCAGTTTTGCTGACACAGCAAACACCAGGCATGGGCCTAGCCACCCACATGTCCATGGCTGCCATGGTGCCTCCCACGGAAGCCTGTGTTGACAGCCCATATGTCCCCTGTTACCTGCACCTGTAGCAGCCCACACACCAGGCTGACAGTACCTGGGACAGCATGGGTGGCATGCGCCTGCCCCGGTACAAGGCCTGTGTGGGTCACCTGTGTGTTGCGCCATGCATGGCCGGGGGCACCGTTGTTGTGCTGTGTGGCATGAGCGTGATGAGTGCGGCAGTGTGTCTGCTGTGCAAGTGTGCCAGCAGATGTACCCTGATCCATGCCATCCCCAGCACAGACACCGTGTCCCTTCCTGGCCATGTGTGTCCTGCTGTGCGTATGCCTGTGCATCACTGTTACCCCTCACAAATGTGCTACACAATGGCTGTGTTGCCATCATCTACCCTGTGGTGTGGGTGTGTGGGGGGGCTTGTCGTGTTAATCCCACCTGTGTTACTCACCTGCAGTCCCTGAAGTGCTCTTCCACAATGGTGTCCCTGTGCCTCTGGTTCCTGGAGGCCAAGCATGGGTTCCTACAGGCCAGTAGCAATCCACCACCTTCACCATGGGGCTCCCGCTCCACTGCTTGCTCCTCCTCCCCCTTCCCCTCCTCCTCCTCCCTGGAACTGTTGCCCTCCTCAGCCTGAAAAGCTATTCCATGGTCAATGGCCATGTTGTGCAACATACAACAGGCCAGTAATATGCCACAGGCCTTCTCTGGGCTATATTGTATGGCACCATCGGACCTATCCAAGCACCTGAAGAGCATCTTTAGCATGCTGAAGACATGCTTGATGATGGCTCACGTAGCGATGTGTGCCTCGTTGTGGCGCTCCTCCGCCTCTGTACCAGGTTGGCAGAAGGGTGTGAGGAGCCAGGGTTGGAGGGGGTACACCACATCACCTGTGGGGGGCAAGAGCAGTCTGTTACTACCCCGCATACATGTGCATTGTGTACCACAACCCCACCCAGAAATCCAACATGGCGCACTGGTGTAGCTACTGCCTTTCCACACCTGTCCTTGTGACCCAACCCCCAGTGTGTCCCCTCCCCCATGGTGGGTCAGCATGTTTGTACACTCACCAGCACCTGCATGCCCTGGCTGCCCTCAGTTGCCCTGTGGTCACCCATGCCTGGGTGTGTGTGGTGCATTCCACCCTGCCACATGTGTCTGCTGCTGCGCATCACCTCACCCACTGTGCTGCACTGTGCTGCTACACTTTACCCCTGGTCAAATGCTCCATCCTGTCGGCATGCCAACCCCAATGTCCCACCTGGGCACCTCCCACTGCACAGGCCCTGCTGGGACCCATGCACACCTGCTGTACCTCCCATCATTTGTTGTGCCATGGTGTCCTGTTTGTGGGCATGTACACATGCACCACTCGCCAAATAGGTGGCCACTGGGTATGTCCCCAGTCTCAAACCAGCGGCATAGGGTGGCCTGCTGCCATATGAAGGCATCGTGTGTACTCCCAGGGTGTGTGGTGCAGACATTGCTGATGCATCCTGTGGCATTGCACAACATCTGGCAGTTGATGGAACAGAACTCCTTGTGGTTGATGTATAGCATGGCCACTTCACCAGGTGGTGCACAGATTGCCACATGGGTACAGTCAATGGCCCCATGATGCCTTGCATACATGCCACCCTGTGGAGCTGCTGCATAGCTTCTGTTTGCTCTGCCTGTGTGCTTGGGAATCGGTTGAATTCCAAAGCATGTGGGAGCAGTGCAGTGAGGAATTGTGCGAGTAGACGGAATATGGACAGCTGGGATATGCCAGTGGTGTCTCCAGCTGACCTCTGGAAGCTTCCTGTGGCAAGCAGGCACATTGCTGTTGTCACCATGGTCTCCACTAATATGGCAGGACCCCTTCCAGTGGGTGCCTGCATTTCATCATGGCACAGCTCACAGAGGTGCCTCAGAATTGCCCTGTTCAGGCGGTATCAGCCAACTGTTTCTGTGTCAGTCAGTTGTTCGAACATTAGTCTGGCATGATACTGCCACATGGCAGGCCACCTATACAAATTTGGATGCACTGGATACTGTATGTATTACGGCAACTCCTTTCAAACCAAAATCTTTATTCAGTCCAACTCTATATTTCTCTGCTGCCTTGACAACGTGACAGACCTTGGTTATGCAATAATCTAATAAACTTTTTTCATCAAAATGGAATTTCTATACACAGAATCTAACACAAGAGGAACAAGCATTTGTCAATGCCGAATGTTGTCTCGCTGGCATTGGCATTGGTAGTGCAGGAGTTAGACATGCATAATAGGAGTGGCAGTGAAGTATGGAACTGACGTCAACCCAACCCCCACCTACAGAGACTGACAGGCACCGAGGTGTGCCTTTGGGGCGTCAGCTATAATGCTCATGCCATTTTACCTCACCATACCCTGTAGACACTGACAAGTGTCGTGGTGTGCTTTGGGGTCTTTGGGCCTTATACTTACCCTATTCCATAAGGACATACACTAAGAAAGGTGCAGTATAGGAGAATGGGCCTCACCCTAACCTGTAGACACTGACAAGTGTTGTGGTGTGCTTTGGGTTTTTTGACCTTATACTTACCCCATTCCATAAGGAAATATGCTGAGATGGGTGCAGTATAGGAGAATGGGGTGAACGTTAGGGCAGAACACTCCAAGGCACACCTCAGTGCCTGTCACTGGCTGCAGGGTGGGGTGAGAGTGGAATGGCATCAGCATTACAGCCAATGATCCCAAGTCACACCTTTGATGCCTGGCAGTCTCTACAGGGTGAGGTGTTACAGTTGGAAACCCTAACATTGTAGGCGTTTGCTGGTATTTCCACTCCAAATTTTCAACATAGGCTTTTTGTGACCCCACCTCATGAAGAGCGGCACAATCAGTTTGTTAGCCAAAAGGTGGTTTTGCACAGCAACTATGTCATTTAGCGACCCAGGGATGAAAACACATTTTGGGCAGGATGTGGAAAATGACAAATGTATTGTTCATGATGATGTGCAAAAAAATGGCAACGTTGAAAATCTGGAGTGAAAATATGAAAAATTGGTGAAGTCATGAGCAAGCTTAGAAACTGCGCAGCACATGTCAGTAACCCAATTATTTTTGGGAGTTTTTTAGCCACATTTTCAAGATAGGCATTTTGGGACCTCCCCTCATGAACAGTGGTGCTGTGATTTTGTTAATCTGTCCCAAAAGTAGATTTCCCACAGCAACCACGCCATTGTGCGCCACAGGTGCGGAAACACATTTTGGACAGGCTGTGAAAAATAACAGCTGTACTCTTGACAAGGAGGTGTGAAAAAAATGCCAGTGTTGAAACTCTGGCATGAAAATATTGTAAATTTGCAAAGTTACAAAGGTGCGTGGAAACTGCGCAACGCACTCTTCTAACACAGTCATTTTATGGACTTTCAGCACCAAATTTTCAACATAGGCATTTTAGGACCTCTGCTCATTAACAGTGTCACCATCATTTTCTCAAATTGTCCCAAAAACTGATTTCGCACAGCGACTACGCCATTGTGTGCCACAGGTGCGGAAACACATTTTGGCCAGGATATGTAAAATGACAGCTGTATTGTTCATAAGGAGGTGTGGAAAAATGCCAATTTTGAAAATCTGGAGTGAAAATATTACAAATTCACAAAGTTGCAAGCATGCATGGAAACAGCGCAATGCATGCTCGTAAAACAGCCATTTTGGGGATTTTTTTCACCAAATTTAGAACATAGGCTTTTTGAGACCCCCCCCCCATGAACAGTGGCACTGTCATTTTGTTACTCGGCCCCGAAAGGTGATTCCACTCAGTGACCGCGAAATCACCTTTCAGGACTGAATAATGCCATGACAGTGACTGAATTCATGAGGAGTGGTCCCAATAACCCCATGTTGAAAATTTGGTGCAAAAATTCAAAAAAAATGCCCGAGATATGCACCAAAGTTAAAAAAAACAACATTTTATGCCATTCTACAGCTTACCGGCATTTCTTCAGTTTGCAGTCGGCTTTGAAAAGTGCAGACGTGTTCCCAGTCCACCGAAGATCGTCACACTGGACTCCAAGAAGTAAACATGGGGTGAGGGGAGTGCGGGGAGGCTGGGTGCACAGAGGGTGGACGCGGGTTGTGGGATGGGGCAGGGAGACCGTGAGGGACCATTTTCTTCTTTCACAGGGTTATAAAAAAAAAAAAAAAAACATTGTGGGACGGTTTTTCTTTTTCAGGGGATTTGGCATGTTGGGTGGTCTCCCAGCATGCCACCTAAGTGTTTTTGGGGGGATGCTGTAGCCGACGGGGATTGTACACCCCCATTGGCACATACCAAAGGGGGGGCAAGAGCCGAGGGGGATTGGGCACCCCCCTCAGCACTTAATAAATGGGGGGGTGCATTATGCTGACGGGGAGTGGGCTCCCCCATCGGCACATACATTGGGTCAGAGCATGCCAACAGGGGGATTGGGCACCCCAGAAGTCAGCATTATGGCAGGCAGTGTGCCGCCATGTTTAATGAAATTTTCACTAGGGAAGCATGTCGGGAGGTGGCGCTGCGTATGATGAGTTTTGCTCACATTGCAGCGGACCTTTCCTTAAATGTGCTTGCCACATTATGTATTCCTGGTGTGGCGACAGCATGCAGGCTTATTGGGGAATGAGTGACCCACCTACTGATGCGTGCCGTGCATTCACCCAACAGTGACCACGCCTCCAAATCTGCTACTACTGCAATATGTTGGCTGGCATGAAAGCATGAGCCAACATAAAAAGGGGCACTGAAGGAACTGGAATTTATGGCTACAATAGAAATCAAGGAAGCTGATAACGGAGTTAAAATGGTAATCATGGAGAAACAGCAATATGAAACCGAAATTTGTCACCAACTTGATGAGAGAGACAGATATATAATGAAAGACAGAAACTCGGTATCCCAACTGCTGGCATACCGAGTCCACAAGACTGAAATTTCAGAGCCCTCATGTCACAACAGCCCAATACTACAATAAAGTAAAATAGACTGTTGTAGCAAAAACGGACTGTTCCACTTGAACAAGCAGTGTAAAATACATGTAATGTGGGGGGTTTAGTCCCCAGCACCCTCCCATACCCCCTGAAAATAAATACAATCAACTCTGAGGTTGCACCAAATTCAAGAAAACAAAATATTTCAGAAGCCTGCTTTTTCTCTGCTGGTGCGACCATGGATATTTTGCTTTTTCACCCATCAAAAGTGGAAGGTTGCGAGATTTGAAACATGCCCCTGCAGTCCAGCCTACCTACCAGTCCACCCTAACCACTATACTAAACAAACACAACTACTGGAACACACTCCACCTGCAAACCTTATAGTTTCAGGCAGTACGTGGTTATCTGAGAAGCGCACGAGTAATCCCAAGTGGTAGTCTTATGCAGCATGAGACTCTCATCTGCCGTACTACTTCTGCTGCAAGGGGGACTGCTTATGGAACTCCGGCAATCCCAACACTTACTGTCAGGACCACAGGTCAAGATACTGGACATCAGAATTCTGCGTCTGTCGGGCCTATGTACTCGATATAGTAATTGTCGGGAATACTGAGTTTCATGATATTAAATGGATGCCACAGAGAGTCACAGGAGACTATCAGAGGAATCTGTATACAGTTTAAAAAGTAGAATTGACTTATTTTGGATACTGCACTTTATGATGGTATTATTACATAGCATAAATGTCTATTTATGAGGGTTGAATATCCAGTCACTCCCACAATCTATGTTTTGCCCAAGATTCACAAGGACCAGATCAACCCCCAGGAAGATCTGTTATTTCAAGTAATGGTTCCCTAACAGAAAAGCTTTCTATTTTTGTAGACTATTTTCTTAAACAGCTTATGACTAGACAACCATCATACATTAGAGATTCTATGGACATCTTGTCAAAGCTTGAGGGGTTGGTCTAGTACTCAGATTACATCTAGGTAACAACTGATGTTGCTAGTTTATATACTAGCATCAGACATGACCTTGGTTTATCTGCTGTGGAATACCATCTTAATAATGATAATGTGGCTGATAATTTTCCAAAAAGCTTCCTTTTGGAAACTATTGAAATCATTGGTCTCTACTTTAGGATTAGGCACCTGTTAACCTTAGAAACAAGAATAGGATTGGTCCAAGCAACCTTTTTGTTGGTCTTAGATTATGCTGACTTTCTGTATGGACAAGGCCCAGAAGCTACATTGTCCAAACGTGACACATGCTACCATAGAGCACTTAGAATCATCACGGGTGCACCCTACTGCACTCATCACTGCTCCCTTTATGCAGCTGTAGGGTGGTGCTCACTGAGCCTTAGGCGCCAAAGAAATCCTGTTCTATGGACTTATAGAGCAATTACCAACAAGCTCCCTCGATATATCACTGACTGCTTGCCCCGCTGTGTCGTGGGTAGCTATCCGATAAGAAGTCTATCCTATATTTCTTTTGCCATCCCTAAGGTCAGATCTCATTTTGGTAAATCGGCTATAAGCTGTGCCCTTCCTTCCCTCCCTCTGGAATACCACTCAGAAATCACTCAAACTTGCATTTCCTGTGAAACTACCCTGCTTTAAAACCCTACTCTATAGCGCTGTCAAAGAGATGTGCATATGCCTTTGTTGGGAACCCTGCTGAGCAAATAGCATCTCTAGAAGCAACTTCTCTCTCCTCTCCTCCTCCCTGCTTATTCCCTATGTTCATTAATCTCTATTACCATAAACCAGTTGCCATCCATGTATCCTGTGGTCCAATCTCTAACCCCTGCGGTGGCTATCTGCTGCAAGTCTGTCGGTGTGAAAGTATATGTGTAGGTGTAGGTATGTAAGTGTATATGTGTAGGCATATATGAGCATGTGTATGTACTGTTCTATGTATATATACATACTATCAACCATTGGTAGCTGTGCTACTAATCACACATGACTGTAACTCTAAAGTATGCTACGTCTCCTACACGCAGTGACCAATTGAATCCTACTTGTAATTACTCTTATATGTAAATATGTAAATGCTAATGTATATTATGTATTATACTACTTGCTTCTTATGTACTGCCTTTGTGATTATCTTGGCCTTTCCAGGTCCACCCTGCAAATGAGTTCTTTCTCAACGGTGCTTTGCCCAATAAAAAAAATAAAAAAAATAAAGATTTGTTTGATTGATTGATTGATTCTGACAAGTAATTAGTTTGTATTTGACAAGAAATACTACTTACAGACTAGGGGTACTGTGGTGGGAACCACCATGGCCCCCTCCAATGCCAACTTGTTCTTGGCATGGTGGGTGGGGACCATGGTGTACGAACCAAGTAGGAACCCCTTCTTTGCAAATATCTTTCTATGGGGTCATTATCTGGATGACATTTTGGTAATTCAGAAGGGGGGTGTAACATCTGCCTCTTCCTTTGTTGTATTTATTAATCATAATGACCTTGTCTTACAATTTGCCTCTATAGTAGAAACATTCTTGGTCACTTTTTTGGACTTATCTTTGAGTAGCGTGGATGGGCAGCCCATAAAATCTGAGACACACGGAAAGGTTACTTCAGGCAATACCCTACTACATGCTGCAAGCACCCACCCCACCTTTTAAAGAAAACCATTCCCTATGGTCAGTTCCTACGCCTTAGGCATAGCTGCTCCTCTCTATTGGATTTTGACTTACAAGCAGCTGGAAGAAAATATCATGACGATGTCTTGGACTCTTCTTAGATAGGGCTAGAAATTTGAATAGACATGATTTTGCTTCACCCTAAACAAAAAGACAATGTAACATCTGAACCTGTGAATTTTGTCACAGAGCACAACCACATCACTCTTAAGATTTCAGCTATCATCAGACAGTTTTGGCCTGTATTACAAGGGGATCCTGTTTGGGGTAAAACAGTTAGAAAAAACCCTAAGATTACTTATAGGAATGGCAGAAACCTGGGGGATTTTTTAACACACGGCCTCTATGAAAAACCATCTAGTGAAATACGTCCAACTTGGGATGCCCCTAAAGCCCATGGGAAATTTTCATTGTGCCAAATGTAATGTTTGCCGCTACTGTATCCAGGACTAGATTTTTATCCACCTTGTTTTGCATAAAGAAGTAAAGATTAAACAATCCTTTACTTGCTCCACAACTTATGTGGTTTATGTAGCAATGTGCACTTGTTCATTGTTGTATGCAAGATGGACAAACCAGGCTCTGAAAGAAAGAATGCAGGAGCACATACTTGCCATTGCAAAAGTAGAGCCTAATACTCCAGCTGGAGCACACACTGAGACCTATCACAATCACGGTCCTTCAGAACTCCAGTTCTTAGGAATGGAACATGTGGTGCCCCAAAACCATAGGATAAATAAACTTTTAAAAAAAAGAATCGAAATGGATTTATACCCTTAGAGCTTGCCTTGATATCAATCTATTTTTGTGATTTTTTATTTACTTTTACTTATTTTCCCTCTGTTGTCCCTCTTTTTTTCTTCTTCCCCCTTCTCTTTCCTCCCCCCCACACTTTTCCCTAGCCCGCTCCAATTTTCCCTTCCTGCTCCCCCTCTTATTTTATCTGTCTTTTTTTGTTCTTAGGATCCTAGTGTATTGGTATTATATATTATATATTTTATGTCAACCTATTTTAATTTTGCTCTCAGAGTCATTCTTTTTATTTCTGTCAGGTCCTCCATCAGGCACTGCCCTAGTCACGGCCCCCGGGCTTCCACCAACCATCAATTGCCTGCATCTCCTGGTCACCCCCGGCTTACCCCCCGAGAGGGTGGGACCGTGGCACTGGTTCCCCTTAATTCCAATGCCTCAGAACCAGTAACTAGTTGGGAGTGCTGACAATGATGGCTAATTGAAGCCCAGGGAGGGCTTCATGTAGATGGAAGACCCACCCCTCCTTTTTCTGTTTTTTCCTCCAGGAGGCAGGGACATGCAGTGACATCCAGCATCTGCCCCCCATCCATTATGTGTGAGCAACAGTAGCTGCATGACTCCCGGCCTCCGCCACGGGTCCGTCTTGCGCTGGGCATTTCCCCACCTCCCCCAGAGAGGAGAGCAGGACATAGGACACTCTATCCTTCTCCCCGGCTGGCCCTCCAATGACCCAGGTCTGTTTCCAAACCCAGGTCATTGGTGTCACAAGCAGAAATCCAACTGTTGTGCCAATGGGCCAGCTCTTCTCAGAGTCATTCTTTACTGTATCTGTCAGGATGAAAATGAAGTTACAAGTTTAAAGTTACTGATGTCAAGGCATCTTGGCTCTACAAACAGCATTTGCTATTGTATTTCATAGGGCTAAATTGAATCTTTGGGTCATTGAACTATATATTCTATAGGCTCTTTTGACTCTATTTTCACTACGTGTGATTGTGAACTTTCATAACATTGATTGACCTCTCAGGATGCTCGGGTTCATTGCTAGAAACTGTATTAATTAATATTTATTGATTTTTCACTCACTGAGGAGAGCACTGATTTTCATTATGTATGAGATATATATATATATATATATATATATATATGGTTATTTCTTTGCTTTTGGTTATGGTGTATTGTATTATGTGATTATCTCTTTAAGATGTACACAATAAATTTGGAGTATCCTGCACCAAAACCCCGCCCCCTGATGAAGTGTTTTGGAGAAGACATGAAGCGCTAGGGTACAGTGCTGCGAGCTCCATTTTCAAGCCTGAATCCTTAGTCCATTTGTTACTTCATTTGCGGCTGGTTAGAGTGCCTCCCTGCCTGCTTTACATCAAAAGAGCAAGCCGGGAAGCAGAGACATTGTACTTTCATGTACCGTCTTTGTTCAAGATATATGTTGGTCCAACAAAAGGTATCAATCTATCCAGTGACTCCTACTTTCATAGAGAGATGTTCTTTCCTTCATGTCTTGAACACATGTGTGAGATTCATTAGATCTAATCCCAAGAAGGAAATCATTCAATATCTCAGCAACCAAGTAACAATATGTATTAGGGCCCATATTTGATCTCCTGTTGGGAAACTCTGGGGTTTTCTGGCAGATGATCTCATGTACATTTTTGTTTTATATGTTTCCTCAATGCAGCTAGAGAACATTGAGCACCAACCGCTAAGCAAGACGTTGTGCAACAGTATTCCGAACTAAAGTTAGGTTTTTGTCTTCTAATGGAAGACAGTCTAATTTGATATAGAGATGCTCAGCACTTATTCTTTTTATACAAAAGACATGTAAAACAGAAAAAAACAGACACCTAATTGTGTTTAGGAGGACTTCGTATTTTAAGGGACTCGACATAATTCTGGATTTGTAACATAGCCATATCACAAATGGAACCAGAGATGTCAAACACACCAAAAATTATTTGTATTGTAACCCTGTTCACTTCCTCTCTCTTTCTTTGGCCAGCTGTAGAACCTCCTTTTATCCTTCTAATGCTCACATCACACTCAAGGTGTACTACGTAAGTCCCATCCCTCTTTGAAGAACACTGTGGCACTAAATACTATTCATCTTCTTGTCTACTGGAAGGAGTCTGGGAATATCCCAACTCACAGGGACAATCTTAGTCAATCATTCAGAGCTAGAAAGAGGAGTTGGCAAGGTGAGGGTGGAGTGTTTGCAACCCTGGTGGGTGTGGTAGGTCAGTTGATTTCATATATCTGAGGGCGCCTGTCCTAAAGTTCTCCTACCAGGGCAAGCCCTGCAGAGGACACCCACCCTACAGTCTAGAAGGTACAGTAGAGGTGCAGTGGTGAATCCCCTCTCCACTGCTGAACCTCCTCCTACTGGTCCACCTCTAAATTTATTATACCCCTGTGTAATGCATCAAGTAAGTAACTGCATGTTGACATAATGACACCTCCTAAGGGCCTCGTGAGGAATCCTGACACCAGGGAGCAGCAAAAGTTACAGCCCACCCTCCCTGAGGCTGTGGGTATACAACTCAGATGATTTACCTGTGCAGTAAACACCTAATAACCAGTGATCAAGGTTCAAACCCAGGCCACCAGCATGACTAGTGGCCATGCTGCAGCTGTGCTAGCAAGCAGGCACTAATGATTTGTATTTAATAATTTTATTTTACAATTTACTTAGTCGGTGTAGCTCTGCTGAGATGGAATATCTCATTTATGGGAAGGTCCTGCTTCTACCTAACTTTACAGGAAGAAGAACTGGAGCAGAGGGATGGCAGCACATGTCTTGGTCAGGTTCACACAATGAGTAAACATGTGGCCCTGGTGGGATTAGAATCTGTGAATCTCTGGGTCACAAGCTTGTTGGCCAACCACTAGACTATGCAGTGTTGTAACCTTGCAATTACTGTGAACAGCCTGCAGTGGGCAGGGTAGTGGGCCACTTTACAGCCTCCAATCTGCTGCCACAGCCATAGAATTCAGAGATATTAACATAGCCTATGAAACTGTAAGCCCAGACAATTAAGACTACTGGATATGACTCCCCTCTAATTGTTAACCTTTTTTTCTTCTTTGCTCAGCTGTTCTGTACCCCTTAACAGCCTGCATGACAACTAGCCTCCCACCACAATGACAGGACAAGTGTCAGCCTGAGCAGGTAGAGCCAACTGAATAAGTCGGATGTCTCCCACACAGTACCTTTTATTGCTCCTGTATGTCTGTTGTCTACCCCCCTTCCTCCGAGGCTAAATATGTCACTGCATCATCCAGCTTATTTTCAGCTGGTCCAGAACCTGGGAGCCCAAGCCTGTTCCCATACCTGGAAGAAATGGATGTGCCTTCATGTTTAATGTACTGGTTGGGAAGACTGCATCCACCTGTTAACCATGGTGGGCTTCAGAACATGGGCACAGCTATATCATTTAGCCTAGTGCTTCTGCAGTGTTTGCATGGATTCTGAATTACTGACTGCCTGCCACTATGAACTGTGTTTTTGTTTTTTGAGGAAGTGATATGGATTGCTGCCATTTTTCATGGGGAGGGTGGCATTTGCAGATCACACCACAGTCATTAATAAACACAGATATAGTATGTGACACCACAGGAACCCACAGAGACTTCTAATCACTACTGGGTGTGGATCAACTGAAGTAATCTCCCTTCTGAGAATTCAGTACCTTAAAGCCATAACCAACCCTTCCTCCTCTGTCTAGGGGCTGATGTTCCTGAGGAAGGCAGTTACTACATAGACATTCTTTCCCAAACATACCCTTGAGGATTTCATTGAAATAAATGAATTGGATCTTACCAGGCAGATGCAGGCCTTTGCCCCCAAACTGTCCAGAAGGAGTCTCAAAATTATTTTTGCAGCTGGAATTCACTTGCTCCTTTGGCCCGGGCCCCCCTACCCCGGAAGGTTCAGCTGGATCTGTGCTTTAAGGGTCTCTAAAACAGCTCCTGGATATTCCTAAAACTAATAATTTATTTCATTAGAGAATAAAAAAAACACCAAATCAAGAGGAAACGACTACTCTCTTAAAAACAAATTTATTCACCCGAGCCCTCAATTATTCTGGAGAGCCCAGATGTCCCCTTTGCTTAAAACTTCAAAATAAGTCAACTCCATGGGGCTAACATTACTTCTATGCACATAGCTGAGAAGGAGGCAGAAAAAGCTGCCAACGCAGGCAGGAGCCCAGTACAAAAGGGCAGCCTGCAGTGCTGGAAGACACAGAACGAGCGAGTGAGGGAGGGGGAGTGAGTGAGCTCAACGGACCTCTGCTGGGACTACTGCAGATTTCTTTGTGGGCAGAAAAAGACAGCAATGCACATAAGGGCCCAGTACAAAAGGGCAGCCTGCAGCGGCAGCAGAAACAGACTGAGCGAGTGAGAAAGGGGGAGTGAGAACAACCTCAACGGAGCTCTGTCGGGACAGCTGCAGATTTCTTTGTGGGCACAAAAATGTGCCAATGCAGGCAGGAGTCCAGTACAAAAGGGCAGCCTGCAATGCTGGGAGAAACACAATTAGCGAGTGAGAGAGGAGGAGTAAACAAGCTCAATAGAGCTCTATCCTGAATGCTGTGGTTTTCTTTGTGGGCAGAAAAAGGCAGCAACGCAGGCAAGAGCCCAGTATAAAAGGCTAGCCTGTAGCCCCAGCAAAAATGGAACGAGCGAGTGACAGAGGGGGAGTGAGCGAGCTAAACAGAGCTGTGTTGGGACTGCTGCAGATTTGTTTGTGGGCAGAAAAAGCCACCAACAGAAGCAGGAGCCCAGCACAAAAGGGCAGCCTGCAGCGCCGGCAGAAACAGAACGAGCAAGTGAGAGAGGGGGAGCGATCTAGCTCAATGGTGCTCTGTCTGGACTGCTGCAGATTTCTTTGTGGGCAGAAAAAGGCACCGACAGAGGCAGGAGCCCAGTACAAAAAGGCAGCCTGCAGCAACAGGAGAAACAGAATGAGCGAGTGAGACTGGGGGAGTGAGCAACTTCGACAGAGCTCTGTCGGGACTGCTGCAGATTTCTTTGTGGGCAGAAAAAGGTGCCAATGTAGGCAGGATCCCAGTACAAAAGGGCAGACTGCAGTGCTGGGAGAAACACAACCAGCAAGTGAGAGAAGGGGAGTGAGCGAGCTTGACGGAGCTCTATCGTGACAGCTGTGGATTTCTTTGTGGGCAGAAAAAGGCGGCAATGCAGGCAGGAGCCCAGTACAAAAGGTCAGCTTGCAACGCCAGCAGAAACGGGACAAGTGCGTAAGAGAGGGAGAGTGACCGAGCTAAACAGAGCTGTGTATGGGCTGCTGCAGATTTCTTTTTGGGCACAAAAAGCTGCCAACACAGGTAGAAGCCCAATACAAAAGGGCAGCCTGCAGTGCCAAGAGACACAAAATGAGCGAGTGAGGGAGGGGGAGTGAGTCAATGGACCTCTGTTGGGATTGCTGCAGATTTCTTTGAGGGCAGAAAAAGGCAGCAATGCACACAGGGGGCCCAGTACAAAAGGACAGCCTGCAGCGGTGGGAGAAACAGCACTAGCGAGTGAGAGAGGGGGAGTGAGCTAGGTCAACGGAGCTCTATCATAAGTGCTGCAGATTTCTTTGTGGGCATAAAAAGACATCAACGTAGGCAGGAGCCCAGTACAAAATGGCAGCCTGCAGTGCCGGCAGAAACAGAACGAACAAGTGAGAGAGAGGGAGGGAGTGAGTGAACTCAACAGAGCTCTGTCGGAACTGCTGTAGATTTCTTTGTGGGCAGAAAAAGGTGCCAACAGAGGCAGGAGCCCAGTTCAAAAAGGCAGTCTGGAGCACCAGGAGAAACAGAATGAGTGAGTGAGACTGGGGGAGTGAGCGACCTCAATGGAGCTCTGTCAGGACAGCTGCAGATTTCTTTGTGGGCACAAAAATGTGCCAATGCAGGCAGGAGCCCAGTACAAAAGGGCAGCCTGCAGCGCCAGGAGAAACACGAAGAGTGAGTGAGAGAGGGGGAGTGAGCAAGCTCAACGGAGCTCTATCGTGACTGCTGTGGATTTCTTTTTGGGTAGAAAAAGGCGGCAATGCGGGCAGGAGCCCAGTACAAAAGACCAGCCTGCAGCGCCAGCAAAACTAGACCGAGTGAGTGACAGAGGGGGTGTGAGCAAGCTAAACGGAGTTGTGTCGTGACTGCTGCAGATTTCTCTGTGGGCAGAAAAACACGCCAACAGAGGAAGGAGCCCAGTACAAAAGGGCAGCCTGCAGCGCCAGGAGATGCAGAACGAGCGAGTGAGAGAGCCACCTCAATGGTGCTCTGTCAGGACAGCTGTGGATTTGTTTGTGGGCAGAAAAAGGCAGAAGCCTAGTACAAAAGTTCAGCTTGCAGCATCGGCAGAAACGGGACAAGCGCATGAGAGAGGAGGAGTGACCAAGCTAAACGGAGCTGTGTCGGGGGCTGCTGCAGATTTCTTTGTGGGCAGAAAAAGCTGCCAATGCAGGCAGGAGCCCAGTACAAAAGGGCAGCCTGCAGAACCGGGAGACACAGAATGAACGAGTGAGGGAGGGGGACTGAGTGAGCTCAACGGACCTCTGTTGGGAGTTCTGCAGATTTCTTTGTGGGCAGAAAAAGGCAGCAATGCACACAGGGGCCCAGTACAAAAGGGCAGCCTGCAGTGGCGGGAGAAACAGAACAAGCGAGTGATTGAGGGGGAGTGAACGAGCTCAATGGAGCTCTGTCGGGACTGCTGCAGATTTCTTTGTGGGCAGAAAAAGGCGCCAACAGAGGCAGGAGCCTAATACAAAAAGGCAGCCTGCAGCTGCAGGACAAACAGAATGAGCGAGTGAGACTGGGGGAGTAAGCGACCTCATCAGAGCTCTGTCGGGACAGCTGCAGATTTCTTTGTGGGCAGAAAAAGGTGCCAATGCAGGCAGGAGCACAGTACAAAAGGGCAGCCTGCAGCGCTGGGAGAAACACAACCAGCAAGTGAGAGAGGGGGGAGTGAGCGAGCTCAACGGAGCTCTATCATGACAGCTGCGGATTTCTTTGTGGGCAGAAAATGGTGGCAACGCAGGCAGGAGCCCAGTACAAAATGTCAGCTTGCAGCGCCGGCAGAAACAGGACAAGCGCGTGAGAGAGGGAGAGTGACCAAGCTAAACGGAGCTGTGTCCAGGCTGCTGCAGATTTCTTTGTGGGCAGAAAAAGCTGCAAATGCAGGTAGGAGCCCAATACAAAAGGGCAGCCTCCAGCGCTGGGGGACACAGAAGGAGCAAGTAAGGGAGTAGGAGTAAGTGAGCTCAATGGAGCTCTATTGTGAGTGCTACAGATTTCTTTGTGGGCAGAAAAAGGCAGCAACGTAGGCAGGAACCCAGTACAAAAGGGCAGCTTGCAGCACCGGCAGAAACAGAATGAACAATTGAGAGAGGGGGAGTTAGCGAGCTCAATGGAGCACTGTCGGGACTGCTGCAGATTTCTTTTTGGGCAGAAAAAGCCGCCAACAGAAGAAGGAGCCCAGTACAAAAGGGCAGCCTGGAGCGCCAGGAGAATCAGAACGAGCGAGTGCGAGAGGGAGAGGGAGCCACCTCAATGGAGCTCTGTCGGGACAGCTGCATGTTTCTTTGTGGGCAGAAAAAGGTGCTAATGCAGGAAGAAGCCTAGTACAAAAGGGCAGCCTGCAGTACCAGGACAAACAGAACGAGTGAGTGACAGAGGGGCAGTGAGCGAGCTCAACAGACCAAAGCAATCAACATTCAGCATTGACAAATGCTTGTTTATGTATGATCTGGTCTTTAGTAGGATGTATTCTTCCAAAACAACAATCATTAGCTTCTAATGAAGGATTGTGTGTAATCTGAAATCTTAAGCACCTGTTTTCTTTTCAACATCTATGTTGGTCCAATAAAAGGTATCAAATCATCTTTTTTTCTTGATCTTTGTTACAAGGACCAATACGGCAACAAAAATATTTTTCTGTCAGGAGCATAGAAGGAGAGGATGTTGACACTAGTCCATTTACAGAGGAGAGAGTCATAAAGGTACTTGCAAATATGAAAGTGAATAAGGCAATGGGACCAGAAGGGGTGCATCCAGGGATACTAAAGGAGCTCAAGTAGGTGCTGGCTGACCCTCTTTCAGTCTTGTTCAACCTCTCACTGGAGATAGGAGTGGTTCCGGGAGACTGGAGGAGGGTAGATGTAGTCCCACTTCAAACACGATCTGGCAGAGCCACTACGACTGTGAATGCATTAACTAGATATGGGTGTTTCATGGGCTTAAACGTAAACATTTATTTATTTTAAAAAATATCAGATTTACAAACCTTTGAGTCAGAGACTCATTTAGAAAGGCACCTCGTTGAAACTAATACAAAGACAGCACAGTAAACAAGTCCAAAAACAATGGCTCGGAGAGCAGACAGCTATAAAAATCATTCACTGAATATACATGGGTAACAGTAGGTAAACAGATTACATAGTTTAGGCACATAGGCACCACATCAAGAAGACCAAAGCAGTTCAAACAATATACAATAGCTAAAGCAAATAGACATCAGGAGTCAAAGAGAAGCCCAGGGTGTTCACATGAAAGCTGTTGCATACACTAACTGAATCAAGGTATAGTACATTGAGAAAGGGCATATTTAAGCAATAAGGCATGACAGGGTGTGTGTCATCATGTAATAACGTCACTCCTGGGGTGGGTTGAAGCACGAGGCAAAGCCGAGTATGTATTTATTTATTTATTTGTACCTATTTATTTGATCCACTGGATCAGCAATATTTGCACAAGCTGTGCCCAGTGCAGATTTTACAGCACCGGTCCTGGTCTGGTGATCTGGGTTTTACCCATACCACACTGCATAGGGCTTAGTGATACACTGTACAGATAGCTGCAGAGTCTAACCCATTGAAGGTTGAAGTTTCAGAAAACCATTATGCTACAAATATCAAGACTCACTTCCTCCCTCACCCCCCAGTCACAATTAATCCTCTACCAAAGTCATGCTTAAATACTGGTGCCTCTACATCCATGCCACTAAACTTTTAATGCCAACATGCTTCTTCTGCTGCTGTGAGTTAAACTCTTTATTTTAAAATATTTTGTTGAGAAATTTTTGTTTTAGTAGATCCATGGTCAGGAAAAATGAATTTGTAAAAGAAACCAAAATCCCCATTTATCAGTTAATTGAAGCACAATACAGCATGTTATGAATTTTTCAGATTCTATGTGTAACCTACAGTAAGTCAAACAGAAATTAGACACAAATGCCTACCTATTTGCAAGTGAAGCAAATGTGGTTATTATCATTCAGTTGTAAACACCTATAGTCACAGCCAGGATTCACATTGCTAGACTCCAGTGTTGTCATGCCCATAGGACCCGAGGGGGCATGTGCCCCCCAATATCATTGCTCAAAACTAGTATAAAATACCCGTAAATGTATTTTATTTTCCAGAAAGTCACAAGGTCTAAAACAATATTGACTTTTTTGAAGTCATAAGTGGTGGGGGCGGGGATCTGTTGATGCCGCTACGCATCAAAGAGTGGATTTTCAGGCACCATCTTACTCTGTGCGCTCAAGGAGGACAGACTGAGAAGAAGACTGGTATGAGAAAAACTAAGCAAAACTGCAACCAAGAAGGGGAAATGTTCACCTGTGGCATGCCACGTTATTGAGTGAGATTGGCAGTGGGTGTGTATGTGCTGCCGCTACTTCCCAGAAAAGGAGTACTAGCAGTAGCAGCAGCAATAGGAGGCGGGTGAGTCCGAATGTCTTCATTCGTCGGTCTGGGTTGGCTTGTAAAAAGGCTCTGTTCTTGGAGGATGTTGTATGTGACAGGGGGATGGGGCAGAGTGGGTGAGATAACAAGCCTAATTCTTCTGAGCTGTGCCCAATGTCCATCAACTACTTGATGAGCCAGTGTCGGCCCACAGACAAGGATTTCTGTGTTTGGAAGGCTGAGGAGTGGCATCCACCTGGAATGTGTTCTCCGTCCCCCATTTTTTTTTTTTTTTTGCAGGTACCTCTTCTCCAAATTGCCAATCCGCTCCCCCTCCCCTTCCTACTTTCAGGTTTTGTTTTTCCTTTTCTCAGGTGATGGACGTGTGAGCAGAGTTTTGTTTCATTTCCTTTCTGAAGCATCATGGAAAGGAAAGGAAATGAAACTCTGCTCACAAGTCCATCACCTGAGAAAAGGAAAGAAGTTGCATCAGACATGCTAGCGTCTCTCCTTTGAATGGTTAACTTTTGTTCCTTTTCCCTGAAAACTCAGAGACAAATTGTAACTTAATCAGGTAAAAAGAAACCTGAATTTGATTTGGGGAATTCAATTTTTAGCTTTGGGCGTGTAGGCAGAAATGCTCATGGAACACAAAACTATGCCATTTTTTTGTAACTCTGCCATGTTGGATTTTGACTTTTTTTTCTTGGCATGTCTCCTTATTAAAGATAATATATAATGAGCAACAGGGATCCAGGGTTCTCACTGACTGTAACAACTGTAACCCACATAATTATCTTCTGAAGCTTTTGTAGGCATACGGGATCAATACACAGTGGCTTTTGGGGGCCCGATATACAGTGGCTGTTGGGGGTGATGGACTTTAGGGACACACAGAGGCTCTCCATACTGCCATGTCATAAAAGTGCTTTACACAAAGCCCACACTTAGTGGCCAGGCAAGGAGTGTGTATGTGTGGGTGTGTGTGTGTGTGTGTGTGTGTGTGTGTGTGTGTGTGCGCCTGTGTGTGTGTGTGTCTGGGGTGAAATGGTGAGAGAGTTGTCACTATCAGTGGCCAGCAGGGATATTTGGGTGGGGATGGGGTGTTGGAGGGGCTGCCTCTGAATGCCACAGATACTTGGGCATGAGGCAGGGTGTGTTGGGGTAGCACCATATACCTGGGATACTTGGACATGGTGTTGGGGTATCACTGGACTGTGCAGTCCCACTGGGAAAGTGGCAGGTGCCACAGTGCTGGGACCCAGAGCAACAGGAGTAACAGATGCCCCCCTGAACAAAGCAACATACTTAGTGGAAGTGACCAATGCAGACCAGCCTCCAGCATCTGCAAAAAGACAGTGGTCTATGCCACGAGCTGAGTAGTTGTGGGGTCTGGGGAGCAAGAGAATCAGAGGGAATACTAGTGAGAAGAGTTCTCCTGAGTTCAGTGTAGGGGACACAGAGGGACACGACCGTTGGACGACCCCAGACACCAGCAGAGAGCTATAAAAGTTTGGTTTTCGGGAATGAAAGAATTCTGTACTCAGCTGGAGCAGCAGGAGTGAACTGTGCCACATTCACCACAGCTTGATCCACCGGGGATGTCCTGTGGTGCTGAGAGGCAGGCAGAGGAGCTGACCACCTGCCACCATGGACAAGCCAATCAAAGTGGGGCAGATGTTCATGCAGCAGCAGAAGCTCAGTAGGGTCCGGGTTGTCAGTCTGTGTTGTATTTTATTGTCATTCATCTGTTTCCGTTTGGAGGGTTTGCAAGAGGAGGTTGCTCATCTGGGTGTGGTGTTACCATGAATACCACCCCTGTCATTTGTCAGTGTTGGAGGGTTATTAGTAAAGGCATTAATTTGTTATTAGGCTTGCTCTGGTTTGACAGCCTACAGAATGTGGTTGTGCTCTTGAATGGAGTGTAAACTGTGTGACTTGGAGTGGGTTATCCCCCCCCCCCCAGGTAGTAGGAGTTTTACAAGTAACATTAATTAGTATGATCCTTTATTATGCTGTTCTGACAGTTTTACTTTTGTTAGCAATACTAAGTATAGTGTATTGTAAGCTGGCTTGCTCTGTTTGCAGTACTTCGTATGGAGGGCCTGTTGGTAGGGAGGTGGTACTGTTTATTTATTTTTTATTTTAGTCTTTGGTAACCGGGTAAGGCCCACTAGACACAAGTGCCTGTTTTCAGGGGTGATCTGGGAGCACTGGGTGGTTAAGTGACTTGCTCAGAGTCACACAGTGTGCAAATGGAGGTTGTGAGAATCAAACTCAGGTCTGGTCTGCTGGATGTATCACGCTCATTCATACCTCATTCCTCTAACCTCTAGGCTATACTGCCAGCCCAAATGTGATGGATTATTCTCACCTACATTTATTTCTGTCTTGCATTGCTCATCATGATCTCTGTTATGCCTGTTCACAGTTTTTCTGGGTTGTTTGCAGTTTCGTAATAAAAATGTAATTTTTATTGAAACATACTTTGGCACTAAGCATAGGAAACCCACTATTTGTATATTGATTAAGAATGTGCTACACATTCAGACAGTTTGCTTGCAATTTAAAGACAAGTGCTGACATGATAAGATGAGAGGTATGGTCCAGACTTCCGAGGTCAAACAGCACTTGTGGAGACTTCCAGTGACGTCAGCAGGCATGGAGGTTTGAGATCGCGTAGGCTCCCCGGAGCGCCGCATAAACTCCCCCCTCAACTGCATTAAAAGCTGGCATCCAAGTTAAAACAATGTAAATTAGAGGAGATGACGGCTACCACAAGACAGCAGCACAAAGAAAACCAGATGGAACTCACGGTTACTACTGAGAATGAAGTCTCAACTCAGCCACCGCCCTCAGGCCTTGAATCTACATGGCACTCGCACTCTCCCAGCTCCCACTCTGCATCGGAAACCAGTTCTGATGAAGAGGCAGCATTCACAATAACCTCAGAGAAGCTCTATAAAGAACTGAAAAGACTTGGAGACAAATTAACCAAGATACAGGGGGATCTCTCCAAAGTTAAAAAAGAACAGAAAGTTCAGGGGCCAAAAATCTTGGATCTTGAAGACCACGCCACGGAAACCTCCAAATCCGTGGACTTGCATAACAGAGCTATACTTCAGCTGCACGACTGAGAGGTCTGGTTGCAACAAAAGATCGAGGACTTAGAGAATAGGTCCCGGAGATCAAGCATCCATATACATGGACTTCCTGAGCAGGCTGAATCGAGCGACCTGATTAAATACATGGAAGGCTTACTGAAAGAGCTCCTATCCCTAGATGAGACATACGGCCTTAACATTATTCGTGCACATAGATCTTTGGGCCCTCTGTCTTGTGATCCTACAGCCAGACCCAGGTCAGTAATCCTTGCTTTTCTGGACTACAGAACGAAACAGAAAGTTTTGTATGAAGCACAGGCAAAAAAAGAAATATCGCTCGGTGATACCCATTTGTTTTTTGAACATGATTATGCCCCAATTACAATGGACAGATGGAGAAAGATGTTCCCCATTCTTAAGTTGTTATGGGCCAAAGGAGTTAAAGCGAGGCTAGATTACCCTGCGACATTAAGAATTACCACCAACTCAGGGACACACTTATTTCCAAATATCTCTGATGCAGCTCCAATTCTAAAGCAATGGGACATTTCTGTGGCAAACATACTGGATGCTGAAACAGTTAAGGAGCTCGAAGGCCTAAACGGGCGAAGGGTCCACAATCATGCCAAGCTGATGACACAGGTTCTTTGGAACAATTAGATTCAGCCAGAAAAGCGGTATCCCTACCTGCTTCCATTCTTTCACCCGGGAAATCTAGAGGAGGTAGAAGGCAAGGCCGAGCTGCAGGGCTAACTCCACAAAAAGCGTCCAGTCGCCGACCAGACACTTGAAATCCATGGGGAAGACAGCAGATTCTGCTCTGTAGAGTCGGCGAACTGTAGTGTTTTCAAACTTGGATTTATGAACCCTATAATTGTTTCAAACAACTGGAACGCTGTAATGTAAAGCTAATTTTTTTCCAGTTAAAGAGGCCTTATCACAGCTCTATAGTAGCCCAGTTTGCATAAAAAGGATTCAGCAAATTTAGTTTTTGCATTGCATTCAGATAATCATATGACAATAGATGCTAATAGTGGCTAATTCCAGATGAAAGGTATTACTTTGTTCCTTTCAGGACCATTTTGGATTGCAATTTAAAATAAGATATATCGAGGTGGGGCCGGGTGAGCTGGGGAGAGTGAGAGGAAATCACTGCAATCTCTTAAGGAGGGAATTTTCTTCCCTTCTTTTCCTTTTCTCCTGGCTACAACAGAGATCTCCACCCAACCCAGCTGATGTTACACCTATTTCTGAGACCGAGTACGATCTCAGTTCTGTGCAGCCATAGGTAGCTGTACATTCCTTCCCATAAAGAGACCTCTGTTGGGAAGGAGAGGGTGGCATTTTTGGAAGGAGTTCAATGTTGGTTAAGGTTGAAGGTTGATGTTGCTTGTTTTTATTGTTTGAAAAGTCTGTTTGTGCCTAGAAAGCAATGCCAGATTTGCCTAACCTGGTCATGGGGAGGGGGACGAGAGGTTTTGGGAAGTATTAAACGGAAGGACATAGTAATCTGTCAAACCATCATGAGAGATGGATTTAACTTTAATTACCTATAATATTAAGGGCTTAAATAGCCCCATTAAAAGAGCTCGGGTGTTACGGGAATTAGGGAAATATAAAGCAGACCTGGCATATATTCAGGAGTCCCATTTAACAGAGGGTGAGCATACTAAATTAAAGTGGTCTTGGGTGGCTGAAGTCTACATGTCTACCTGGAAAGCCCACCCCCATCGCAGGGGCTCTGCGATACTAATTAGGAAGGATTCCCCAATTAGATAGTGGACTTTGAAGGGGACCCAGCAGGTCGGATTGTGAAATTGAAGGCTTACTATTATGGGATACCCTGTATTTTTTAAAACTTATATGCCCCAAATGAAGAAAAAGAAAATTGTTCCTTTCTTCGTGCTCTAATTTTAGAAGCTGCTATGAAGGTTGACTCCTTGTACATAATTGGGGGATACTTCAATAGGGTGATGTCGGGCAAACTTGATAGGAGGGGAACTGTTGGAGTGAGATCAGGGCCGAGGGAGGAGGAGGCCTTCCTCAAGAGACTTATGGAGGAAGTAGGGTTTCTTGAAGCATGGCGATACTGCCACCCGGTGGAATCTGATTTCTCATTCTTCTCCCATAGACACAACTTGTATTCTCGACTAGATATGTTTTTTCTACCTACTGAGAGGAGTACCTGTTTACAGGCCTGTCTTATACACCCCATGACTTGGTCGGATCATGCTCCAGTGTCTTTGTGGGTCCAATTGCTGCCCACTCTGAGAAATTTGAACTGGAGGTTGAATGTGGGACTCCTGAACTCTGTGGAGTTCAGGGACAGTCTCAGAGACCATCTCAAGGAGTTTTTAGCTGTGAACACACAAGGAGAACCCTCCTCTCCCTTCTTTTGGATGCTTTAAAAGGTTCACTGGGGGGGCCACATAATATCCTTCAGTTCTAAAGTAAAAAAAGAGAAACTTCCTCTGCAGAAAAAACTGGAAGCAGATTTGAGGGAAACAGAATTTAGACACAAATGAACCTTGAATTCTGTAGACAAACTTAACTGGCTACAAAAAAAGGCTTCCCTCGAACGCCTACTAGCACAACAGACAGAAAGCTCCCTGAGAAGAGTTAATCATAAATATTATGAAGAAGGAAAAGGATGGGAAATTATTAGCCTTTGCACTCCAAAAACAAATAACAAATAGAGCAGTTCTAAAAATACAAGACCCTGACAAAGGTAATGCATTGGCTACCTCCCTTCCTCAAATTGCCCAGACCTTCGCTAATTATTATGAGTCTCTATATAGTGAGCCACCTCGGCTGATGATGGCAGTAAAGTGGAGGAAGTTTTGTCCCCATTAGCCTTGCCTCAGCTGACCCTGGAAGCCCGGAACTCTCTGGAGTCTCCCATTACACTCCAAGAGGTTACCGCAAAGATACTGGAGCTGAGACAGGGCAAGTCACCTGGACTAGACGGCATTCCGGCTAAAAGCACTCCAGTTAGAATTGGCCCCCCTCCTACTGTTCTGCTATTTATATATTCAGGAGGGAGGAGAAATCCCAGACTCCTGGAGGTATGCTCAAATTTTGGTAATACATATGCAAGGGAAAGACCCCAAGGTTTGTGGCTCATACAGACCAATTTCTTTGTTGAATGTGGACTTAAAAATTTTTACGGGAATTTTAGCTGACCGAATGCAGAAAGTGATTCACGCCATAATACACCCGAATCAGACCAGTTTCATTTCAGGTAGAAATATATATATATATATATATATATATACACACACACACACACACACACACACACACACACACAGGTTAATATCAGAAGGTTACTAAATATTATTTTCAGCCAGTGGGGGACAGGGGCACTACAATTGGCCATATCCATGGATGTGGAAAAGGCATTCGACAGAGTGAGTTGGCATTATTTACAAAAATCCATGGACAAATTTAATTTCAGCTCCAAATTTAGGAAAATAATAACTAATCTTTATAATTCACCCCAGGCTCAAGTACGGGTAAATCGGATTAATTCAGGTAGGTTTCCAGTCTGTAGAGGAACAAGACAAGGATGCTCCCTGTCCCCACTATTGTTTGCCATTTTCTTGGAGCCCCTGGCGGCAAGAGTTAGGCAATCTTTGGAAATAGAGGGGATAATGGCAAGGGGGATAGAACAGAAAATTGCCCTGTATGTGGACGATTCACTGTTTTTTTTTTGAGGAACCCGGATAGGTCAGTGCCAGCCCTAATTAAGGTGTTAGATCACTTTGCCGCTATCTCAGGATACAAAGTGAATGTTTCTAAGTCTGACACATTGATTCTCAGTGGAAAACCCACACAGTTGTTTAGGTCCACATTCCCATATACCTGGGCAAAAAAATAACCAGCTCAGATACTTAGGGATTCAAATCTCTACTTCCAGAAGTAAATTATATGAAACCAATTACAATGTACTTTGGAATGGGATGCAAGGCGACATGGCTAGGTGGACCCTTCTACCTCTCTCATTGGCTGGTCACATAGAATCAATTAAGATGAACCTGTTACCTTGGTTTCTCTTTTTATTCTCTACACTGCCCATTCCTATTCCCCCTGATTATTGGAAGAAAGTGAATCAAGAATTAGATAAGTTCATATGGGGAGGTAAGAAACCTAGAGTGGCAAAGAGAATTTTATGTCTCCATAGGTCTCAGGGAGGACAAGGACTACCAAACCTCCACCAGTATTACTTGCCACGTCAGATGGTCCCATTGTGTTCTTGGGCCAGACAACGAGATATATCAGGTTGGTAAGAAATAGAGGAAAACGAGGCCCTGCCCCTGCCTTTGTACACATTGTTTTTTACAGACGTTCCACAGAGTATAGTAGAACATATATATAACCCCTGGGTGAAGCACTCTATAAAGACTTTACATTGGGTTCTGGACCTGATGAGTTCAAGAGGAAAATTAGGTCCCCTGTCCTTAATAAGATTTTGTCCAGATTTCTTCCCTCCAAGATTAGATTCTGGGTATGCATTGCTGGAAACTAAAGGCCTGTGCAGATTTTCTCAATTCTTTGAGGGAGGGACCTGTGTGTCCTTCCAGCAACTGAGAGATAAATTTCACCTCTCAACTTCTGATCTGTTTAGACATATGCAGGTCAGACATTTTATTTTTTACAAAGACAATGAGCAAGCATTAACTTGACCAAGAAATCCCTGGGAGGAATTTATGTATGGGATCATGATGGGTGCCACAACGGTGAAACTTATATCGAACCTTTATTTTAAATTGGAGATGAGAGAGGAAATCCCACTATTATGAGTGAAAGAACACTGGGAGAGGGAAGCTCAAATTCATATTACTATTCAAGATTGGAATAGGTGCCTGAAGGTGGGATGGAGGGAGACCTCTTCACCTGGCTGGAGAGAATTTTTCTAGAAAATTTTAATTCATTTTTTTTATACCCCTAAGATTACTAGGCACTTTCACACCACTTATACAGATCACTGCTGGCGTGGTTGTGGCAGTGTAGGTTCCCATCATCATATATTTTGGGCCTGCCCCCTACTAAGAAAGTTCTGGTCAAGAGCACAGGTAGCCATTAATCAAATCCTGCAAATGGATATCCCAGAAGAATTCTCAGAGTGGATACTTGGCCTTCCTACAATTATTTGGCTACCCTTGCCCCATAGGAAACTGGCATTAGGTCTCATAGCTGTGGCATTACAATGTATATCCGCCAGGTGGTTAAGGCCGCTTCCCCCATCATTCCAAGATTGGGTTGATCGAAATAATAAGGTGTGTGATATGGAACAGATAACAGCCAGATTACATTTTGAGATGGATAAATTCATGGAAATATGGAGCCCTTGGATAGGATGGGCAGCTAGCCATTCAACTTTAGGGAATAATGGGAATTTAACACAAGAAGATAGCTCATAATGATATGAGATTAATTTTCATGGATAGAGAATTTCCCTAATGATAACAAGGTTTCCTGGGGTTTTTGGTTTTCAGTCGTGTATTGGTGAGTATGATCTTGCCCCCCTGGACTGTAAGAATTACAAATTGCTTTTCTCCTTACATCCGATTCTCACAGATACTTCTATAACCCCCTTCTCTTTCTTTCCCTTTTTTTTCCCTTTAACAATAAAGTGATTTAATATGTTGACGTATAACCTCATTTCATCTGCTCCCCTCCATTATATTCGACATAAGATAATTTTCTGTTATTTGGGTTTTATCTTGAATCTCTCACACGTTATATGGCTCTCTTGGCACTAGGTTTATGAGTTTTAAGGTTGATAATTAAGTTCCTATATGAAGCCAGCTGTCAAACTTCAGAAGGAGATAACTATGCATACTAGTGAAAGATTAAATAAGACAGTGATCTTAAAGTCTTTAATCTATTATATAAAATAGACAAATTTCTGATGGTATGTCTTCATATGTTTAATTGTAAGGAAATTGATTGCTTGAATAAAGCTGATTTACAAAAAAAAAACAGCACTTATGCAGATAAATGATTTATCTGACAGCTCGCCATTGTATATTTCCTTTATACAATAAGGGATGCTTTCTGACACTGCAGGGACATTTGCTTTTGATGTTTTTTAAATGATAGGTTGTGTAACTTTTTGTCAACTTTCCAACTAGCACAATGGTTGCTTAAGCAATAATGCCTGACAGGGTGTGTGTCGTGCTGGGATAATGTCATGCCTCAGGTGATTGGGCACAAGGCCACAGGCCAAGTGCATCCAACAACTGAGGCGTGACATTATCCCAAACGACACACACCCTGGAGGGCATTATTGCTATTATACAATGGCTCATTATATATAAAATAAAAAAATAATTTTAAAGAATGTTTTTATTAGTGTGGAAAAATATTTTTGTTTCTTAAGAGGAGATGCAAAAAATAAAAGATGGTGGTCCATATCATCATCTGCAGGTTCACAGTGAGGCTAAGACTGGACCCGTGATGTTGTGCTGGGATAACATCACGGGTCCAGCCCAAGACTGACCAATCAGTGTCCAGGATTTTTCTTGCCATTGTATAATGTTAAATGAAACACCACTCATTTTGTAGATAGTTTTGTGTTGAACAGCTTGTGTGCTCAAAGTACCATGCTGTCATTTTTTTGTTTTAAAGTTATTTGCATTTGTTTCTTGCAAAAAGTGAACAAAATTGAATTTTCTGCTATTTTTTGCTAATTATAAAAAAAAAACTAAAAGGTAACTATAAATGAAACACCACTCATTTTGTAAATATCTTTCTGTTGAACACCTTTCGTTCTCACAGTATTATGCTATCATTCTTCATTTTAAAGTTATTTGCATTTGAATACGGGAATACGTGACATCACTACTATGCAGATAAATGATAATGACATAAATAATGTGTGGTTAATGGTGATTAAATCACTACTGCATAGATAAATTTGATGTATTCAATGGCTGTGCAGATAAATGGATTTATTAAATGGGTTTTGTGTCCATGTAGGGTATTAAATAATCCAAAAAAATTGATTAGCAGTTTCACATGTGAAAGTGCTAATCGGCTGCAAAAAAAAGCATAGTATATGGCACAGACTGGTTAGCAAAATGAAAAATACTTTGTTTTTAATGTGTTTTGTACGTGTAAACTTGAATCAAAAACATAAAAAATGTTTAGCAGTCTAGTGCTATACAGTTCAGAAAATGGATAGCACCACCCTCTGATACTGAATAGCATTATGCTGTACTATACTAGCTATTTAATACCCTGCCATGCCTATTGCATGAATAAGGGATATGCGGGGGTGGGGGCAACTGTGTGATAAAGCGGTTATCTTGTGAAGTTGCCATTGACCTCAAGTAACCTCACGAGTGGTGGAGCATGACGTAATAACTGTATGTATAAATGAAATTTATGCACACAGTTACTCAAATAAATGGATTCATCATGCTCTGTTTATCGTCATCCCTATTGCAGATATGCAAGTAATACATGGAAAAGATTACACAGCAAACAAATTATCAGCAAGAACAGATGACCTGTGTCATTATTTTTCATGCAAAACATTTATAGTAGATGACTGTAATAATTTGACTATTCAAATAGTTCATTTCTGGCTTTTAGCGGGTAATTAATTAGTTAGGAATGGACTGTAAATAGCTAGCTGATTTACTGTATGGTAAATGCCACCAAAATGCACCGCTCAGTTCAGTTTTTACAAAATTGCCTTGAAAATACAAGAGATCACTGTCACAGACTGAACAAAGAAAAAAAAAGTATCATTGTGACAGCATTTAGCATGTTAAGGAAAAGCTTTGCCTTCTAAAAGTCACCAAAATGCACCATTTGACCTCAATTTATCAAAATGTTCCCGGGGGAGCATGGCCCCAGACCCCCCTAGAAAAATTTTGATTTTGTGCCCCGCCAAAATTTCTGATTGCATGACACCCCTGCTAGACTCTGGGTAAGTATGACAAGTTTGCTAAATACTGGTACCTTATCAAGCTGTGTTCTGCTTGGGGGGGGGGTGTTTGTGTGTGTGTGTGTGTGTGCGTGCACGCGTGCATGTGCGTGTGTGTGTGTATGTGTGTGTATGTGTGTTTAAACATGTAACTTTCTATAGTATATTGTATGGTACTGTGAATCCTGTCTGCAGTGTTTTTTCTCTCCTGTGGCAAGATATTGTAACAAGACACTGGCCTGTTGTGGGGGCTATTAAACATCAAACCAAAGGGTAAGCTGTGAAGACTAGCTTGGAGAAGATGCAATAAAACAAAGCTGAATGACAGCCCCCAGACGTCATAAAACACTGAGGGAAAATTAGAAAAACTCCTCTAGGCAGAAACAAAACACTGGCTTGAAGTGAGAACTCAAAACTGGTAGTAATGCATATATTCCTGATTTTAACATGCAGTTTTCCTTTGAGAAGAATCAGTAGAATATAAAAAAAGTAGCCCAGAACTGCCTGCTTGAGAATGAAGATGGTATATTATTTGGAAAAAGGGAAGGCTAGTCTCTTGTTATGCAAAAGCACAGACCCCCCCCCCCCAATAACGCCTCTTCTAGCTCTAAATAATTGCCCTGCATTTACCACCTCTTTACCTCATGCTTTGTCCTTCCCCATTGCCTGCCCCCACTGAGCTTGCTATTGTACTCTAGCTGTATTTAATCCTCTGTGTTTCCCTCCTTGTTCCACAGACAGCCCATCTGCAGGCTTCACAAGCTGCTCCTGTGGCCCTGGCTCTCTCCGAGCAGGCCACAGCTAACAGACCACCCGGCTGACCCCTAGACAGATTCAGGTATGCACCGGAAACTCGTGCTTTTGAATGCCACTGTTTTGACTGGATGCCCAGTGGAGGAACCAGGCACTGATTGGTAGCTTTACTCCTTGGCTGATTTTCCAAAGCCTGGCGCTTCCTGATCTCAGGGAAATCTCTTTCTGTGCTGTGTTCTGGACTGAATTTTTTTGCCACCTCCTCCTCACAGTATTAAATAGACCTTTACTCTGCCCCTTCCTCAGCCTAGCAGCTGATTGGTCACTCCACTGCTGTACATTTTCATGCTATTGGCCTCCCTGTCTTCAATACCTGACTTGACCCACTTTCTCACCACCCCTTTTTAAAGCAGTCCCACCCACAGGATCACACACATGCTCTCAACTTTTTCTCCAGCCACTCCATCTAACTCCTTTCAATTACTGCTCTACCTACCCTATTGTTAGGAACCTCACCCTAATTCGACTATATACCCTTTCAACTGTAAACCAGCTAGCAGTTAAGCAGGCCAGCAACACCAAACAAACTACAATGGGGTACAACCACCTACTGCTATTCCTCACTACCTCTTTTGGCATTGCTGGTACCATACACGTCCTTTTGTTCTGCAAATTTTGGACTCCCTGCTGTTCTGTCTGATGCTTTGTGTGAATCTCCTTTATTAATCCTTGCTCTCCTTCTCTCCCTCAGCCGAGGAACTGCCACCCAGGCTCCCAGCTCCTAAGCCGCGGGATTCCCGGCTACTGGATGTTCGGCGCCCCTCTAGCCGATGCTTGAGACTACAGACACGGACCCAAGGCCCTATAAGGTACGGCAACTGCCGCAACCAACTGGATTGCAAGTGCCTCTCAGACCACACTCTGATTGGTCCCTGGCGAAAGCCGGCTTCTGCTCTTTGATTTTAAACCCTAAAAATGTTTATGTTGGGACAAATGTTAAAAAGCTGAAGTGTTAACCCAGTCTGTAATTGAAAGGACTTGAATTGTGGTTTGGGAAAGAAATCTAGTGTTTACAGCCCTTTCTCTGCATACGTCCACTGGCTCTAGACACTTTTGGGTGGCAAAGTAATACATGTCCTTTTGTTCTTCAAATTTTGGACTCCCCACTGTTCTGTCTAATCCTTTATGTGAATCCCCTTTATTAATCCTCACTCTCCTTCTCTCCCTCAGCTAAGGAACTGCCACCCAGGCTCCCAGCTCCTAAGACGCGGGATTCCCGGCTACCAGGTGGTCAGCGCCCCTCTAGCCGACGCTCGAGACTGCAGATACGGACCTGAGGCCCTACAAGGTATGGCAACTGCCGCAACTTTTTCAACCGCCCCCCTTCCCCACCTCCGCTGATTATTAGATATAGTAGCTCCTGCCAAAATATTAGTCCACATCCCCTGGCACAGTGCCCCACCAATAGAGACTTAGCTCATGATCCTCCTCTTCTCTGTCCAGCCTACGGGATCCAATTCTCAGGGCCTCGCCTTAATAAAAAGCATAGACTCTCCTTGGCTGTGCCTTCACCACTAAATATTTTTAATGCTATCAAATTCGAGTGGACCTGGATCGGAAAGCTACTGATAAGCTGCATTAATCCAGCAACCCCACTGGCCCCTGGGCTAATTGAGTGGCTCCTTTTTTGAGGTACCATCATGTTGGGCCCTATATGGCTCCTTATACTGCCCCTTCTTCTGCTGATACCAGCTGCCCAGCATTGGACACCTGAACTACCATAATGTTTGGTCTACAACGGCACCTTGTGCTGTATACCACATGGCAACTTATCCTTTAATTGCCTCCGTGATTCCAAGTACCAATACCTCGAACCGTGCTCTTGGACCACACATACGAGTAGTACTTACAACACTCACCCACCACAAGGCCCACCTCCCACCATGCAGACTTCCATCTCCTCCCAGCCTGTTGCGGTAGGGGTACTAGCGCTTGCTACAACAGATCAGCTCTTCTATGGTGGCTACTTTCCAGTCCCTAAAAACATCAGATCTACTAGATGGGAGAAAGGCAGGAATTACAAGTTTATAATTAGCGCCCTTAGAAAAATCCTACTTATCCTCCTGCTATGTTCGGGCAACTTAGAACTCAACCCTGGCCCCCCAGAAGCTATTGCTTCGCCAATAGAACTAGCAAATTTAAAAGGAATAAGCTTCTTGCATATTAACATATGTAGCCTCCTTAAAAAGATAACCTTAATACAAACCTGGGTAAATCATACCTTTCCTGACATACTTGTAATTTCTGAAACTTGGCTTAGACCCAGCACCACTGATAAAGAAGTAAACATTCCCAACTATGCCTTGTTCAGAGCTGATAGGCATGCCAGAGGAGGAGGGGTAGCTATCTACGTTAAAGACAAAGTTTCTGCCTTCTGCTTATCCTCGGCACCTGTCGCCAGCTAATCTTAATGCCTAATTCTCAAAGTGGAAATTCACAGACTACTACACTCTCATGAGTAGGATGCTACAGACCACTGTCTGCTGGCCTACAGCTTGTGTCTTATCTAATGACAAGTTGGGACAGGGGCTGCCAGAAACTATATTTTTAGGAGACCTCAACTTTGACTGGCTCTCTAACACAGCTGCCCCCCTTGCATCCTTCTGTGATGAACATGGGCTGATACAACCTTTTTACTGAACCAACATGCCCAAACGTGAAGAACCCCAGTAAAAGTACACTTTTGGATGTGCTAATAGTGAGCAGACCTCATATTTTTTCCCATGCTGATGTCTTCTTCTCAGACACCAGCGACCATTGTTTTATTGCGGGAGTAAGATCCACCAGCAACCCAGCACCCATCAGCAAGTTCTCTATGAAGAGATCCAGGTGCAACTTCAATGAACATGCCTACCTAAACGAGCTTAAGTACTACCCTCAGTGGCAAGATTTCTACCTGGCCAAAACGATTACGTCAGCTTACAATATCTTCCACGACATTCTATCAAGGGCCCTTAATTAAGTATGCTCCCCTGATTAAAGTTTGAACTAGGACCAAAACCTGTAAATAGTTCACTCCTCAGATCAAGTCCTTGCTTCTAGAAAGAGATAAGCTCTGGAAAAAAGCGCCCAGACTGAACACTGCAGAGGACCGGAACCAGTTCAGGAGACTACGAAATTTATGTACCAAAACAATCAGAGAATCAAAGGCCACCTTCTTCAAAACCGAACTCAACTCTGCCACAAAGAGTCCAATCAAGCTCTGGAACACAATCAATGATCTGCTAGGCCACTTCCCAGGAAATTCACTCCCGACCAAGATTACCTCTGGCAACTCGACTATAACCGAAAAGATGGATATACTTCATGCATTCAATAACCACTTTGCTACTGCAGGCATGGCATTTGATAACTCCCCTGCAAACATACTTCGCTCCCAGACTGCCAGCCAACTGCCTGAAACTCCAATAGCTTTGCCACCTTTCTTGCTTCAACCTGCCTCACTGAAAGAGGTAGAGGACCTCTTGCTTCAGTTGGATACTAGAAAAAGTGCTGGGGCCGGCACCCTTGACCCTTACTTCCTAAAAATTGCCTACCACGTACTAGCAATACCCGTCACCCACCTTTTTAACTTATCCCTGTCTCAGGGCACCTTACCACCTATATGGAAGACAGCACATGTCATACCACTGTTCAAATCAGGTGACCCTGACGATTTCAATAACTACAGGCCAATTTCTTTCCTTCCGGTCCTGTCCAAGCTCCTAGAGAAAATTGTTAATGCACATCTTAGGACTCACCTTGAGTCTAGAGAACTGCTAAAACCTATGCAGTCCAGATTCAGAGCTAAACATAGCACTATCTCAGCCCTCGCCAAAGTTACTAACGATTAGCAGCGTAATCTTGGGAAAAAAAACTTTATTTGTGCTGTTTTCCTTGATCTAAGCAAGGCTTTCAACACCGTCGACCATAGTCTGCTCCTCTCCTCCCTTCAAACCATAGGTGTAGACCCCTCCTCTCTGCACTGGTTTACTGACAATCTTACAGGGTGCCTTCAACAAGTTAAAGCCGAAGGAGGCCTGTCCCCCTTAAAAACTCTGCAAAGAGGGGTACCTCAAGGTTCTATATTAGGGCCCTTACTTTTGCAATCTACATTAATAACATCGACTACTGTATAAAAGAAGCTTAACATCCATCTGTTTGCAGATGATACAGTTCTCTACGTGAGTTGCCCAACACCTGAAGCTGCCTGCAATGACCTACAGTCAGAATTCAACCTTTTGCAAAGCCAACTCCTCCAAAAAAAAGCTGCTCCTTAACGCCAAAAAAACTAAAGCGATTGTTCTCTCCCCTTTCATCCGTACAGCTAACCCTGTGTCCAGTGGGACAGTTCCCCAAATTACCACAGTTCTAGGTGAAAAACTAGAATTTGTTACAAAATTCAAGTATCTGGGAGTCTGGATAGACCAAAGACTCTCCTTCATTGAACATATCGAGGACTTGCTAAATCGACTTTGGCAAAGGCTTGGCCTGTTTTTTAGAATCAACCAGTTTCTCACCAGAGATGCCAAGAAACAACTGGTCCAATCCATTTTCCTATCATTGGTTGATTACGCTGATTTTCTCTACAGCCAATGCCCCAACTTTTACATGTCTAAACTGGACACACTCTACCAACAAACACTGAGGTTTATAATGGGACTTCCCTGCGACATGCATCACTGCACAATGTTTTCAACTCTTTCTTAAAGGCTTCCACCGAGGCAGCCTCCCTTAAGTAACCAGACAGTGAGTTCCACAGGGTAGGTGCGGCTGCAGAGAATGCACTATCCCCAGAATGCCACAGCCTAACCCTGGGAACTCGAAGGAGGTCTGCCCCAGCAGAACGAAGTGCCTAGGTGGATGGTAGGGGACAAGGAGATCTTGCAGATAGACAGGTCCCCTTCCATGCAGAGCCTTATAGGTCAGGAGCCCTATCTTGAAGACAATCAACCACCTGACTGGCAGCCAGTGCAGTTCATGGAGGACCAGGGTAATATGGTCATATTTTCTAACTCCTGACACAAGTCTCACTGCTGCGTTCTGCACCAGCTGCAGCTGTGGAGGTTGCCTCTAGATAGCCCTAGGTACAGGGCATTACAGTAGTCCAGTCTGGTTGTGACAAAAGCATGTACCACTGTGGCCAGGTCTTCAGGCAGGATCGGCGTTCGGATCCAGGCAATGTTCCTGAGACGATAGAATCCAATTCTGACCATGGCTGACATCTGGGCCTCCAAGGTCAAGCCATCATCTAGGATCACACCCAGATCCTTCACCCATCTAGAGGGGGCAAAGGGAACCCCCAGCACAATCCCAGATGGAAACCCCTCACCCCCCCAACCCGACGACCTGGATCCACAACCAGCACCTCAGTCTTGTCTGGGTTCAGCCTAAGCCAGATCTGAGTCATTCACATCTGGATTTCCTCGAGGCAGCTGTTAAATACGGAGGCCGCTACCTGGGTATCAGATGCGCAGGACAAGTACCGCTGAGTATCATCTGTATAGCAGCGAAAACCCAGCCTGTACCACCTGATAACATCTCCCAATGGCAGCATGTACACCGTGAACAACAAGGGCAACAAGACCAAACCCTGTGGAACTCCACAGCTCAGAGGCCCAGGGTTAGATAAGACAAGTCCCATCGTCAGCCTTTGCATTCTGACTGTCAGATATGACCTGAATCAGTCTGCATCAAATGCCCTTTGAGAAAAGACTGAAATATGTATACTCTTGAGGAACGGGGGGAGGGGTATGACAGAAACTTTCAAATACCTCACAGGTATAAATAAGGTTCAAGGGGGAAGCATTTTCAGAAGAAAAGTTGCTCGAGAAAAGGGGTCATACTATGAAGCTATGGGGGGGTAGACTCAGAGAAGATGTGAGGAAATGCTTCTTCATAGAGAGGGTGTTGGATGCCTGCAACAGCCTCCCAGCGGAGGAGGTAGTGGCAGCAAACACTGTGACAGGGTTCAAGAAAGCATGGGATAGGCATAAGGGGATCTTAGTGATAAGACAAGGTGGAGATAAGCGGGAGATCAAGTAAAGTAGAGTCTATGGTGCTACAATAGGTAGGAAAAATCAGGCAGACCAGGTGGGCTCAGCTGTCCTTATCTGCCATTAAATTCTAAGTTTCTATGTGTTTCTGATGAGTGTGGTGGCTCAGATGACTTCATTTATCTGGGGCTACAAAGAAGAAGTATCATGCAGTCGTAGAGTTTGGTGGTGCTCTCACAGAGTTTGCCAACTCACATAACAATATTCAAAAAAAGGCTAGGCACACAAATTACTGACCAACTTGCACCAGTGCAAAATTTATTTTCAGCAGAACGCCTAAACAGACCAAGCCCTGCGCTTCATCCCTGAAGTGGGTCTTCCTTAGAGGTGGATCTGAATCACGCACAAACATGATTTCATTTATACGAAGCAATCCCACACAATTAAGGTAATGGTAAAAAATTTAAAGAAATACATACAATTAAACATATAAGATAAAACAAATTTATATAGAAAAGTTTTTTAGATGCCTATAGCTTAAATACTGTATTATTTTTTAAACATCTACATTACTTTATATATACACTAAATATGAATCTTACTGTTGGGAATCACAGCAAGATTACAAGAAAGGGAAACACTCAAAATATCTTTGAATTTGATAATTTTACAACTGGAAGGTCAACTCAGGTTGCAAAAGGTCAAATCTTAAAAAAAATGAAAAAATAGTTTTTTGCAATATTTCTTTTCAAATCCCAATCTTTCACTGAAAGAGGAGGAGGGGTAGGTGGAAAAAAGGAAAATCATTGTCTATTACCTAAGGAGACAGTTTTCTTGAGGCTAAGAAGCTAGAAAATATGTAAACAAATCTTAGGTTACATCTTAGGTAATGGATATGTGTCATATAACTAACTTAAACACAGGATCAAGGCCTCTTGAAGGAATTTTGGTGATTATGTTTTTAATGAAACATTATAGGGAACTATTCTAGGACAGAGAAAGAGATACAGGGAAAAAAATAAATTTAAACAGCTAACAAGAATTAAAGGGGCACTGTCAGCTTTGCTCCTTGTTTCCTGCTAAATTTCCATCTGACATTCTACAACCACAAAATTGTAAAGAGGTGACTGTAGAATGCCTCAGAATAAAAAAAAAAAGTGATCAGCTTACAAATTTTCACAATTTACGAACTATTTCCATCACTGGTGTCCCAGCTTAATATCTCCATGCCCCGGAAGCCTTTCCGTGCTAAGAATGCGCATTTACCGGGAGCGCTGTCCTGACCTGCACATTTTTAACACTGGCATACTAAAAAACTGTTAATCCATAACAGAATGGTATTACAAATCTTTGGTGTTGTTTACAAATAAAAACCGAGGGCTTGTTCTGGCGCAAAATACATTTAAAAGCTGGTGCCCAAATCCCGCGCATGTGTAGTGACAGCACTTTCTCACGCTGGTGCGGGATCTTGTTCCATGCTGCCACTGCGAATGCGCGGGATTTGATCACTTTTTCTTTTATTCGGAGGCATTCTACAGTCACCTCTTTACAATTTTGTGGTTGTAGAAAGTCAGATGGAAATTTAGCAGGAAACCAGGGGCAAAGCTGACAGTGCCCCTTTAAGGCGGGAAGGTAAAAACAAATAGAGGAACTAAGCAGACAACTGCAACTGCTGAAAACTGAATATTATTGATTAATAGGTTGTTCCCAAAATGAAATGAACTAAAATGGGTCCTAGTCAGTAAAGGACACCTATAGATTCTAGAAAACATCCATTTTTGCATTTATTCTGTTTTAGTTCAGTGCATTTCTAGGGAACAAACCAACAATTTAGTGGTTTAATGAACTCCCTGCTATCACCTGGGAGTACACAAAAATTGCACCCTTTAAAAGAGAACTGAAAACCCTCCTGGCCCAAAAGACCCTCTGTGATTGCAGTTAGCAAATACCTATGGTGAATCACCTTCATAACTAATTCACCACCCTGTCTACCTCCCCCCTTCCTTCTTCTCACTCCCTTCCCTCCACCCCCGACAAAAAACCCTTGTGGCTACCCCTCCCCACCCCCCTTTGCCTCACCTCACCTCACCTTCCTCATTCTGTGACTAAGCCACTTCAGGTTGCTTCCATCATGCCCTGAGCATACATTTGTCTGACTCCTTCCAGGATTATACTGATACCAGCTCAGTAGGTTGAAATGCACCCAATCTTATAGGAATACTGCTGACACTGTAACAGCATATTCGATCGCTACCTAATCACCATGTAACTTCTTGTGTACTTTGAATGTTATGTAACCTGCTTATGTAAATTTTGACTCTCGTCCACTTGACATGGAACCTTTATAAAAGAGCCTTCTGGCTCAAAGGTGTTAATTCCACAATTGAAATAAAAAAAGAAAATAATTAAAACTTAGTCTCATGAAAAAAGTAAAATGGGGGGGTGGGGGCAAGAGGAAGAAATAAAGGGGAAAAGAAAAAACACTCCAGGAATTGTCAACAGATAAATCCAAAATCTGTAAAAATTGTGTGAAGTTCACATCTTCATTCAAACCAATTGGAACTGCTTTATCTAAGATACCAATCCATTTTGTTTCTTTTTGCAACAGGGTAATAACCCTGTTCCCCCCTCTCAGATGTCTGGGGACATGTTCCAAAACTGTAAAATGAAAAGAGTCAGGGTTACCCTGGTGACACTCCAAAAATGGGCTCCTACTGAGTTGTACATATTGCCATTAATAATGGCTCTCACGTGTTCTTGAATTCTTTGTTTAGTTAACCTAGTTGTTCTTCCTATATAATAAATGGGGCAATCACACCAGCAGACATAAATCACGAAAGGTTTAACACATGTAATAAACTGCCTAATTTCTAGTTTCTTCTCATCTTTATTAAAGGTGTTGCCTGTTGAAGCATATTTAATAAAAAAAAAAGGCAGTATAGCACAGTGGTTTAAGGCTCTGAGCTGCAAATCTGGAGACCTGGGTTTGAATCCCACAGCCCCCACTTGCATACTGTGTGACCCTGAGCAAGTCATTTAACTTCCCTGTGCTCTCAGGTTCCACCTGTAAACAAGCTTTCAGCTTAGTGTGTCTCACCTGGTTAAACAATGGGAAAAACACATGTTGCACCTTCCACATTTATGAAAGCCATTTGGTTTGTCCCTTAACCAATTTCGATTTGGAACAGATGGATCACTTGATTCCACATAGTGACTATGTGTGATTTTCTCCCCTATATTTTTCCTTTCGGAAAATGTAACCCTGGGCTTCTCTGAAACTTCATTTCCAAGGATTGGGTCTGTAAATACAATTGGCCAATGTTTATGGACCAAATTCCCCACTCTCCCTGCCACTGGATTAAATTCAGTGATGAATGTTACAGTTTCATTATTAGCTTCACTTTTAGCTAGTGGTTTCTCCTTTTTAGATTTCAATAAATCAATTCTATTTAATATTCTTACTTTATGATGGAAAATGCTTCGACAGGCAACACCTTTTATAAAGATGAAAGGAAACTAGAAATTAGGCTTTAAAGTTGAACCAGCATAATATTATGTGGTGATTTGCATATGTAGCCCATGATGCTTTGCATTGTGGGGGCATGTGTGGTTTTGTATTTCTTAGAAATTAGGCAGTTTATTACATGTGTTACGCCTTCTGTGATGTATGTCTGCTGGTGTGATTGCCCCATTTATTATATAGGAAGAACAACTAGGTTAACTAAACAAAGAATTCAAGAACACGTGAGAGCCATTATTAATGGCAATATGTACAACTCAAATAGGAGCCCATTTTTGGAGTGTCTCCAGGGTAACCCCGACTCTTTTCATTTCACAGTTTTGGAACATGGCCCCAGACATCCAAGAGGGAGGAACAGGGTTATTACCCTGTCGCAAAAAGAAACAAAATGGATTGCTACCTTAGATACAGCAGTTCCAATTGGTTTGAATGAAGACGTGAACTTCATACCCTTTTTATAGATTTTGGATTTATCTGTTGATAGTTCCTGGAGTGTTTTTTCTTTTCCCCTTTATTGCTTCCTCTTGCCCCCCTTCCCCCAATTTTACTTTTTTTGATAATGAGATCAAGTTTTTAATTTGTTGGTTTGTTCCCTAGAAATGCACTGAACTAAAACAGAATAAATGCAAAACTTGATGTTTTCTAGAATCTTATTAAGCACTATAGATGTCCTTTACTGTATAAGACCCTTTTTAGTTCATTTTATTTTGGGAACAATCTATTAATCAAAAATATGCAGTTTTCAGCAGTTGCAGTTGTCTGCTTAGTTCCTCTATTTGTTTTTAACCTCATTGTCTTAATTTTTGTTATCTGTTTAAATTTTTTTTTTCCCTCTATCTCTTTCTCTGTCCTAGAAAAGTTCTCTATAATGTTTCATTAAAAATATAATCACCAAAATTCCTTCAAGAGGCCTTGATCCTGTGTTTAAGTTAGTTCTAAGACACATGTCCATTATCTAAGATATATCCTAAGGTTTGTTTACATATTTTCTAGCTTCTTAGCATCAAGAAAACTGTCTCCTTAGGCAATTGACAATGATTTTCCTTTTTTCTACCTACCCCCTCCCCCTCTTTCAGTGAAAGATCGGGATTTGAAAAGAAATATTGCAAAAAACTATTTTTTCAGTGTTTTAAGATTTGACCTTTTGCAACCTGAGTTGACCTTCCAATTGTAAAATTATCAGATTTAAAGATATTTGGGGTGTTTCCCTTTTTTGTAATCTTGCTGTGATTCCCAACAGTAAGATTCATATTTAGTGTATATACAATATATCTAATAATTTAAGCATCATAATTGTAAGAGATTGTTCCTGTTCACAGAGTGAGCTTCTATTGTAGTAAATAATACGAAGTTTAAATAGAAACTTTAAACCTGATGGAATAAAGCTAGTACTGTTATTATAAATTCAAAGTGAAAATCACTATGCTTATTAAAGTAATGTAGATGTTTGAAAAATAATACAGTATTTAAAGGGTCACTGTCCGTATTTAGAGTGTTTTTTTTTTCGGTTCTAGCCAGTTTGCCTCTGTTACCAGAACAAGCAAAGAAACTGCTCTGACCACCCTTAAATGTAACAAAATGCTATTTGGTACCTTTATGGCATATTTTGTTATCATCATGCTTGAGATGAGTGGTCCACCCAATTTGAGAGCCACTGGAAGCATCTTGCTCTGGTGAACATGCATCTTTAGTGGCACCATCCCGATTACAAAACACATGCAGGAATGAGTTTACATTTTGGGGGGCAATAAGAGGTATGGCTACTACTCAAAAGAATATGCAATTCCAGACAAGCTGATGCCTCTCTAGAATGAAAACAAGCAGTGGAAGTGCCTAAACATAACTTTGAAAACCAGAGCTGAGATTCTGAGTATGTGCATTGAGCATTACTGATAACGCACATGCTCAGAATCTTGACTCTGTTTTTCAAAGTTTTATTTGGCACTCCCACTGCTCATTTTCATTCCAGATGGGCATCTCATTGTCTGGAATTGCAGATTAATTTGAATATTAGCCATGCCTCATATTGCTTCCAAAAATTTAAACCTGTTCATGCACAAGTTTTGTTATTGGGACAGCACCGATCAAGACACACGTTCACCAGAGCAGGACGTTTCTGGCAGCTCTCAAGTTGGGTGGACCGCTCATCTTGAGCACTATGATAAAAAAAAAATGCCAAAAGAGTACCAGATAGCATTTTGTTACATTTTAGGGCAGTCAGAGCAGTTTCTTTACTTGGTCTGGCAACAGAGGCAAACTGGCTATAATTGACAACAACCTCACTCTAAATGCTGACAGTGTCCCTTTAAGCTATAGCCATCTAAAAAACTTTTTGATATAAAGTTTTTTTTATTTTATATGTTTAATTGTATGTATTTCTTAAAATTTTGTAACATCACCTTAGTTGTGTGGGATTGTTTTGAATAAATGAGATTACGTTTGTGGGTATTCAGATCTGCCTCTAAGGAAGACCCACTTCAGGGTTGAAGCACAGGGCTTGGTCTGTTCAGACGTTCTGCTGAAAATAAATTTTGCACTGGTGCAAGTCAGTCAGTAATTTGTGTGCCTAGCCTTTTTTGAATATTTATCTGGGGCTGCCTGCCCTAAAGCTCTCCTATCAGGGGCAAGGCTTGCAGAGGTGACCCACCCTATAGTCTAGTTTGGATTGTAGAGGTGCAGTGGTGTATCCCCTCCCAACCTCTAAACATCTTCCTACTGGTCCCCCTCTAAGTCCGTTATGCTCCTGTGTAATGCATCAAGTGAGTAACTGCATGTTGAAAGCCACCTCCTATGGGCCTCATGATTAATTCTGACACCAGGGAGCAGCAAAAGTTATAGCCCACCCTCACTGAGGCTGTGGGTAAGCAAATAAGATGACCTGCCTGTGCAGTAAACACCTAATAACCGGTGATCAAGGTTCAAACCCAGGCCACCAGCATGACTAGTGGCCATGCTGCAGCTGTGCTAGCAAGCAGGCACTAATGATTTGTATTTAATGATTTTATTTTACAATTTACTTAGTCGGTGTAGCTCTGCTGAGATGGAATATCTCATTTATGGGAAGGTCCTGCTTCTACCTAACTTTACAGGAAGAAGAACTGGAGCAGAGGGATGGCAGCAAGTGTCCTGGTCAGGTTCACACAATGAGTAAACATGTGGCACTGGTGGGATTAGAATCTGTGAACCTCTGGGTCACAGGCTTGTTGGCCAACCACTAGACTGTGCAGTGTTGTAACCTTGCAATTACTGTGAACAGCCTGCAGTGCGCAGGGTAGTGGGCCACTTTACAGCCTCCAATCTGCTGCCACAACCATAGAACTCAGAGATATTAACATAGCCTATGAAACCGTAAGCCCAGACAATTAAGATTACTGGGTATGACTCCCCTCTAATTGTTAACCTTTTTTTCATCTTTGCTCAGCTGTTCTGTACCCCTTAACACCCTACATGACAACTAGCCTCCCACCACAATGACAGGACAAGTGTCAGCCTGAGCAGGTAGAACCAACTGAACAAGTCGGATGTCTGCCACACAGTACCTTTTATTGCCCCTGTATATCTGTTGTCTACCCCCTTCTCCCGAGGCTAAGTATGTCACTGCATCATCCTGCTTATTTTCAGCTGGTCCAGAACCTGGGAGCCCAAGCCTGTTCCCATACCTGGAAGAAATGGATGTGCCTTCATGTTTGAGGTACTGGTTGGGAAGACTGCATCCACCTGTTAACCATGGTGGGCTTCAGAACATGGGCACAGCTATATCATTTAGCCTAGTGCTTCTGCAGTGTTTGCATGGATTCTGAATTACTGACCGCCTGCCACTATGAACTGTGTTTTTGGAGGAAGTGGTGAGAATTGTTGCCATTTTTCATGGGGAGGGTGTAATTTGCAACAGTACATGACTCCACAGGAACACATCACAGAAATTTGTAATTACTACTGGGTGTGGGTCAACTGAAGAAATTTCTCTTCTAAGAATTCACTATCTTAAAGTCAAGGAGTGCGGCCTGCAATATTGTTGCACCTCTCAAAAAGCTGAAAGTCAGTGGCAGAGCTAACCCTTGGATAACCCCTGATCTAATCACTTTACTCAAACATAGGAATCATCTATGGCACTGTGCCCGTGCAACATCCAAACCTGGGGATATTCATAAATATAAAGCTGCCAGAAATGAGTGCACGTGGGCAGTTAGGAGCGCCAAAAGCAAATACTTCAAGGAAGCTCTCTCCAACTCCTGGGGTGATGGAAAAAAATTTTGAAGTAACTTGAAAGACCTTACAGGCAAGGACCCTAAGTCACCACCCACCATGCTCAACATAAATGGAACACCAACATCTGACCTGTACACAATCACCAACACCTTTAACAATGCGTTCTCCAACTTGGATAGTGTCCTCCCTTCACCAGGGAGACGCAAAAATTACAGCCCACCCTCCCTGAGGCTGTGGATATGCAAATCAGATGGCCTACTGTACCTGTGCAGTTAACACCTAATAACCAGCGATCAAGGTTCAAACACAGGCCACCAGCATGACAAGTGACCATGCAGCAGGTGTGCTACCAAGCAGGCACTAATGATTTGTATTTAATAATTTTATTTTATAATTTTCTTAGTCGGTGTAGCTCTGCTGAGATGGAACATCGCATTTATGGGAAGGTCCTGCTTCTACCTAACTTTACAGGAAGAAGAACTGGAGCAGAGGGATGGCAGCACGTGTCTTGGTCAGGTTCACACAATGAGTAAACATGTGGCCCTGGTGGGATTAGAATCTGTGAATCTCTGGGTCACAAGCTTGTTGGCCAACCACTAGACTGTGCAGTGTTGTAACCTTGCAATTACTGTGAACAGCCTGCAGTGGGCAGGGTAGTGGGCCACTTTACAGCCTCCAATCTGCTGCCACAGCCATAGAATTCAGAGACATTAAAAAGCTACTGATGCTGCAACGAAAACTTTAAAAAACATGATAACTGGGTACAATTCTACGTGCATTCTATTTATATTCCTTAGATTTCTCTTCCACATTATTTATTACTGTGGAAATGTGCATGAATATGTAATCTTTATCCCTTAGAGTTGTTTTAGAGTTCATCTGCCTCTATAGCTGACTCTCTGCTTCAAGTCATAATCCTCTGTTGTGACATCACGGTTGGTTGCCATGAGATTAACTCTGATATCACAAGCAGTGCATTATGACCTCAGGTAGGGAGAAAGCAAAATGAACAGATAAACTCTTCAGGAGCAAAGATCCTATTTTCCTGCAAGTGACCTCAGTAATAAATAAGGGGGAGGAGAAATACAGACTAAATGTGAAAAAAAGTTAAGCTGTGTCTAAATATAATGTTTTGTTAAAGTTCTCCTGAATGTGTTAGCAGAATTTAAAGATAGCCTATGAAGCTGTAAGCCCTGACAATTAAGATTACTGGATATGAGTCCCCTCTAACTAGTAACACTTTTCTTCTTTGCTCAGCTGTACTGTACCCCTCTTAACACCCAACATGGCAACTAGCCTCCTACCAGAGTGTCAGAACAAGTGACAATCTTAGCATGTGATGCCAATTTAACAACTTTGCTATGTACCACACAGTACCTTTTCGTGCTACTGTACATCTGGTGTCCCCCGAGGCTAAGTATGTCACTGCATCATCCAGCTTATTTTCAGCTGGTCCACAACCTGGGAGCCCAAGCCTGTTCCCACATCTGGAAGAAATGGATGTGCCTTCATGTTTGATGTACTGGTTGGGAAGACTGCATCCACCTGTTAACCATGGTGGGCTTCAGAACATGGACACAGCTTGATCATTTGGCCTAGTGCTTCTGCAGTGTTTGCATGGATTCTGAATTACTGACTGCCTGCCACTATGAACTGTGTTTTTGTTTTTTGAGGAAGTGGTATGGATTGCTGTCATTTTTCATGGGGAGGGTGTCATTTGCAGATCACACCACAGTCATTAATAAACACAGATATAGTATGTGACACCACAGGAACCCACAGAGACTTCTAATCTCTACTGGGTGTGGATCAACTGAAGTAATCTCCCTTCTGAGAATTCAGTACCTTAAAGCCATAACCGACCCTTCCTCCTCTGTCTAGGGGCTGATGTTCCCGAGGAAGGCAGTTACTACATAGAAATTCTTTCCCAAACATACCCTTGAGGATTTCATTGAAATAAATGAATTGGATCTTACCAGGCAGATGCAGGCCCTTCGGCCCCCACAAACTGTCCAAAAGGAGTCTCAAAATTCATTTTGCAGCTGGACTTCACTTGCTCCTTTGGCCATGGCCTCCCCCCCAACGAAGGTCCAGCTGGATCTGTGCTTTAAGGGTCTCTAAAACAGCTTCTGGATATTGCTAAAACTAATAATTTATTTCATTAGAGAATAAAAAGAAACACCAAATCAAGAAGAAAAGACTACTCTCTTAAAAACAAAGTTATTCACCCGGGCCCTCAACTATTCTAAGAGAGCCCAGGGGTCCCGTTTGCTTAAAACTTCAAAATAAGTCAGCTCCATGGGGCTAACATTTCTTCTATGCACATAGCTGAGAAGGAGGCTTCTTATGGATGGAATTTTAAACAGGAAGATGTAATACAACTTATAACAGGCAGCTACTGATCGTTTTCTCAAGACCAAAATGCTTTTACCAGAAGTGTGACGCTCCTAAGAATACTCTGGCAAGGGTAAGTACCACCCAAACAAACCTCACATTTCTTCTAGGCCCTCAACCCTCTGCTTACTGGAGCGCTCTTTTTTTTTTTTTAAGAGCCACTTCCTTCACTGTGAGAAGCAAACAGCTTCTCCCCTGTTCCCTGGCTCTCACTAGCCCAAGGGACATGGACAGTGCAGCTGGCTAGTACCTCAGCTGCCACCATTTCCTCCAGAGCCAATTTCTGCTGCCCCTTGTAGTCTGGCCTATGCACCTGGTACTCACAGCCCTGCTATTATGCAGCCCTTCTACTGCCTACATTGCTTTCCTTTCACCCAGATCTTGCTGCAAACATTAAAGCAGTGGCCTAAACCGCAAGCCACATGCCGTCTCCCTCATGTTTGTCTCTCTGTGCCTCAGCTGAGCAAACTGGCACAGGGAAACATAAAGGGCATCTTACAACCTGCCTGTGCAAATTCATCCCACTGCCCTGAGGCCTGTCCCTCCAGGCAGACACCATGTGGGTTAGGGCTTCCCCCAGCCCCCTCACTTTGCCCCTGATTTGCCCTGCCACACTGGGAATGAGAGTGGCTGGTACCACTGCCCTTCCCTGCTGCAACAGCCCTGCCACAGCTCCTGCAACCCTGGCAACTCAGGCCTCTAACACCTTCTAGGAGTCCCCTAAATGTCCCTGGGGCTTAAGCTTCCTCCCTAAACACTGCCCCCCCCCCGGAGTCCCAGAACACCTACATGACCGCATGCTGTGGCTACCTTCTACCACCTATGGAAAGCCCAGCCCAGGACCCAGCACTTAGCCGCTGCTTAGATGTCCTGCCTAAAAAGGGGCCCCCTTTACACTGACCTACCAGTACCCATCTGTCTGCTCTCTCTACCTAATGCTCCCCTTCTCCTTTATCTACTCTGTCTCCCCTACTTATATACCCTGCCATCTGCTGCCCCCAAGTGGCAGCCCACAGAAACATCTCTCCCAGGACACTTACATAACTACCCAAACATTCGAGAGTCAGGTGGAAAACCCAGAGGAAAAACACAAGATTAAAGCCCCAAAGTGAGACATAAGCCCCCTCAAATTTTAAGGGGGCTTATACTCTCCCCCCAACCAGGAAATCATTCCCTCCTGGGAATGATGGCAGAGGACCCTAACAGACACCCCAACCAGCAAGCAGTCTGAATATGCGCACTCTCCAGACCACTACCCAAATGCCTGGAAATAGGTCCTAAGGGGCAAAACCTTGCCTAATTCCCTGAATACCACCATCCCTATATTTAACACGCTATCTTTCTTACTAACCTGTGCCGGGAGGTACTTTACTTAATAAATGCAACCACTGTACAGAACAAACATTTCAAATACACATGGACAATCATAATGTTTCAGAATTTCAAATTGGTTAAACATTATGAGATAGATGCTAAAAAAACATTTTTGGTACCCACATATTTTACCACTCACCATAATAACTAAATACCCACTCCCCACATATATCTACACACATCTCAGACTCACATCACACAATCTCTCAGACAAGCACCAATCATGTATAAACCTCCCCCGAGACAATAACAAAAACATTTTTTTCCTTTAAGAATAAGTGCTCTCTTTGATATCGAATTAGGGTCACTTCAACTTTAAAATATAATAACTAAAGTCTCCTTTCATTTTATGATATGGTTACTCTTTTGACCTGCTCTGGGGAGTAGCTTCCTGGCACAGTCCCAGGGTCTCTTAAAGATCCTTAAGTGGCAGGTCCACCTCCAGGTGGAAAGTAGAAATCTGGGTCCGGTTTAGTGGTAATGTCTCCAAAACAGTCTCTGACCACAGTGTAATACTTCACTCAAGACCCAGCTAAATCCTGTACCAATGCAAAATGGTTGAATAAAGTCAGTTCAGTCCATGGGCCAGTATGGCACATGGTACGTGCTTTTTGAAAAAGTTCCTGTGATGGATGTCCTCCCGCTCTTAGTCGGTGTTTCAGCCGCTCCAACTGCTCAATGTAAACCTATTTGGCACGCATTTCTTCCATAATGTCCTAGACTCCCTCAGATACATATGGATATTCCAACTGTGGGTACTCAATTCATATTCTCCTTCTCACCCACTTTTCAGCCTGGCTACTCTTAGGCAAGTCTCAAACTCTTGTTCTCCATGTGCTTCCTTGAGCCAGCCATCTTCCTCTGCAGTAAGCTGCATTTAAAGGGTCACTGCGGTTCAATCCATCTGTCCTGGATCTGAGTTCCTTTGAGCAATGTGGTAGGTGTGGGGTGTAGTCTGATGAGGTAATCACTGGGTGATGGTAATGCTTGGGGATAGCTCTATAGAGCTCATAGTCTATAAACTGAAACTTTGGGTTAATCAGTCTCTCTTCGCCCACCTTTTCATCTTCAACCATCACCTCCTTCTCCATCTTCATGCCAGAGCTGACTCCCTGGATAGAACCTGATGTGGATCTCACAGATACTGAAGGCTCTGTCCTTATATCCTGGGCCTGTGGGCTGCCCTGAGCAGGGACCAAACTAGGGGACCATCTGGGCCCTGGGGGAACCCCAGTGGGTTTTCTAAGTCCCCTACTCCTCCCCCTACCATGGGGATAGTGAGCAGTTGGCAATGAGGGACCTGGCAGATATCTGTGGACCTGGCAGATATCTGTGCCCCTCATCACCTTCCAAATCCACACCTTCAGTGCCACTCTCCTCCCATTCTGACTCCATAACCACATCCATGGAGGGTTTGAGCAGCTTATCTTTTACTGAGGAGGGATCTTACAGGGAGAGCTTCCCGAACAGCTCAGGCTCCTGGCTTCCTTGTGACCACACTGAAGCAGGCCCTTTGGAGGTGCTAGGAGGACTTACCCAATAAAATACTAGTGGGGCCCAGTCGAATATGCCTCCAGGGGCAGAGCTGGAGCAAATGCTGCAGACGGGCAACCTGGCAATGCCTTCCCGCAAAAGCCACACTGGATGCATCGCTCATCCACTTATCCTCTCCCTCCATTATTCCACAGCCAGGCAAGGAGTGACAAAGGAACCACAGACAGGGGCTCCTCAGGGGGAGGCATTTCTTCCACATCTTATGACTTAAACCCTCTGTCAGCCATTTGGTAAAATGGATTCATCCGACTGCGACCCACTTTCCAGCTATTACACCAGTACCAGGGGGAAACAAAAATATTGAGTTCTTACTGTTGGTACGAATCTTTCCACTCACTCACTGCTGCAGGCTCCTATCACACGACTACTCTCTCTCTCCACCACTACAAAATGGTGCCTATTCACCAGGATGTTTTCCCTCCACGTGCTTTCAGCCAATCAGAATGCTGCCAGCACACACGTGACCAGGCAGTCATGCATAGGGCCACCAGAGGAAGAGTGTCTGTGGCCTAGCACCAGAAGGCCTACCACCATGCCACCCATCATTTTGTTTTTTTCTTTTTCTGCTGTGCCACACGGCTAAGGAGGCCAGGATCAGATCTGCCAGCCCTCCATTCTGGGGATTCAATTAATTAATGTGAGGGGGGCCATGAGAGATCCCAGATGAGCCCCCCATATGTAACCCACCCTTCCTCCTCTTTCTAGGGTCCAATGTTTCCAAGGAAGGCAGTCACGCCATAGAAATTCTTTCCTAAACATACTCATGAGGATTTCACTGAAATAAATAAATTGGATCTTACTAGGCAAATGCATGCCCTTCACCCCCCCAAAACTGTCCAGAAGGAGTCTCAAAATTCATCTTACAGCTGGAATTCACTTGGTCCTTCAGCCCCGGCCCCCCAGAAGGTTCAGCTGGAACTCTGCTTTAAGGGACTCTAAAACAGCTCCTGGATATTGCTAAAACTAATCATTTATTTCACTGGAAAATAAAAAGAAATACCAAATCAAGAGGAAAAGACTACTCTCTTAAAAAAATGTATTCACCTGGGCCCTCAATTATTCTGAGAGAGCCCAGGGATCCTGTTTGTTAGAACTTCATAATAAGTCAGCTCCATGGGGTTAACATTTCTTCTATGTACATAGCTAAGAAGGAGGCTTCTGAAGGGTGGACTGTTAAACAAGAAGATGTAATACAACTTATAACAGGCAGCTACTGATAATTTTCTCAAGACCAAAACAATTTTACCAGAATCATGAAGCTCATAAGAATATTCTGGCATGGGTAAGTACCACCCAAACGAACCTCACACCTGGTAGGATGGAATTCCAACAGGTCAGTGGCAAGATGAAACTGCTGGTAGAATGGAGTTCCCATAGGTCAGAAGCAAGATGGAGTGGTTGCTGGTAGAACTGAATTCCCACAGGTCAGTGGCAAGATGGAGTTGCTGCTGGTAGAACTGAGTTTCCACAGGTCACTGGCAAGATGGAGTTGTTGCTGGTAGAACTGAATTCCCACAGGGCAGTGGCAAGATGGAGTTGCTGTTGGCAGAACTCAGTTCCCATAGGTCAGTGGCAAGATGGAGTTGTTGCTGGTAGAACTGAGTTCACACAGATTAGTTGCAAGATGGAGCTGCTGCTTGTAGAACTGAGTTGCTACAGATCAGAGGCAAGATGGAGTTGTTGCTGGTAGAACTGAATTCTCACAGGTCAGTGACAAGATGGAGTTGCTGATAGAATGGCGTTTCCACAGGTCAATGGCAAGATGGATGTGCTGCTGGTAGAACTCAGTTCCCATAGGTCAGTAGCAAGATGGAGTCGCTGCTGGCAGAACTGAGTTCCCACAGATTTGTTGCAAGATGGAGTTGCTGCTGGTAGAACTCAGTTCCCATAGGTCAGTGGCAAGATGGAGTTGCTGCTGGTAGAACTGAGTTCCCACAGATTAGTTGCAAGACGGAGTTGCTGCTGGTAGAACTGAATTCCCACAGGTCAGTGCCAAGATGAAGTTGCTGGTAGAATTGAGTTCCCATATGGGTCAGTGGCAAGATGGAGTTGTTGCTGGTAGAACTGAGTCCCCACAGGCCAGTGGCAAGATGGAGTTGTTGCTGGCAGAATTCAGATACCACAGGCCAGTGGCAAGATGGAGTTGTTGCTGGTAGAACTGAGTCCCCACAGGCCAGTGGCAAGATGGAGTTGTTGCTGGTAGAACTGGGTCCCCACAGGTCAGTGACAAGATGGAGTTACTGGAGGAATTGCATTCCCACAGGTCAGTGGGTGGGGGCAAGATGGAGTTGCTGCTGGTAGAACTGAGTTCCCGCAGGTCAGCTGCAAGATGGAGTTGCTGCTGGTAGAACTGAATTCCCACAGGTCAGCAACAAGATGGAGTTACTGCTGGTAGAACTGTGTTCCCACATGTCAGTGGCAAGATGGAGTTGTTGCTGATAGAATTGAGTTCCCACAGGTCAGTGGCAAGATGGAGTTGCTGGTAGAATTGAGTTCCCACAGGTCAGTGGCACGATGGAGTTGCTGCTTGTAGAATTGAGTTCCCACAGGTCAGTGGCAAGATGGAGTTGTTGTTGGCAGAATTGAGTTCCCACAGGTCAGTGGCAAGATGGAGTTGTTCCTGGTAGAACTGCATTCCCACAGGTCAGTGGCAAGATGAAGTTGTTCCTGGTAGAACTGCATTCCCACAGGTCAGTGGCAAGATGTGGTTGTTGCTGGTAGAACCGAGTTTCCTCTGGTCAGTGGCAAGATAGAGTTGTTTAGGGTAGAACTGAATTCCCACAGGTCAGTGGTAAGATGGAGTTGTTGCTGGATGAATTGATTTCCCACAGGTCAGTGGCAAGATGGAGTTGTTGCTGGTAGAAGTGAGTTCCCACAGGTCAGTGGCAAGAAAATGTTGCTGCTGGTCAAACTGAGTTCCCACAGGTCAGCTTAGAGGAGTGGGGTTGCCATTTTGCCATCCTTTGGTGGTTCCAGCTTAAAGCTATGGATAAGGTTAGGAATATGGGAATCATTGTGGACTGCGAGCTGACATTAGAACATAAAACGCCAGATATTCATAACATAGCCTGGGTGCTATAGGGTTTTCACTCACACTAACCGAGGTTTGCACCTAATGTGTGGATGGGGTCTGTATTCTAACATCCCCACAGTGTGGGCAAAGGCTATTAGTGCCTGAGTGTTAAGTTACTGCTGTACCCATGTAAATGAGAGGGTCCTCCCGTGCATATGGGTGCAGCGGGATATGGATAGGTTTTCACAAATGGTAAATGCCACCTAAATGGGTGCAAGTTACTGCCTTTGCAAACCCCTATGTCACAGGGTGCAAGACCCTGGTGGCGGGCAAAGGGACTTCAGCCACTTGCCCTGTTTTTTGAAGCAATTTCTTCCCTGGTGTCCAGTGGTGCTCTCCACCCTCCACTCACCTGCTGCTGTAATAAGAAAGAATTCTCTGATGTCTAGTGTCACCTCCCCCACCTTCAGATCCCTGTCTTTGTCACTGTATCAGTTTTCCCTGGTGTCTAGTGGCACCCCTGCCCTCTGACCCCCTGTTCCAATCCCTATCCTTGGTTACATAGTCCCTGGTGCTTCGAGGCACACCCCCTAACCTACAATCCCCATCCTTGGTTACATAGTCCCTGGTGTTTAGTGGCACCCCCACCCAGTGATCGCCCACTGCCATAATACTGAGGTTGTCCTTGGTGGCCTGTGGACCCCCCATCTGATCAGCCACTGCTTACACAAGGTATTCCCTGGTGTCCAGTGGAACCCCCCCCCCACCCCTGAAAACCCATCCCAGAAGACAGCATATATTCCTTGGCATCTAGTGTCACCCACACCAACCACACCAGGCACACCACCATGCCACCCCTTACCTTAGTCACCAGTGCTGCATGGCTCCAATATGTTGACCGGCACAGTCCTCCTCTTGCCACTTCAGCTGGTTACCATATACAATGACAGGGACCATGCATACCGTCTACAGTATAGGGAGCATGCTTCTTATACTGTAGACATACGTGTGTTCCCTGTCATTATATATGGCAGCCAGTCAATGTGGTGCAAGGAGGGCTGTACCCACCATCTTTTCAGAGCCGCATAACACCAGCGACTAAGGTAAGCATGAGTAGCTGGTGTTGGGGCCACGAGATGCCAGGAAATACAGGCTGTCTTCTGGGACAAGTGTTTGGGGTTGGGGGGTTCCACGGGACACCAGGGAATACCTTGCAAAGGTGACAGCAGCTGATTGGAGGGTAGGGGTGTCCTCTGGACACCAAGGAGTCATGCCAAGAAATGCAAAGTTATGCATATTGGAGCCAAGAATCCCAGGACAGAGTATTACCTGGGTGGAGTCCGAGTATCTGCATCAGAGGAGGAGAAGGACCTGGGAGTGATGATCACTAGTGACCTGAAGCACTCCACACAGTGCAAAAAAGCAGCAGCAAAGGCAAACAAGATGCTGGGATGCATAGCTAGGGGGATCAGTGGTAGGAGAGAGGAGGTTATACTGCCCTTGTACAGGTCACTGGTAAGGCCGAATCTAGAGTATGGAGTTCAGTACTGGTGTCCACACCTCAAAAAGGACCTGCTGGAGAAGATACAGAGGAGGACTACAAAGATGATAGCCGGTCAGCAGGGCAAGGCATACGAGGAGAGGTTGAGGGCACTGAACATGAACTCCCTAGAAAATAGGAGAGAGAAAGAGAGAGAGCGAGAGTACATGATTGGGACATTCAAGTACTTGAAAGGGATAAATAAGGTTAATAAAGAGAATCTCTTTAAGCTGAGTGGCAACCATGTCACAAGGGGGCACAGTCTTAAGCTGGAGGGTGGGAAGTTTAGGAGGGAGGTCAGGAAGCACTTCTTCACAGAGAGGGTGGTGAACACTTGGAATGTGCTGCCGGAAGAGGTCATCTCGTTGAAGACAGTGGGCAGCTTTAACAGAGGCTGGGATAGGCATGGGGGAAAGTAAGAATCATGGGTAGGGAGGATGGGAGGAGTGGGGAGGGAGGGAGGGCAGGGACATTAGCTCAAGCTGTGGACCCTGAAATACGAGCAGACTTGTTAGACCAAATGGACTCCTCTGCTGGCTTCTTCGTATGTCCGTATGATACACTTCCACAGTGAGAAAGCAGCTAACTGGCAACTAGTGTGCAAAAAATAAGTAATGATACACTGAAGGGGACAGGAACTAGAGGGTTGGGGGTGCCAGTAGACACCAGGCAATAATGATTCATTGACAGCGATGGGGATCTGAGGGTGGGGGGTGCCACTGAACATCGGAGAATAATGATACATTGATGGGAATGGGAATTGGGGGGTGCCACTGGACACTAGAGTGAACGTGTCCCTTGTGGGGATGGGCATACCGGGTGTGGGGGGTGCTTACTGCCATGCTTGGTGTGGCTGTCAGCCACAGCATGGGTGCAAACCTGCAGACACATTTAATGCAGATGGGCACATAATGGGCATTCCTGTGGCTCATGTGCATGTTTCTGGCTGAATATCACACCAGGTGCTCCCGGCGCTATCAGAACTGGGTGCACAGTTGTTCTATACACTTCCCTATGGGCTGCATACAGCCTAGGTCCATGTCGGGGTAGCACTACTCATCTTTGTGCTGCCCCAACAAGGCCCTATATTCAACCAGATAGCGTCTGTGTGCTATTCAACTAAATATAGCCTCCTCAGGACTGGCCACATGAGCAAGCACAGCGCAAACCTTTGTGTTTAGCTTTTGTCTATTTTCCAATATTGGGTCCCAGTTGTCAGCGTGGTCTGCACTGTCTTTTTCCATCTGTACAACATCACCTGGCTCTAGTCTTACATAGCATGTGGACATCTGGCTATTCTGGTGCATGCCTTTGTCTCATCAAGGCTAGATTACTGCAAAGCTTAGCACCCAGGGCTATTGGGGAGAGGGGGCTGATGCACTGTCTAACTGGTGCAAAAAGCTGTAGCCCAACTGATATGTGGAACATGAGGCCCCAAGCAAATCATGATGGTTCTGAGTGAACTGCACTGGTGGCCTGTGCGGTGGTGTGTCACCTCCAAAACTGACTTGCCAAACTGGCCTGTCAGTACAGCTGCATGGCTGTTGCTTGCAATGTCGATAACCTGCATTTAGGAATGAGCCTGGGATGTCAGGGACCAGCTGGGGGAGGGAGGAGGAGAACAAGGATAGAGCATTCCACAGGATGCTGTTCTCCTCTAGACAGTTAGGGAGAGAGACATGGAGCCAAGATGTGCTGCTGTACTGTCCCTTGGGTCCCTACTGGTGGCAGTGCAGCTGGAGAGTTTGCATGGGGGAAGGGGAGATTCCTGCTGGCTCCAGCCTGTAAGGAATGGTCTGTCTGCACATGCTCACAAATGACCCTCCTGTGTCCTGATGGAGGGGAGAAAAACTGGGACATTCCTGACACACAGTAATATGATGCTGGCACTCTGGGGCTCCACATGGATTCGGCTGCCCATCCCCAGTACCTAGAATTTGGCTAACTTGAGGAAAATAAGGTGACCTCTACAGAGTCCAACATGGAGAGGCAAGAGTGTGGTAAGAGATGGTGGGGCCTAAAGGGGCATAGAAGGTAGCATGGGGCTGTGGATGTAGCCTAAGTAGGGCAACTCTAGAAGAAAGGGAAAAAAAAGATGTATTTATTTAGTTTGTTTTGGCAGACTGCAAAAGGAGAGCTAGACAATACTGTCTATTTTCATCCTTGTCCCGGGTGGGGGAGGGTGATACAGATGCAAGCCAACTGAAATTGAACCAGATTAACTGTTGGTGTCACTCTATGTCACTGACATACAAGGCCCTACACAGTCTGGGTCCTGGTTACCTGAAAGATCTCCCAACTGTGGATGCTTTGGCCTTCAGCCTCCACTCCACCATGTCAGGTTTGCCGGTTGTCCCCCAATCATGACTGAGTCAGTTGGTGAATAAGGTTTTTGTGGTGCCTACCTTGCTGATTTGAAATACCTTGCCTGGCCACCTTCTGGAGTCCACATCAATATAGGCTTTAAAAAGAGAGCTGAAACATCAGGGCCTGGATATTCATAGGTCCAGATTAGGGCTAACTAAATGTTTGCTACAGGAGCAAATTAGTGCCTGGAGCAAGCTAGTGATATACTGGAACATGCTTGGGCACTTTGTGAGCAATAAAGGCATGTTCCAGTATACCAGCCAGGCACTAACCAGACTGCGATCACAAACCCCAGCCCCCTCCTGGCCATAGGAGGTATGTGGCCAATAGAGTGATTTGGGGATTGCTATCTCAATCAGGCTGTTAGGGCCTGCTAATGGCAACAGCTCCTATGAAGTAAGGAGGCAGTATAGCACAGTGCTTTAAGGCTCTGAGCTGCAAACCTGGAGACCTGGGTTTGAATCCCATCACCCCCACTTGCATACTGTATGACCCTGACCAAGTTGCTTAACTTCCGTGTGCTCCCAGATTGCACCTGTAAACAAGTTTCAGCTTTGTGTGTCTCTCCTGGTTAAAAAAAAAAAAAAAAAAAGAAGCAAGACACCATATTAGAACCTTAAGATGCAAATGACCCCATAGTACTAGCAAGGCACTCTGGGGTCATTTACACCTCATTATGGCGTCATTGCAGACAAGTAGCAAATAAAGTTTGCTATCAGGGTTGCCTGTAAACCTCCCCACGCCCCATTGATCATATTTAACTATTTCCCCTGGTGCCTAGTGGTTCTCCCACCCCTGGGTTTGAATCCCCTCTACCAATAACATTGGAATTATTCCCTGGTGTCCAGTGGTCCATCTTAGCTCCCCCAGTCACCTGCTCTTTATATATCTTCAGCTCCCTGGTGACCTGCTGTCCCTCCTGCCTCCCCATCACCTGCCCATTATTCATCAGGAATTCCCTGGTGTTTAGTGATCCCCCTACCTCTGGGTTTGGGTCCCCCCATGAATAATATTGGAATCATTCCTTGACATCTAATGGTTCCCCATCCCCTGATCACCTGCCCATTATACATCAGAAATTCCCTGATGTCCAGTGCCCCCCCCAATAATCTACCCATTATACATCATAAATTCGCTGGTGTCTAGTGGTCTCCACAGGCAGAGAAAGAACCTCCAGATCTTCCCTAGGTGTAAAAGAAACTCAAATGAGGGAGCACTCAGTTCCAATACAGGCCATGAAACACACTCAGAGAATTAAGGGAACAAGTGACCAGTCACCAGAGCATGATGCAAGTTTTTTTAAAAATATTCTTTTTATTATGTGCACTGCACAAAGCACACTAAACCCATCAACATTTCAGGGTGTCCATGTACCCCTTCTTAAGGTTAGAAGTTATTTCTATATTCAAATATGTACAAATATTCAAATATTCATTTACCAGACATTTAATACACACCCAAATATGTGCTCTTATAGAAGTGGGGGTGGATATATTGTTTATAAGAAAGCATAACTAGTGGTTAAAATTCATACACACATACACCTGTGTTTAAATCAAATTATTAATGCCATCTATTAATCAAATAATTGTTTAAAGAGCAACTCTCTATTATAACATAAAGCTTAAAAACACTAGATTTACACCAGTTAGGTTTTAACTTTATTGTTTTCTAGTTCTTTAATATTTTTTCAGTTTCCCCTGCTGTTGATATACCAATTATTGTAGATAATGCAGCAGTTATTTCACTGAATCTTTCAAAAGGTATCTGACTCACCACTGCTAACCATACAGTTGCTGCTTGTGACATCAGTCTGGTGACATGGCGAGAACAAAGATGTCATGAACAAAGGCACTGTGAGATTAACAGGGAAGAGGCAAATGTTTTCTATACAGACTTTTTAGACCGACTACCAAGATGTGCTGTAAATCTTGGAAAGGAACACTGAAAATGAAAACAGTGTACTCTCTAGTAAACTGTGACAGCTAAATGGAGAATACTGGATGAGCAACTATGCACAGTCAGTGTGTTCTGCCACAGAGGGGTTCTGATTCCCTCTGACCTCAAGTGCAAAGCTCGATAGGGCCCTGGGAATCAGAACCCTGAGGTGACAGAACACACAGGTTGTACATAAAGTTGCTCATCCTGTATTTTTTATAGTGTGTAGTAGTACTATGTGAAATGTGTGCTTTGTCTTTTTTTTTCTCTCTTTTTCATAATGAAACTGACTTGAAAAGTCTCTAGAGGTTCTAGAATACTGTTACCACAGAATTAAATAGAGGAAAGCAACAATGTGCCAGGATTCCAAGTGGTTCTGCTGTAGTAGTGACATCACTACTGTATCAGAACAACATAATGACATCACTACTGCAGCAGAACAAGCATATTCCAGGCATGGAATTTCATTCATAACAGCATTCCACTATACACTATATAGAGGATTGTAACCCCCCTACAAATGGGGGTTCCTAGAAGCCTTCCGGGGACCCATTTAAATGCTCCATGCCTGGTTGGTGTTTGGCGTAAGGCCGCTAAATGTGGGGGTTGTGAGTGCTTTTAAAGTCTCCAGTACTGTCTTCTTAAGAGCTGCCTGCTCGCAGGCGTTAGTGGTTCAAATAGAGGACTGGGCTTCTCTGTTCGAATCCCACCCTGGACTGCTGTTTGATCGCTCCATTTCTGCAGTCGCTAGGGGTGCTAAGGGAACCCATCTGAAAGATGTAGTTGTTCCCTATAGGAACATGTATAGTGTTGGTGAAATTGCAGTTTGCCTAACGGCTTTTTATTGCAGCTGGGACTTTGTGGTGTGCCGCTCCATATTGGACCTGGACCATGTAAAAAGGAGTCCAATGGTAGCTAGGAGGCAATGGAAGTAAAGTGAAGGTGACCAGCCCAGAATCAGGACTCTGGATGGAGCCAGATGACCAATGGGGGCACCGCTTGTAATTCCTGGATGTGGCATTATGGGTCATGGTGCCTTTTCGCACCACTGAAGGCTAGAATAAGTGACTGGCATGCGTAACCAGCCAATGAGATCGGGTAGCGCCTGAGCTGTAAGGATTGCCCCATGCTGCTAGAGACATAGACATTGTGACTGTGAAGGAGAAGGGAGCCCTGAGCTTCTGCGCCATTGAGTGTTCGCGCGGGAAGCATGTGAAAGGCCTGAGGCAGCCATTTTTCATTGCCAGCGCCCCACAAATCAAATCCGCAGGCTTGCGGTCAGAGGAGGCTACAGTTATTAGCTACCTACCAGGCTTCACCTGAAGAGGATTGGGGAATCAGCTGAATCACGCTCAGTCTGTCAGGACATTTTGAAGCTGCAGTGAAATGCCCGTATTTGCTGTGAGTTCGGTTGGGTCTTGGAAGCAGCTGCCTGGTATGGTACCCCTCTGTTGTTTCCATATAAATGTGTGAGGAGGCCGTTGAAGTTCAGGATTAGCCCTGCGAGTGGTGAGAGAGTGGTTCTCTGCTGGGATTGTGAGTACTTGATCAGGGTAGCTCCCAGTTAAAGCTTATAAACAAATGCAATAATCTCTTGGTTGTATTGCTGACTGCCCTAATTGAGCTTACTGGTGCCATCTGATCTGCTCAGGAATTAAAGGCTCGTTTGTTTCAGGGCCCCAATCAGCTGCATCAAGGAACTAGCCATTAGGGCTTGGGTACCCATAGACAGTAATTAATAGGTTAGGCCTGTGCACAGAGCCCTAGGTAGATTCCCATATACTGTAGTGGTAAGCTAATCAACCTGATTTCCCCCGGCCCTTGTTATTTCCCCCACAAATAAATCAGATTGCTTGTTTACAAAAGTACTCTGGCTAGCCTGTATATTAATGGTGAAATACTGCACAGTGAATGTGGCATAACTGTACCTTACTTTCCAGGGGGTCCCGGAGTGAGTTGACTGGTTCGAGCTGGGGGATAAGTGTATATGGTAAGGACACGGAAATTGAACTGTGTGGGTCACTAGTGGGAAGAAAGGGGGGGGTTGCGGCAACCCAGAGGGCTGTGACCAAGTCAATCTTGACTGTTCTAACCCTGACCTCTGGGTGGAGGCACCCGCCAACGGACCTGGGCCCCTCACCCTGCTACAGTTAGGGCAGGCAAGGGTAGTAGCCCTTAGGATAGCGCCCCTTGGGGTTACAAATTGGAGGCACCACTGGGATTAGCGTCCCCTAGTGGCCAGGTGGGTGAAGTGCATAAAAATGGAAAAACTGACAGGAAAACTGTATGGGGATATTATGGCGAAAATTAAGTTGGACCCTATTAAGACCATGGTACACAAACTGATGGGGTGGGGCGAAGCTGAAGAGATGGACTCCCAGAGAACTCTGTTACTATTAGATGTGCCGCTGGGGACCCTGACAACTGACATTATTTCTACAGCAGAAAGTGTTAAATGTTTGGGCAAAGTGGAGGTGAAGGGGCGTATGGCTGACCTGCTTGATCAGACCCTGCAGGTGCTACTTTTGTGTAGTGTGGCCATCGACCCCGAGAGGGTACCCCCAGTGATTTATCCGGAGGGTGCCCCACAGGGGTGGAGGCTTGTTCACATTCGGAGTGGGTCAGTCACTCCTGGGGGGTCTCCCCAGACAAATAGTTTCAAGGATAAACTGCTTAAATTGCTGGCTGTGGAGGGGAGGACTACCCAGGAGTTGCTGCAAGCACTGGATCTCTCTAGTGACACCACCCCCTAGGTCTCCCCAGGTACCTCTCCCTGTCCCCCCAAGAGTTCTATTTTGGCTCCACTGCCCCTAGTGGTTCCCCCTATACAGCTTGCTTCTTTACCGTAGGCTGAAACTTTTCTCTGGCACAATGCTGGTGCCTTCAGGGGAGGATGACTTGGAGGCGTGGATGGACTACACCACCCCCTCAGTTCAGGAATGGCCATACTCTGAGGGGGAGAAAAGAAAGCGATTGATGGAGAGTCTGCGGGGCACCGCTTTAGAAGCCATTAGGTTCTTACGGGCCACTAACCCGGAAGCCACCGCCGCAGAGTATCTTTCTGCTTTGGAGGGAGTGTTTGGGAGTACAGAGACTGGGGAAGGTTTATTATGGAAGTTCAAGTCTGCCAAGCAATGGAGAAATGAGAAGCTGTCCGCCTTTGTTACTAGGGTGGAGCGGGCCTTGCAGAAGGCCTATCGAAAAGGGGGGATCAATGCCCCGGCCTTGAACCAGGTCAGGTTGGAACATGTTTTGAAGTCTGCTAGATTTTCTAGTGTGATACTGTTAAAACTTAAGCTACATGACAGACGGGCTGCCAAGCCTGAATACTGTCAACTGATAAGGGAGATTAGAGAAGTAGAGACTGATGAGGAGGGGTGGGAACCCTATGTGGGAGCTGTGAACCCAAGTCGAACCCCTGAGTCTAGTGCACCCGAGGAGATCCACTTATCAGGGAGGCCTGATGCGTCTCCAGAATTTCAGGGTGATGTGGGGGTGCATGCTATTTCCTCTGATCCCCAAGTAGAGAGTGAGTTGAGGGCAGAGGTCAGAAATTTACGAGAGCTGGTGAGGGACTTGAAGCAATCCACTACCCACCCTGTTAGGTCTGGGGAACCTGAGTTATCTAGAAGCTAATGCCCTGGCCCAGGGGAACCCCCTCACCCCCCAGAAGGCACCCAGCAAATAAAGTATTCCCCTCCCAATAGAGACCCTCGGGACCCCAAGTTCTGTTACCATTGTGGGGAGGATGGACACTTTCAGACTGAATGCCAGTTGCCAGAGAATCTAAGGAAGGTCAACAGCAGACTAATCACTTGGCATCGCAGGGCCCACGTCCGACCCCCCAGGAAGGGTTTTGTGATCCGGGCCAACGCCCAAGCTACTGTCAATGCTGTGCCTCCTGAATGGTCTGATGTGGTCGGGCCCTCGATGGAGGCCCCAGTGCGAGTAAATGGGATTCCCACACAAGCTGTATTAGATAGTGGCTCTCAGGTAACCATCATGTTTCAGGACTGGTATCAGACACACTTACCTGAGGTGCCACTACAACCCTTGGATGGTCTACATGTATGGGGGCTAAGTGACAAGGCTTATCCTTATTTGGGATACATCCAGATCTGGTTGTCATTCCCTACTTCTGTGGCTGGAGTGGACGAACAGGTGGAAACCTTGGCTCTAGTCTGCCCCCCCCACTGGAATGTATGATGGAGTACCCCTGTTGATTGGGACAAATGCTCATATGTTTGGTCGATTAGCCCAATTGTGTTCAGAAAAGCAAGCGTTTAGAGCTGGGTGAGCCCTAAGAATACCTGTGGTGATTCAAAATGCCTATGAAACCCAGAGAAGGTTAGCCAGGAAGAACCTGAAGGCCCGGTGAGTGTAGTATGGAAGAAGGACCTGGCACCATTTATACTTGCCCCAAATGCCCAGTGTGTTTTGCAAGGGGAAATCCGAACGAAAACAGATGTTAAGAATAAGTCATTGATGTTGGATGCACCTGGGGAGGGAAGATTGCCTGGGGGACTGCTGGTTAAACCCAGCATTTTGCCTGCTACAGCCCATGCTTACGCCCAGAGGGTGATGGTCCAAGTTCATAATGTGTCTGACAAGGAGATTCAAATAAGAAGAGGGTGCACCCTGGCAAGTGTACATTGCGCAGATACTGCAGTGCTGCCTCATAGCAAGGGTTCGAGGAAGGATGACAGAGTAACTCCCGACTTGTTTGATTTCGGTGACTCCCCGTTGCCTGCTGAATGGAAAGTGAAGATCAGTGAGAAGCTCACCAAAACAGACCAGGTGTTTTCTCTGAAAGAATGGGACATGGGATGTGTGTAAGGGGCTGAGCACCACATTCGGCTGCATGATAAGAGGCCTTTTCGAGAAAGATCTCGGCGCCTGGCCCCGGCTGACATAGACGATGTGAGGCGGCATTTGCAAGAGATGCTTGCTGCTGGTGTGATGCAAGAGTCCAGGAGCCCCTATGCCTCCCCCATTGTAGTAGTAAGGAAAAAGAATGGGGTGGTCCGGATGTGTGTGAATTACTGTACTTTGAATCGGCGGACCATCCCAGACCAGTATACCATGCCCCGCATACAGGACACTTTGGATTGTTTAAATGGCAGCAAGTGGTTCTCTGTGTTAGACCTCCACAGTGGGTACTATTAGATCTCGATGGCCCCAGAGGACCGAGAGGAGACTGCATTCATTTGCCCCCTAGGTTTCTATGAGTTTATCCGGATGCCTCAAGGAATCTCAGGTGCCCCAGCTACCTTTCAGCACCTGATGGAACGTGCTGTGGGAGACATGAATTTGATCGAGTGTTTGGTTTACTTAGATGATGTCATAGTGTTTGGCCGCTCGTTGGAAGAACATGGACGTCGATTGTTCAAGGTCCTGGATCGGCTGTAGGATTTCGGTCTCAAGCTATCTATAGACAAGTGCCAATTCTTCCAAACTTCTGTGAAGTATGTGGGCCACATAGTATCCACTGAAGGCATAGAAACTGACCCCAGCAAAGTGGAGGCTTTGACTACTTGGCCTCAGCCCAGGAATTTGAAAGAACTGCAGCGGTTCCTGGGGTTTTGTGGATATTATAGGCGATTTGTCAAAGATTATTCTCAAGTGATCCACCCCCTCCTCAACCTTACTCACGGGTACCCTACCACACACAAAAAGTATAAGAAAGTCATGCACTCTGAGATGGAGAAGAAGTATTTTCGGCCGAATGATGTGTTTGGAAACTGTTGGACCACTGAGTGCAAGGAAGCTTTCTATGACATCATATATCAACTTACTCATGCCCCAGTGCTGGCCTATGCTGACCCAGCCAAGCCATATGTTCTCCATACTGACACCAGTCTACAAGGATTGGGAGCTGTGTTATATAAGTAGCACTCGACTGGTCTGAGACCTGTAGCTTTTGCCAGCAGAAGTCTAATTCCTTCAGAAAAAAAATTATCCAGTGCACAAACTAGAGTTCCTGGCTCTGAAATGGGCCATTGTTGATCAATTTCATGACTATTTGTACGGTGCCAAGATATTGGTAAAGAATGATAGCAACCCTCTGACCTATGTGCAGACCTCAGCCAAGTTGGATGCCACTGGCCATAGGTGGCTCTCTGAGTTGGCCACCTACGACTATGCTGTTGAGTACAGAGCAGGTCTAAACCATATAGATGTGGATGCTCTCTCTCGGAGGGCTATGTCACAAACCGACTGGGTCAGGTTGTCAGAACCTGACATAAGAGCCCTTTGCCAAAAATTTGACAAGGAGGAACAGGTGTCTCCTGATGCTGTGGACTGCATGGTGGATTACTTGGGGCCATCCGAGAAATGCATACCTGCTGCTTACTGTAATTTTTCTGCATTAGATACTAGTTCGCTGCCCCAATTCAACAATGACAGCCTCCAACAGGCTAAATCCCGAGACTCCATAATAAAAGCTGCTGTGGAGGCTTTGCAGGCCGGGAGGGACGTGTCCAAGTTGCGTTCCACTGACCTGAGAACTGTCTTGTTACACAAAGAAGGGTCAAAGTAAAAATTGATTAAACAACTACTATACAGAGAAACTGTGGATAAGGAGGGTTGGGTAGACAAACAACAACTGGTGCTGCCCACTGCTTTTAGAGAACTGGTTTTGAGGTCCCTGCATAATCATATGGGGCATCTTGGCATAGACCGAACTCTTGACCTGGTACGGACCCGATTCTACTGACCAAAAATGAGTGCAGATGTAGGGCAGTATATCAAAACTTGTGGCCACTGTTTGCAAAGAAAAGCTCTACCTCAGAGAGCTGCTCCCATGGTCAATATCACTACCAGTGCCCCTATGAAACTGGTATGCATTGATTTCCTGAGTTTAGAACCAGATCTAAAAAACATCAGTAACATATTGGTAGTAACTGATCATTTTACCCGGTATGCACAGGCTTTTCCTACTAAAGATCAAAAAGCAACCACGGTGGCTAAAGTACTTGTTGAGAATTTCTTTGTCCACTATGGGGCCCCCCAGAGAATCCATTCCGACCAGGGGAGGGACTTTGAGAGCTGCCTAATTAGAGAACTGCTATCTTTGTGGGGAGTACTAAAATCAAGAACCACCCCATACCATCCCCAGGGAGATCCCCAACCTGAAAGGTTTAACCGCACATTGCTTGACATGTTGGGCACACTGCAACCCAAAGACAAGCCTAGATGGAGCCAGCAGATTAGCACACTGGTTCATGCTTATAACTGCACCAAAAGTGATGCCACTGGATTTTCCCCATACAGGCTGATGTTTGAGAGAGAGGCTAGACTGCCAGTGGATGTGTGTTTCAGGGTTTCCCCTGATGGGGTGCAAGCAGAAAATTATCTACACTATGTAGAGAAGTTGAAGGCCCAATTGAACCATGCCTACCAACTGGCCCAGACTATGGCTGCTAAACAGAATCTGGCCAACAAGGAGAGGTATGATAAGAAAGTGAAAACAGTGGAACTGAGAGAAGGGGATAGAGTGCTATTGAGGAATTTGGGACTGCATGGCAAACATAAAATTGCTGAAAGATGGCATCACCTCCCTCATATTGTTGTGGGAAAACTGGCAGATTTACCTGTATATAAAGTGCGGCCTGAAAACAATTCAAAAGATGTGAAAACTATACACAGAAATCATCTGCTGCCAATCGGGCAAATCTTGATTGAAGTTGAACCTCCAAATGCCCTCCCCTCCAGGCCTATGACTAGATCTGCTGCCAAGACAAAAAAACAGACCACTTGATTCTTCAGCAAGCCAAATAAAAGGGCCTTGTCCAAACTCCTCTGATGAAGGTGATTGTCAAGCTGTGTCTGAAGACCATGAGAATAATATTGAATACTATCCCGGAGTCAACTGTTTCAGGGCAATCCCCTGGTCAACTCTGGAGACGAAGTTGGTTATTCTGGACTGTTTGAGCCCCCAACTTTGTCACTGGAACCAATGCTCCCAGGAGATGAAGTCAGTTGTGACCAAGCTGAAGGGATGGGATCCTTAGATATGGCTGAACTGTCTTATTTTTCAGAAGAAGGAAGTGATGTGGGGGAACAAACCAGTGATATGCCGGAACCTGAAGAATATTTTGAGTGCCCTGACGGTCCCTCACTAGTGCCTGACCAGTCCCCAGCTGAACCAAGTAGTGTGGGACCTGATGTAGAGGGTTATGCCCCCAAACGTACTATGAACACTGGGTCCCCTTCCCCTGTGGAGGCTCCCCCTCCTAATCTCAATGAGGCTAAAATGGAATCGGGGCCTGTAGCAGGGTTTTCCGAGACCCCTAGATGCTCTAGCCGAGAAGTACGGCCTGTAGTAAAATTGAGCTATGAGTCTCTGGGTCAGCCTGTGGACCTACCCTTAAATGTGGTCCATAAAGGGGTGTATGTGTCCCCGAGCTCCTTGCCTAAGCTAGCCTTGGGGGATAACTCCAGCCTGTTAGTATTGCCCTCGAGTGTGGTACCCCTGCTTTAAGTAGCCCACAAGTAGCTGATAGGAAAGGGTCCCCTCTTTCCAGGTGCCATGGGCAGGAACTAATGAGCTGATTTACAAAGGGAAAAGGTTATGTGTGTGTGTAATGTTGCATAGAACGTAGTAAACTGTGAATACAGTGTCCATGCATGTAATCTGAAGTGTGATATAATGTTAATTAAACTGTTTGCCTTAAAGTGATTTAAGGGTAACTACTTGATGTGGACGCTAAGTTCTTTCCAGGCCAGGAAGGGTGTAACCCCCTACAAATGGGGATTCCTAGAAGCCTTCCGGGGGCCTGTTTAAATGCTCCATGCCTAGATGGTGTTCGGCGTAAGGCCGCTAAATGTGGGGGTTGTGAGTGCTTTTAAAGCCTCCAGTACTGTCTCCTTATGAGCTGCCTGCTCGCAGGTGTTAGTGGTTCAAATAAAGGACTGGGCTTCTCTGTTCGAATCCCGCCCTGGACTGCTGTTTGATCGCTCCATTTCTGCAGTTGCTAGGGGTGCTAAGGGAACCCATCTGAAAGATGTAGTTGTTCCCTATAGGAACATGTATAGTGTTGGTGAAATTGCAGTTTGCCTAACGCCTTTTTATTGCAGCTGGGACTTTGTAGTGTGCCCCTCCATATTGGACCCGGACCGTGTAAAAAGGAGTCCAATGGTAGCTAGGGAGCAATGGAAGTAAAGTGAAGGTGACCAACCCGGAATCAGGACTCTGGATCTAGCCAGATGACCTATGGGGGCACCGCTTGTAATTCCTGGATGTGACATTATGGGTCATGGCGCCTTTTCGCAACACTGAAGGCTAGAATAAGTGACTGACATGCGTAACCAGCCAATAAGATTGGGTAGCGCCCGAGCTGTAAGGATTGCCCCATGCTGCTAGAGACAGAGGCGTTGTGACTGTGAAGGAGAAGGGAGCTCTGAGCTTCTGCGCTGTTGAGTGTTCGCGCGGGATGCGCATGAAAGGCCTGAGGCGGCCGTTTTTCATTGCCAGCGCTCCATGAATCAAATCCGCAGGCTTGCGGTCAGAGGAGGCTGTGTACAAGCACAGCTACCTACCAGGCTTCACCTGAAGAGGACTGGAGAATCTGCTGAATCGCGTTCGGTCTGTCAGGATGTTTTGAAGCTGCAGTGAAACGCCCGTATTTGCTGTGAGTTCGGTTGGGTCTTGGAAGCAGCTGCCTAGTATGGTACCCCTCTGTTGTTTCCATATAAATGTGTGAGGAGGCCATTGAAGTTCAGGATCAGCCCTACGAGTGGTGAGAGAGTGGTTCTCTGCTGGGGTTGTGAGTACTGGATCAGGGTAGCGCCCTGTTAAAGCTTATAAACAAATGCAATAATCACTTGGTTGTATTGCTGACTGCCCTAATTGAGCTTACTGGCTCCATCTGATCTGCTCAGGAATTAAAGGCTTGTTTGTTTCACAGCCCCAACCAGCTGCATCGAGGAACTAGCCATTAGGGCTTGGGTACCCATAGACAGTAATTAATAGGTTAGGCCTGTGCACAGAGCCCTAGGTAGATTCCCATATACTGTAGTGGTAAGCTAATCAACCTGATTTCCCCCGGCCCTTGTTATTTCCCGCACAAATAAATCAGATTGCTTGTTTGCAAAAGTACTCTGGCTAGCCTGTGTATTAATGGTGAAATACTGCACAGTGAATGTGGCGTAACTGTACCTTACTTTCCAGGGGGTCCCGGAGTGAGTTGACTGGTTTGAGCTGGGGGATAAGTGTATATGGTAAGAACACGGAAATTGAACTGCGTGGGTCACTAGTGGGAAGAAAGGGGGGTTGCAGCAACCCAGAGGGCTGTGACCGAATCAACCTTGACTGTTCTAACCCCAACCTCTGGGTGGAGGCACCCGCCAATGGATCTGGGCCCCTCACCCTGCTACAGTTAGGGCAGGCAGGGGTAGTAGCCCTTAGGATAAGCGCCTGGGGGTTACAGGATAATGGCTGGGATCGGGGATAACCACTGTAAATTCTCATAGGGTTGCTAGGCGGGAACATGGCAAACCCCCGAGAGCACAGCTTGAGAGGTTTACTGTAGCCCTAGCAACCACGAGAGGTGAGTTCAGCATGGTTGTCACCTGATCCCCGGCCATCATCTTTTATAGTGTACCCTCAAAAAAACACTGTTTGCATTCTATGTGTGAGAATTATGGAACTCTGGTGCATTCTTTTTTATTATGCCACTGTTTGGAAGTTCTGAAGTGTGGTTAACAGCTTTTAAAAATTTAAACGGTGCATAACAAAGCTGTGTGACTGCTGATTATGGTGGTTAATAGGCACTTACCATACATTATAACATCTTATTTATGAAAGCATGTGCTGAAGTGTAGAGTTGCTCTTTAAACATGCCTAAAATGCAAGTGCTGGGACAATAAACTTCAATTCATTCATGTGTCCTAATTTGCGTATCTCTCACCTTAAAAAAAAATACAGATTTTTTTTATTGTCTAAATCAGATTATTGTGTAGATGTTTCATACAAGCTTTTAAAAAGCAAGTGTTAGTACAGTCCCCATCACTTACATGGTCCTTGGTTATCGTAGACAGTCAGCTAATGCAGGCGGATCATTTTACATTTGCCACTGTCATTCGCAATATGGTAAAACACCTGCTACACAAACTAGCCCACTATCAGTGGTGGGGACTGTACTTGGATATCAAAGTCATTTTTCTCTTCCTTTTCGTTTTTACTTTGCATGTGCTTATGCAAGGAACATCTTGCTACAGAAAGCATTTCAGAGGTGTGTCAAGGACTAGCCCAATGAAGTAATCTATATTGGGCTTGTCCCTGACAGACCAGTGATCATGCAAGCTAACTGTGATAGCAGTTCACAGATTATGGGTGGAAACAGTGTGTAGTTGGAATGAATGAACTGCTCCAATGAGAGAGCGTTTTGTCCATTTCATTTCCACAATGCTGTCCCCCCCTCCCTTCCATTGCTCTGTGTAACCCCTAGATGGCGCTATCCCAGGGGCTACTACCCCTGCCTGATTTGCCACTAACAGGTTGAGGGGCCTGGATCCAATGGCGGGTGCCTCCACCCAGAGGTCAGGGTTTGCAATAGTTAAACTAACTTGGTCACAGCCCTCTGGGACACTGCAACCCCCCTTTCTTCCCACTAGTGGCCCACACAATATATCAGAATTACCTTCACAGTATACACTTACCCCCAGGTCTGGTTCCGCACTGGGACCTCCTGTGAAATGAGATACAGGCAACAATCACAGTACAGTACTTTAACATAGACAAATACCAGGCAGTATAACTTCACTGAAACAAGCAGCTCTGATTTATTTAGGGGATATAACAAGGACAGGGGAAATCAGGTTAATTAGCTTATCACTCTAATAATTCATTTATGGCTCTGTGCAGGCCTATCCCTATCAGTTACTGTCCCTGGGTACCCAAGCCCAGTGGCTAGTCCAAACCGTGCAGCTGGTAGGGCCTTTCACACAGAGAAAAGGAGAATTAAACAGTCAGCAGTACAGTAATTCCATTTGGATTTAATGTGGCAATTCAACAGGAGCAACCCTGAATTAGTACTCACGACCTCCAAATAAGATAGGGTCCTTCAATGTCAGCAGGGCTCACTTGAGGTACACAAACCTCTTCACACATCCATATAAAGAGAAGTACTATACCAGGCAGGCTGCATCTGTATCGATCGCAATTACTGCACAATACCGGGAGAACACACAGCAGATTCAGTTCTGACAGACCGAGGTGCAATTTTCAGCAATTCTTCCAGTCTTCTACAGGGTGAGCCTGGTTTCTACTCTTCAGAGATCCTTTGATTCTTTTCACAGGACGGATTCAGCTCTAACAAGCTGTTACACAAGCTGCAGACCGAACTCTGGGCCTTATACACGTTTTTGACTAAAACTGCACACTGAAAAGCACAGGGCTCCTTCCTTCTTCACTGCCAAAGCTCAAATGAACTCCAACCGACAAAACTGGCACTTCCTTTGAGTTCCTCCCAGTTCTTGACTGGATTGGCTGTCACCACAATAGACTGCTGCTGTTGGTCCAAAAAGGCACTGAAGTCTAAACTACATCTCCCAGAGTCACTGCCCATACAATCCTCTTGTAGCTGGCTCAGATTATGAGTCCAAGTTCTGATTCGTCCAAGGCACCATTTTAGAGCTAGCTTACCCACACTGATTGGTCCAGTTCAGCAGTTCAAAACTAGAATGGGAACTAGCAGACACAGTTCTGACTGCAAAGAAAGCAGGTTAGACAAACTGTAATTTCATTATTACTCTAAATAATTTCTGGTAAACAGTTACATCTTTCAGATAGGTTCCCTTTGCACTCCTAGTGACTGCAAAAATGAAGTGAATTGGCAGCAGCTCGAGTGGTACTCAGAGAAGCACACAGTCCCCCCATACAAACTAATTATGTCTGCAAGCAGACAGCTCTTAAAGAGACAGTACCAGAGGCTCTAAAAACACTCACTGATAAATGGCTTAAATGCCAAACACCATTCAGGCTTGGAGCATTCAAGCAAGCTCCTGGAAGTCTTTTGGGAACCCCCATTTGCAGGGGGGTTACATCTGTTTTCCTTGCCCCCCCCCCACACACACACATATACGCACAGCTTTCGGCTATTATGATCCCCCGTACCTTGCTCTTCTCAGACAGCCTGTTGAGGGTGGGTGGGATCTCTGTGCAACAGTCTTTATCTGTGTACCCTCTCGCTGCCTTCTCAAATTCCTCACTACCCCCTGCTCCTTTTTCAGTCCCTGCACACTCCTGCTTTGCTGCCCTTCACAAGAGAGAATCAAACAGGTTACAGCAGCAATGAGATCTACTGCACTGTGTTAATTAAAAACCATAACAATCACCACAAGATAGTTATTTGTTTTTTTATCACAGCTCTATTTTCTCACCTGCTGTGGTGCGATCGGTGTGGGCATCCAGCCACTGGCTCTCCCCGCCCGGAGGCAGCAGGCTCACTTGCATGATGGGTGGTCTGGTACAGCCACTCCCCGACCTGCTGGGAGGCTCCCCTATGCCTTCAAATGCCGAGACCAGACCCACCCCAGCACGATTCCACAACAGACCTATGGGAGGTATGAGTGCGGCTATCAAGCTGCTCGCTTGCGCCCAGCCATTTTTTCCTCCACGTTTTGTCCCTTGGAGTGCAGACGTGCAATGACATCAGAGGTACAATGTGCCGACGTCTGCCACACTCCACCCCTAAGTGCACCAGCTCTAGTTGTGCCCCCAGACATCACCAGGGGGCCACTACAGAGCAGTGGGATCCCTTAACCCTCCCTGGGATAAGAGAGCAGTCCTCTGGACACTTGATCCCACCCCTCCCCTGCCAACCCCTGATGACCCGGGCGCATAACCGAACCTGGGTCACCAGCGTGGTGCGAGGTGTGGCATCCAGCGCCTCAACCCTCAGCACCACTGGGCCAGCACACGAGATAATTATTTATAATATTTTAATTCAGTAGAAGGAGCTGGAGTCACATTCAAGTGAATATCTCACAGAGTACCTGATTTTGAAAGCAAAGTTTGTATGGCGGCATGCTGCAGTGCTGCTTACAGACTAGGAGCAACAACAATCTCCTTGAGAATCCTTCAGAATCCAGCCAGCTTCATGGATTCTTTTGCCACAGTCCAGAATCAATTTATCACCAAATGCTTTCATCTTCTTTTAGAAGCAACCTGACTGGAAAGACTGCACGAGAACTGTGTTCTTCCTCCTTCCTTCTCTCTCTCACCCCCAAACCGTACAGAACAAAGGTGGGAGGCCCACAGACACCCTAATGCTCTGTTACTGCTCTCATTTGCACAGCCATCGCTGAAACAATCTTCAGATAAATTAATGTAACCCTGGTCACCTGAATCCAAACCATTTCAGACTTTTTTTTTTGCTAATCTAAACAGATTCAACAGGCATAGAGCGAGCTAGCCTACTTGATCCCCAGTACTGTCAACACTCATGTGGCTCAGGTGCTTTTATTAAAAAAGGCCTGTGTAGTTAGTTTGAATTGAATGTGTGTTTTATTCAATACTGTGAAGGAAAGGTGTGCCACCTTCATTCCCAGAGGTAAGAGATTTTATTATTTACATGCACTAATTTATTTCTCTCTTGACTTACACCACCAGCTGTTCCTGATTTGAAATACATAGTGAACTGCCGATGTGCAAGAAAATGAGTTTCAGACTAAGTTTAATTATATTTCCATCAAACCCCTCCTGCGAGTCAGGGGTAGGTCAGTCATGCATGTGGGTAGTTAACTACCATCTCAAATCAGGAGCAACTGGCAGTGTAAATCAAGAGTAAAAGCAATTGGTGCACACAGAAAATAAAATCTTTTACTACATGCGCTCCCATCTGAATCTGTATAACTGCACAGGGAGAGAGAAGAGAACGGCTAATTTCTCTTTATTGTGGAGCTGGGATGTGTATTTACAGTTGATGTGTTGCACAATTGTGTCTCTTGACATCCTCCTATGTGCTCTGTAGAATGCCTTCTTGCAGATCAGGTGAATCGTGACTCTGAACTCAGGTTTTGTTTTTTGTTTTTTTAATTTCCTTTTTATTGAGAGACATTACTCTTACTTCCAAACACTGGTTTAAAAAGTTACATTAACAGCTGCAGTAGATGGAGTTGTTACGTCTTTTTAGATATTCTCTAGACAGAAATATTCTATAAGTCAATTTCCAGAACATAATAACAATAAACATTTCCACAGTTACCACAAAACAACAACTCATCCTTGCTAGTAAGTACATGGATTGTAATCATTATTACCCACCACTTACTTCCACTTTTTTCTGGAGCGGCCCCTTCTCTCTCAGCCATACCTCTCAACCTCCTGCCTCATAAATCAGGTACAAAGGACCAAAATCATCAGGGACACATCTTCAAAACTGGTGATATATACTCAGGAACCTGGCATAATAAGGGACTTAGTGTAAAATGCATTTTCTAAGGAAGAACAAATTTGTAACTTTAATGTTTGACATTATTTTGCGCTTACAACCCCTACTGTTTGGTCACGGAAACACAATTTTTAGGAGGGACAGAGTAAAATTTTGAGGAAAAATCAGGGACATCCCTGAAAATCAGGGACAGTTGAGAGGTATGCTCTCAGCCCTTTCCATTATACTATGGTACAAATGTGGTATCAATTTGAGCCACGTACCAAACCCACTGCTGCCATCTAGTGGTGAAAGTCCTGCCGATAGCTTCTTCATGTGGTAGCTGGAAAGTACAATCACTCTCCACTCTACAACAGTGGGAATAACTGGTGTCTTCCATTGTCACCGCTTTCTTTGCTGCCAGTAGAAGAACTGGCAACAGTGTTTTATGCCATGGGGGAGAATGCTGAGGCATTATCATCAAGAGAACTGTTTCATCTGTGAGCACTATATTTTCTCCAAAACAGTCACTGGCTTCAATCTGAATAGAACACCAAAATGGGGTTAAAAGGGGACATGTCCAGAAAATGTGTGCCAAATCAGCTAATCTGCACTGACAGCCCCTCCAACAATGACTACTGCGCTGGCAAGTATTTAGTAAGAATAGCCAGGGCCTTAAAAAATATGTTCCTGCATTTCCATGCAAATTCACACCATGGGACTAGGGTAGTGATTTTTTACAGCTGAGAAGGCCAGTCCTGCCCATTTCTCAGGAAGAGACCCGAAGGCACAAGTCACTGTTCCAGCTTTCTAGAACTGAGCAAGTGGTGCCCCCCAATGTTTCCCTTAGTGTTTTATACAATTGTCCCATCAGGAGAGTGCACTTGTGACTCTGAACACAGGTTTTGTAGCTAACTTGCTTTGCTGCATACACATCTGTATGATGACAGCCAGCGTATGTACTCCAAAGGCATGGTGTGGGTGAGTAAACTAAAAGGGGAACAGAGAAGTAAGAAGTAGCAAAAGTAAAGAGTAGAACACTGTAGATCTCCCGGCTCCACCACCACCACTAAGTCCCTGATTTATTGTCTTCAACTGTGTGAGCTGAGAATGAGAGCAAATAAATTGTTTGGTTGAAAACTTGTCTCTGAACTCAGATCTGGGAGCGATGCTCACTAGGCTGTATACTTGTATGTATGCTGCTATACATTTTAAGTTCTGTGAGGGAATAAAGGGGAAGGGGAGTACTGTAACAAGAGAATAGACAGCAGCTGGTCAGAATTAACAGCATACGCACTGATGGTCAGTTGCCACCCCCACACACACACACACACACACACACAGCCACCACCAGAATCCCCGTTTTCCTCTTTTATGCTATGCACAGTGTGAATGAGTTCTTTTTACTTATCAGCTAGAAAGTGTCACTAAAGTTCAATTTGGGAGATACATGTCACTATGCTGCATATTAGATGTACAGCAACAAACAGTTTATGTTGTTCTGTGAGGGCAGAGCAACAAGGTTAATACATTAATTACCAGTCTAAGCAATGGGGTGGGAAGGGTTACTTTACTGGGAAAACCTTGTGGATGCAGCTGTCAAGATCAATCACACAAAGCAGGCCTGGTGGTGCTATGGGCTGAGGCGCTGTTCGTCTTACCTTGCACCACACCGGCGACCCAAGTTCAGGAATGAGCTCAGACACGGGGGGTCGGCTGGGGGGAGAGAGAGGATCGAGCGTCCAATGGACTGGTCTTCTTTCTCTGGGGAGGGATCCAGAGCCTGCCTGGTACAGTAATGGCCCCCAGTGGAGGCCGGAGACACTGCTCAAGCTTAGGGCCAAAGTAGAGGGAGGAGTGTGGTGGACGTCAGTGGAGATTACATCATTGCACTGCCGCACTCCAGGGGACACACAAAACATGGAAAAATCCCTGCTGAAGCACCGCGGAGATGAATGAGCTCCAGGGACAGGCTCACATGCTACTGCTGGGCCGTCACTTCGGAGGATTCCACAGCTGACTCGTCACCTAGGTAAGACCTCTCTAATTACAGACAGTCTACCAGGGGAGGGCAGACCCACCCCGGGGGGTGAGCCGGGGGCAAGCCGAGGGGCTAGGCCTGCCTGGGTGGTCGGGGGAGTCCATCCAGAGATGAGGGTTTCAGGCAGGGAGTAGAAGCCTCATCGAGAGAGCACCCTGGAAGGATGCCCAGGCTTCAGTGGGAGCAAAAGATCAATCACACAGCCCTAAATAATAAAGAAGCAGTGGTATTCCGGTCCTTCCCCTGCATTCCTTTGTACTTTAGTCATCTGATACAAAAACACTTGAATTAGGGTAGCACTGTCCTCTGAATCCATTATCCAGCAAACACCGAAATCCTTCACTTTTGATTCAAACTTTGAATATTGTTGTAGTGTAATCTGCACCTTATGACTCTAAAGGGCAGCTGTGTTGGAATGAAATATGCCAAGAGAAAGCTATGGCAACAGAAAAGGGCTCAGACACTATGCTGACTTACCAGCATGATATATTGTAACAAATCCAGTAAACAAGCTTCTGCCATTCTGGTACTCCAGTTCTATGGCCCCAACAATCAAACTGACCAGCTTCTGAAGAAGCATTCATAAGTGTTTATGTGTCATATTTGACACATTCAAAAAACAAACTCCTTGTAGCCTTCTCTGGCCTTAGCTAAAATAATACATTTACAGTGACAAACCAGCACTCAGGGAGTTAACTTTGTATTCACATTTTGAGCCAGCAAACACATTTGAAATGAGCTGTGTGATCTCTTTATTGGGAAGAGTTCAGTAAACTAACCCCCCATCACTCAGTCTTAATTAAATGCCCTCTAGAACACACAGTATTATGCCATCGCTGATGATGGATTGTGGCAGCGCTAACAGAGGCCAAGGGTTTCATCCTCATAAAATGGTGACAGGTCACCACCCATTCCTTCTCAGAATGAGCAGGGGTGATGGCCAGTTTACACAGTTGGAGTGTCCTATAAGATGAGGGAGTAGTGTATATTGTAAGGTAGTACATTATAGTCACAGAAAAGGGATATTGTACCATGGACATAAAAATTAACCCCAAAATCCTGTACTGTGATTGGCTGGCTGGCACTTTCTGCCATGGTAAATCCTACAATATACCCATGGCAAATGTGCCAGTCAGCCTCATCTCCAAAATCCATCTGACACCCACAGTTGGCATTGAAAAAACTCCATCTTGAATCCCCACTAAACCACCGTCTCCCACCATAGACCCACCCTGCATTGCAATGCTCCCATTGCCCCACGACTCCCTCGCAACCAGAAACCAGGTTAAAACAAAATAATAAAATCATCATGTCTAAACAGTGACTTGCCAACAAGTAGTAACTTTCAGGAGGAGCAACATGGAGTGGCGGCATTTGGCAGAGAGCTTACGTGTCCGCGACCCTGTTCAAATTTTCCATGTCATCGCAAATAAACTGTCACCATCTGATTTCCTCACTAACCTCAAGAACAACTGAAGTACAAACACCTACATAAGAAAACAAAACATTTTGCCAGACAGTACCTCCTCTGTGACAGCCATACAGGAGCCCTGAATAAAATCCATCGCTGTTGTTACATTTTTTACAGAAAGCACTACATTACTAGTACTTCCGGTGAACGCTCTTAGTCATTACCCTATGACCATTATTTTATTTTCCAATGCCGCAAAGAGTAATTTCATTAATTTTTTGGTGTGTGTGTGTGTCTACTGCACATGCACAGAATCAGTCCTGCCAACCCAGAACTATTTCTTTTGGCGCAGCAATAAAGTAAAGAAAATTCATTTAAAATAAAAACACTTTTTTTCTTAATTTTTTTGTACCAAACAATACAGGGACACATTGTATAATTGCAATAAACTACTCCAGGGAGGGCGTTATGTTGGGATTTACCACAGCTGACCTGGATTTGACCACTTGGCCTGAGGCCTCGTGGTCAAACCACCACAGCCGTGGTAAATCCCAACATAACCCACACCCTGTCGTGATTTATTGCTTAATTACACAATAGGTGCTCAAAAACAACAGAGAATAGTTATGAAAATCTGGTCAGAACCGTAATAAAAGCACTCAGTTTATTTTAACTGTGAAAAAAAATTGGTAAAGCAGGAGAAGAAAAAAAGAATATCCTACAAAGTTTTAGGGAGCTGGTGTGGAATGGGTCTTTGGTGATCCAGCATGCAATAATACATCACAATGTGCTAATGGGCTTTATGCCGAGATAACTGGTAGCCATGGGGAGTTGAGGCCCCCTTGAAAGGCAGTTATCTTAGCTTGAGGCCCATCCTGTCATGCCATACTGCTGTGAGAAGGTGCAAAGGATCAGCAGAAATTTCTGCAGCTAAAACTTGCACCACTTTTTGTGAGTTTCTTATCTTTTGTGTGAGCAGCAGCATGTCTGCATTGAAATACAAAATAAACTACTATTGGCTCCAGTATCTGCCATATTGGCAACTTCAATATTATAAATATTGACAGTACACATGTATTAATTTATTGAATTTTGTTGACCCAGTAAGCCCACTGGGCCTAGAAGTCCCTTTTTCAGGGGCGACCGGGTGGAGGGAGGGATACAGATGGTAAGCAACTGAAACTGAATCAGATTAAGTTGTTGGTGGTATTTTGGTGAATGGGGAGAATTTGGCCAGGACACCGGGGAAATTCCCCTACTCACCAGTAGGGGGACCCTTTGGCCATCGAAGGATGGCTAAGTCAGTTGCTGTGCAGACGGACGAGGTGATGGAGGGGTAGCAGGTTGAGGCATCTGTCTCCTCTGCGGCACTGGAATTGCTTGACTCTGAGAAATCTTTTGATGCTGCAGCGATTACTCCTGAAGACGGTTCCATGGACCTTAAGTTGCCTGAGTCTGGAATGAGTATGGTTCACCAGCAGGATTCTCCTGACCTGACTGTGGCTGGGTCCCGAAAGCGGGAAGAGGTGCAGCAGTCTTTGGAACAGCTTTTGCTGTTGGAGGAAACGGAGCATCTCCGTAGGAAGCAGGAACTACTGGGCCGATTTCACTCCCAAAAACTGGAAACCGAGGGGTGGCATGACACAGATGCTGAACTGGCAGTGGCCGGGGTTGCTATGGACACCACTACTGTTACTGTGCATGCCATACCGGCTATTGTGTTCACTACTGACATGGATCAACATTCTGCTTCTGTTTTTTCCTTCTTGGCCTCTACTGCCCCATATCAACCTGATAGCTTTACCAAAAAAGGACTCCCTAGTAAATTTCGTTGGGCAGACTCTCCTGTACCAAAGGGTGACTCATGGTCTGCACACAGCTCCCTCACAGTGGCTGGCTAGGTGTGTTCTCCAGATACTCAGTACTGGATTTCGGGCTTTACACCAATAACAATCACAGGGGTTTCTTTGGCTCCTACTACTGTGCCTCCCACTGTGAGTACTCTTTCCTTATCAAAAACGGACAAAACATTTTCTACTGTCCCTGTTTTATCTACTAGTCCTTCTGCCGCACCTACTGTTGTTGCTTCATCTCCACTATGTTTAACCCCTGAATTGGAGTTGACTCAGAACCCTTTTCTTACAACTGCCTTCATGGCCAACCCTGTGGATCTCCCACAGGACACTCTTGGGGATGGCATGAGTGGCATTTCAGACTTTTCTGATATCCCTAGAAACATTCCTGCGGTGCTCAGAAATGGGGCTGTCACACAAGATAAGACTTTGCCTCCACCTAACACTTCTCCTAACCTAAGGACTTATGCTTCATTTTTCAGTAGCATACTTATCCTGCTAAACGGCATAATGCGGTTAGGCTTATTTATAAGGGGGGGGGGATTAGATGCCTTTCTTGACCGTGTGTATGTTTGGAAGACTCTTTTGAAAGAATGTTTGCAATTTTCTGTGTCTGAATTGTATGCCTTGATCCATATATCTGGTGAAAGTGTATTCGATGTTAGCTTTAAGTTGTGCAGTGGTCTTGATACATTTTGGGCTTGTTACCACCAGAAGAAAAATACTCCTCATTGGACCCCCTTTGAGGTTGTTCCCTTAATCAGGCCTGCCCATAAAATGATTACGGTCTTGTTTTGCAATGAGGGTGTTAGTGTTACTGATCTCCTTTATTGGCTGAAGCAATGTTGTACTGTTACTGGTCCTGCTGAGGCCATTTTTGACTCAGGGAATTTGGACGGGAAGTTGGCATATCAGGGTTATCTTGAGATCTGATGGTGCAGGCTTTCAACATTTGCCTAACAGCTTTTTTTTGGGGCAGGGACAGGGGAGTTCTCTTCTATCCTGGACAGCCCAAGCCATGTTATAAGTGTGGTCTAATGGGACATATAAGTAGTGTCTGTGATCACCAAAAATGTTCCTTATGTCATAACTTAGGTCATACCACCACTCATTGTAATAATCTTGTTCGTTGTAATCTGTGTGGTGCTACTGGTCATGCCTATGCTTCCTGCCCAGAAGTGGCTCATCAAAAACATGCTTCTGCTGATCTGGAGGAGCAATGGCTTTTAGTAGCCACTGCACAGAGAGCGTTCAATAAACAACATTTCACCGAACAGTTGCTTGGACTGCTCCCTCAACGTGATTCTGTCTCTCAGAGGGACGCTGGAGATCCCCCGACAACAGGGGATGATATGCTTTCTGCTTGTATGATACTGAACACCTCTGCCCCCCTCCTCTCCCCTACTCCTTCTGCCCTCTGCCCCCTTACCCCCCCCCGATGGTGCTCCTAGTGATCTTCACTCAGTAATGAGGACCCCACTGGAATTATTACCTGAGACACCCCAGGCTGCGATGCCCCCTCTCCAACCTGTGGCAGACCCATTGGGTGGGGGAATGACTACCAGAAAACATCAATCTGGGTCCTTACCACTGCCTAAGACACCCAAGACTACCCTTGCTATCACTTCTAACATATATCAAGTGCTGGAGGATGAATCAATCTCTGAGGCTGAGTCAGCCATTTCCTCAGTTGACTCTCATTCCCAGGATGTTGTGGGTGATGTTGAGCCCATGGATGCTTTAGCTTTTGGTCAGACACCTGCCCCTAAGAGAAGTAGGGTCAAGAAAAAAAAATAAGAGTTAAAACTCCTTCCCTGACTCTTTTCATGCATTTGCTTTCCTCCCTGTTTTTTTTTTTTTACATCTAATGTTACTAGCATTTGGAGTGTCAGGAAAAGAGGGGCATTTTTTCATCTTCTCTGCTCTCAACCCCCAGGTATTTTTTTATTGCAGAATACCAGGCTCAATACCATTCCTGCTATTGCACGAGCCACGAGAGAATGGACCTCTGGAGTTTCCTACTGGTCCTTGGGCACGGAGAGTTGTTCTGGTATTGGTATCCTGTTTCACCATCTCCAACCCTCTGTTCTGAAATTACTGGATTTAATCCCTGGCCATGCTCTTTTATTGGATTTTCATATACATGCTGTTTTCTTTCAGGTTATTTCCATCTATGCTCCCCAAACGAAGGCAGAGCGGACTACTATGTTTCACCTTATTAGTCCTTATCTCCATGTGGCTCATCATGTCATCTGGGGAGGGGATTTTAATTGTGAAACCAATAAATTGGATAGAGGGTCCTTGATGACTACTAAGAAAGTCTTTGGGGATATGACTGCTCTTTGCTGAATCACACATTTAGCAAGGTTGAAGGATGCTTTTTTAACACATTCTGGAAAACAGGAACAAACTTTTTATAAAGGTACTTTGTCTACTAGGATTGATTTTCTGTTTATTTCTAAGACATTACAGATTGATGGGACTGCTGTACTGCCAGTGGAATTTTCTGATCATGGTTCTCTAGCGTTTGGGTAATCCGAGGCTCTTCTTGGCCCTGGCTATTGGAAGCTGAATACCAAACTTTTGGAATGAACTTCCTTTCTTCAGCAACTTCTTTATTTACTTCATTGTATAAAATGACCTTTGACCTTTATAAGAACCCACTTCTCTGGTGCATGGAGACTAAGGCTGACCTCTGGATATTACTCATGCGGACTGGCAAGCACATTGGATCATCCGCTTATGTGGATTATCTGAATGATCACAAACATTTGCAGCATTTCATTTCCCTCTCTTCTTCCACTAACCATGTCTTCTCGGACCAGATTTCTTTTATCAAGAATAAAATGTTATCCTATCATTCCTCTCAAAATGCAGGTCTACACTTCAAAAAAGATACTGTACTACTGGGGCTCTCCATGAAGTTTGCCCTCTGCTTCATAATCAGAAGCATCTTGGCCACAGATTGATGTTGGCACTCAGGGATCCTGCGGGTGTACTCCATACTTCTAACCTTCACCTTCTTCGACATGTCACTGATCATGTTATCTCTTTATTTGGTAGCTCTGCTCTGAACTGCTTAGATTTTGAACCTTTTTTTTCCAAGCTCTTCCTCTTCCCTCAGCCCCTCAGGACCTTCTTGCGGTTTTATCTGACCCCTTGACTGTTTCCGAAATTTCAGACACTATTAAAACTTTAGCCTCTAAGAAATCCCCCAGTCCTGATGGTTTTCCCTCTGAATTATATGCAATATTAGGCCAGGAGATTTCTGTAGAACTCAATGCGGTTTTCAGCTATCTTTTACAGTTCCATGACATTCCTTTGGATATGGCTATTGGTGTGCTAATTGTTTTGTTTAAGAAAGGGGACAAATCTGATATTACTAATTGGAGACCTATTAGTCTTCTGAATACCGATTTTATGTTGTTAGCTAAAATTTTGAATAATCACCTTTTAACAGTGGTACCATATTTAATTTCCTCTGCCCAGTCTTGTACTCTCCCTGGGGGGTCGATAACAGATCCGTTGCTTTTATTACGTGAGGTGTTTAACATTCATAACATCTCACCTCTAGAGGGGGGTGCTGCTTTCCTTGGACCAAAAACAGGCATTCAACACTGTCAACAATTCCTTTTTATGGTACACTTTAACTCGGTATGGTGTTCCTCCTTCTTTTGTTACTTGGCTGCAGTTGTTGTATAAAAATGCTACAGTTAAACCATGTATTAATGGTTATTTAGGACTCTATATCCCCATCCAGATGGGTGTTCACCAGAGCTGTCCTATTAGCCCTTTATTATATTTTTTCTCCATTGACCCTTTTTTGTACCTCCTTAATTCGGCCCCAGACATTCTTACAATCAGCTTACCCAGTCAATCAGTCCCTTATAGGGCCTTTGCCTATGCTGATGATCTCATTATTTTGACGAAGGATGTTGCTTCGGCAGAAGCGGCTATCCAACGTTATCATGACTTTGGTTCTCTTTTTGGGGTGCAACTTAATATGACTAAGAGTAAGGGGAGACTCTTTGGGGCAACTACCACCCCTCCAACCACAATGGCAGGCATCCCGCTTACCCTTGAGGCTCTTCATATTTTGGGAATTTTTTTTGATGATGCTCACATGGATGTAGTAAACTGGGATGCTAAGATACAGCTGGGGAATAATTTGGTTCTTTCTTGGTCTAAGCAGAAAATGTCCTTTAGGAAAAAGATTTATCTTATTAAAACTTTTCTTTTGCCCATTTTTCTTTTTCTCATTGCAATTTTTCCGATACCCAAATCCTGCGACGCCGCTGTTTATAGTCTTTTCTTTCAATCCTTCTGGGGCAGTAGGCTCAATCCTCTTTGTCGTGCAGTTCTTTATTTGCCCTTGCAGAATGGGGGCCAGAATGTGGTGAACCCTATTCTTTTTTTTTCACTGTCAATTTCTTTCTGCTAATTTGAGGCCCCTGTTGATTTCCTTCACTAGATGTTGGGGTGTGAGTTTTTTACGCTCCATTTCCTTGTGGTACTTTTCTTGGGTAGCTGGTCAGACCTGACAAATTAAACACTCTGCCCCTCCTCTGGCTTGTCTTCAGGATGTTTTTGTTCAACTTCAGCAGTGGGGTACTACCCATATGATGGTAAGTGTCCTCAGCAGCTCTAAGTGGTTTTATAACAATATCTATTGGACTGTAGGATACCAGTTAGGATGAAAGATTCCCACTGGCTGACCTGTCATGAACGCTTGAATGTTAAGGCTAATCAAAAACTTAAACAGCTGGCAGAACGGAATTGTTTCAGACCTTTATGCATCCTTCAACCTGAAACTCTAGAACACCTGTATTTTTCTTGTTCTTTTATTTTGGAATTTTTTATATACTATGACTAATATGCCCGTTTTCCACCATGTTACTTACTCTAGACTGATGTATGGGGATTATCCTCTTTCCTGGTTAAAATGGGATAGAAGCACTTTGGATATTATTTTTGTGATTATCAAATAGTATGTTTGGAATTCTAGATGCCTTTTTACCTTGCAGCAACTTCAAATTTCTCATTTAGAACTATTTGGTAAAATTTTGTATGAACTGCAGAAGATTTATTTTTCTGAGCTGAAACTGTTACATAAGACTCGGTTGTTGCAACTTTGGAAAAATTTGTCTTGGATCACTGACACAGATGTACCTGTCACTTGAATGCAGTTGTTCAACTATGGTTTGCCTTTTGTATTTGTGTTCTGCTTTTGTTTTTTGTTTTTCTTTTTTGTGACCTTACAGTTTATTCTTTGTTTTGGTTTGTCTGATTCTTTAATAAAATATTCCCCTACTCATTGGTAGGGGTGCTGTCTCATAGGTGTGTGTGCGGTCAGTCGTGTTGGAGCTCGGGACAGAAACAGGTGGATGTGGCAAGGTCTCCCTGGTGGGCATGTTGAATGCTGATAGCGGGGAGCTGCCATCTAGTTTTTTGGCAAATCGTTCAACTATGGATTCGGCTGCAGAGGAGGCCAAACTAGATCTGATTTTGCAACAGCAGCTGGATGACAAAATTAACCTGGCTCAACAGGATTATGCTCAAGCTACAGAATTGTTGCATGAAGAAATGAAAATGGCTACAAGGGTCCATGCACTCACCTGAGACTTCGGCCCCAAAAATCTTTATGGCTGATACTCGAGATTCCACGGAGACTGCTCCGGTGGAACCAGTTTTGATTTTGGAGCAGACACAGTCAGTTCAATGAGAGCCGTGGCCAGGAGATATCGGTTGGTCAGTGTTATGTATCCAAAATGGTAATGCATTGTGTTACTACTGCTGCCACCTGGGGGCAGCATTCCGACATGTGTTAAGCACTGATAGAGACGTGCGTGTGTCTTGTCTTGACCAGAGAGGTACCTCAATAAAAATGAAAGCTGTTCACCTCCTACTGCGGTGTAAGCTTGTCAGACTATACCAGTATTAATGTTAGTACATAACATAATTGGCGACGAGGTGTTTAGTTACTCTTTGGTACCTTACAAGAACAAACTACAGCTGTGAGGTTTTCTGAGACATAACTTTTAGACCCACGAGTGAACCCGGGGAGGAGAGACACATAAAGATGGCCGCTACCATAGGACACATTGATGCCTTTGATGAAAATGTGGAACAATGGACAACCTATATCGAGAGATTTGGACATTTTGTCACAGCAAATGATATAAGTGATGAAAAACAAGTGGCTGTGTTACTGAGTGTTATGGACAGCACAACGTACAGTTTGCTAAGAAGTCTCATAGCGCCAGAAAAGCCCGGGGAGAAAATGCTTGCCAGTATTTGTGGAGGTCTTACAGACACATTTCTCTCCCAAGCCTCTTGTAATCGCTGAAAGATTTCGCTTTCACAAACGAAATCAAGCAGAGGGTGAGTCCGTTGCGCAGTATGTGGCTGTTCTAAAGAAATTAGCTGAGCATTGTGAGTTTGGCACACATTTGGACGATGCACTCCGAGACAGATTCGTGTGCGGCTTGAAAAGTGAGGCAACACAGAAGCGTCTCTTAACAGAGGCGGGACTGACATACAAGAAAGCGATGGAGATCGCTGTATCAATGGAAACAGCTGCACGAGAGGCTCAGCACCTAAGCGATTCCCTGAAGGTAAATGCTTTATCCTTCTCTTCCGCCAAGAAGCCTGATAAATGTGGACGTTGTGGGAAGGCTAATCACAGTGATAAGGATTACTGGTTTAAAGAACTGACATGTCACAATTGTGGGAAGAAAGGCCACATAGGGCGAGTGTGCAGAGGGAAAAAGAAAGAAGGGGAAACCAACGGAAGCAAAGGGAAGCAATTTGTGAAATGTAGAAAGAGAGAAGTACATCACGTGGAAACACAGGGAACGTGCAGTGATGACACTGATACTGAATTAGCATTACACATTCTGACTCTTAAAGGGGGAAACGGCAACCATCTGTGTAACACCTGAAATTGAAGGGAAACCACTGAAAATGGAATTAGACACAGGGGCTGCAGTTTCATTGATTTCAACAGACAAGTATGAAGCTATGTTGAGACATCTATCCCTGCAAACGACTGACATTGTACTGAGGACATACACTGGCGAGGCAATTTCACCTGAAGGTGTCATCAAAGTGCAGGTGAAAATAAATGAACAAATGGCATTACTGCCTTTGTACGTGGTTAAAGGTAACTATCCTTCACTCTTAGGCAGGGAATGGCTGAAGAAAATACGCTCAACTGGCAGGAGATAAGGACTGTTAATACGAGTGACCACAACACTCTAGAAGCAGTGTTGCAAAAACATGCTCCTTTATTCAAAGGGGAGCTAGGCACAATGAAGGGCATTGAGGCAAAAGTGTCTCTGAAGACACAGCACAAACCAAAGTTTTGTCAACCTTGCCCAGTACCATATGCACTTAGGCCGAAAGTGGAGGCCGAGTTAACTCGCCTAACCGAAGCTGGAGTATTGTCACCTGTACAGTGTAGCGACTGGGCAACGCCAGTAGTTCCAGTGGTAAAGAAAGACGGTTCCGTCCGAATATGTGGAGACTTTAAAGTAACCATCAATCCAGTTCTGAGTGTGGAACAGTATCCGATTCCATGCATCGAGGACTTGTTTGCATCGCTGGCACAGGGCCAACACTTCAGTAAGCTGGATTTGTCACATGCTTATCTACAAATGACAGTAGACGAAAACTCAAGGAAATATCTCACAATAACCACCCAAAAGGGCCTCTTCTGCTACAATCGCCTACCTTTTGGCATTGCATCAGCGCCAGCCATATTTCAGCGAGCTATGGACCAGGTTTTACAAGGTCTTCCTAATGTTCACTGTTACCTGGACGATATACTGGTGACTGGAAGAAATGATACAGAGCACCTGAAGGACCTGGATGTAGTTCTGCAGCGCCTGGAAGATTTTGGCTTGCGTGTCCAGAAGGAGAAGTGTGAATTTTTCAAGACTTCATTGGAATACCTGGGCCACACCATAGATGCAGCAGGCTTACACAAATCGCCTGAGAAAGAAAAAGCGATTGTGGATGCCCCAGCACCAGAAAATGTGAGCCACTTTCATTCGTTCTTGGGCCTGTTAAATTATTATGGCAGATTTATTCCCAATCTGGCTACAATTCTCAGCCCACTAAATGGTTTGCTGTGCAAAGGGAAGTCCTGGTGTTGGACAAAGGACTGCGAGAGCACGTTCAAGAGGGCCAAAAGGCAGCTTGTTTCACAAGATGTGCTCATTCACTACAATCCACAGCTGAGCATCAGACTGGCATGTGATGCCTCACCTTATGGTGTGGGAGCAGTCCTTTCCCATGTTTTACCAAATGGAGATGAAAAGCCAATCGCCTTTGCATCCAGAACTCTCAGCAAAGCTGAACAAAACTATGCCCAAATTGAGAGGGAAGTGTTGGCAATAGTGTTCGGAGTTCGCAAATTCCACCAATACCTCTATGGTCAGGAATTCACACTCCTCACTGATCACCATCCCCTCACGACCATTGTCAGTCCCCATAAAGGTGTCCCTTCCATGGCAGCAGCCAGAATGCAACGTTGGGCTCTTTTGCTATCAGCTCACAACTACCGCATTGAATACAAGAAGGCGGCTCTTCATGGCAATGCAGATGGGCTCTCAAGATTGCCTCTCCATGTAGCCCATAGTGACAAAGTTGACACTGTTGATGTCTTCTACATCAGCCAGCTTGAGAAACTACCCATCACAAGTTCTGAAATTAAAAAGGTGACAAAAGTTGATGCTGTGTTGTCTCAAGTCTTGGAGTTAGTAACAAAAGGGAATTTTACTGTGAACCAGGACATTCACGGTTGGTTGTCACCATTCTATGCCAGACATAATGAGCTTTCAGTACAGCAAGGTTGCCTGATGTGGGGTGTCCGGGTGATAGTCCCTTCAAAACTATGCAACAGTGTTTTGGAAGAGCTACATGTGGGACACCCAGGCATGGTGAGAATGAAGGCTTTGGCTAGAAGCTATATTTGGTGGCCAGGGATTGATTTTCAAATTGAACAACAAGCAAAAACATGCACTACCTGTCAGCGTGTTCAGAAAATGCCGTGTCCCTCACCTTTACATCCCTGGATGTGGCCAGGTGCACCGTGGCAGCGCATTCATGTAGATTTTGCGGGGCCGTGGGAGGGACACATGTACTTAGTCATTGTGGATGCCCACTCAAAGTGGCCAGAAATTCAAGTTATGGACACCACTACTACCAGTAAGACCATTCAAGTGCTGTGAGGACTGTTTAGCCGTTACGGGATTCCTGAACAGCTGGTCAGTGACAATGGACCACAATTTATTTCTAGTGGCTTTGCAGCATTTTTGAAGTCCAGTGGTGTGAGGCATATCCGTAGTGCCCCATATCACCCCTCAACTAATGGTCTAGCGGAGCATTTTGTACAGACCATGAAGAATGCTCTGAAATTGGTGGGGGGGGGTCTTTGACCTTACAACACAAGTTGGATAACTTCCTGCTGGCATACCGAAACACCCCTCATGCTACAACAAAGGAATCTCCAGCAATGTTGTTTTTTCATCGTAAGCTTCGCTCACGTCTTGATTTGCTCAAGCCAGATGTGACATCAGAGGTTTTGAAGAACCAAGAATCTCAAATACTATGCAGGCAAGCTTGCTCTAAGGATAGGCAGTTCATTGTTGGTCAAGAGGTGCTTGTTCAAGATTACCGGAAGGGGGAGAAGTGGACCTCTGGTGTGGTGACATCTCAGACGGGCCCAGTGTCATATACAGTTGATGTTGGATCTGGAGAGAAATGGAAACGTCATGCTGAACAGCTACTAGATCTTCAGCAGTGCACAGATGGGGGCACCTCCAGGGAAGAAAACCTACAGGAAATGTGGATTCCATCTGCCGCAGCTCACAGAAGCACTACTACAGAAATCCCAACACCTTCTGAAGACGAAGAGGAGGAGGTGGGAAGGAGCATTGATGAGGCTGTACAACCACCAACCGAGGATCGGAGGGATGTACCAGACAGTGCAGCTAGGCCAAGTGTTGCTCATGAGAAACGCTATCCATCCCGAATTTCAAAACCTCCAGATCGTTTGAACTTGTAAGACATTTAAAAGAAACAAAGGTTTTGTGTAGTTAGAGAGCCGGATCAAATCAACGGGGCAGAATAATCCCCCCTAACTGGTTCGAGGCCTGGGGCAGTCTACCCCCTACCTCTAGCATAGTATGAACAATACTAATAATAGTGAATAATGCTAATAATTGTTCATCTGGTAACAATATAATTTAGTTGGGAGGAAATGTTATGTATGCAAAATGGTAATGCATTGTGATTCTACTGCCACCTGGGGGCATCATTCCGACATGTGTTAAGCACTGATAGAGACGTGCGTGTCGTTGTCTTGACCAGAGAGGTACCTCAATAAAAACGAAAGCTGTTCACATCCTACTGCTGTGTAAGTTTGTTGGACTATACCAGTATTAATGTTAGTACATAACAGTCAGCAGAAGAGGCCTTGCTACAGGCAGACTGGAAGCATCGGGACGATGGTACCTGGGCAGTGGCGGAGGAGATTACTGCAGGAGCACACACTATACCAGTGCTGGATGGAGGTCTCTCTCAATCGGACAATGCTACCGATTTAATGGATCACAAGCCGTTTGCTTTGCACAAGGAACAGTGTGTCTCTCAGGCAATTTCTTTAAACTCAGGTACCCCTTCCTATTCCCTCCTTACATCTCTTCCTGAAACAGGGCCTGACTCTCAGCATTTGGTAAGGGAGGGTGGGAGTGCTTTGGAAGGGTCAAATGTGGCTCCTAACATTGGTGGAGTGGGGAAAAAAACTTATGCAGAACTATTTCATAAACCTGTTGAAATGACTAAAAGAAGAAATGCTATGTGATTGCACTATCTAGGGGGCATGGAGGAACTGCCTGACTGATTCTTTGTGGGATGTGTCCTTTTAAAACAATCTTTGGTTTTTACCCCTATTGAGATATATGCCCTCATCCATGCCCCTGGGGAGCATATTTTTGACATTAGTTTCAGAACAGCTACTATACTTGAATGATTTTGGACAAAATATTCTGTTTTAAAGACTAACCCTTTATGGGTCCATTTTCAAGTTGTTCCACTGACAAAACAATCTTTTTGAATTATTACTGTATTATTTCGTAATGAGGGGGTAAACATTACTGACATTCTACAGTGGCTGGAGAAAAAATGTGATATACAAGGTGCCCCAGACCCTATTTTAGATTTTGAGGGATTTTGGAAAGGGGGGTGGTGGATAAAGGTGAAATTGTTTCAGGTAGATAATGACTTTCAACACCTTCCCAATTGTTTTTTCTTAGGTCAAGACAAAGGTTTTGTCTTCTATTCTGGTCAACCTAGGAGATGTCACAAATGTGGGTCTTTACGACATATTAGTACTACCTGCGATAAAATTCAGTGCTTTCAATGCAGGGAATTGGGACATGCAAGGCTAGATTGTGTGAATGCCCCAAACTGTAATTTTTGAGAGGAACCAGGCCACAATTTTGCAGACTGTCCCTGGCTTCACATAATACTGGGGATGCTGATTTTGCTATGCAGGATTTTTATATTAATACTGCTAGATCAGGCAGAGGACAGATAGACCCTAGACCACCTTGGTAGCCCCGACCTGCGTCTACTCCTGAGGGTTCAGCTGGTCCATCTGTAGTCCCGAAGGCTCAGGGATCTACCCATTCTAGTGGAACTGCAGGATTGTTAGCCACAGCAGCTCAGGGCTCTGTACCCCAATTGGTGACCATTTCCCCTATCGTGGCACAAACTACTGTGGGAGCTGTGGCCCACCCCACCTCCTTCCATAGATTGTCCCTGTAGTGGATTACGAATATTAAATGAGCCTACTGGGGAAGCTGGTCTCCCTGAAAACCCTCTGGCCCAGATATTCAAAAGAGCTGAGCCACACGCAATAGGGTTGCGCTCGCGCAAGTCTGAAATTGCACCATTCTGCGATATTCAGCAGGAGGCAGTTGCGCCACCGAAAACATGCTGAGCAATAGCGCAATGATAATGAAGGCATGCGCAACTGAAGGGGGAGGAACCATGCATAGAGGGTGCAATGTGATGTTCAGCCGGGCCGTGCAGAGTTGTGTAGGCGCAGATAGGGGGTTGTGTCTGCACAACTCTTTAGGCCAAAAAAAAAGGATCAAGTCGAGGGCCACCCTCAGGTGAGCTGACACATTGCAGGGCACAACTCAGCAGCTGCCACCTGTAGGTGGCCTCCACTTGTTCCCCGGTGTCCCGCAGCCCTATCCGCTGGCATAATATTAACCTCTGCAGCTCCCGACGCTGGGCATAACGTAGAGAATTTCTACTCAGTTTCAATCACGGCATACATAGCGAATTTCACTAAGCCTACCGCAGGCATAACGTATGGACTCTTAAAGACATCTTCAGGTCCAGTGATCCGTGAAGACGATCTTGGCATAAGTTCAACTTACTTTCAAGTTCACTCCTGGATCTAGTGGCTTCTCACTCTCTTTCATCTCATTTCCACGGAGCTCACCACCCGCCTCCCCCGTCAGCCAGCGAGCAGCACCCACCTGTTCTGCCGCCCGCCGCCCACCGACTGACAGCTCGGTAGGCTGCACGCCCATTGGTTCAGAGCATGAGCCATGAGTGTGCAGTCGATATTGTGGTTGTTATAGTCCAGATATGTGGAATTCATTCATTCTACATATCTGACTGCTCTTGGTGGTGGTTGCTGCATGCCCATTGGCTCATGCTCTGAACCACTGGCGGCAGCCCCACCGAGCTGTCAGTCGGCGGGCGCGGGGCGGCAGGTAGGTGGGTGCTGCCAGCTGACGGGGTAGCGGTGGTGGGCCCGGGGTGTGTGGGTGGGGGCCACTAGATCACCAGGGATATTGGACTTGGGGAGGGTGTTTGAACTTATGCCCGCGATCGGGCTTTCTAGTCCACTGACCACCAGGATATTGGTCTTGGGGCTGCCGCTATGCCTGAGAACGGCCAGTGGGGGTTTCATACGCTATGCCCGCGATCGGGCTAGTGGGGGAGGTTTCATACGTTATGCCCGCGATCGGGCTAGTGGGGGGGTTGTATTACATTTTGCCCGCGATCGGGCTAGTCGGGGAGGTTGAATTACTGCATGCCCGCGATCGGGCTGCAGGGGGCGTCGGTCCCCTACGGCTGCTGCCTGGCAGGGCGCCAGGTGCAAGTCGTCGGAGATCGGCGCACCTGCATGCTAATGGCATCCAAATGGGGGTGTAATTAGATGCAAATGGCCCCCGTGCACCTTGCATAAATTATGGCCCCATTTGCATGTCACCTTTTGAATATCGCAGATTTGCGCATGGCGCAATGGAACTTTCACCACCGCATCTGAATGCTCCACTCTGACCACTTGCGGTGGCGCAAGTTCCACTGCGCCAGGCACAGTGGCTGTGGCCAGGGGACGATATTCAAAGGAGTTGCTCAATAGCACAACTCCGTTGAATATCACCCTGGCCACACCCCAGCGCAACTTTTTTGAGCAGCGCAAGGGCTTGCGCCACAGAATGGCGCAGTTTGAATATTTGGCCCTCTGAATATTACTCCATCTTCCAATAAATTTGATACTCTCCCAGTGGAAGATGTTGTGTAAGATCTAGATTCTGATACAGCTTCCCGAGCTTCCTCACAACAGGATCCTGCTTCGGATTTAGATCAAGGCCTTAAGCCTGTCTGCACTGCAAAAGTTAAAAAGAAATTGGTTTGCAGTAGATTGGGTACCAGAAAAAGTGCTAGGAAAAAATGAGTTGATTTTTCTGCATACTCCTTTTTGACATGCTATGGGGTATGAATTACATACAGCAACTTTTAGTACTAATAGTATCAGATCTGAGAAAAAAAAAGATTGGCTACATTTGATTTTTTTACCAATTATGAGCAATGTGATTTTTTTTCAAGACACTAGATTGTACTCTTCAGATGATTTTGAGGTTGCTTCACTGGCTTAGATAAGATGGGCTTGTTATTGGTCAGGAGATGGAGGGGATGTGGTATGCTCTGGACTAGGCATTTGCCTTTTCAATCCTGACATTGTGGTCACAAATATTGTAGATATAGAACCAGGAAAGGCGCTTTTACTGGATGTTACTATTCAATGCTCTAACTTTAGATTAATTAATATTTATGGGCCACAAGTTAAGACTGAACATATAGCCTTACTTGCTAAAATATAGCCTTTTCTATTTACAAGGAAAAATGTTTTATTTGGGGGTAATTTTAATATTAATAGGTCCCTCGAGGATAGAGGAGCTCAGGGAACGAAATTATACTGTGACACTCATTATTTGATTTATTTCACATTACTGGATTACACGATGCATGGGAGATGTCAGGGATTCAACCTGCCTATATATATTTTTCTGGTATACGCAAATCTAGAATAGATTATTGGTTTATTTCCCCTTATTTACGTCATTGCGGTCATAAACTTGTGCCTATGGCTTCCTCTGACCATATGATGTTACAAATTATTTTTTTTGTAGTTGTTTAACCAGGAGTAGCACACTAAGCTAAAAGCTTGTTTACAGTTGCGACCTGGGAGCACAGGGAAGTTAAGTGACTTGCTCAGGGTCACACAGTATGCATGTGGAAGCTGTGGGATTCAAACCCAGGTCTGGTCTGCTGGATGTCACCAGATTTGGATATCACCAGATTTGCAGCTCAGAGCCTTAAACCACTGCGCTATACTGCCTCCCTAAATTACTTTATCAGACTTCCCTGCTCTGTTCAAGGGGCCAGGGTATTGGAAACTAAACTTTTCCCTTATGGATATACCTCAAGTTAGGGAAGGATTTGCTTCCTTGCTTGTCGCAAGAGGTTCAGTTTACTTTTTATATGATTCTCCACAATTATGGTGGATAGTTACAAAATTGGATGTTACAAAATATTTTCAAAATATTGGGAGACTTTTGGGCAGGGAAGAACAATCATCTTATAATGCCTTAAGGCACCAGTTGCTTCAGGTGTATTCGAAATTGAATAAGGGTGAATTTGTTTCCCAAGATGTTATATGTGCTTTGAAAGAGGATTTGGTTAGAACGCAATATGACAGATGTAAGTCTCTTGAAGTGGAACAAAGATTCGGTATTTCTGGTACACAAGGTTCTTGCAACCCTTTTGTATATTATGCGTCACATAGAAAAAAGAAGGAAATGAAACAATTAGAAACTGCATCAGGGGAATTTGTGGAGACACAAAAAAAATTGTTATTAGAACTGGATAAATATCTGCAACAGCTCTTCAGGGCAGATTTGAATATTTCTGTTGATAAATTAGATGAGTGGCTTGGATCTTGTGAACTTCCACATCTTTCTGACTTTCTTAAACAACCTCTCTGTAGCCCAATAACAGAGCAATAACTCGCTACTGTAATTTCTGCACTTCCAAGGAATAAATCCCCAGGTTATGATAGCATTACAAATGAACTATACCCTATAATATTTATGACACGACATCGTGAATTGTTAGATTTATTTAATAATCTTCTAGATACTGGTTTAGTTCCCACCCACTTTAATCAAGGATTAGTTATCTTTTTACATAAGACAGGGCCTAAGGAAGATCTTAGAAACTGGAGGCCAATTACTTTACTCAACTCAGATAGTAAAATATTGTCTAAATTATTAACCAACAGATTAGCTGCAGTTTTGAGTTCTATTGTTAGCCCATTTCACTTGCGCTCTGTATCTGGGAAAAAAATTACAGAAGCATTAATTTTACTTCGGGAGGTGATGGAGAAGAGTTGGCCCGGGGAACTTATGGGGTTTTTACTCAGTCTAGATCAATTAAAAGCCTTACACAGGGTATCACACCAGTATATTTGGAAATGTTTGTTGAAATTTGAATTTCCGCCCTTGTTTATTGTTTGGTTGTGACAATATTATGCTACCACAGAGGTCGTCCCTTTTGTGAATGGATGGGTGGAGAAATTCCATACACATACGTGGGGAGTGAAACAAGGATGTCCCCTTAGTCCTCTTCTATATATATTAACGTTGGAACCCTTGTTGTGGAAAATTTATAATACAGTAGGTATTAGAGGTCTTTCCTTTTATAGTGACATGATGGGATTAAAAATAATTGCATATGCTGACAATGTATGCATTTTTCTAGCAGATGTTCAGTCCAGCAAAGCTACAGATGTGGTGATGATAGCTTTCATGGCATGTACTGGTGCACGGATTAATCGGACTAAAAGTAAGTGCATTTTCTTGATAAAGGGGCTTGTCATCATACTGTTGTTATGGGTATTCCAGTAGTACCTGAAGCAATGCTCATTTTAGTTTTTTTTTGGAATACCTGATATAGCTGAATTTAACACCCACCATACCAGGATCAAAGCCTCAGCTTCTGCAAATCCCACATTGCTGCAAAACACAAGACCAACGATACTTTGCTTACTGGGCCGCTAGCTGGTACAATGGTCTTCCCAGAGACATATCATCCTCACTATCGCTCAGCACTTTTAAGACTCGGCTCCGCCTAACGCTCACTGCCTCCAACCTCTGTGACTGTTGTGGCTAAACATGTCTTTTGGTTCCATAGCTGAGGATGCCCTTTTGAATCCACATCTACTCCTGCTCTTTGTCAGCACCCCCCCATCTTCACCTCCCCTGTTGGCCCATGACAAATGCCACCCAGGTGCACTACCTCTATTCTTACCCGCCTTCCACCGCTCCTCTCTTTGTTCCCCCCTCCACCTACCTCCCATTTTCTCCCATCCACTTAGTCTCCCTGATGTCACCCTCCTCCTTTCTCTTTCCCCTCCCCAAAGTTTCACTTTATTGTTCTTTTTTCCTCTACAAGACTATGTTTTTTTTATTTTATAAACTGTTATCTTTGCTTATGTTTGTCTCAATTGTACCAGTGACATGGAACCTTTGTAAAAGAGCCTCGGCTCAAAGCTATTTGTAATCCAAGAACAAATAAATAAATAAAAATAAATAAATTAACTGGAACAAATTACTAGTGGAAGCGAAAATACAAGTAGCAAATTGGAATAAAAGTGGAAAATGTCAAAATTGAAAAAGATTTATATGGTAAAAATGTTTTTGATTGGGTATTTTTTACATTTAGCTGCAATTTATCCCCTTCCTAGATGTTTGGAAACAACACTGTTAAGCCTTTTTTTGGAGCAATTTGATAATCGCTTAAATCCTGTAAAATGGGGGTATTTTATACCTCCAACATGATCAAGGGGGTTTACAGATGGTTAATCCAGTTTCTTTCTTTTTTTCGATTTTTGTCTATGTCAGTCTTAAGCCATTACTTGTTAATCTTCCATGTATTCGGTCCCCTTGGGTGCTTGATGTCATCTTTCCCTGGCTGGTTGACTGGCATTCAGATGTCCCGACTACCAAGCAAAAACACATCCAAGGACTTCCTACTTATTTTTTTGAATGTTTTGGTAAGCTCAAATTATGGAAAATTATAAAAGCTACGATTACCCATTCCACACGGAAGGACTTTTATCAATTCCTCCAGCAAAGTTTTTTTTTTTTCAATCTCCACATTATGTACATAGATCTTCTTCAGAGTTAATCTTTATTAAAACAGTGTTGTCTGGCTCTCATATGCCCCTGCAGTGTGGGATGTTACTTGGTTACGAGTACATGACAGACTTAATGTTAAAGGGAATCTTCGCATAAAAGGGTTGAAGAACGGGTCTGTCCTAGGAATCAAACTTGTTTACATGGAATTGAATCTATGGATCATTTATTTTTTGTCTGTCCCTATATTCAACAGTTTTGGGAATTATGGGATACATATTGGAATAAATTTCAGTTGGTGAGTATCACTTCTGAGATACTACTGCTAGGAATTTTACCACAACATTGGCATGATTGTGACATACATACTGTACATGGAATACTGGGTTATATCGAATATTATTTATGGCAAGTTCGATGTAGATGGTCTTTGCAACAATATTTTATATCCCCAGAACAATTATATCAGATTATTACAGTGGCTATTTTTGAGTTAAAAATAAAAGACAAGGCACTTTTATCAGCTTCACTGTATAATAAACCCTGGAAATTACAACATTGGATGGGTACGGAGTGAAGAGGTTAAGGGAGAATTTCTTGACAATCCCTCTGTTAAACTGCTATATATATTGAAGTTTCAAGATACATTTAAGATTGATTAGGGTTTTGAATTCTGAAACTACTTTTCTCCATTATTTTTACTATTTTTGTTTTACTCTGACATATTTTTGTTTACTGTATTTTCTCACATATTGCTTAATTTTTGTGGTATTTCTCTCCAGCCCTTATAGTTTGATTATTGTAGATTTCACTTCTTTATCTGGTACTTATGTCTGATACTTCTCTTGTGCTATAATATTGTGTCTGATGAATATTATGTCATATTTCCTTTATCTTTGTTCTCTTTATTGTTTTGTATGATGACTTACTATTATGATACGTTGTTTTGAAGTATTGAATAAAAAATTCTCCTACTGTTTTTCTTTTTTTGCAGCTACTTAATTTTTCCTCCCCTGGAGTCCTCTGCCAGCATCTGACGTCCACCCAGTGTAGGCTCCGGGTATGAGACCCCCTCCTCATAACCCCACGACCTACCCTTCGTGGCAGGGGGTGGGAAGCGACTCAACCCACCGGACAGGATGAGCGTTCGGGGAGGTGCCTTCCCAGGCCAACACAAAGGGGGACCATCGTCATTCGCAGATGACTCCGTGTTTTTTCTTGTGTTTACTCTGTTCCCCTTGAGGAGTGGCATGCAATGGCCCCAGCGCCACAGCACCTCGCGGCGCTGGGTCCTGCCAAGCGCCTGCTGCACTCCCCTTCTTCTGCAGTGCTGACGTGCCACCTCCTAGCCTCTGCTAGGTGGCAGGCAATTGCTGAGCTCTGCAATCCCCCTCCACAGAAAAGGAGAGCAGTCCTAGGGAACGCTCGATCCTTCTCCTCCCTGCCAACCCCCGGCGCCCCATGTCCGTTCCGTTCCCAAACACAGGTCGCCAGTGTGGCGCGAGGTAAGGCATCCAGCACCTCAGCCCTACTGGGCCAGCTACCCCACTGTTTTTCAATAAGTGCCATGGGATCTTTAGCATCCACCTGAACTACCACCAATCCAGGCAGATGGGACCTTGGTTTAACTTCTCATCCGAAAGACAGCACTCCAAAGTGCAGCACCCCCCTCATGCTGCACTACAGTGTCAGTATTGGGATATTAACCCAAGTGCCAGATGTGGGAACTGAACCCACAGCACTCTGATCTCTGACCTCAGAGACGAGTGTGCTACCTCATGAGCCACTGACACTGACTGAGTTATTCATTTAAAAAAGCTTTATTTACAGATGCCTGACTCATCTATTTCCATACCAGGTTACCAAATCCTAACACAAGATCATGGCAAGAGAGGAGGTGGAGTAGCCATGGTTATCAGACAGAACCTCCCCTTCTCAGTCACCTTAAAGGAATCCTGCCAGATTTAGGTGATCATGGCAAAAGCCTAAAAGCGATCGTCATTATCGCAAAGTCAGAGTGCCGAAAATTTTTTTGGCACTCTGACACCCCAGTACACAGCAAAACAGCACTGGGGACTTAGTTTTTTGCACCCCCCTACTTAAGGATTCTCAGCTCCAGGGGGATGCATGTTGTGGGGGGTGAAAACAAAAAAAAAAAAAGATTTGGGCTGGGCCCAACAAAAATGCAACAGCGCCCAGACCTGAACCCAGTACCCTGCCGACCAATGTCACCAACCAACCCACTATGCCACAGGGTAAGCTTGGCAACCCACTCTAGCACCACACCTCACATTCCCTCCCACCCCTCGCTGTGCTTGCTCACTTCCTACGCATGTACATATAGCAACATCCCATTGCTATATTCGCTGACCCCCCCAATCTGGCTGCCCTACTCTACTGTAGCCCTGGAGACATGTGCCGGGGATTGGGTCACTGTTATTGCAGCCACCCAATCACCAGCCCTCATATCTCATGCTACCATCCTGCCTAGGTTCCCATGAACATCTCCTGGTAAATTTCTCCCTACCACATACCCTTCCCACCTTCCTCAGGGTTGTTTAGCCCCCCCGACTCAGTCAGGAGGCTCTAACAGCAAGCATCTCCACCATCCTGCCACTGGCTCAGTTTGGAGGATTAATTCTGCTAGGGGATTACAACCTTGATTGACTGTCACCCTTGTCTAAATCCACGACCTCCAAGCTTGAATCCCTAAACCTTACTCAGTTGATTTTAGAACCTACCTGATACAACACCCAGTCTGTCAACCACTCCCTCTTAGACTGGGTCCTCTCATCCCACCCTCACCACATGTCTTCTCCAGGTGTCCTCGTCCCTGCCCTTAGTGACCATTTTGTGTGGTAACACCAGCATGGTGGGCAGTCTGTTTTTCACTTAAAAAAACAAAGGAATCAGAATCAAACTACCAGCTACATCAGCAATCTTTACAGAATGTTGGCAGTCATAAACTGTGCTGTTTAAACAAGGGACACTTTGAGGCCACATAAGGTTGACAGTGTCCCTTTAATCAAAAACCCTGTTCTAAAGTCTAGTTTGCGGGTTGCCAATTTTGTATACTGTTTAAGGTAATTGTAGAGCTGCTTATAGACTATCCTTTCCAGTAATCTGAATGGTATGGGCAGAAGTGCAATGGGCCTATAGTTTGATGAAGATCCTGGTTCTCTATCCTTTTACATATTGGCATCACATTCACAGAATTCCAGGCCTCATGGAAAACATACTCCAGGATACTTCCATTGAATAGTTGTGCCACAATAGATGGTAATGTAGTGGCTTCATCTTTCAGATATCTGATTCCTGTTTGGTCCATGCCACAATTTTTTTTTGGGGGGGGGCATTTAATTTTCTGATTTCTGTGCATACATCCTTTGTTTTCACCATTCTAAAGTGAAATCAGGGAGAGATCCTGTACTATGTCCTATGTACTATGGAGGTCAGGGGTAAGGGGCAACAGACTTCCTGGAAAACATAAACTGAACTTACAAACTTAAATGGGCAGACTGGGTGGGCCATAGGCCCTTATCTGCTGACACTGTCTATGTATCTATGTATCCTTCACCCACCTCCGCACTAGTCTGTATAGATGGAGTTGAGGGAATCCGGATGTCAGGGAGAGGACAGAAACACTTCTTCAGAGCATCAGTAGCAACCACAGGAGATTACTGTTCCCCATTTTCCAAAATTATACCAATTTCAAATGTGTTTTGCCTGGCCTTTTTAAGCTTCAGATTACATCCCAGTAGGCCTTTGGATATGTGGTATTAATTTGTTTTATAATGTTTGAGCTTTGCTTCTTGATGACTTTCACGTTGGTTTCTCAGACTTCCCACTCCAACACCTGATGTTTTATTTGCCTTTTTCCAAATATGATCCTTAACTGTAATCATTTTTTGAGGATGGCACCGGAGAGTGAGCCACATATCATTTTTCCTGTGAGAACATGATGAATTTGCCTTTTCTGGCAAAATATTTTCTATCAACTCTCTCACAAAAATATAAAAAAGAAAGGAGAAAGACCCTGCTTCTATGGATAGGCGTAACCCAACAAAAAGTTTCAGCTAAGCATTTTATGAGTTGTAAGGTTCTTGACCTGGGTGGGACTGTACCTGTAATAAGGATGAGAGAAGTGGGACAGTGGCTATCTGAACTGGCTTCAAGTTGGGGCTCACAGATTCAGTTTCACTTGGGAATTTGGCCAGACCACTTTGGCTCCCAATGTAGTAACTGCCATTGCTATAAAGCAGACTACAAATGGGGGGATGGTGAAAAAGTATTGAGATCAACAAAGAACATTAACCACTGTCGCTCACCTGTGGCATGTGCTATCGGTATGCATCTGCTCTAGGTTGTTTGTTTTGTTCTGACAGATTCTGCAAAACTCATTAAGACTACCATGACCCGGTGTGAGCTACAGCAACATTTGCTATCCATTACTGACCTAAGGCTTTATATCCCCAAGCAATCTCAGCTTTATCTCCATTCCAGTTTTTATATTCTTGATGGACCCACTGATTTTCAAATGATGTAGGGATTTGCCCCAGACAAAAACAAGATTTAAAAAAAATAAAATAAAAAAAGATAAAAAGGAATGAAAAAATGTGGAGAATGACTTTGCCCTTCACAATATTTGCCATCCCTGGATGGGTTTTAATAGGGTTAATTTTTCTTTTTTCTTTATATTTTTATTACATTAATTGAACTTAGTTTGAAAGCAGACTCTTCCCAATGGCAGCCAAAGCTTTAGTAGATAAGTACTGACTAGAGAACTGGGCCTGTCTGTGCTAGGCTGGTAGGGTCACTCATTTTACCAATGTCCCATTCACAGTGGCTGGAGTGTTGGACCTTGTTTAACTCATGCTGATACTGTGTGCTCACTGGCATACCTGATCATATTGTGCTTATCGGTGATGACACTGTGAGAGCTATCTATAGTGTTTTCAGGAGGAGGAGGAGTTGTGCTACTACTGCTGGGAGTAGTGAGCTAGACTTTTATGCCAGTGCTAGTGGGAGGAGTCCAAGGGTGGGAATGGCATTAGATTTCACTTATGGGACACGTGAAAAATCAAATCAATAATGTTGACCCTTGGTAAGTTAAGTTTGGGAGGCTGTTAGTGTGGCATTTGAATTTTGGTGATGCAATTAGGGCCCATTGCATGGGTGACAGTGACAGGGGCAATGTTGATTTTTGATCACCCCGCACTCTCATCATCTTTGGTGCCCTAACAGTTTTCCTCCCTTTTGGGGCATTCCTGCACCAGAGTTTGTTATATTTAGTTGCAGAGCGTGAGGGGGTCAAAGACCCCTGCAAAACAAGAATGTTTTCCTGGATGGTGCATTGACGCCTGGTTCCAGGATAAAGCCGTCCCTCCTCCCCTTCATTGCTATTTCTCCTGCTGCTCCCCCCCAAACCACACATACACACACCTTTTGGCTCATCTGTTCCCCCATACCTCATTTCTCCCTTGTCCTCCCTCCTGTGTCCTTATGTTTTGTTTAGGGCATTTCTTCCAGCCAGCCACTCCTATCCTACACAGCCATGCCTATGCCGGCACATCCAGTTTTAAGAGGATGTGTTTTTTGCCTCCTGATGCCATTACTGCTCTTGACACAGCCCTCCTGCTGCCTGTCCTGCTGTTTAAACAAGTTGCCTCTTTTTTTTTTTTTTTTAAAGGAAGACTTTTCCTCAGTTATCTTGCTCTTTTCAGATACCCTGTTGAGGGCAGGTGGAACCTCTGTGCAACAATGAGTGTGTGTCTGTATCTCTGTACCCTCTTGCTCCCAATTCTCTAATTCCCTGCCCCCTGCTTTTTAAAGTCCCAGTCCATTCCTCCTTTGCTGCTATAGGTTGCATTTAAAAAATAAATATAAAACAGAATACCTATTCTCTTATGCCTGATAGTAACAGCTGGAGTTCCTTTCCACAAAGAAAAGTCCACAACAAGCTTCTCTAAGTCCCCACCTGCTCCTTTTTAAGTGTCAGCCCACTCCTGCTTTGCTGCCATTGGTCATGTAATGAAATATGTAAAAAAACAAATACATATACAAATTTGAGCAAAATACAAGCAAGCAACGTTCGGCATTGACAAATGCTCGCTGTATATTTAGTTTGTTGCACAAAAACAGAATGAAATCAATGAGTCCCTATATTTGATTTATATACATGTGTATGATGTTTAACTACTTGGTATGCTTTCTTTCAAAACACAATACACCCCTCTTCTTCTTCTATAACAGCACATTTTGGGGTGTATATTAAAAATCTGGTAAATGAATACTGTAATATATTTATACAAATTAATGTTTTGGGTTTAATTTAGAAATGCCTTCCCTCCAGAGAAAGGGGTATGTGCACACCCTAAAACACTGGTGGATTAAGGGTGCTTTCTGTGGTGCACACAGCAAAAAGAATATTACTGTATTAAAAGAAAACTTGCATCATGCTTTGGTGAGTGGTCACTTGTTCTTATAATTCCTTGAGCATGTCTAGTGGTCTCCCTTACCCTGGGTTTGAATCCCCCCACCAATAATATTGGAATCATGCCCTGGTGTTTAGTGGTCCCTCAACCCTGATCACTTGCATGTCATATATCAGAAATTCCCATGTGTTTAGTGGTCCTCCCTGACACCCTCTGTAGGTCTGAAGTGCCCTACCCCTACTGTCTACCCAGTCATCATCTACCACCCCCTTGGAACCCCCACCTCTGGTATCCATGACCACTTCCTCCTACACAGTGACTAGCACAAACCCTTCACTCACTTCTGTATGACTGCTGACTGTCTGTTTGTGGAGCATGCGACTACTTAGAAACAACTGTTTGTACATTAAGTGCATGTTCCATGAACTGTTTGTCAGCAGCCAGCCATGGAGGGGAACAGACGGTTGTGCCAGTTGCTTGGGGGGAGTGGCCCCAGATACTGGAGGAAGAGGTCCAGATGGGGTGGTAGATGGTGGCTGGTCAGGTAGGAGGGTGGGGGGGCTTAAAACCTACAGGGGTTGCGGAGTAGACCACTACACACTATGGAGTTTCTGGAGGGTGATCGGGGGCTTGGGACCACTGAACACCAGGGAATTACTGATGTATAAGGAGTAGAGGATCAGGGGGCAGGAAGACCACTGGACACCAGGGGATTGTTGCTAAATAACAGGCAGATGATTGGGGGCCACCACTGGACACCAGGGAATTGCTGATGTATAAGGGGCAGGTGATGGGGGCAGGAAGACCACTGGACACCATGGAATTCTTGCTAAATAATGGGTGGGTGATCGGGGGGCACCACTGGACACCAGGGAATTGCTGATGTATAACTGGCACGGGACTGGGAGGTGGATGGAACACTGGACACCAGAGAAGTTCTGATTTATAATGTGTGGTTGATCAGGGTGGGTGGTGGTTAGGGGTGCAGTATGTAAGACCTAGTTTGGGAAGTGGTAATTAGCATGGCACAGAGGCTACATACTACAAACCTACAAATATGCCAGTGCACCTATATGCAAGGTGCTATCAACTGGTTTGCATAGGTGCACTAGCATATATTTGGGCCAGATACTAACGGGTTAGTGACTAACTAACTATGCTATCAAGGTGGCATTTTCTGGTCACTGTCTGCATTGGGCCTGCAAAGTGGTGTTAGTAAGTAGATAACTTGGTTAGTGATCACTACCCATGTTAGAATATCCTAGCCCATCTGTTTATCCTGCCCTTTTGGACTGTTTATAAGTTTCTATCAGTTCCCTGGAGATATCTTTCACTGGGATTTTTACTAACATTTGCTAATGTTTTATATCTATTTGGCATGCATTCCCATCTCACCTTCGATCCTTCAGGAAGCATTTAAAAAGGGTTTAAAACTCATTTGTTTCACCAGGCTTTTTGTGACATCTCAGGATTTTAGTATTGATATTGTTTATTGGGTTTTGATTATGTGTTTTAATAATCATCTTTTTATGGTCATAACATTTAATGTTTGCAAAGTAATTTATTATCCTTTTCTGTAAATGCTGCTTGTAATTATGTGTATTGTGCAACACTACGAGCCCTCCCAGGATTAAGTGCTATAGAAATAAAATTGCCCTGCCCCGTGCCTTTCCAATATTGATGTTGGGCACCATATTCAAAAGTGGCAGGGTGCACTGTGTAAGTGAATGCTCCACACATTCAAATGCACCAGCACAAAGCAGTGGGATATTCAGAAGATGCACTGTCAAAAGCAACCATGCATGTCCGACCGAATATCCTGAACATGTGCAATTGCACAACCAAAGATGTGCGGTGTAGCAGGTCATGTCTGAATCTGGGGGAACTGCGCACAAAAGGCAGGGACTGATGCACAAACAGTGCAAGGTGCACATTGCATGGGTGCATGTGAGAAAGGTGGAGGCACAACAGTGCAGCAGCCCAGGAGACAGGGGAGGCACAGTGGCATACCACAGTGGCCAAAAGGGTCCAGTGCAGGGCTGGGGAGTGGCCAGCACTGTGCACCATATAGATGTGGCCAGACATGTGGAAAGCAAAGCACACTGGCCAGGTCTCACACACACAGGGCCATGGATAAGGGACCACAGCAATGTCTGTGACCAATAGACAGTGCTGAAGGCCAATGCAGAGCAACACTACTGCAAACCTACTTGTGTGATGGATGGCCCAGTGTGTCACCAGCACACCACAACAATGGCATGTAGCTGGTGCCCACACTGACACCAAGACATGGCCATTGACAGTGTAGGACACTGGCACATGGGCACACAGGGATGCAAGCTGTAGCCAATGTTCCCGCACAGTATGCCACAGTGCCACCACAGGGAACCGGCGGGATGGAACACAAGGAAAAACATGCAACAGGAATACCATGCAACCTGTGCAGGGGAACACAGGGACACATACAGTGTGGGCTCCCCTTCCGGGGACAGGGAGCAGTGGGTGATGTGAAAGCTTGCACCCACCTGTGCACCTGTGGACACGTGGATGGGTGGTACACGTGCCATACACCTGCCAGCTATCCCTGTGGAAGAACACACTGCACACAGCCATGTGAAAAAGTGCATGCAAATATTTAATTAACAGTAAAAATCAGGGGTAGACAGCGGGGAACAAAAACAGGATAAATACAAATAAGAACAAATATAATAAAGAACAGGCAACCAGTAATATAGAAACTATGTACAGGGATGAATGTGGGAAAGGGAGTACAAGGGAGGTAGGAGCACAACTATATATAATGGATGGAGGCCTGTGTGGGAAGGGGATGCACCACCTAGTGGCCCATGGGGCATGGCACTGTGCCTACCTGTATGTGGTGTGCCTAGATGTGACTGTATGGCTGTCACTGTCCAGCCAACAGCCCACAGCATGGCTCCCTGCTGATTAAGCAGATGCTGGAGGAGCAGTTGTGTCCTGAGGCACCCTCTTCTGACTCAGCCCTGCCTACTGGCTCTGTCTCTGGGCTCCTGTCCTCAGTGGCCATACACATCCAATGGGAAGAAACAGACAAACAAAACACAGCATTAGTGTCAATGGTCCATCATGTCTGGTGAGAAAGTCATCCCCCAACAATGTTGATGATGTGCAGCTGTGCATACACAATGTACCATTCACAGGCCCTGCCACAGTGCCGCATGTAACAGTGATCACCGATGTGTCGTGGACATGTGTGTCATGAAGTACACCACAATGGTTGCAGATGTGGCAGTAGACAATGGCAGTGCAGGACATGCAGATGCCATCACGCAGGGCAATGTTGTGGAGTGTCACATGGCCATGTGGCAGATGCACAGTGGCCTCCACCATGGCACACCTTCAAATGCAGAGGCATGTGTGAGATGGCCACAGGTGGCTGACTCCTGGCACAGGTGTACCAGAGGCACTGCCCGCGGACTGCAGACTGTCCTAATGGCCTCACATGCAGGCAAGGATAGACGGCATGCAGCGTATACCCAGGTGTAGACATGGTGACACCCCCACTGCCCATGATAACACCCAGAGACATGCGGGCCTGGGCACAGCCATGCAGATGTTCGTGCAGGAGTGGACAATGGCACCAGCATGCCAGCTGAATAATGGTGGATGCCACACATACATGGTGAGAATGGCCTCACATGTCCATTGGACATGCAGTGGACAGGGAAATGACCCATCACGCACAGTGGTAGGGCCATGGCAATGGGTGCAGCCATGGACATGTACCCAGTCACTATCCCTGATGTGACATGGAAGCGTGCCAAATCTACAGACCACCCCAATGGAACCATGTGTAGCGCCATAGGGTAGCACCTATGCACAGACCACATGGGGCAGAGTGGCCCATATGTGAACAAGGCACATGCCCATGTGCCCTCCACTGAGGGGGTGCTGTTTGGCTGAGACTCATCACTGGGCACAAGCACAGAGGGTGTTGCAACAGGCTGGCAAACATTGTGAATGGAGGTGGGCAATGCAAAGGCCAAATGCTGTACCAGTGGGCTGCATGGCACAACAACCAGGCTCTGACTGGAGTACCGGGGGCACACCTGGACTGCTGGCAAAGGGGCCAGTGGTGAGCTATGCCACTGCCAGTCAGATGTACAGATATATGGTGTTATATTCGGTTATATTCTGTGTGTGTTTAAATGCCACAAGGAATAATAGATGAAAGGGTCACATGAAATAAGGGAATGGATTGTTTTTTTTCAAAGGCCTGCCAATTCCTGTGACCTAAGAGAAACTGTTTTCCGAGGAAGCTGGAAATCACATTTCAAAAGAATCTTCCTGGCTAACTATCACAGAGGTTCTAAATCTATCACCTGTAATAAAATTGTCACTTGAAAAGTCAGGATGCTTCAGAAGACAGCACTGGAGTAGCTATTAATGGAGTAGCTATTAAAGAGGAAAAGGTTATAAATTCAGGAGATGTTAACAGCTAGTGTTGTCATAAAAAAAAACTTTACACTTCAAGGACAGTGCTAGATTTCAGGAAACTGTCATGTTATAATTATGTTGGTTAGCTGGCAGGATATTGGAACTGTAAGACAGTCTGACTAATAAAGGTACGAGTCACTTCATAAGAATTTTTTGGGAAAGCGCAAGAGTGACATCTATTGGCCTAAATGTTAGGACCAGACCAAGACTTACAGACTGTCTTGGACCACAGGTGTTTAAGACCCGCCACAGAGCAGTTTGAGGACACTTTGCTTTTGGACACTCTCCTGACCACAAGAGAATAACTGCCAGCAGACACACAAGAAGCAAGACTGCCACAGTAAGGAATGAAACCTTTGAAAAATCATTTATTTTTCTGGACTTCATTTCACTACAAATTTATATATTTTTTATTTATTTATATCAAGTCTTGGAATTACAACCCTTTGAATCAGGGACTCATTTGCAAAGACTCCACATCTTACATTGAATGAAGACAGAGTAGACTAAAATACAGTGACTAAGTACAGAGGCAGTAATGGTTAATACATACATAGAGCAACATCCATACTACCCCCTCTCTCTAAGGCCCTCGAACGTATAGCTGCCGACCAGCTCTTGGAATACCTGGACAAATTCAATATCCTGTGCACCCAACAACATGGATTTAGAAAAGGTCACAGTATTACATCTGCGGCTGCCCTCCTCGAATTCACTGGTGCTATCCACAACTCCCTGGACAATAGTCTCCTCACTGGGGCGGGTCTTCATCATAGGCATTACTAAGGCATTTGACACCATCCACCATCACCTATTAATCACACAGTTGCAAATCGCTGGACTCTCCTATGAATCCTCTGCTTGATTCCGGAGCTAGTGTAAAACCGCTCCAAAAGAGTGAAGATAACTGATGTCCTCTCTGCTGAAAGACCCGTTTGTTTAGGAGTGCCCCAAGGTTCCATCCTCAGGCAACTCCTCTTCAGCCTCTTCCTAAATAGTCTCCCGCAATCCTCTCCTGAACAAATCCTTCTCTATGCAGATGATGGCATCATTTACTCCACCCACAAGGACCCTCACCTCCTTCAGAACAATCTTTAGCTTGGTTTCTCTGCAATCGAAAACTGGTTTAGTAAGCATAAAATAAATTAGTCTTCAACTATAAAGAAACCAAGACTATGCTCTTCTGCAGCTCTTAAAACAAACACAGGTCCCAACTCCTCTTAATCACTAATGGCCTTGGTGCAGCCCTCGAACAAGTTTGATTATTCAAATACCTTGGAGTCACCATTGACAGTAATCTATCATATTGCACTCACAATGACAATTTCGCAAAAGCTGCAAATACTCGCACTGGCCTTCTTTACAGGCATAGGCAATGCCTTATTGCAGATGCCTTAAGGATTCCAGTTCAGAGCTCTGTGATTTCTCTAATCGACTATGGCCTGATCATCTATGGCTTGGCCTCAGCCTCCACCCTTAGGCGCGTATCCTTGACCCTAAACAAACCAAGCAGGCTCATCACTTGATCCCACTGCCTCACCCACACCTGTGATCTGTATGCCCAAACTGGATGGCTCCAATTGTCTAACCGTATCAAGTACCAGACCTGCTTAACTCATTGCCTCCTAGAAACGTCTGTAGGTGTCAGCAAATCTAACTACAGTGTGTCCCAGAACACCTGCAGAAGTCACCAACAGACTTCCTGTGTGCCCTACAAACGTCTGGAGAAGTCACTCACATATTTTAATATTACTTGCCTGCCAGAATTGATTAGAATTGACTGCATAGTACCATTAGAAATGTAATGTTGTGCTGAACAACCTTGCCACTGACACTTTGTGTGTATCATGTTCACTTTAGGAGTTATTTATATTTGTTTATGACATTTTTCAATCTAGAACCACCTAAGCACTTCGAAGAAAACACACATTCTGGGTATCTTAGCCAGTATAAAACAAAAAAATTGAGTACAGTTGATTGCATAGAACTGTTGGAAAGGTAATTTTGTGTGGAACAGCTTTGCCAGTGATACGTTGTGTGTGTCATGTATACTTTAGGAGTTATATGCATTTGTTTATGGTATGGTGTGTACGGTTCAGATTTGTCCCTCAAACCTCACCAATACACCTTGCCTCAAATGGGAAAAATTATGTTTAATACTACAGAAATAGTTGTTTGTTTTACAAACAAATTATTACAATTACATCTAATGTCTGGATCTTAATTTGGTGTAGATATGTTACATATTTCCCAACAAAAAAAGGTTTATGGTGCATTTTTTTGTGGAACATTTTTTTTTTTTTTGCTGTTTCAACCAGCATAGAAATAAAACTAAATGACCTGCTATTCCTTGCATACCACTGTTGGAAAGGCAATTTTATGCTGAATAATTTTGCCACTTATACTTTGTGTCTAGCACTTATGGTTTTTGTGCTATTAGCATTTATCTGTGGCATGCCAGTTATGGCTTGATTTTACTTAGAAGGGCCCAGGATTAACTGTTAACAGTATACAGGAGACAAGTGCTGCAACTTCAGAAAGCTCCTGTGGAGGCAATGAGTTAATATTGAAAAAAATAACATTGGGCTTAGCCCTCCCAGGTGTCCAAGCACTCTTCCGCAAGGCACAGAATCCATGCCCCACTAGGGGCTCTGAATCACAGCTCCTGCACATCCCACATTGCCGCACCACACGGGGCAGAGCTCCTTCACTCACAGAGCTCCCAGCTGGTTGAATGGCCTCGGCTACAACATCTCCTCACTGTCTAAACTAGGCCCCTTCAAATGCAACCTCCATCTCCTCCTCTCTGCCTCTAGCTCCTGTGATTGTCTACCTTAATCTGCTCCTCTTAGTCAAGCACTTCCTTACCCCGTTTACCTTCTCTAACACTCCTCCCCTTCCCTCCCTCCCTACCCTCGCTCCCCATCCCCTTATGCACTTTTCTTGTTCCTGACACATGCCACCGGCTGCACCTGATTTGTTCTCCTTCCTTCCTTACTCTCCCTATGGCACCTTGTGTCACAGTAAATGTATGTATGCAACTGTTTGGAATTTACTTCAACCTGTTTTGCTCTCCTCCATTTCAGATTGCATTGTTCCTCAAGTTGTATGACCTTTAAATTGCCTTGTCTCCTGCTGTCTCTCAACTGACATGGAACCTTTGTAAAAGAGCCTTGGCTCAAAGGTATTTGCAATTCTAGACTCAAATAAATAAATAAAAAATAAAAATCTCACTAATACAAATGCTAGAAAGTACGATATGAAATTAAAAGGTAGCCATAATAAAACAAACAAGAGGAATCATTGGCATACTCAAAGGGTTATCAGTACATGGAATGCCCCACCAAAAAGTGTTGTGGAAAGCAACACAATTAATATTTTTAAAAATAGATTGGATATACATGTGGGTAACATAAAATTTGATTTCCACCAATAATAATGGTGGCGAATTCATAAAAGGCAACCCCTACCTACTGAACTTGTAAATCCTCTATGATCCTATGATCCAAATTAATAGCAGAATTTAAAGAGGGGGAGGATATGGATGCATTTTTGAATTCCTTTGAAAAGGTCTGTATCCAGGTCAAGGTACCCAGGGAGTCCTGGAGCATCCAGCTATCCCCGCTGCTTACAGGTAAAGGGTGTGAGGCATTAGACCAACTGGATGATGATGATAGCCAAGACTATGAGAAGCTTAAAGCTGCTTTACTTAAAAAAGTATGAACTGACTCCTGAGGCTTACAGGGTTAAATTACGTGAACTCTGAAAAAAAAAACCAACAAGAGCTTTGAGGAACTTGCCACAAAGCAACTTCAGTTTTTGAAATGTTGGTGTGAGGGGATGGCAGCAAACTCTGTGGGGAAAACTGAGGAGGTTGTACTTTTAGAGCAGTTCTTTTTGGCTTGACCAGCAGAATTGAAAACCTAGCTAGAGGATCGAGATCCAAAAACAGCAGAGTAAGCTGCTGAGCTCTCGGACCACTATGTCAGGAGCAGGCCTGTCTGAAAGGAAGTAGAATAGGTGTGGCAGGGCTGAAGAGGAAAAGGACGCCTTCAGGGAAGCTAAAACCCTCACAGCCTCTGCCAAAAGGGGGAAGCCTCAAGTTACAAAAAAAGGGATTTCTCAGATAAAAGAAATGATGACTGTTGATTTTATAAACAGCCAGAGCATCGTGTTAGACAGTGTCCTAAAAAGGTACAGAATGGACAAAGTGGTGCTCTGACAGAGTTGGGTGCACTGTGTATTCCTGAAAGCATGCCTGTAAACATGAGGGAACTCATACACCCAGTTACTGTAAATGGGGTGCAGACCCATGGGTTAAGGGACAAGGGGGTGTCACCTTACCTTAGTAGAAGGGGATTTGGTTGGGCCTGAACAGCTTATACCTAATCAGTTTGTAACAGTAAGGGGATTCACTCCTGGGAAGGAGAAAATTCTGCCACTTGCTAGTGTTCTCCTGAACTAGGGTGACACAGGAGAGATGATGCAAACAGTGACAGTGACAGACAACTTCACCCTGGATGTGATTATAGAGAGCAATCTCCAGAAGGGGACAGTGTGTGCAGTTGCCCACAGTCAGATGGCAAAGGCCGATTGTAGTTCCCTGAACCCCATAGAAGCCCCTCTGGGAAAAATGGGAGGCTGGTTCCCCAGCCTGTGTCTCCTGAAATAGAGAGTAGTGAAAGGGAGGTAGGACTTTATCAGGCAGCCATTCATAAGACAGCTACAGAAGGTTACTCCAAGGAGGGAGGGGTAACCAATGGTCAGAAAGTTAGAGACAGCAGTGACACTGAATGTCCTGATGCTAGAGCTAAGGACTCCAGTTTAGGAACTGAAGGGGACATGTTCCATATCTTGGGAAAATGTGAAGATTTTGCAGCTGCTCAGAGAATTGACCCTAGTTTGGGGAGGCTGAGGGTGTGTGCAGAATCTGATGGAACACAGGGAGGTGACATAAGACATAAGAGTATTTTGACACAATGGACTGTTGCATACGCAAAATGCAAGGACAGAGGGGGTGATGGACAGGCAGCTTGTCTTTCCCCAGGGTACCGTGAGTGGTTGCTCAAGATCGCTTATGATATTCCCATATCTGGACATCTGGGCATCACGCACACCATGCAACAATTGGCCCAGAATTTCTATTGGCCCAACTTCACCCAGTAGGTGAAGGGATATTGCAGGTCTTGTCACCGGTGCCAACAAATAGGCAAGGCAGGCAGTAAAATCAAAGCTCCCCTTATTCCTTTGCCCATTGTGGAGGAGCCCTTCCATAGGGTTGGAATGGATATTGTGGGACCTTTGAGTACCCCAGGCTCCTCAGGGAAGTAGTTAATTTGACAGTGGTCGATTACATCACCCGATACCCAGAGGCAGTCACCCTCTCCTCACTTAGGACAGACAAAGTGTCAGATGTTTTGCTAGGGATTTTCTTCCATGTCGGGTTTCTGCAGGAGGTTATCACTGATCAAGGGGGTACCTTCATGCTGGACCTGATGAAGTGTTTGTGGGAGAAGCTGATAAGGCTGCAGGTGAAGAATTTGAGGTAAAAATATTGAAAATTTGCTTTTTAATATTTTTACACTAAATTTTCAACATAGCCTTGTTATTTGAGTAAACATAAAGATGATGTATTTGCAAAATGTGATGGACCATCCTGAAAATAAAAAAAAATTTAATATCCTGAAATGGAGTCTTGCTGAGTCCAACTTTCATTAGGGCGATTGACATTCTAATGCAGGTAACTGCAGCTCCCACTCCATCAGTAGCCTAACACAAGCAGGTTGGCTGGCAGCTCTAGCTGTATAATTGCATGCGTTATGCTAGTAATGTCACCCGACCCATTTACAGAACATTATGCTGCCAGTGGAGTGGGGATTGGGATCACATGCGTTAGCATTTATAATGCTCTATTGGTTTGAAGAAAATAGGAAAATCTCTTCTAATTTGTCTCAAAATCTGTGTAGTAGCACACACTGTAGATTTGGTAAGACAAATTAAGACAGTGTAGCCCATCTAGTTTGTCTCCTTATTATCACAACAGCAATAACATATAATTAATTTTCCCCTCAGGTAGCTGTCAAATCTAATCTTGAATCTTTCAACAATATCTGCACCTACTGCAGTACAGTCTAAGAGGTGCAGCAGGAAACCTGCCAATCAAATATCAAATGTAAAGGCATATTAGAGCCTCAAAAGGGAATACCTATGGCATTATAAACCTATTCAGGAGGACCTTTGAAACCCTGGAGTATTATTTTAAGCCTTATTGTAGCCAGTTGTACCCATCACTCTTTTTTTAGAGCCAACTGGAAGTGCATCAAGCCTAATTTAGAGTTTTTTTTGGTTTGTGTTTTTAACACTCCTTTAGCTTGTGGCAATAGTGGCCAAGCTCCTGAAGAAGCAGCGTTGTAAATTCTGGGTTTAGGTAGATCAGTTTACTTGTTGAGATCTTGATTCTACAGCAGTTGTCCCAGTTAAGATAACCTGAGGGTATAATTGTGTTGCATGGAGTAAAAAACATTTCAGTCATGGGCTCCTGAATGCCATAACATTTTAAATCAGAAAAACAAATGTTTTTTTTCTGTTTTAATGTTTCACAAAGAAAACCAAAAAAGGAGGGTCAACAAGTCCCTTAATTAATGGACTGGGTTGGTTAATGTGTTTCTGTGACCACTTACTGCCAATGACTACCTAAAACCAATACACATAGCAATGCCATCAAGCTATATTATGCTCAGTTTAGGGTCAAAACCCATTCCTGAGCAATAACCAACAGCTCTGCAGCCCGCTGGGTAAGAGAGCATTGATTGCCTTGCAAACAGGCCTGATCGCTGCCTCCGGTACATCCTCTGATAACTCCCTGGTATAACACAGTAATGGAGGGCACAGTGCAAAAACAGTACTGTACATCAAAGTGCTTCAAACAGGTATAAATGACAAGATTTCCAGATATAAACTATATCAATGCACGTTACAATACGAGAGAGAGAGAGCAGAGAAAATGATGATGCTGGTTTTAATGCAGTGGGAAATTTAGAGTACGGAGATGGATTACAGAAAAGTTAAGGTCTAGTACAGAAAATTAGAAAGTGAAACTGAATAATCTTTTAGGAACTGTGGTTGAAGCAAATGCATTGAAAGTGATTGAAATGTTACTCTATTAAAAGAAACCGTGCACATTTTAAATAGACAGTGGTGCTCAAATAAACATAATTCAAAACTATGTCTGTAAGAAAATAAAAAGTGAGAGTGACAATTTTATGGGGGTTCCTATTGTGATGCTTGGCTAGCTGGTTATGATTGTTCTATGATATCTGTAATATAAAAATATAGTGTGTGAGTGTCTCACATAAGACAGCCTGTGCTATTGGTGTCTCCCCCCCCCCCCAGGTTTTAGAGAAACTACAGGATATATTAACCTGAAACCAGGAGGTAATTAAAATACCAGAGAGACTTAATTAAGGGTCTCCTGTTTTTCTGTCTTTATTAGAACTGACCCAGATGCCAGGATATAGGGCTCGTAAACATTTATGATTCCTATAGGAAGAACATGTTATACCACCATGGTGCTAAAAGTTATAAAACCCTTTGATATACCTTGGGAATAGGAACTGCTCAAGATCAAAGAGAACATGTTAATTAAGGAATCATATTTGGGAAATTAGTTTTTACTGATGTTTCCTTATTTAATATACCTTCTGATAGGACATCCTGTTTGTAATTTATTTATATTCTAAAAGGAGGAGCTAGATGACTCACAGAAGGGGTGTGGAGAGACACAGTTTAAACTAAGACTTGTGTCTAATCTTTGGGATATATCATTTTGGGACTCTAGAAAGACACAGCTCTTTAATTTACTGCACTTGTAGAGGCAATACATTAGATAGAAAAAGTCTAACTGTATGTTGGTAGGAGTTTGTAGTTTTCTTTGTTTTCTTTTAAGTGATTGCATGCTTTTTGATATAGTGATCTGTGTTTACATTTTCCATATTTTTATCCATTTTAGTAAACCTTTTATTTGAAAGACTGGTTGTCTGCAAGTTCATTTTGCATGTGATGTATAGATGGTTAAGTTTGACAGCTGTTCTGGAAATCTTGATGGTGTTACTAAACTGGGAAAAGGTAAGAATATACCTAAGGTCTTTTATAGTGTTTTAAGGGTTCATTTTGGATACCTGGTTAGGTGCCCTTAGGTGAAAGATGTATTGCATCCCCCGAAGAGAATATTATCTGAGCCTGTACATTTGGGTATGCTAGCATAAGGTTCACAGTTTGAATCCCCCCAGAACTTGAGACTAAAGGTGATTTGGACCCAAAAGCAGACAGGAGGGTACCCTGTCTGTTACCTGTTCACATTATTGCACTCGAAAGGTTGGCACTGTGGGAACAGAGGGCCTGACCTGCTGAGTGCATTTTTGACAGATCTGGTTAGCAGCGGTGCAATAAATTTGGTAACACAAGCTTTAACTGTTCAGTGTGTCAGCTTAATACAGTACAGCTCACTTGCAAAATGAAGGAGTGATTTATTTTTAAAAAAGAAAACAGAACTATATAATTTTGCTTACAGTCAAGTTCCTACCTGTTTTATTTTTATTTTTTCAAAGTGCAAGTTAGAGTAGCTGTAGTTAGGGAAGAAGATGGCTTCCAACTACAGTGAGCACACTGCAGATTACCTGAGGCAGTTGTGCAAGGAGAGAGGAGTCCTGCATGAGGGGAGAGCCATCAAGCAGAACCTTGTGGATGCTCTGATGGCCACTGATGCCCAGAGTGTCGAGTCACAGACTGTGACTGTAAAGGACCAAACCTTGGGCATGGAGGGGCCAGTGGCCAGTGCAGTGTCCAGATCCAGTGAGGAGGACAGCAGGGCCAGTGTAAGCCCAGGGCCACAGCAGCTGGGGAAGGTCACCAGCATTCTGGAGCCAGAAGCAATCAGGCTGCAGATTGAATTGCGCAGAATGGAGCTGGAGTTCCAGAGGGAGGCTGAGCAAGAACGGTGAGAAGCGAAATAAGAACAAACTAGCTGCAGAGGAGAAGAGGGAGCGAGAACAGCGAGCAGCAGAGGAGAAGAGGGAGCAAGAACAGCAAGCCACAGAGGAGAGAAGGGAGCAAGAACAGAGAGAAGCAGAGTGAGAGAGAGCTGCAGAGGAAAAGAGGGAGCGTGAACAGCGAGAGGCAGACCGGGAACAGCATGAGTGCCAGAGGCAACATGAACTGGAGAAACTACGACTCCAACCATGAGCATCAGATCAGGTAAGTGGCTTGGGTTTACCTAGAACTACAGGACTGGGTTACAAATTGAATTCCAAATTGACAGCTGAATTTAAAGAGGGGGAGGAGATGGATGCCTTTTTAAATTCCTTTGAAAAAGTTTGTATTCAGGCAAAAATTCCTAGAGGGTCCTGGAACTTCCAGCTATCCCTGCTACTTACCAAGAAAGCTTGGGATGCATTGGGTCAAATGGACAATGAAGACAGTAATGATTACAGCAAACTTAAAGCAGAACTTTTAAAAAAGTTTGATTTACCTGCTGAAACATACAGAGCTAAATTCTGTAAGCGCAGGAGAAGCCCTGACATGAGCTACAAGGAGCTAGCCACAAAACAACGTCAGTATTTAAAATGTTGGTGGGAAGGAATTGAAGCAAACTCTGTAGATAAAATTGAAAATACTATTTTGTTAGAGCAGTTTTTTGGGCATGCCTAGCAGAGCTGAAAACCTGGCTGGAGGACCAAGATCACAAAACAGTGCAAGAGGCTGCTGAACTCTTGGACCGTTATGCAAAGAGCAGACCTGCTCTGAGAGCGAGTGGGGTGGGCGTGGCAACACAGAAACGGAAAAGCACGCTTTCAGGGCAGCTAAAACCCTCACTGCCTCCACCGAAACCAGTTAGCCCCAGGTTTCAGAGAAAAGGCTTCTCTGAGAAAAGAAATGAATGTTGGGTTTGTAAAGAAACTGGGCATATTGCCAGACAGTGTCCCAAAAGGGCGAGCAATACGCAACATGGGGCTAGGAAAGAAGTGGGTTGTTTGTGTGTCCCTGGAACCATGCCTGTGAACGTGAGGGAAAATATGCACCCAGTCACGATGAATGGTGTACAGACACAAGGGTTAAGGGACACAGGGGCATCCCTGATGTTGGTAAAAGGGGATCTGGTAGAGTCTGGTCAGCTTATACCCAATAAATATGCAACTGCACAAGACTTCGCTGGGGAGGAGAAAATATGCCACTCACTAGTGTTCTCCTAGACTGGGGTGAAACAGGGGGAACTGTGCAACTGGTGGCTGTAGCCAAAACTTTAGCAGTGGACGTCATCCTTGGCAACAATCTCAAACAGGGATGGTGGGTGCAGTTACCCATAGCCAAGCAGGAAGGGGAAACTGTAGTTCCCTGGACCCCACAGAAGCCAGTGTGGAAATCACTGGGAGGCTGATTCCCCAGCCTGTGTCTCCTGATATGGAGACTAGTGAAAAGGGAGAAATGTCCCCAGTAGCAGTTAACCACACAGCTATGGAGGGTTACTCCAAAGAGGGAGGGGTACCCCATTGTCAGAGGGTTAGGGATGACAGTGATCTCGAATGCCCTGATGCTAGTACTAGGGACCCTAGTTTAGAGACTGAAGAGGACCTGTCCCATGCCTTGGGAATGTGTAAGGAGTTTGCAGCAGCTCAGAAAAGTGATCCAAGTCTAGAGAAGCTGAGGGCTTGGGCAGACTCTGATGAAGCACAGGGAGGTGACGGTAAACATAAGGTTTATAGGGAAAATGGACTGATGTATACTCAGGATGTGAAGACAGCGTGATAGGCAGGCAATTTGTCATTCCCACGGGTACCGTGAGCAGTTGCTCAAGATTGCACACCATATTCCCTTGTCTGGTCATCTGGGAATCACATGCACTATGCAGCGGTTGGCCCAGAATTTCTATTGGCCCAACTTCACCCAGCAGGTGAAGGAGTATAGCAGGTCTTGTCACCAGTGCCAAGAAATAGGGAAGGCGGGTAAGAAAACCCAAGCCGCTCTAATTCCATTGCCCATAGTGCAGGAGCCATTCCAGAGGGTGGGAATGGATTTTGTGGGGCCTTTGAATACTCTCAGCTCCTCCAGGAAGAGGTTCATCCTGACTGTGGTGGATTATGCCACCCGGTACCCAGAGGCAGTCACCCTATCCTCACTGAGGACAGACAAAGTGGCAGATGCCTTACTTGGGATTTTCTCCCATGTTGGGTTTCCACAGGAGATTATCACCGATCAAGGGGGTTCCTTTATGTCGGACCTGATGAAATGTTTGTGGGAGAAGTGTGGGGTGGTGCAGAGGTGCACAGCATCTTATCACTCACAAGCCAATGGGCTTGTGTAAAGATTTAACGGTACCCTGAAGTCAATGCTCCAAGCATTTGCTGAACAGCATGGGAGGGACTGGGACAAATACCTTCCCCACCTGTTGTTTGCATGCAGGGAGGTGCCCCAAGAGTTGACAGGATTTTCCCCCTTAGAGCTCTTATATGGATGCCGGGTACGTGGTACGTGGACCCCCTAGACTTGATCTGGGAGGACTGGGAAGGCAAGCACGCCACCCAGGGAACTCCCATAGTGGATTACATCCCTAGGTTTATGGAAAGACTGAAGGAGCTTATGGGGACAGCCCAGAGCAACCTGGCAACTGCCAAACAGAAACAAAAAGTGTGGTACGACTGCAGAGCCAGAGCTCTCTCATACACGGTGGGTCAGAAAGTCATGATCCTTATTCCGGTCCGGAAAGATAAGCTGCAGGCTGTGTGGGCAGGACTGTACAAAGTAGTTAGAAAGGTAAGTGACGTGAACTATATCATAGAGTTACCTGACAGAAGACATACAGAAAGAATGTACCATGTCAACATGATGAAGCCATATGCTAATAGGGCTGACATGGTGTTTGCAGTATGTAGTCCTGGGTAAGGGACGGATGAAGGAGACCATCTTCTGGACTTGCTGGAAGAAAGCAAGTGGGACTCCTCTGTGGAGGCAGTTAAATTGTCACCCCAGCTGGCCCTGGATAAGATCCAGGAAGTAAGGGAGGTTTTAGCAGACTTTGCCCCACTTTTTAGCGCCAAGCGTGGACTAACACCCTTAGCGAGGCACAAAGTGGAGACAGGGACACAGATACCCATACGGCGGACAGCATATCGGGTGTCAGAGGCTGTCCAAAAGGACATTAGAAGGGAGGAGGAGAAAATGCTGGATTTAGGGGTAATCCAGAGATCCCACAGCCCCTGGGCCTCACCCATAGTCCTTGTGCCCAAGCCAGATTGCTCTACTCATTTCTGTGTGGACTATCGTGGACTGAATGCAGTCACAAAGTCAGATGCCCACCCGATGCCCAGGACTGATGAACTCCTGGACAAGTTGGGAGGGGTGACCTACCTTACAACTATTGATCTGACCAAGGGGTATTGGCAGATAGAGTTAACTGACAGAGCTAGGGAGAGGTCGGCCTTCATCACTCCGATAGGCTTATTTGAATTTAAGGTAATGCCGTTCAGAATGAAGAATGACCCGGCCACTTTCCAAATGTTGGTGAACCAGGTGTTAAATGGTGCTGAGGAGTACGCAGTGGTGTACCTAGATGACACTGCCATCTTTAGTGCCAGCTGGGAGGAACACCTGTCCCACCTTAGGGAAGTGCTGGGCAGGATACAGAGGGATGGTATCACTGTCAAACTGAGAAGTGCCAGGTGGCCATGGCTGAAGTGGCATATCTTGGGCATTTTGTAGGCCGGAGACAGCTCTGTCCTAACCAAGTAAAAATAGAGGTGATCAAGGCATGGTCCAGACCAGAAAAGCAGAAGCAGGTCAGGAGTTTTATAGGAACAGCAGGGTACTATAGGAAATTTGTACCCAATTACAGTGCCCTGGCTGTTCCCCTATCTGACCTGGTAAAGAAAAAGATGCCTAAGAAAATAACCTGAGAACCAGCCTGTGAAAAAGCCTTTGTCAGACTGAAGGAGGCACTGTGCGGTGCTCCTGTATTGACAAGTCCTTACTATAGCAGACCCTTTATAGTCCAGACTGATGCCTCAGATGTGGGTATTGGGGCAGTACTGAGTCAGACATCCAATCAAGGGAAAGATCACCCTGTAGTGTACCTGAGTAAAAAGTTACTTCACAGGGAGCAGGCTTACTCAACTGTGGAAAAAGAGTGTCTTGCCACAGTGTGGTCCCTAAAGAAGTGAGAGCCATACTTATATGGGCAGCATTTTCAGGTACAAACTGACAACAACCTCCTGGTTTGCTGACCCAAATGGGAAAAACTAATGGTAGACTGTTAAGATGAAATCTTGCCTTGCAAGGGTATGACATGATGATCTTACATAGGGCTGGAGTGACCAATCAGAATGCCGATGGCCTGTCACGTCTGTATGAGGAGTGAAATGACTTGTGGAGCTCATCCCATGCAGGGGATAGAGCCCCAAATTCGATCTAGGTGGGGAGGATTGTGACACTTGGCCAGCTGGTTATGATTGTTCTATGATATTTGTAATATAAAAATATAGTGTGTGTGTGTCTTACATAAGACAGCCTGTGCTATGGGTGTCCCCCCAACCCCAGGTTTCAGAGCAGCTACAGGATATATTAACCTGAAACCAGGAGGTAATTAAAAGACCAGAGAGACTAAATTAAGGGTCTCCTGTTTTTCTGTCTTAATTAGAACTGACCCAACTGCCAGGATATAGGGCTCGTAAAGTTTTATGATACCTCGAGGAAGAACATGTTATACCACCATGGTGTTGCAAGTTATAAAAACCTTTGATGTTCCTTGGGAAAACAGGAACTGCTTAAGATCAGAGAAAATGTTTAAGGAGTCATATTTGGGAAATGAGTTTTTACTGATGTTACCTTATTTAATATACCTTCTGATAGGACATCCTGTTTGTAATTTTTTTTATATTCTAAAAGGAGGAGCTAGATGACTCACAGAAGGGGTGTGGAGAGACACAGTTTAAACTAAGACAAGTGTCTGATCTTTGGGATATATTATTTTGGGACTCCAGAAAGACACAGCTCTTTAATTTAGTGCACTTATAGAGGTAATACATTAGATAGAAAAAGTCTAGCTGTATGTTGGTAAGAGTTTGTAGTTTTCTTTATTTCCTTTTAAGTGATGTATGCTTTTTGATATAGTGTTCTGTGTTTACATTTTACATATTTTATCCATTTTAGTAAACCTTTTATTTGAAAGACTGGGTGTCTGCAAGTTCTTTTTGCATGTGATGTATAGATGATTAAGTCTGACAGCTGTTCTGGAAGCTTGATGGTGTTACTAAACTGGGAAAAGGTAAGATTATACCTAAGGTCTTTTATGGAGTTTTAAAGGGTTCATTTTGGATACCTGGTTAGGTGCCCTTAGGCAAAATATACTGTATACTGTATCCCCCCCCAAAAAAGAATATTATCTGAGCCTGTACAGTGGGTACACTAGCATAAGGTTCACAGTTTGAATCCCCCCAGAACTTGAGACTAAAAGTGATTCAGACCCAAAAGCAGACAGGAGGGTTACCCTGTCTGTTAACTGTTCACATTATTGCGCTCGGAGGTTGACACTGTGGGAGCAGAGGGCCTGACCTGCTGAGTGTGTTTGTGACACCTGTTACTGCTGTATTTTAAGGAAACAGCTACAGTTTGCACAAAAGCAAAAACAATTCATAGCTCTGTGTGTCTGAAAGAGGTGTATCAGTGTCAGGGGTTGGCCTAAAGGTGTGCATTGAATGGTACTTCTTGCAGTTTAAAAGTATCTACTAAAATAAAAGATTTCAAACAATTATTATAGCAGTATTTGTATTTAATGCATTAACTTGGGGTTTGAGAGCTCATCTTTTGTACCACACTCAGTGGAAAAATGGCCCTTTCATCAGCTGCATATTTAAAATATTTATTCCGATATTAATTTCTCTATAATCCAACAGTTTGACATATTAGCTGATGTACCCAATCAATCAAAGTTTCATGTTTCAACACCTGTCCACTTCATCAGGATAATAATACATCTACAATTCACATAAATTAGATTAATCTTATCTCCCTGAAAATACATTTTTATGTCTTGCACTTTTCATGCATAGACTCCCACTTATAGCCCTCCTCATGCTATTAGTAGTTTGTGACTGCCAGATTTCAGTCTTGTCAGCAATGAGGATTTAGAAAAAAAAAATTTCTCTTTTGGAAATCTGATATTTCTTTGTTTCTTGTCTGCTACCTAGGTCATAGATGGAGGGACATTTGCAGGTGCATAATGTGGGTGATTTGACAGCCGTTATGCATGACACAGTCTATCCCTTTTTGTATTCTCAGTTACTGATTTTTTGTACAATGAGAAGAATATGTGTATTTCATTGGTAGCTTGACTGTTCCTTCTGTCAGGAATAGGTAAATATAATAGTAATACACTACATCTAATGAAGTGTGTAATTTGACTGGTGTGCATACAATGTTCTTGTGCAGGGTGGACATTCTCTTCTAGCAGCCCAGTTTCATTCCCTGTCCTGAAAACAAGTGATGTGATGGAATTTGTTCTGGTCTGAGCACAATTGTGACTAATGTTATATCCCCAAAGTAGTCAATCACGTTTACAGCTGCAATGTTGGATGACAGAATGCCTGTATCAAGAAGTTATGACAGTACTACTTTTTAAACATGACCACTATTATGGACCTCCCCCAATCACTCATTACACACACCATTCAAATTACATACCTCATTAGATGTTGGGCCTGATAGTTAGACTGCGCCAGGCAGCAGCGCAAGCCTGGGCACAGTGCAACTGAGCTCTGTTGGGGCTAGGACCAGGCGATATTCAATGGTGATGCACCATGGCTCAGCACCATTGAATATGGCAGTTTCGCCGCACAAGCTGCTCATGGCACAGTGGCACTGTGCCAGTGCAAGCCACAGAGAGGGAGCATGGGGATGCGCCAACATAAGTGCACACTGTGGACCAAGAGGCGTACAGAACATACTGTACCTGTCATTCAGCAGGCAGCCGAGTGGTATGCAGGTGGGGTGCTGCCACCTGCCAATGACAGGAGGGGTGCTGGGTGGCCCAGGGTCCTCTGTGGGAGGGTGGGGAGGGTAGTACCACTGGATCACCAGGTAACTTTCTGCAGCTATGACAGCCCACGATCAGGGCAGTGGGGGACGCTAGACCACCAGGTATTGGGTTTATATTACAGATGCCCATGATCAGGCTTACGGGGTGGGGGGGGGTCCACTGAACCACCAGGGGTGTATGTGTGCTTGTCAATGGAGTTCTGGTAGGCGGTGGCCACCACGGCTGGTGGTTGCTGTGTTGCGCCTGTATCACAGCAGCCCACCCAGGTGGCCGGGACTTGCTCCTACTTTTCCGGGTTCAACTTTGAGCCTCTGTGTGGCACAATGCAGGGTTGCACTGGCATATCACGCCCGCACATCCTGGGCTGAATATTGGGATGTGCCACATGTATGCATGCGACCGCCTGCATCTGAGCTGCATAAGATTACATTGCTCCCCAGCGCATCAGGATTTGCCCTGCGCTGGGCAGCCTTTTCAATATCCCACTGGGGCACAGTGCGAGGTTGCGCCAGTGCATCTCAGTTGCACCAGGCGCAACCCCTTTGAATATCCTGGCCATAGTGTATTACTATTGTATTTATCTATTCCTTATAGAAAGATCAGTTAAGCCACAAATGAAATACACATATCTCATTGTACAAAAGATCAGTAACTGAATATACAGAAATGGATAGATTGTGACATGCCTAACAGCTGTCAAATCACCCACATTATGCACCTGCAAATGTCCCTCCATCTCTGACATAGGTAGCAGACAAGTAACAAAGAAATATCAGATTTCCGAAAGAGAAAATAAGTTTCTAAATCCTCGATGCCTCAAGTGTGAATTCTGACAGTCATAAACTACTGTCACAGCTAAAGAGGTGAGTCCACACTATATAGCAAACTCAGTGTATGAAGTACTGCAACACTGAAAGATAAGTTACGGCACTAAGTTCAAAATCACATTGATATACATTGTACCATATACCCGTTTCCTCAATTTGCAGTCCAGCTAAGTTAAAAACCCCATTGAAATACAGTGTACCATATACCTGTTTCCTCAGTTCATGGTCAAGTTAAGTTCAAAATCCCATTGAAAAACATTGTACTGCATACCTGTTTCCTCAGTTCATGGTCCAGATTTGAAGAGTGAAGAAGTGTTTGTGGTCCAGGAGGAAGTAGGCTGTTGATTAACCAGGATCTGCAGCTTAACCAATAGGTAGGGAAATGGGCAGACTGGGTGGTCCAACTGTCCTTAACTGCCGTATAAGTCTATGTTTCTATGTTTCCACAGAAGATTATGGCGTTGGACCACCCATGGGTAAGTAAGTGCTTGAGGGGGGATAGCGGCACAACAGACAATGATGGATGGTTTTCCTATGTTCAGGTTTTAGGGGAAAAAAAAAGAGCAGTCCTGATCACAACACTGGGGGATTGGGCAGCCCCAGTATCACTATTGTGTTTTTTTTTTGGGGGGGTGGGCAGGCTGCTGAGAGGGAGGGTCTGGGTAGAGAAAATAAAAAAAAAGAAAATTGACCAATGCAGAGGATGTGACACTGGAGGATTATGCACCCCCAGTGTCATTGGAAAAAACATTGAAAAACAAGACAGAGGATTCCCAGGCAGTCATGGTCCTGATCTATATTTTTAAAAAACACATGAGGAAGTACCGCGCATGCACGGTAGTGGAGGAGTTGCTTAAACATTGAAGGCTCCTGATCATGACACTGAGGGACTGGGCACCCCAGTGTCACTCTTGTGTTTGTGGGGGGTGCTGAGAGGGATGGTGAAGTGAGGGGATAAGTGTTTCTTGAAATAAAAAATAATGTAGTTCAAGTGGAGTGACACAAAAGAACAGCACATGTGCAGTAGTGGGGAGTCGCTAAACATCAGGGGCTCCTGATCACGACACTGGGGGACTGGACACCCCCAGGGTCACTCTTGTGTTTGGGGGTGCTGAGAGGGATGGTGAGGTGGGGGATAAGTGTTTTTTGAAATAAGAAATAGTGCAGTTCAAGCGAAGAGCTATGGGCATGGAGGCAACTATGGGGCACTGTATCATGTTGTTCATTTGCAAACTCCTTTTACTCAATGATCATAAAAGTTCTGCAGGGATCCGCCCATGCAGCCCTAAAAATTGGCACTTGAGAAGCAGTAAAAAATGATTGCCGGACTGGAAAAGGACATAGAAGTAGTTGCTACTTGCCAAAAAATGTCGCCACGTAATCTTTTAGTACTGTAACAAAGTCTTTCTGCCAAAACATCAGTGTCACCTTTCTTTACATTTTATTGCATTCATGAACTGAGCCATATAGTTTGGAAGTTTGTAAAAGTTCCGTCCCTCTTGCACACCCAGCATAAAAGAAATAAATATCACGGGGTGGTGCCATGCTGTTTACCATTGGAAACGTGTGTTGCTACCATCTTGATTAGTCCGCAGTATAATTCTAGTATCCACAGCCGAAAAAGGAACTTCAGCAGGAGACAGTTTTCAAAGCTGCCAGTAGCAGCCATAATTATTAACTTGAATCACTAATTCCAAAACCAGTGATGAAAGCAGTTTTAAGGAATATCTGAAGAAATTCAAAAATATATGGATGATGACTCTCTAAGCATGTTAGAAATACATTACTGCTTACAAATATGTGACAAAACTAGTTGTCGATTAACATATAGCTGGTTTAAAGCAGCAGTACATCAGCAGAGAAAATTTTGACCCATTCTCTGTTCCTATCTCCCATTTTTTATGATACCCTTTTCCCATTTTGAGTCTGCTTTAGTACTTTTTTCTACATTTGAAATAATAAATGGAGCACTGGCAGTGTTCATCAATATTCTCGGTTGTTTTGCAACACCTGTTGTTTAGCATCACTTTACCTGTGACTACTGTACATGAACTAGCATGCAGCAGAGAGTGTACCCTGATTTTCTGGGGCTACATAGAGGATAATGTGTGGTCTTTAGTTAATAACCATGCTTTAAACACTTCAGAAGGTTGCCACAACATCATTGCAACCCTCGAGAACGCTGCTCGAGAGGTTTTCAGATGTCATGGCAACCTCGAGAAGTGTTTTCAGCATGGTTGTTAAACAAAGACCATACATTATATTTTCTATTGTGTGGACCACCAAGATTGTGTAATAGCGCACTGAATTACTTTACTTAACTTTACTGAAATACTTTACGGAACACTGATTGTTGTGAACATTCCTTTTTTGTTATACCATTGGTATGACACACTCAAGAAGGGTTAACAAGAGAGTGATGTCATAACAATGGCATGACATGGTTGTAATCTGCTTGATTTCAGTTAATAATAAGGGATCCCCATACATTATAAGTATACTAGAACAGCTGAAAATACTGTAAGCAGACAAAAGTTGCTTAATAAGAGATTTAAAAAGAGCTCTTTCCCCTGCCATCACTCCTCAGGTCTCTCAGTCCACATACAGTACTTAATACACACAAAAATAAAAAAAAAGTTGCAATTTCAAAATGAAGCTGCAATTTCAGCTATGTAGGATAATTAACATATTTAAATAATCCTTCATGGGATAACGTCACCCACTTTACAACACTGAAGTTTGGGGAGGGGCTTGAGTGTTTAACATTAACAGTAAACAATAGGAGAAAAAAACGTATACTCTGCAGATCGTAACATTTTTCAAACACATGAACTTGGGCTTTCTCCATTTCCATTAAGAATATTGAACTCTGTCCTGCAAGAGAAGAATATGAATAAAATGAAAGTAAAAAGCTTTGTGTCCTAGTACTTTAGTTTGTTTTTTGGAGTTTTTATAAACTTATGTTTCGTAATACAGATGGGACAGGATTCACAAAGCAGTTGCACCCGACGCATCTGAGATGCACCAGTACCTCTCGGAGAAGTGCACTGGTGTGATTCTCTAAGGGCAGAGATGCTCTGGTGCATCCTGGAAGTGCTGCGCCATGAAGGATGCACTTGAGACCCAAAATAATGATATGCGGTGCATCTGGAGGGGATGTGTAGGTGCATACATGGCACATCCCCATTCACAAAGCAAATGAATGTGCAACCACAGCGCATACATAGCACATACACTCATAAGCGCAGTGAGGAGATAACTATAAAAGAAGTAGACGTAAGTGCAAGCTCCCAGCAGGCAGCCGGCAGTATAGCAGTGGCAGCAGCACCACCAGCAGCAGCACCAGAGAGGCCAGCCAAATGGACGGTGCACTATTTATGATGGTGGCATGATAATGGGGATGAGGAGATGGCAGACCAGTAACATGGCAGTGGAAGGCACCATAGGCGGCATGCCCCGCAGCGGTATCATGCCGTAGTAACATTCAAACAACTGACAGGCACAGAAACAGTTGGCTGATACCGCCTGAACCTCTGGCATTGTGCTCGAGCCACAGGAGTGAAAAAGGACATTCAACAATACAAAGCAGCAAGAAATAGCTGTACCCAGTCTATCTGGAATGCCAAATGCAAACACTTTAGAGAGGCACTTTCCAACTCCTGGAGTGATGGGAAAAAAATTCTGGAATAACCTGAAGGACCTTACAGGGAAGGAAGCTAAGACACCACCAACTATGCTTAACATTGATGGTACACCTACGCTTCACCTAAATACGATCTGTAACACATTCAACAACGCGTTCTCTAACCTAAGCAGCGTCCTATCACCTGATTTTTTCAATGTCCCTACCTTCAACTCCACCTCTATAACATCATCCCAAGCACACCCTGCCCCACAGTTCTTCCAAGAGGTCCCTATGTACCTAGACAGAACCTATATACGCAAGGCCATCAGCAAAACCAGTTACAGTGGTGACTCCCTTGATCTGAAGCTGCTTGCATTAGTTCTAGATGAGCTCCTTGAGTCCCTGACAAAGATCTTTAACCTTTACCTGAGATTGGGTCAATTCCCATCACTCTGGAAACAGGCAACTATCACACCGGTGTGCAAAATTGGAGACAAGATGCTACACACCAACTACAGGCCCATCTCCATCTTCCCCCCCTTATAGAAAGCTCTGGAACGCATAGCCTCTGATCAACTTGTGAAGTTCCTTGATAAGTATGAAATCCATTGCCCAGAACAACATGGATTCTGGAAAGGGCATAGTACCACCATGGCACTGTTGGAGTTCACCAGTTTCCTCCATGACACCGTCGACCAAGGCATGTGTGGTGGGATGGTATTCATTGATCCAGCGAAGGCCTTTGACACCGTTAACCACCCGCTACTTCTCGATCAACTGTCCACCCTTGGCCTCTCCAAACATGCAGTGAGCTGGTTTGCTAGTTACCTTGGGGACAGGGTCCAACTTGTCAGGATTGCTGGAGTCACCTCAGATGAAAAAACAGTCCTCTCAGGTGTCCCCCAGGGGTCAATATTGGGGCCACTACTCTTGTCTCTCTTTCTTAATGGTCTCCCTAGTGTCTGCCAACAGAGAATATTACTTTATGCGGATGATGCAGTATTATTTTCAAGGAACCAAGATGCTAGCCTCCTAGAGAGTCACCTTCAAAGCGACTTCAGGTGTGTTGAAGATTGGTTTTGCTCACATAAACTTGTTCTGAACTTTAGCAAAACTAAGGTTATGACATTCTACAACCCACAGAGCAAGTACAAACCTCTGCTCCTCAACATCAAAAACCATGCAGGAGCCTCACTTGAGCATGTTCCTGAGTTTCAATACCTTGCATCACCCTGGACAGCTCACTTTCGTACTCACATCATATAGGTAATGTAGCAAAAGCTGCCAATATACGGATTGGCCTGCTCCACAAGCACAAGCATTGCCTGACCCCCGAAGCCCTTAGGCTGGCTATCTATAGCTCTGTCACCTCCATTATTGACTACAGTCTTGCCATCTATGGCGCTGCCTCCCCTTTTGCTCTCCGGAGGATATCTGTGACACTCAACAAAGCCTGTAGGCTCCTAACAGTGCCTCCCGCCTAACTCGCACTTGTGACCTATACACCCAGGCTGGTTGGCTACCACTCGTGGGCAGAATTCAGTACCAGACCTGTCTACTCACCAAAAAATTCTCCTTAGGCACATGCCGCCTGGAGTTGCAAAACTCCTTACCGCCCACAGCAGCATCCAACCTACACGGAGAGCTCTTCAACAGACGTTCCAGGTCCCCAGATGCCGGACCACTATGGGGCAGAGATCTTTTTCACACTGGGCTCCTCTGTGGTACAATACCCTTAACAAAGAAGCACTTACAGCTGTGACTCTTGGTCCCTTTAAAAGGGAACTTCGACGCTTCATTGCCTCAACCACGCAGTGTGACTGCCTCTCCTAAACAATGGTCTTAACCTACTACCAGAGACAATGGTGTTCTGTATTCCTGCCTCCCTGTCCCTCTTTTGTCACCCCCCCGCACTCTTCCCTTTACCCACCCCTCCCCTCTCAGCTGACACTAGTTCTGAGCCACCATCACCAGTCTCATGCCACCCGCCTCTACCATCTGACAATGGCCTTTGCCCACTCACTCCTCACTGCCTCTCTCCACTCTATATGCAGTTTACCCTCAAAACTTACTCATGCTGGCTTTTGCTGAATCTCTCTGCAAATCACTGTATATACCATGCTTAGTCAACCTTGATTGTAACACATGTATCTATTGTTTCTTTTGTATTGACATTACCCTACATCCTTTGATGTGGAACCTTTGTAAATGAGCAGTTCCTGCTCAAAGGTACTTGTAATCCTAGAGTTACTAAATAAATAAAAAAAATAAAAATGAACAGGGCAATTCTGAGGCAGCTCTGTGAGCTACGCCATGATGAAATGCAGGCACCCACTGGAAGGGGTCATGCCATATCTGTGGAGACCAAGGCGACAACATCAATGTGCCTGCTTGCCATGGGCACCTTCCAGAGGCCAGCTGGAGACACCACTGGCATATCCCAGCTGTCCATGTCCCGTTTCCTCACACAGTTCCTCACTGCACTGCTCCCACATGCTTTGGAATTCAACCCCTTCCCAAGCACACAGGCAGAGCGGACAGAAGCTATGCAGCAATTCTACAGGGTGGCACACATACCAGGCATGATAGGGGCCATTGACTGCACCCATGTGGCAATCCATGCACCACTTGGTGATGAGGCAATGCCTTACATGAACCACAAGGGGCTCTACTTCATCAACTGCCAGGTGGTGTGCAATGCCACAGGGCACATCAGCAATGTCTACACCACTCACCCTGGGAGTACACATGATACTTTCGTATCGCACCAGTCAGCCCAGTGCCACCATTTTGAGACTGGGGATATCCCCAGCAGCCACCTAGTGGGTGAGTAGGGCAGGAAAACATGCCCACAAACAGCATACTGTTGCGCAATATATGTTGGGAGGTAGTGCATAGGTGAGGGGGCAGCGACAGGGACTGTGCAAGGGCACACGCTCATGTGGGACAGTGGAGGTGGGCATGCCGATGGGACAGCGCACACAAAAGGGGAGCCATGTAGCAGCCAAATACAGCATGGGAGGTGAGGTGAGGTGATGCAGAACTGCAGGCATGTGTGGCAGGACAGAATGCGCCACACACACTCAGGCATGGGCAACCGTAGGGCAATGGAGGGTTACCAGTGCTGGACTGGACAGGAGCAGTCAACCCTGATGCAATCATGGTCGGGTGTAGGGCAGAAGAGGGCAGCCAGGACACTGCAGTCGGTGGTGAGAGCATGTATGCGCTGTCCCACAGTGGAGATGTAGGGTTGCACCACGAGGTGGGCCACAGGTACAGAGGTGGACATGCAATAGCTGCACCAGCGTGTAGTGATGGATGGGGGAAGGGCTGTGGTTCATAGTACACATGCATGTTGGGTACTAACAGACTGCTTTGTCCCCCCACAGGTGATGCAGTGTATCCCCTCCGACCCTGGCTCCTCATCCCCTACATCATCAAGGCACTGAGGCACAGGAGTGGTATGATGAGGCACACATCGCTACATGCACCATCATCAAGCATGTCTTCAGCATGCTGAAGATGCTCTTCAGGTGCTTGGATAGGTCTGGTGGTGCACTACAATATAGCCCAGAAAAGGCCTGTGGCATATTCCTGGCCTGTTGTATGCTGCACAACATGGCCATTGACCATGGAATACTACCCAGGCTGAGGAGGGCAACAGTTCTGGGAAGGAGGAGGAGCAGGGGCCCCATGGAGGAGGTGGACAGCCGCCCCTTGGATGCAGGGACTCTCGTCTGATTGCCAGGTCCTGGCGGCACAGGGACACCGTAGTAGAGGAACATTTTGGGGACCGAAGGTGAGTATCACAGATGGGCAACACACAGCAGCCCCACACACACACACACACACACACACACACACACACACACACTCACACACCACAGGTGGGGGTGGGGAATGACACACACATGTGCAGATGACTACTACACAGCAGGTGCCGAGCGCACTCGAGAGGGATGACAGCAATGCACAGATACACACAGAACAGGCCAGACATGGACAGGAAGGACACAGTCTCAGTGTTGGGTATGGCCTAGATCAGTGTACATCTGCCAATGCACACATGCACAGCAGACACAGGGCCACACTCAGCACATCCATGCCCCACAGCACAACACCATTGGCCCCGGCCATGCACAGTGCACCACACAGGTGTCCCACACAGATGTTGTACGAGGAAAGATGTGTGCCACATCACGCCACCCCAGGCACTGTCAGCCTGGTGTGTGGGCCGCAATGGGTACAGGATACAGGGGCCATGGGAGCAGGCTACCCAGGCATCAGCAGGAGCCACAATGGCCACCACGGACATGTGGGCAGCCATGTCCTCACCTGGTGGTTGCTGAGTGAGCACCACTGGCCTCAGGGGGTGTGTCCACCACCCTTGGTGGGGTACTGAAGCAAGACAGTGAAAGGGTGCTCATGGTGTGTCACTCCCAAGACCCAGGTTGGATCCGGGAGTGTCAGGGATGGGTAGGTGTGGTGATGACATCGGCAGCAATGGGTTCATCTGACGCTGTGAAATGTGGGTGTGTGTGAGGCACTTCTGAGGGTGCTGCTGGTAGCCCGATGGCCATGGTGCACACTGTTAGCACTCACCACCCTGAGAGCAAGTACCATCTGCTCCAGTGCAGCGGTTGTGCCCACCAGCAGTAGACGAACCTCTGCCAGCATCTGGGTGTGCTCTGCGTACAATGACTTATGCTCCATGACCAGTTGCGTCCAAATAACCTTCAGCTCTGCCCTAATGGATGCCTGCCCCTCCACGGTGTCCCACAGGAGACGTGTGTAGCCCTCCATCTTGTCAGCAGGGGATGCAACTGGGGGGCGGAGCCGATGAGCAGGTGGGGTTCTAGCCTGCTGTGCTGCATCCACCATAGGTGGGCGCTACACAGCAGGCCACTGTATGGGCAGGGACTGGGCATGGGCAACCACTGCATGCCCAGCAACACCTGAATCATGGTCCCTGGCAGCTTGCTGTTGCTCCACAGCACCACGCTGAACAGTGTTGGCAGTCCCTAGCCCCACAGCAGCACCAGACACATGGCCACCAACATCTGCCACCATGGGCAGTTGTGGTGGCCCTGTAGGTGCATAAATACAGTACCACCAACGTCGTATTGTGCTACCTGTGCATGCACATGTGCCACAGCCGGCTGATGTTGTCCATGTTCCCCCAAATCTGTGTGGTGTCAACATCACTGTCATCATATGCCCCCTCCATTCTGGATGCCAGGACCAGCAGGTCATCCACAGCATTGACTCTATCCACAGGGTCCTCGTCAGCAAGACCCAGTAGGTTGAACAGCATGTGCTACCATGGCCACCAGCTGTGGCACCGGCTGCTGAGGGGTTTGATGGCCCTGCACCATCCTCTGCCATGTCCAGAGCTGCAAAGGTGTTGGACATACCTTGCACAGGCTGTGCCATAGCTCTGGCTGTGACGCAGTGAGATGGTCCAGCTTCCTCCCCTGCCAGGTCGTCAGGGTGTCCCCCAGACCCTGCGGTACCCATGAGTTGTGACGGAGCTGAAAGAGAGAAGGAAACATGGTTAGAGACATGTGCCATTGATGTGTACAAACAGGTATGAACAGGGAGCCTTATACATGTACCATTTGTGCGCCTGAAATGCCACACAGGTGAGTGCCACCCATAGAGGACACTGCCATGACCAAGCACCAGCATAGGCAGCCTTGCACTGTGGCCAGTTCAGCCACTCAGGGATATGTGTGGGGCAGCACACCACTGAGTGGTAGCCCCCGATGCCCACCACCTGCGGGCACAACATCCCAAGCAACCATCCCTCAACCACCCCCACAGCAGCCCCCCCTTCCCGGTGCTGCACAGGGGTGGCAAAACATGTGTCAACAGCACACTGTGGATGGACAGGGTTGTACATCAACATGCGCAGTACACAATGACACACGGGGTGGCAGCCACCAGTGCAGGGAAAAGGCCTGGACAAGGTTGTCCAGCACGTGAATGGCCATAGCATATACAACAGAACCCCCAAGGAGTGGCTGTGACTTTGCTGCTTCCCGCCAGATTGCTGGCACACATACACAGTTGGTGTACAGGACTGGTGTGCCATGCATGGGGGAGCAGTGCAGGCACCACTATGGTGACCTGCAGTGGAGGGACCTGGACCAGCTTTGCAGCCTTCATGACCAGGCACGCAGAGGTGCGGAGCCATACCCAGGTAAGTTACTACAACTTACATCCACTCTAGCAAGCAGATAATTAGATAACTGGTTCTGGCTGGGTGGTACAGTGTGCACTGGTGCACATGCTCACACACACGTGTGTGTGGTATGCTTTGCTGGTGATGATTTTGTAGTACAGCCACGGACACCATGCTTCGCCATGTGCACCATGATGCACAATGGGGGTGGGGGTTGCGTTGGCACTGTGGTAGGCACATTGTGGTGCCGACAGTGGTACGGTACACATCCATTTGCACACTGACACAGTGGGCACAGTCTGTGGTGGTGTCTGTTACTACCTTCTGCCCAGGGTGCTGTTTCATTGGGTCAGTGAGGGGGTGGGTCCATCACTGCATGCTGGCAACTGTGATGTTGCTGTGGGTCACTGGGTGGGGGAGTGGTGCTTGTACATACCTAGTGTCACCTCATGGTGCTCTTTGCTTGTGTTTCCATGCTGGACTGGCATACAGGCAGAGAGCCATGGCACTGGGGGAGGCCAGGGACGATAGGGCCAGTGGTGGAGGATGTGGGTCTGGCCATGTGGGTGCAGGTAAGTGTACTGCATGTGCTTCCACTGTGTGTTTATCGAGGGGGTGGGGGGACTGCCCACAGCAGGCCATTGCCTGCCACATGTGCATGCCTGTGTGCTGCACGCTGCACACACACACATGGGGTGCCGCCTTGGTGGTGTGTGCCAGGACCACTGTGTACATGGCTCCTGTGTGTCCGGCCACCATGTCTGCATCTGCTCAGGGCCATGTGCACACTGCAGTGCTCCATTGGTGGTCAGACAGGGCCGGCAAGGTTGTGCACCCTATTGGCATCTGCACATGCTGTGTGGGACATGGCTGCGTGCCCCTCTGTGCATCACTCTGCATGCACATGAGGACCTTGTGCTGTCTCATTACCATTGTACAGTCACTGTTTGGCTGTTTTCCAGCCTGTTGCTGGTGTGCAGTGTGCATGGTAGGCTCTCGACCATTGCCATGGGGGCTGCCTCCATCACACTCACATGGTGGTCAGGGGGTTGGGAGGGATACGGTGTGGACCATGGCACTGAGTTCTTGTTGTCTGTATCCCCACTGTAATTCCATGGTGTGCACATCCTACTGAGTTGGGGAGAAGGACAGCGGGCAAATGTCCATCATGCCAGCAGGGATTGAGCAATGGAGGGCAATACGAAGGATCATGCCATCACTCTACAGGAGGCAGAGCAGTTACTAAGGGCAATAAACCTGCTTGTGCAGGCACTTTGGGCAGAGGACAGACAAGGTGGATGCAGGGCTGTGCCCCATCATGGACAGTGCCTTTTGTAAATAGCCCCTTTGTTCCCTGTCCCCTACCCTCCATGACTATCCCCTTTCCTAGCAATTTTCCTGTTACCCCCCCCACAAACTAACACTTTCCTGAGTTACCCTGTTTATTGTTCCTTTGTTAAGTCCCACACACCACTATCCCTGGTATTGCTTATTTATTCTGATATTCCTGTTGCTGTTCATTTTATTTTATCTGCATAAGTAAATATTTTGATATTGTTGACGGTGTCCGTGGTCATTCATTTTACCTTCTGCTGGTGCCTTGTGGTTCCTAGATTCCACAATACCTTTGTTCCCATTTGCACATGTGCCCCTGTGGTACAGAGCATCCATGCGCCATGTCCACTTTTCAAGCACGCTACAGTGTGTGCCCTCCATGTTGCATCTGGCCTGTTGGGTGGCCTTCTCGTGTGCTGGCTTGCATGGTACCCCTGTTCTGTGTGGGGTACATGATGTTGTGTTTTGGTGGTCCTCTGTTGCAGTGATGCTCTTCTTACAGTCAACAGTGCCTGTGGACATGTTCCTCCGTGTGGGACACAGCCTTCAGCCTGTGTGCCATTGTGCCTGTCTCCCTATGCGCGCCTGTGTTGCAGCTCCCATGTCCAACCTGCTGTGTTTCTGTGCACTGGGACATGTGCGACTGCTTCTGCTATGCTGACCAGTGCACTTCTGCTGCTGTACCACACCTTAACAGTCATCCCTGTGCATGGTGACTGTGCCTGTTGGTCCTCTGTGTTGGGTGTGTTTCTGTGGTGCTGCCAGGCATCACCATGTGTGCTCTGTCTGTGCATCTTGTCTGCTTTGGTGGGACGATCTCCGGCCCTTTGGCCCTGTACCCAGTCCCTGCTGGGCTGTTCACCATCAACCTTTACGCCACTGCAGTCTTCCCCTGTTGCTCCTGTGTCCCTTGCTCACTTGCTCCTGATTCACGGTGTTGCGGCCCATGGTGCTCCTGTGTCCCTTGCTGACTTGCTCCTGATTCACGGTGTTGCGGTCCACGGTGCTCCTGTGTCCTTTGCTGACTTGCTCCTGATTCACGGTGTTGCGGTCCACGGTGCTCCTGTGTCCCTTGCTGACTTGCTCCTGATTCACGGTGTTGCAGTCCACGGTGCTCCTGCGTCCCTTGCTGACTTGCTCCTGATTCATGGTGTTGCGGTCCACGGTGCTCCTGTGTCCCTTGCTGACTTGCTCCTGATTCACGGTGTTGCGGTCCACGGTGCTCCTGTGTCCCTTGCTGACTTGCTCCTGATTCATGGTGTTGCGGTCCACGGTGCTCCTGTGTCCCTTGCTGACTTGCTCCTGATTCACAGTGTTGCGGTCCATGGTGCTCCTGTGTCCCTTGCTGACTTGCTCCTGATTCACGGTGTTGCGGTCCACGGTGCTCCTGTGTCCCTTGCTGACTTGCTCCTGATTCACGGTGTTGCGGTCCACGGTGCTTCTGTGTCCTTTGCTGACTTGCTCCTGATTCACGGTGTTGCGGTCCACGGTGCTCCTGTGTCCCTTGCTGACTTGCTCCTGATTCACGGTGTTGTGGTCCACGGTGCTCCTGTGCATCCTGGTTGTGCCAGGGCAACTCAGGTTGCGCTATAGGACTTCTGTGATATTCACTGTGGTGATGCGCAGGGTGCATTTTGTGGTGCATCCTTCTGTGAATACCGCTGTTTGGACACAGTACATCTTGGATGCACTGGGCGCAACTGCTTTGTGAATCCTGCCCTTGGTGTTCATGGGACCACAATATTGTAGCCCTATCCAATTTTATGTATATTTTATGAATTAAAAGTTTAACTGGGGGGGCAGAGGCTGAGTGTGTAACATTCGCAGTAAACAAAAGGAGAGAAGACAATGGATATTCCACAGATTGTAACATTTTTCAAACACAGGAAGTCGGGCTGTCTCCATTCCCATGAAATACTGCATAATGATTTGAACTAGGCACTGCAAGAGCAAAACAAGAATAAAATGAAAGCAGCCAATCATGGAAAATACTGGACTAGCCTAATTCTGAGCAAAAGGAAAAAAAAGTGCAGTCCCGGGTGGAGAGGGAAACTAAAGTGCTTTTTGAACTGGCTCCCAAAGCCTACTTATGCAGTCGAAGTCATCAAAAAAAGCAACAGCGAGAGATAACCAAAGCCATGATTCTCACTGCCGCTATATTAACTGCACAGATGGATTTCAACAACTGTTTTTAGAAATTCAAAGCCTGATTATTGTTATAATCTGTGGAGCATCCATTTTTTTCTCTCCTATTTACTGTTAAACACTCAGGGCTCCCCCTAAACTTCAGTTCATAAAATTGGATAGGAATGCAATATTGCAGTCCCATCAACACCATCTGTATTGCTAAACATGAGTTTATAGAAAAAGGAACTAAAGTACTATGAGACAGCACTTTCTACTTTCATTTTATTTTATTCTGCTCTTGTGGGGTGGAGTTCATTATACTTAATTGAACTAGAGAAAGACCCAGTTTCTGTGTTTGAAAATGTTAACGATCTATGTTAATGTTACACACTTCGTTAAACCTCAGATCATAAGATATACATAAAATTGGATAGGAATGCAATATTGTGGTCTCATGAACACCATCTGTATTACTAAACATGAGTTTATAAAATACTAAAAAAAAATGAACTAATCAAACTGATTTGTGAAAAATAACACTTGTAACTTACTTTTAATATAGGAGACAAGAATGATAAGCTACAAATATATATTCATTGACATCAATTCATGACCTGGCTTTATAAATTATGGGAAAATCAGAAAAAAAGGAGGAGGGAAACAATATTCACTATGTGTGTGTAACCCCCCTCCCCCAAGGGCTTACCTTAATGGCCCTTTGCTTCCCCCACTTCTTCCCGGTTGCCTTTGTTTCTTGGTGTTCTCCCCAAGCCTTCCAGTACCCCAGGTTGAGTCCCTCCGGCAACGTTGGAGTGTTTGGCCCATCTAGGGCTTGGAACTTGGTTGTGATCACCATGTGCCTGTTTTTGCACCTCAGTGCATGGCGTCGATCGTACATGCGTGATTTTGCATTTGGTGTGCCAACCGGCAGACTTGCTGTCAGACAGGGAGCTCTTTGGTGGTCCTGGTGCTCCTTTGGAGTGTAATGGGAGCTGGAGATTTTGATGAGGCGAATGAGAAGCCTCCATTCTTTACAAAGAAAGTTTAAAAATGGGCATGGAGAGAGGTCATGAATAATTCATGAGTCCTCATGAATATTAAAGAGGGTGCTGCCAGCCACCTTGGGGGGCTGTGTTGTGGCAGCAGCGACTGGGGAACCACTGCGCTCACATATATAAGAATGAGCTTGTTTGAAAGGGGGCAGTTGGTACTACAATACAGTGGGGCTTATGGAAAACAAAGGTATTTGCTTTGGCTGCATCAGACTTTAGAAAGTGAGGAACTGTATTGGACTTCATGGATGTGAAAGGGGGCTGACATTTTGATGACATTTTAACCTTGTCCAGCAGCCAATCAGTGATCTAGGTGCCTAAAACTGGACAAAGGGACTCCTGGGAAAAGGAGGGGACTAAATCAGGTGTCTTGATCATGCACCAATAAATGAGTAGGAAATATTGATCTCTATGGTTATCAATTATTGATAGGCTTCATTAGCCAATCAGAACAGTGGATTCTCATCTGAAGCAGTGTGAACTTTCTCGAATTTCTTCAGTCTGTTCCCAGGCTCAGTACGAGTCAAGAGTATCCTGTGAGAGGGGACTTCGGACTTCAGGGGCTTTTCCCAGGCCCTAGTTGGAGACTGCGGCTTGCAGAATTGGATTTGGAGATTGCTGCTTGCAGAACTGGATTTGGAGATTGCTGTCTGCAGAACCGGATTTTGAGATTGCTGTCTGCAGAACCGGATTAAAAAGGGGAAAAAGAGAGAAATGAACTGGAAAAAAGAGAAAGAGACTGAACACTGATCCTGATTCCCTCGGTACTGAGAAGTTGCTTAACTATTGTTGGGAGAAACTAGATGCTGCAGAAATCCTGCACTAGTAAGCTAAACTGGCTGAGAGAACTGTGTGAATTATCCGAGTGGAGTGCTACAGGTGCTGCTGAGAGGTCAAATGCTTGTGTGGGACTGAATGGTAATTTTGAAGAGGCAAAGTGTCTCTGGATGTCGGAGTGCTAGCCAGGCACTGTACATGTCCTGAGAGAACTGGTTAAAGTGGCTGAGAGTTATGTACCAGCTACAGCCAAAGAAAAGTGTGTGGACATTGCTTAACGGGAAAGTGTGGACTGGTGTGAAGGGTCTGTTGTGCTTGGTCTCCCCTGGGTGATTGCACCTATGCTTATTGGATCTAGGGCTAGCACCCACTTCAACTGGCACTGGACTTTGTTCAAGTGACTGCCTATAAATTCTGATTCTGCAGGGACTGCCGGAGGACACCCACCATTCGGGAGTCCTCACCCAGAGCCAGGGATGGAATCTTCTAACCCCTTCCAAGTGGGACTCACTGTCTCAGGAGGTCACTGGCGATTGCTGGGGTGCTAAGGCACCTATGACCCATCGGTGGAGCTGGGCTGTGGAGTCACTCTCAGGTCTGGGCCTTCTGGGGCTGCTGTTGTCCTGCCACAGAGCTCTGCAATGGTCAAGAAGTGGCTGAAGGAGACAAGCAGCCAGAACTGCAATCAAGGTGATTAGCTACAAGATCTTCAAGCAAATTCCACCCTGCCCGAGGGACCAAGGCTGGCCTTCTTCTGTCTTTTGCTGCACTGAACAAGGAGCTCCATACTCCAGGTTTCTGAGCTCACCAAACCGTGAGGACCCAAGACCTGGCTCCTGGAGAGGGAAAAGGGAAATTGGTGGTGTTCCTCAAACTAAGTTGTCTACAATATTTCAGGGCCCCAACAGCCGGCCAACCTGTGGCACCAATCAGGCCTGCACCTAATGGGTATCCAGAGGGACTTTTGGGGAGCACTGGTACCAGTGGGGGTGGCTTTGGCCTGTGGGCCCAAATGTTTATTTTTACCTGCTTCACTAACTAACTTTCTTTTCACAGCAATCCTTTGTCCCAGTATCCCTTCCCTAGTCCTTACCCCCCCAAATAAAGCTGTGAATTTATTTGTTTCAACTACTGTGTTAGTGAAGTTCATTGCATTTACCCATTGTTGAAGTTTATGCTTTATGGTGGATCAAGGGTACTGGAGATACTGTGTGCAGAGTGGTTGGTTAGGGAGGTGGGGTGGTACAGTGTCCCAGGGGGCTGTACCAGGCAGATACCTGGCCCACTAATGCCTTGCTCTGGGTGGAGGCACCGTTCTATTATCAATATTTCTGGGAACGAACCCCAACTGTCACCGTAGCAGGACCCAGGACCCTTGCCTTGTACCAGGGACAGCAGGCAAGGGGGCATACGGAGCTGGGGCTACATGTGTAGAAGCGGGCATCCCGCGGAAGGAATAGCAATGGGTAAGGCAGATGCTATCTTCAGGGAAGGGAAGCAACTGCATCATAAAATGCTTTCATTTTTACCTGTTTACACTGGTGTTTGTTCTAGGAAGCTGCGGGTATAAACAGGGAATTTTACTTTGGTTGCCTGTTTTTTGTGGAAGCAGGGGGCAGCAACGTAGCTCTGTCCCCACTGAGGAGACAGAAGGAATTTCCCAACTTTAATTTGCCAGAAGGGATTTTCCCAACTTTAAATAGCTGAGGAGGTAAAGGGAATTCCCCTACCTTAATCAGCCAAAGTAAACGTTGAGTGCTGCTGTGGAGTGTTGGGGAAGGATTGTGTGGGATGAGGTGGAGGGAGGAGATGAGTGAGCGAGGCTGTGGGAGGACCTGCAAGGGAAGAGGGGGGGTCACATGACAGCAACAGCAATTAGGGAAGGTGCAGGCAGTGTATAATTCCTAGGGGACCAAGCAACCCCTCGCGTGACCGACCCCAAACATGTGAGTGCCACAATGCAGAAGTGTAGCGTCTCGAGTAGGACACAGGGGAGAGGAGTCTCTAATGGGAGAGCTGACCAGGTACAGCTTAGAAATATACCATATGGCAGGGAGTCCACAGAGGATGGGGGTCCTAGGGAGTGGGCCAGTAAGCAGGCATGGGGAGGGAAGGTGTTTGTTGGCAGTCAAGAGGGATGGGTGGTAAGTTGTAATGGATGCAAAGCAACCATATTCTTGGGGAGTGCATGGAGGGTAGGGGGTGTATGGTGTGTAGGCAGTTTTTTTTTTCCAATCGATTAACCAGGTGAGACACGCTAAGCTGAAAGCTTGTTTACAGGTGCAACCTGGGAGCACAGGGAAGTTAAGTGACTTGCTCAGGGTCACACAGTATGCAAGTGGGGCTGTGGGATTCAATCCCAGGTCTCCAGATTTGCAGCTCAGAGCCTAAACCACTGTGCTATACTGCCTCCCTTTGAGGCAGGCCTCAGTTGATACTGCTTAGGGAGGAGCTTGGATAGCTGAGAAGAGAGCTGAGTAGCTGAGGGGGGCAGGGGTGGTGGGAACACCAAGGACATTGGGATCTGAAGAGGCAGTTACCTGAGGCTGCAGCAGGCAAAAGAAAGGATAAACAAGATGGGGGAACAAGAGGGTCAATCAGTCAGGAGCTGCTGGGGGCAGGCATCGACATCTGGAGGGTGGTCAAGCACCAGGGGAAGATAAGAACAAGGGCAAGGCAGGGGTATAAGTCACAGAGCGCGGTGGCTGGAGTAGCTCAGAGAAAGGAGAATGACAATAGGAACAGATTTTACATTTTGGCTAGCCTGGAGGAACAGGAAGCGGCGGGGAGGAAAATGCAGAGAAGGGAAGGGTGGAGGGCACTACAAATGGTAAGGGATACAGCAGTGAGGTGGAAGGCAAAAGAGGTGGCTCAGGAGACAACAGATGCAATGCACGGCAGAAGGAAGGTGGCAAAGTAGGAGGTACGAGACAGGGAAGGGAGGGGCAGGTACAGAACAGACAGGGGGCAGAGCAGGCAGACCGGAAAAGAATAGCACAGGGGGGAGGAGGGGAAGCAGGGAAGAGGAAGAGAACAGGTAAGTGGGGACACAGGGAACCAGTGGCAAGGGGTTGGTAGGGAGCAGGGTGGGAAGGAAGGTACAGGAAGGGGGGGTTAGAGCAGAATAGGATGGGTATCAGGGTGGAATCAGATAGTCTGGGCACAAGTGGTACAGGGGAAAGGATGGGGCAAAGAACAGGGAACATATATGGCTCAGGGAAGACACAGAGGTACAGAAGCAGTGGGGAAGGAGGTAGAGATCAAGTCGTGGGGCAGAGGATTAGCAGGCAGCAGGAGGGTGAAAAGGAGAAAGGAGGGAAGGTCATCATTCTAGGGGACTTGATATTTAAGGGTGTAAGATGGGGGAAGGGGCACCAGGAAAAGCAGCATTTGGGCTGAGTGCATGCCAGGCATGACAGTGGGTAGAGTGGGACAGCATATTAGCAGATGTGTGAGGAAGGTAGGGCGGAAAAAAACACACATTGTGGTATACCTTGGCACAAATGACCTGAAGGGAAGAAGGATAGAAGAGGTGCAGTAGAGCTACAAGCAGCTGGGGAAACTATGCAGTATGAGTGGATGGTCGGTAGCTTTCTCAGAAATCCTACCAGTGCCAAGAGTGAGTACAGCCAGGAAGCAGAGAAGTCACTGAATTCAATAGATTGCTGAAGGAATGAAGTGGGTCCATGGGGTAGGGATTGGTGGGGGGGTGGGGCAACAAGTGGAGAACACAGACCTGTATGCAGAAGATAGGTTGCACCTTAGTAAGAGGGCTCACAGGTACTGAAGCATAAGTTGGAGGAGTTTATCAAAGAAAATTATAATTTAAACTAGGTAAGGGGTTGGCCAAAGGAGTGGGAATTCACCAGGAGAGGGGATCCCTTGGACCTCCCCCCACAGCAAGGCAGGAGCCAAATTCAAATAGGAGGGAAAATGGAGGGGAGGGTAAAGGGGCAGCGCACAATAGACCAAAAGAAGTGTGGTGTCATTAAATGCTAGGAGCCTGGGGAATAAGATGGTGGAGTTGCAGACATTGATAGCAGAAGGGGAGGTGGACATAGCCACCATCACCGAGACATGGGCAACCCAATACCATGACTGGGACCTAGCCATCCAGATTTCAAGCTATACCGGAGGGAAAGGGGGTGGGGTGACCATTTACATTAGGGAAGGGATAAGGTGTAATAGGTAGGAGGGGGAGGAAGGCAGGGCGGAGGACATATGGGTGCAACTTTACAACCCGAGGGGTAACAAGGTTAGACTGGTGGTAGTTTATAGGCCTCCGACACAGAATGAGGAGATTGACAGGGAGTTGGCAGAGCAGTTAAAGAGAGATTGATAGGGAGTTGGCAGAGCAGTTAAAGAGACTTAGCAGCAAAGGGAGCACTTTGGTGGTAGGAGACATTAATCTACCGGGGTGGATTGGAGCATCCAGGCTACCCCATGTGCCAGGGAGCAGATCCTCCTGGAAGCCTTCCAGGACAGCTTCCTGACACAGAAGGCAACAGAGCCAACTAGGGAGGGGAACGTCCTGGACCTGGTGCTGGTGCTGGAGGATGGGGAGCAAGTCAGGGATATTGGGGTGGAGGAACCCCTGGTGGGAAGTGACCACCGCACAGTATGGTTCTCAATCCATCTAGGTAAGGAGGTAGCCACTACAAGGACTAAGGTCCTGGATTTCAAAAGGGGCAGACTTTGGCAGGATGGGTAGTATAATGGAAGGGCACATAGTTAGCATCTGCCGAACATGGACGCAGAGCAAAAATGGGCGATCATCAAGTGGGGCCTGGCTGAGCAGGGGATCCTGTTCCAAGCAATCTACCTGCCAGGAATCCAGAAAAGTCTGGCAGATGAGATCAGTTGACTACAGCCTGATCTTCACAAGTGGTCAGTAGCTCCAGATGTCATGAGATCGCTATTCGACTAGTGGGGTACCCCATATGTGGATCTTTCTGCATCCCCACTCAATGCCATACTGCCTAAATTCTGATCCACAAATCCAGGGCATGGAACTTACTGCCAGGATGCATTCAGACTGCAATAGCAAAATCTGTTTATGCATGCATTCCCTTCAATACATCTTGTTCAGAAGGAATTGCTCAAATTGGAGGCGTGTGGGGCAAGATGATACTAATGGCCCCCTCCTGGCGCCAAGAGATATGGTTGTCTCTGTTAAACAGACTTACAGTCAGCAAAACTGAGGACTCTACCACTCAGGATGGACTTATTGGCACAGAGTCACTTGGTCTATCCCAACCTGTGCTTTTTTCACCTTCATGCCTGGCTCCTGAAGTGACAGAAGTGAACAGGTACAAGGTATCTCAGAGGGTCTCTGAAATTATTTTGGCTGCATGTAAGCCTTCCACTAGGAAGACAATAAGACATACACACCCAAATGGAAAAGGTTCTCCATCTGGTGCTCCAAGACTTACATGGACCCTTTTGGATGCCAGCTTGGCAAGGTTCTGGAGTATCTGGTGGTCCTCTCTGATGCTTATCTAGAGTATTTCACAGTAAAGCTCCACCTGTGTGCTATTTCAGCATACCATGAGCCTGTTGGCACCCTCTACCTGGCGCAGCTTCCAAGAGGTTTCTCAAAGGCATCTTTCACACAAGGCCTTCCATCAGGAAGACAGTGGCTACTTGGGATATCAACATTGTTCTGGATACACTCACTCACATTACTTCTCAGCCCCTTGTGATGTGCGACTTGAAGTTTTTAACTTGGAAAGCAGCATTTCTAGTGGCCATTGCCTCTGTTTTCAGAGTGTCTGAAATCCATGCCTTGGTCACAGATCCTCCATATATTGTTTTCCATAAGGACAAGGTAGTTCTCTGCACACACCCCAAGTTTCTACTGAAAGTAGTGTCAGAGTTCCATCTTAACCAGCCACTAGTGCTGCCTACCTACATTGCCAACTTCCAGAATGAAGGAGAAAGCTCTCTACTGTCTGGATGTTAAGAATGCCCCTAGGTTTTATCTGGACAAAACTAAAGACTTCAGACAATCTGAACAGTTCTTTGCCTCCTTCAGTCCTAACTGGAAGGGACAGCCTGTTACAAGTGTATTTCTGCCTGGGCTGTAAACTGCCTGCATCACTGCTATGCCATGGCTCAAGTTAAACTGGAGGGCCAAGTACACACTCACTCCACCAGAGTGGTTGTCATGGTCCTGGCAGAGATTTGCTCTGTGCCTATTGGAAATATTTGCAGAGCTGCACCTTGGAGCACAGTGCACACTTTTACTGAGCACTATGCCCTGGACATCCATGCCTAGCAGCATGCCATCTATGGCAGGGAAATCCTGAATGGATTACTATCCTGAGTGAGCCTTCAGCTCCTACCATCCTAACTCTGGGGAACTTTGTCTGAGCTTGGTACTCTGAACCCCTTGTGGGAATCAGTGGTGAAGACTGAGTCCTGAAAGATATGAAAATGATGTACTCACCATAATTCTTGATCATCTAGGAGTGTCTTCCCCACTGATTCACACGCCTGTCTGCCATCCCCTGGACTCACTCCAATATAGTTGTGTTGGTCTTCACCCCTTTATACTTGGTTTTGGCTGTGTACATACTGTGTTAGTGGGTTTGGTGGCCTTTCTTACATGGGTCGCCAGGGCAATCTTATGCCCTCAAGTTAAGTGCATAGGCACTTGCTAGGCTATGTTGCTCCTCCTTGGTAAAAAAATGTAATGAGGCAGTTGGGGGCTGGCACCAATGTAACCAGGTGACCATGTATACTCATTCATGGAGCCATGCATGTGCACTGCTTACCTCAGCACCAGCCCTCTGAAAAGTTCTGATTTCTGCTGGGTCCAAGTATCCCCCTCCCCCCATCTCAAACCCACTAGTGTGAATCAATGGTAAAGATATTGCTAGAAGATCAATAATTATGAGTACATAATTTTCATATCCTACGCTAGAGGATAACAGCAAAGAGAGCTATAGCCCAGGTGTAACATACACTGTTGGGAGGGAAACCAGATCCCTTAGTGAAGTGCAACAGCCAGTGGATGGAGGACTTAGGGACACCAAATGATGAGGCGACATGGGTAGAGATCTACCAGGGTCAGATGGAATTATTTTTGTGTAATAGGCTTAAAGAAATGCACTACACATTCCTGACAACTGTAGACAAATTTCATAAGAACAGTTCCCCAATGTGTGGCAGATGCCAAAGAGCACTAGGCACATACTTGTTTATTTTATTTATTTATATACTGGAGGGTATGTGAGCGAGTACTTACATAGCTTCTGGTCATGCCCCAGACAGGTTCCCTTTTGGGAAGACATTGGAGAAGTGATTCATGAAATTACTGGTTTCTGGTTAGATCAAACCCCTACTTTGATTCTTATCACAGTGGAGAAAGAGGAGACTGGAACATAGTCAGTACTCCTCAGGGTAATAAGAATATTCCTGGTCATGGCTAAGAAGTGTATCTTAAAAACTTAAGTCAGCGATGCAGAAAAAGCTGAATGGATCAGTCTTCTGGCAGATAGTATGCCCCCTGGACAACAAGCACTGCTATATAGAGGATGAGCAAATACCTTTGACACAGTATTGGAGCGGGTCCTAACCTAGCTACCAGAACCTGTAAGCAGTGTTGGGTGAGATATTTTAAAAAAGTAATCAGTTACAATTACTAGTTACTCTGAAGTAATTGTAATCAGTTACAGTTATTCCTTTTATAGTAACAAGTAACTGTAATGCCTATCACTTTACATTACTGATCACACTTTATGTGTCAGTTTCAAAGTGACTGCGGGTAGGTAATCATTAATTACATACAACACAAGTAATTACACTATAGTTACATGTTTGATGAATGTAACTACATTGCAATTGCAATGCAGTTAGTGTAGTTACATTGTAATTACAGTTTATTAAAGGAAACTTAGTTACACTTAGTAAATACAGTACCTAGTTGTGCCCAGGAAACTCTCTAAAAAGCTTGAAAAATAAAATAAAATCTAAAGGCAATGTTATATCAGTGGTAGTTGTCACAAACGCTCCCACAGTGCCCAACCTTGAAGTGCAATATGTGAACAGAAAACAAACAGGGACACCCTCCTGTCTGTTTTGTGTCTGAGCAACTACCAATCTCGAGTTCTGGGGTCAAATATGAACCCTTTTTCGCTAGCACACCCAGCTAACAGGTCCAAATCTCACACCCTCTTCAGGGAAAGCAGTGCAATACTTATTCCAGCGGGAACACAGCCTGGTTCACAATCCCCCTTCTGACTCAATTGAGACCTAGGTATTTTCTTATCTTGCTGCATATGGTGACACACTATAAGCACTTTAACAGATATACCAGAATTATCAACACTGTCCCAGCATTCACACTCACAATAAGAAAATGTCTCAGGCAGGATTTCAAGGAAAACAGAGTTTACTAGAATTAAAAATAGTAAATAAAATACAAAACACAGAACATATAACATTAATGGTACAGTCATAAAAATAAATGGACACACTCCTCCCTCTTAAACTGAAGTTGAGAGACTCTATTCCTAGGCATTTGATGAGTTCCTCAAATTCAGTTCACTGCTCTGATGGGATAACTTGTCTGCATTTGCGTTTGCTGCCCCTGCCCTGTAAGTGACAGTCATGTCGTAACCCTGCAAGGCAAGGCTCCATCTTAAAAGCCTACCGTTTGTTTTACCCATGTGTGCCAGCCAAACCAGGGGGTTATGAGCTGTTTGTACCTCAAAATGCCACCCATATAGATATGGCTCTAATTTCTTTGGTGTCCACACCACTGCAAGGCATTCTTTCTTCACTGTAGAATAAGCCTGCTCCCTGGGAAGTCATTTCTAACTGAGGTACACTATTAGGTGATCTTTCCCTTGGTTAGAAGTCTGACTAAGTACTGCCCCAATACTCACATCAGAGGCATCTGTCTGAACTACAAATGGTTTACTGTAGTCTGAACTGGCTAATACAAGAGCACTGCACAGTGCCTCCTTTAGCTGTGTAAAGGCTCGTTCAAAGGCTGGTTCCTATTTTACCTTTTTAGGCATTCTTTTCTTTAGCAGGCCAGATAGGGGAGCTGCCAGGGCATTGTAGTTTGATACAAATTTTCCATAGTACCCCGTTGTCCCTAGAAAACTCCAAACCTGCTTCTGTGTTTCAGGTTTGGGCCACACTTTGATTGCCTCAATCTTTGTTTGATTAGGACAGAGCTGACCCTGTCCTACTACATGCCCTAGGTATGCCACCTCAGCCATGGCCAGCTGGCACTTTTCAGCTTTTACAGTGAGCCTGGCCCTTTGTATCCTGCCCAACACTTCCTTAAGGTGGGACAGGCATTCCTTCCAGCTCGCACTGAAGATGGCAATATCATCGAGGTATGCCATGGTGTACTCCTCAGTATCATGTAACACCTGGTTCACCAGCCTTTGGAAGGTGGCAGGGGCATTCTTCATTCTGAAAGGCATTACCTTAAACTCAAATAACCCTATCGGAGTGATGAAGGCCGATGTCTCCCTAGCTCTGGCAGTTAACTCCACCTGCCAATACCCTTTCATCAGGTCAATAGTGGTAAGGTATGTCGCCCCTCCCAACTTGTCCAGTAGTTTGTCTGTCCATGGCATTGGGTGGGCATCCAACTTTATTACTGTGTTGAGTCCATGACAGTCCACATAAAAATGAGTACAGCCATTTGGCTTGGGAATGAGGACTACGGGTGAGGCCCAGGGGCTGTGGGATTTCTGGATTACCCTTAAATCCAGTATTTTCTCCACCTCCCTCCTAATGTCCTTTTGGATGGCCTCTGACACCCGATATGCTGTCTGCCATATGGATGCTTGCGTCCCTGTCTCTACATCATGCATCGCTAAGGGGATTAGTCCAGGCTTGGCATTAAACAATGGGGCAAAGTCTGTTAAAACCTCCCTTACTTCCTGGATCTGGTCCGGGGTCAACTGGGGCGACATTCTGATTTCCTCCACAGAGGACTCCCACTTGCTTTCTTCCAGCAAGTCCAGAAGGGGGTCTTCCTCGTCCATCCCCTCCCCAGGACTACACACTGCAAAGACTATGTCAGCCCTATTTGCATATGGCTTCATCACGTTGACATGGTACATCTTTGGGTATTTCTCCTGTCAGGCAGTTCTACAATGTAATTTACATCATTCATCTGTCTGACTACTTTGTACGGTCCTGCAGCTTATCCTTCCGGACTGGGATTAGGACCATGACCTCCTGACCCACAGTGTATGAGCGAGCTCTGGCTCTGTGGTCATACCACACCTTTTGCTTCTGCTGGGCTGCTGCCAGGTTGCTCTTGGCTGGTCCCATAAGCTCCTTGAGCTTTTCCCTAAACTTAAGGATGTAATCCACTATGGGAGTTCCCTGAGTAGCATGCTTGCCTTCCCAGTCCTCCTGGATTAAGTCTGGGGCCCATGCACTCTGCATCCATATAACAGCTCGAAGGGGGGAGAACCCAGTCAACTCTTGGGGCACCTCACTGTATGCGAACAACATGCGGGGAAGGTATTTCTCCCAGTCCCTCCCATGCTGTTCTGCAAACACTTGGAGCATCGATTTAAGGGTACCATTAAACCTTTCCACAAGGCCATTGGCTTGTGGGTGATAAGGTGTCATGAGTCTCTGCACCACCCCACACTTTTCCCACAAACACTTCATCAGGTCCAACATGAAGGAACCCCCCTCGATCAGTGATAACCTCCTGTGGGAACCCAACACAGGAGAAAATCTCTAGCAAGGCATCTTCCACTTTGTCTGTCCTCAGTGAGGATAGGTCGAGTGCTTCTGGGTATCAAGTGGCATAATCCACCACTGTTAGGATAAACCTCTTCCTGGAAGAGCTGGGGGTATTCAAAGGCCCCATAATATCCATTCCTACCCACTGGAATGGCTCCTCCACTATGGGCAAGGGAATTGGGGCAGCTTGGGTTTTACTACCTGCGTTCCCTATTTCTTGGCACCAGTGACAAGACCTGTAATATTCCTTCACCTGCTGGTTGAAGTTGGGCCAGTAGAAATTCTGGGCCAATCGCTGCATAGTGCGCACAATTCCCAGATGGCCAGACATGGGGATATCATGAGCAATCTTAAGCAATTGCTCACGGTACCCTGGGGAATGACAAGCTACATGCCCATCATCCCTCCCTTTCTCCTTACATCCTGAGTATACAGCAATCCATTCTCCCAATACACTCTATGTCTCCAATCACCTCCCTGTGTCCCGTCAGTTTCTGCCCAAGCCCTCAGCCTCTCTAAACTAGGGTCATTCTTCTGAGCAGCTGCACAGTCTTTACACATTCCCAAGGCATGGGACAGGTCCTCTTCAGTTTCTAAACTAGGGTTCCTAGCTCTCTAACAATTGGCTACCCCTTCCTCCTCACAGTAACCTTCTGTAGCTGTTTTGTTAACTACTACCTGGGGAATTTCTACCCCCCTTTCACTATTCTGCATATCAGGAGACACAGGCTGGGGAACCAGCCTCCCAGTGTTTTCCACAGGGGCTTCTATGTGGTCCAGGGAACTACAATCTGCCTTTACCACCTGACTGTGGGTAACTGCACACACCACCCCTTTTGGAGATTGTTCTCAATAATCACATCCGGGGCAAGATTTTCTACCACTGCAACTTTCTGCACAGTCTCTCCTGTCTCACCCCAGTCCAGCAGAACACTAGCAAGTGGCAGAGTTCTCTCCTCCCCAGTGAATCCCCTGTACTGTAACAAACTGATCAGGTATAAGCTGTTCAGGCTCAACCAAATCCCCTATTACCAAAGTAAGGGACTCCCTCACGTCCTATAACCCATAGGTTTGCACCCCATTCACAGTAACTGGGTGTGTGTGCTCCCTCATGTTTACTGGCATGCTTTCCGGGATACACAAAAAAAACACCTCTTTCCCAGCACCACTTTGTGTGCTCTGTGCCTTTTTAGGACACTGTCTTGCAACATGCCCAGGTTGTTTGCAAAACCAACTATCATTTCTTTTATCAGGCAAATCCTTTCTTTGTAACCTGAGGCTGCCCACTTTTTGGGGAGGCAGTGAGGTTTTTAGCTGCCTTGAAGGTGTGCTTTTTCCTTTCTGCTCTGTCACACCCACCTCACTCCCTCTCAGAGCAGGCCTGCTCCTGGCATAGTGGTCTGAGAGCTCAGCAGCCTCCTGCACAGTTTTTGGATCTTGGTCCTCTAACCAGGTTTTCAGCTCTGCTGGGTAAGCCCAAATGAACTGCTCCAAAAGTACAACATCCTCAATTTTCTCTACAGAGTCTGCTTTTACCCCTTCCCACTGTTTCAAGAACCGATGTTGTTTTGTGGCTAGCTCATGTCAGGGCTTCTCCTGAGCTTATGGACCTTAACTCTGTACGCTTCAGCTGTCAAGTCATACTTTTTTAACAATGTAGCTTTAAGCTTGCCATAATCATTACTGTCCTAATTGTCCATTTGACCCAGTGCATCATAAGTTTTCTTGGTAAGCAACGGGTATAGCTGGAAGCTCCAGGACTCTCTGGGAATTTTTGCCTGAGTATGTACCTTTCAAATGAATTTAAAAATGCATCCATATCTTCCCCCTCATTAAATTCATATATCAATTTAGAATTTAATTTGTAACCCAGTCCTGGAAGTCCAGGTTCACCCATGCCACTTACCTGCTCTGGCACTGGTCTTTGGATTTGTAGCTTCTCTAGTTCAAATTTCCTCTGGTGTTTTCTCTCTCCTCTTGCTTGGCCTCTCGCTGCTCTTGCTTCTGCTCCCTCTCTCTCTCTCTCCATCTCCAGCTTCCTCTGTTCAAACTCCCACTGTTGCTGGGCTTCAAACCTTTTCTGCTCAAATTCCAGCTCCATTCTCCTCAATTCCATCTGCAGCCTGATCCCTTCTGGCTGCATCATGGTGGTGACCTTCCCCTGCAGCTGTGGCTCTCGGTTCACACTGGTACCGCTGTCCTCCTCCCTGGGACTGGACACTGCAGTGGATCCTGGCCCCTCCATGTCCAAGGTCTGGTCCCTTTCAGTCACAGACTGTGACTCAAGGTCTTGTGCAGTCACTAGTATATCAACTGCCACAAGATCCTCCATGAGGTGCTGTTTGTTTCGCCCCTCACAACGGACTCCTCTCTCCCGGCACAACTGCTTCATATATTCCGCAGTGTACACGCTATAGGTGAAAAGCCATCTTCTGCTCTAATCTACAGCTACATTAGCTGACACCCAAAAAAATAAAAAATAAAACAGATAGGGAACTTAGACTGTAACCACAATGATATATTTCTTGTTTTTTTAATCACTGCCTTGTTTTGTGTGTGAACTGTTACAGTTCGTCAATCCAACACACTGGACTGTTAATGCTCATGTCACCAAATCATTTCACAGTATGCAAACAAATCTTTTTGATTGCAGCACTGCAAACCAAATCTTTTAGATCACACCACTGCCAACTAGATCTGTCACAAATGCACTCCAGGGTTCAGGCCCTCTGCTCCCTCAGTGCCCAACCTCGAAGTGCAATATGTGAACAGGAGACAAACAGGGACACCCTCCTGTCTGTTTTGGGTCTGAGCAACTACCAGTCTCGAGTCCTGGGGTCAAATATGAACCCTTTTTCACCAGCATGCCCAGGTAACAGGTCCGAATCTCATACCCTCTTCAGGGAAAACAGTGCAATACTTAACCCAGTGTGCACACAATCTGGTTCACAATCCCCCTTCTGACTTAATTGAGACCTAGGTATTTTCTTATCTTGCTGCATATGGTGACACGCTATAAGCATTTTAACAGTTATGTCAGAATTATCAACACTGTCCCAGCATTCACACTCAAAATGAGAAAATGTCTCAAGCAGGATTTCAAGGAAAACAGTTTACTAGAATTAAAAAATAGTAAATAAAATACAAAACACAGAATATATAACATTAATGGTACAGTCATAAAAATAAATGGACAGGTATAAATAAACCACCTTATACTGAGTATCTTATCCTACCCCAGTTTCAGTTGGTAAATAGTGGTGCTGAAATTACCTAATTTTGGTAGAAGTGCTTCTTAAGAGTCCAGAACACAAGTGTCTCTTGAAAGTCCAAACACAAGTATATCATGTTCCCTCAGCAACTTGACAATATCAGGGGGAAAAAAGTCCAACCCAGCTTGTGAGGTCACAGCTCTGTGGTGATGTTGGCTGTGAGGACACTCATTTCTGCATACTGAATTAGTCACATGCATCTGTACATTGCTAAACATCCCACTTAAAAAATACATGTACTTTTTTAATTAGTGAGCCACAGAGCATGAATTATGACAGGACAGACTATCCCTTTGATCTCTCAGAACAACATTCTGCAAGACACTTCTCTTAGCTATGAGGAGTTTCACAGGTATCTGTCTGAGTTGGCTTACCTCCCAATGTCATAAAATGCAATATTTTATAACAGGTTTTCCTAGGTTCAAAGTAATGGCTAGTTTTACAGCCTGTTAAAACCTGTTGTCAAAAGGAAGCTCTTAATGCGTTTTTCCACTGGGTCAAGGAGAGGGCAGATCCTTCTTTTATGTCTCTTCTAATCTTATGTTCCATGATGCTTTGCTGCTTGGCCTGTGCTTCTAAGCAGAAGTTTAAAACATATATTTATAACAAAACCACATGCACATAACTAGTAGATGGTTATCATGTCACAGTAGTCAGTAGCCATTCCAGGAATTTGAACTGCTGGGGGAGGGGGAAACACAGCCAGGGTTCAACACAATCCTGATGTGGGTCTTAGAGAACCCCTCCCCACTCAGCCTAGGCAGCAGCAGCCCCAGCTAGTGGCCCCTGATGAATGATGTTTCTTTCAATATGTATCCATCTTTTTTCCCCTTTTCCCTCCTTCCCCATGAGTCCTTCCAAATCCCCCATTCCAGGTAGCTCAGCTTTTTTTTTTAATAAAATTTGCCTACACACAGACTCACTCCTATGACTAAAACAAATATACATATATATGTACATATATTTATTTTGACCCACACTTATCCCACTCAGCATGTCCTTTCACCCTAAAACAAAGCTTTGGATCATGTATGGTACAAAAATAAACCTTAATAAAATACATAATTTGAAAGCTTAAAATAGGCATTCCTGGGGTACATAGATAATCCTATATAGAAATAGAGGTAGTATAGCATTATGCCTGTGTACTGTTTCCCCAGGCCGATGAAAGGATAATGTTAAAGAAAAATCTGTTATTGTTGGGGCAGAGCATACTAAAATCAATGCTTTTAAAAATAAAAATGTCATAGTTTTCTATTTCCCAAGCCCCTTAGGTTTGTGTAGCCCCCACCCAAAAGAAATCTTAGATGTGCTCCTGGCTCACTTGAGACTATACAAAAACTTCCAGAAGTGCAGGTCTCCAGTCGACTCTCTCCATCTCCACTACAGGGTGGGGGCTGAGAGTGTCTTTCTCTGCCTGACTCTGTTCATTGCCCTGTGGGTGGTGGTGACAGTGTGGCGAGGTGCATGATGATGTCAGCTATTGTGTATGCAGAGCTAGGTCTGCTTGGTTGAACCTTTGATGTTGTGATGTCCTCTGACTTGATGGGGGGCAGAAAGAGGAAGAGAGGAGGCCATGGTACAAAACAATGGAGGGGCTCACTATGTGTGATGGCATTGCAGTCTTTTTTTTCTGCTGTGGAGCTGGAACCAATGTGGGAGCAGGATAAATGTGCAATAATCATAGTATTTCTTGGCTTGCATTGTTTCCTGTGTAACCCCCGATATCCGGGCTTACTAGAATCCCAGTAAGACCTAGTGGTAGGCAGGGAAGGCAGCTTGTGAAACTCCAGTTAAATGGATTTCACACTGTCTCACTCTGTTCTCAGTCTCAGCTGAGACTGAGGGATGACATCATTTTAGAACTGTCACAGCTGCATAAGCCATACTGGAATGTTGCAGTTGGAGGTTAGAGTAGCACGTTGGGGAATTTTGAAGTGAGTGGAGTAGAGTCTGTTGCAGTCTGTAGAAGAGGTGCTCTGCTATAAGCAGGCCCTCAGAGCCCTAAGCTCTGTCAAAGAGCTGTTATTTTGGTATAGGTGTGTGTTCTCACCTGAAGAGGAACACAACAAGAAGGAAACATTGAAGTGGTAGAGACCGCTTTCAGTGGTTCAGGGCCCCATCCCTGTGGGGATGGGGGGGAGGAATTGGCCTGCTTCCAGGGGCAACCCCCCTTGTCTGGCTAGGGAAAAAGAAGCTGCCTGATTTAAGTTCGTGCTGAGGCACCTGAAGTTCTGGGTGAGATTTCCTTTGAGGAGAAAATGCCTGTGGGGCACCTGCAACTAAGGGGTGAGTTCGCTCTGCTAAAGGGCCATGTGTTTTCACCTGAAACAAGATGAAACTAAAGTGACTGTTACTGTGGGGTCAAGAAAAGACAGCCAAGTACAGTTTGGAAGATGTGGGGATTGGACTGCTTAACTTTGCGGGGGGTCTAGGGTAATGGACACAGCCACTTATTTTAAGTATGTTCAAGTTCAGCACAAATGAGATGTAAAGACAGTAGATTGAATGTGAATACATTTAAAAAGAATCTACACAGCAAAGTGCTTTAAAGGATGAGGTGTTACAGTCCAGAGAAATGGCCGGGTATGAATTACGGGAGTGAGAGGTGGGAGACCCCCCATCAGTAGTAACCAAATTCACCTCTACGGGTTTACTTTGGGACACCTGTTGCTTTTTCTCAGGTACTTGGCCAGTGCCTGAGAAAAGTACCCAGACGTGGGATTGATGAGGAAGATTCCCTTATGGAGCAGAAGTGCTCATAGGTGGTTTAGGGAGCCACCAGTAAATGTTTCCATGCTATATGGAAAGCGTCCAAAGGGCTGGCAAGGGAGCCAAGCCAGGGAAAACCCAGAGCAGTGTACAAGTTCGGGCTGTGTGCCCAGTGTGTTTCAAAGCCTGAGGGCTAAAGTGAATGAGGATGTGTTCTGATATCCATAAATCTGTATTACCAGGAGTGCAGCCCCGTGGGGGTCTATCTATGCTTTGTTTGTTCTGTTGGGTGTGAATAAAAATCACACTTTAGAATCCCACTTCTGGTATTGGACATTACAGTTATTGCTTCCTGTGTCCGGAGTTACTTGGGTGCCCCTGTTGCAGAGTAGCCAAACCTAGCCAATGTGCCAAGTGACATATTTCTCCCTGAACCCAGCCCACCAGGTAGTGCTGTCAAGATGGAAATGGCATACCTGGGTGGGGGGGGTTACACCTGTATAAGTGATCAAAATTTACCATTATAATTGAGGGCTAGTGCAACCATCTGTGGGCTAGTGCAATTTTGAATCAACTTTCCCTGCTGGCTGGTGCAAAGAAAAGGTTAAGGTTGACCCCTGCTCTGCACAATACTTTGGTGGGGTATGGGGTCACAACTATCAGTTTTTGGCAGTCTCATTGTAGTCATTCTGCCACACGTACTGTAGCCATGCAAAAGCCTACAATCCTCCAGACAAATCAAAGAAATAGTGTCTCAATAAATCAGGGACGACAAATTAAAATCAAGGAGTATTAGTAACAGCAAACAGAGGCCCAGAGAGCACTGGAAGAAATAAATAGAAGCCATATAAATGAATATTTGAATAAATAATCTATTTTTTTGCCGACAATATTAATATGACCTTGCATTAGCAGTAGTGGATCCCAACAGCAGCTGTGGACCCCAACAGCTGAGCGGTGGATGAACCATATCAAACGTTCTGTTCCACAGAGATGACTGTAGCAGTAGGTTACCTTTTTCTTTGATGTGAGCATTACCCTGCCTTGTATGTAACTACACAACAGGTGTCATGAAATTGTTTGTGCATGATGGCATTTCATTTCATCCACTGAAATTCGATACTAACTTACCGGCATGGAGAGAGAGATGGATCCAGGCTTGGGGGGGGCGGGTAGCTGCAGCTGTCTCCTCCTAACCGATCCCTTTCATTGGTGATTCTCTGCTCTGTCTCTAGAAGTTTATTTACTCCATGCTGGCAAGCTCCCACTGCTGCTGAAATTAGCCTGTTCTTCTTTACCCTGTCTGACTAAGCAGCTATCCTTATCTGCTCTGGGCCTGTCTTCCTCTCCATCCTGGACCCTGAGTGATGCCAGTTGCTCAACAGTGACAAGGACGACAACCCAAGTCCTGACCAAACCAAAAGTGTTGTAGCTGCATATCTGTACTCACCATGGGGCTCAACCTGCTGGTCAATGACACATTGTCTTTTTTATAACACTGGGCCAGCCTGCAAGCGGTTATGGTGGTGGACCCCGGTCACAGGGTTGAGGGTTTAGGGATAGGGTCCCCCTCTGGATTAGTTCTTGGGGTAGATCAGATCCCTACCTCTGATCGGGTGCGTAATCTGGGTGTGGAGCTTGACACTGGTTTGACCTTCGTTATCAGGTGTCTGCAGTAGTCAAGACTTTATTTTTTCATCTTAGAAACATCTCCAGGATTAAGCACCTGGTTCCACCAGGCGATTTGCCGGTTTTGGTCCACGCCTTTGTGACATCTCGTCTTGATTACTGCAACTCCCTATACCTAGGGCTTGCTGGGGTTGATATCCGCCACTTGCAGCTTGTGCAGAATGCTGCAGCACGTTTGTTGACTGGGGTGTCTAGGAGATCCCATATTACCCCTGTGCTGTGCACTCTGCACTGGCTGCCTATACAGTGGTGGATCACCTTCAAAGTGGGTCTTTTGACCTACAAAGCCCTACATCGGTTGGGTCCCGACTACCTGAAAGAGCTTCTGGTACCTTACATCCCTCTGAGACAGCTTCGCTCAGCTGACGAGGGGTTGCTGGAGATTCCGAGGAGGGTAAATTTGAAGTCTTCTGGAGCCCGTGCTTTTAGTTTTGTGGCGCCCACCCTTTGGAATTCTCTGCCCCACCAGGTCCGAGAAAGTACAACGGTGGATAGTTTTAAGAAGGCCTTAAAGTCATTTTTATGGAATCAGGCATTCCCTGCGGTATCTTAAATTGTTTTAATATTCTACTGATGTTGTTAGTGTATGTACTGTCATGTGGAATGTAATGATGATTTGTACAGCGCCTTATAATTGAAAGGCGCTTAATCAAATAAATTTTATTATTATTATTTTTAAAGCAACATAGTGATAGTGCCATAGAGCAGGCACTCAAGAAGCCGCAGATGTAGTCAGACTGGACTTCCCTCCACTTGGCTGACACATGCCACCAGCCATGTCAGTGACACACAGGGAAAAAAAAATGGTGATTCAGGGATTAGGCTGGTAGTGCTGACTCTTGCGCTGATGCCTAGCATGCGTATGTCTCTCTAGCACCCCCCCACCCAACAAACTCACTGCAGCACCACTTCGAGTCACAGCCTAGAAGTTTTTTTCTTCCTCCCTTTAAAGAGCCAGTTCCAGCATATCCTCACCCACCCTAGCCCTAAGTGTATGCCTCAGTGTGGTCTGGGTGTCTGACTCCACATTCCGACTGACGAACCCTGACTTTGAGGAGGAACTGATCCTGCTGCTCAGCTCAATGATACACATGCTAGGAAAAATAATACAGAAAACTGTGTTACAGTAATAAATTACTTGCAAGAAAATGTAATCTGTAATTTACTAAAATTACATTTTCTTACAAGTAATCTATTACCGCTATAAATTATAGGGCAATGCAGTTAGATTACAGTAACACGTTACTTGTAATGCATTACTACCCAACACTGTCTGTAAGAGGGGCCATTGGAAACAGTGACCACAACTCAGTTTGGTTTGATGTAGCCATTGGGACCAAATAAAACATAGACACAAGAATGGAGGTCTTGGACTCCAGAAGGGCAGACTTCAGCAAATTCAGATGGGTGGTTCGGGACAAGTTACACGGGGGTAGCTACAGGTTTAAAGAGAAGCAGGGGTGAGAAGACCGGGAAGAATACTTTCAGAGAAATAGGGATGCAAGGAAGGTCATTACAGAGGCAAAAGGAGACATGGAGCTGTGACTAGCCAAAGGGTTCAAGTGCACAGAAAAACATTTTTTCTGCTATAGCAATGAAAAAAAGAAAGAGGTGGGGGAACAGTTAGGTTATTAAATGGGGCAGGGTGATACACGAGGATGAGCAAAAGGCTGCATTGCTGAATGACTTTTGCTCTGTCTTCACAAGGGAAGATAGTGCCCCCCCCCGTCTAAGAGTGGCATCAAAGCTGCCACAAGAGGAATTCCAGAGACAGAGAAACTGGTATTTACTAGGGATAGGGTCCGAAAAGGGCTAGCAGCACTCAGAACAGACAAGGCCCCAAGTCCAGATGAGATACATCCAATGGTGCTCAGAGAATTAGCAGACAAACTAGATGAACTCTGGCAGGTCTGTTCAACAGCTCAATTCAGATGGGGGGTCATCCCAGGTTATTGGAGGGTGGCAGATGTGGTTTTACTCCATAAAGGTGGGGGGTGCAAGAACAAGCAGGAAACTACAGACCTGCCAGTCTTACCTCTATTGTGGGGAAGCTGATTATTTCTGACAATGTAACTATCAACAACAATAAAGAGATACTACAAGCCTTCAACAATCACTTTGCTACTGCAGGGCTAGCTTTTGATAACTCACCTGCACGCAACCTACGCTCCCAGCTTACCATGCAACCTTCAGAATCTAGTCCCTCAGATGCAGTCTTTTCATTCTCTCCTGCCTCACTAAAAGAGGTCGAAGATCTCCTCCTCCAGTTGGACACCAGAAAAAGTGCTGGCGCTGACACCTTCGATCCATACTACCTAAAGATTGCCTATCATGTCTTGGCCGTACCTATTACGCATCTATTTAACTTGTCCCTTTCTCAAGGGACCCTCCGCAAACTGTGGAAGACCACACATGTTATTCCGTTGTTTAAATCCGGAGACCCCTGTGATCTAAACAACTACAGGCCCATCTCCCTTCTCCCGGTACTATCAAAACTTCTGGAAAAAATCGTGACAGCCCAGCTGAAATCTTTCATAGATGATACTAACCTGCTAAACCCAATACAATCGGATTTCAGAATTGTACATAGTACAATCACGACCCTGGCCAAGGTGACAAATGACTGGCAGCGCGAGCTAGAGAACAAAAAATTTGTCTGCGCTGTTTTTCCAGATCTAAGTAAGGCCTTCGACACTGTCGACCACAGCCTACTTCTTTCTTCATTGAAAGATATTGGTCTAGATTCTACCTCCTTGCGTTGGTTCCACAACTACCTTTCTGATAGGCACCAACAGGTCAAGGCCAAAGGTGAACTCTCCCCCTCAAATCTGTTAAAAAGAGGTATCCTACAGGGGTCCATCCTGGGGCCACTCCTATTTGCCATCTACATCAACAATATAGACTCAGGTATTAATAAGGCAAAAATTCATCTGTTCTCAGACGATACAGTGATCTACCTAAGCTGTACAACTCCTGAAACTGCCTGTAGCAACCTGCAAGCTGACTTCAACATACTTCAATACCAGCTCCTTAGTAAAAAAAATTGCTACTTAACGCCAAAAAGACAAAGGCGATGCTATTTTCACCTATTAACCATGCAGCCTACCCTGCTCTACCACCCCCCCCCCATCACCACCCTCCTAGGAGAAACCCTGGAATTTGTGCCAAAATTCAAATACCTGGGGGTCTGGCTAGACTTCAAATTCTCCTTTGCAGACCATCTGGAGGATTTGTTAAAAAAACTGAGGCAGAGACTAGGTCTCTTCTTCAGGTTAAACTGCCTACTAACTACAGAGGCTAAGAGAGAGTTCAGTTCAGTCTACATTCCTTTCTCTAATTGATTACGCTGACTTTATATACACCCAATGTGCTACTTCATACCTCGGTAAATTGGACATACTTTACCACAGGGACCTGCGCTTCATCACTGGTCTCCCCTTCTCCACCCATCACTGCTCTTTGTATACAGCCATAGGTTGGACCTCCCTACACTACAGACAAAATAAAAATGCAGCTCTCTGGACATACAGAGCTATCACTGGCAAACTTCCGCAGTACATTGTTGATTGCCTGACTCTCAATATTCCTGGAACCTATGCCCTAAGAAGCTGTTCACTGATTTCTCTGAAAGTGCCCAAAGCCCTAACGAGTTTTGGGAGAGCTGCCATAGGATTCGTTCTACAGTCATTCTGGAATGTGCTACAGAAATCATTGAAACTGAGGACTACTGTTAGTCTCACTGTGTTTAAGACCTTATACTCAAAATACATTACAGAAGCCTGCAACTGCTTCCAATGATCCTAGCTTACTTACATCCCCCTTCCACATCCTCCCTGCTTTTCCCATCCTCCTTCTTTCTTGTATCAGTGCATAGCTTGTCCCTGAGCCACCTACTTATTTACCGCCCTAAATCTCACCCTCCCTCACCCACCGATTCCTTGTATACCAACAGCATCTCATTTCTTCGCTTCTAGTATTATCCCAGTTCCAGACCCCCCCACTGGCTGCCCACTTCTCCTGACACATGTCTCCCCCTTGATACGCCTGGGTCTTTTTAAACTGACTATGTATGTCTCTTCACTTGTAGCATCCACTTCAACTAATCTCTTCGCTGGACTATAATGCCTTTACCTTACAGGAACACTAAACCATGTATGTTATTGTATCTGGTACAAATTTTTACTGACTTCAAATCAATCAATCAATATCTTTATTTATCCAGGCAGGCACCATTGAGCAAGCTCATTTACAAGGTGGACCTGCAGTCCTACAATAATAATACCGAAAGACAAGTTACAATAGTACAAAATGTAAAAATAGCTGCTATTATAGTAAAAATGCACATTTACAGGTAATATACATTAAACATAGAACTACAAGGAGTCGTGGATAATGAACTTGTGCTGGATCCAAGCCCAAAAACGGTGCATTTCGTAGTGGGAAATGTTAGGGAGAGGGTAGGCATACCAGATAGAAGATATCAAGTGCACAATGTAGGGAGAGGTGGGGAATAGGGGCGCAAGCGAAGAGGACCCAATCGATAGAGCAGAGTGAGGGACTGGGAGTGCAGAGGACTGTACGAAAGGTACTTGCTACCCTATTGTTATGTATACCCTTACCGACTGTCTTTTACCTGAACCCAAATGTATTTTTACTTATCCTGTCTATTGCAGGCCTAACTGTACTGTTGTACTCTTGCATCTACTGTCTATTTGTCTATATATAAATGCACTGTTACTTGACTTGTGTACTGCAGGTCCACCTTGTAAATGAGATTGCTCAATGGTGTTCGCCTAGATAAATAAAGAATTTGATTGATTGATTGATCTAAACAGACCTCCATGCCCTTGAGCAAGTGAGCAAAAACATGGCTGTTTTGCACTGTATGAGGACAAAAAATGGTCCAACTGGGAATGACTCTGTCTTGCAAAGAGGTCTTCTACCACCAAGTCCAGGAGTTCCCACTAGTGCGTCAGGGCTTGAGATTGCCTAACCGATCTGCAAAACATTTTGGAAACTTGGGAAAAACAGCCAACAGAAATATGCCATGATCCAAAGCCCAGTGCCACACTCTCGTTTCTCTGCACAGTGGACAAGAGTGTGTACCTCCTTGTTTACGTAGTGCATTACACTGACTTGGTTCATGTGAATCAGGATTCAGAATAAACCTGACATAAACCTTAAAGATTTGTAAGTCAAGACCGACCCTCATCTCCAGAATACTGATGTGGAGAGAGCTGTCCAATTAGAATCATAGATTTTGTGCCCTGTGGAGACCCAGACGTGCACCCCAGCCTGAACCAGATGCATCCATAGTAGACTTTGCAGACGCATCAGATGGAAGAAGAGAGCTCATATTGTTTATTTATTTATTTATTGAAGAGAATCAGAATTACAATCCTTTGAGTCATAGACTCCTTTGCAAAGGCTCCACGTCGGTACAGAAAGAACAAACATAACATTTGCTAGTATTCATACATAGGTCACATAGTACAGTGTATAAACATTGCATCAAGTATCCTAAGTAGTCCTTTGGTCTAAGCTGTGATACAAGGTAGATTACAGTTTCACAGGGTCCTAACTGAACCCTGAGTCAGAGTTTATATACAGTGTGATTGTGGGACTTGAGGATGCAGTCATGGGTTAAGGTTAGGCATTTAACCCCACCCTTGTGGATTTTTCCCTGCGCTAGTAATGAAACTGGAGTGATCAGTCCACCATAGGAGGGCTTGATACAGAGGGGACATGACCAGTATTAGTTGGTCCATGTCATCTGACAGTTAACCCCATTGTACTTGAAGTGTCCACTGTGTTAGGCACATGTTAAGATGTGCATCAGACTGTAATGATGGCCACCACCATTGGGCGGGGCCCAGAAGTCTCAGCAGTGAACTGGCAGGAGATGTGCGAGCTACCGGCCAATAAAACAAGCCTGAGTAATCGGAGCATTCGCTTGATCCACTGGCAGGAAGGTCCTTGCCACAGATGTGTCCAGTACTGTCTTATATACTGGAGATGCGGACAACGAGTCAGAATTGATTTTGGCTCGGTCACCATTATGCCCAAGAGATTGATAAAACAACTGATGGGTCCTGTCCACAATGTACACTGTGGCCTCCTTTGATGGAGCTTTTAGAAGTCTATATTCCAGATATGGGAAGACATACAGTCCTTCTCTCTGGAGGGCTGCTGCCACTACTGCCAAGCATTTGGTGAAGAACAGTGGTGCAGAGGGCAAGCCAAAGGGCAAGACACAACATTGAAAGTGCCTGCCTTTCAGCACGAACTGGCGATTTTCTCCAGGATGGATTTTGACATGATGGTATACATCTTTCATGTCCAGAGCACACATCCTATCCCCTTTCAGTACTTGAATTACAGGCCACCCTGAGTTCTGTGTAATTGAAAGGTGCGGGGGGGCATATTGTGGCCCTCTTACTTCTTGCTGCTAAAGCTGCCGATCTCCATTCAGTCAGGAACAGAAATTACAGCAGCCCTGGCTGAGAGAAAAATAGAAGATAACACGTTTTCCCTTTTACCAGCCATCCAGGAAAACAATAGCCTCCCCCAACCCATAGCCATGCACCTGGCACCAAAGTGACTTAGATGATACCGGAGACAGGTATTTATCTAAGTGATAACATGCCGTTGTTTGACTGATTTGATGGCCACCTTCGTGGAAAACAAATAAACAGTAGCCTCCCACAGCTAAAAGTAGTATTCACAGCTGGCACCAAAGTTAGTCCTTCACAGATACTTTAAAAAGGTGATAGAGATCCTTATCTTTATCCATATTTATTGTAAAAAACTGCTGCTGTGCTGTGCTTGCCTTCTTTGATGTCTGGCGTACATCTCCTTGAATGAGCACAGTTGGGGGTGTTTATTTCAGTTCAGACTATAGATGACTTACACCAGAGGTAAAATTAGTAACCAGTAGCCCCTACCCTGAGCTCCTGGGAACAACTTATTTATTCAATGTCCCTGAGTTGTCATAGAAAGAAAGAGAAAGAGAGAGGGAGAGAAAACAGGCGCAGTTTTGGGAGCCCAGAGGACTAGTGTGGCACCTCTGCTGTATTGTCTGTTGAAATCAGATTACTGCTGGCTGTTCTGCTGGAGGAGTCTTGTTATTTTAGACAAAATAAGAAAATTAGGAGCACACAACTCCAGACGGTATGCAAATATGTGTTTTTGTCTAAAGGTGGGGGATAGGCAGGAATTAGGATAAGTAAGTCAGGACTCAGAGGAACTTGGGGCGGGGAGACAGTGCTAGCTGGCTGTTGCTGGAGGGTGGGGTAGGGCCCAGCATGGAGTTATATGAGATCACTGGATGCTTGTGAAAATGAGCAATTTTTGCTCACAGGCTTTTTCAGTATAAAATAAAAACAAAACAAAATGAAGATCCTGGATGCTCTGGCAGTGTCAACACGAGTTGCCATCATAGAGAGAGAGCTGGAGAGAGAGAGAGAGAGAGAGAGAGACCTTGAATGTGCCAGGGCTACACTCTTTTGGCCTCCTCAGCCTGACCTCGCATACGGGGGTACTTTAGTCTCCACAGCCCATGTGCAGTAAGGTAAGCCTGGGGAAGGGGTACTTGTCTTTGGTGCCAATGTGAAGTAAGGTAATTCAAGCCTTGACTGGGTAATTTTTTTCTCAAGAGCCCATGTAAAGTAAGGCAAGGCTAGTGGAGGTGGGGGGTTGTGTCTCTGGGCCCCATGTGAATTAAGACTAGGCTGGGGAAGGGGGTGTTTGTCTCCAGAGCCCATGTGAAGTAAGGTAAGACATGGCAGAGATGTGTGTTTGTCTCCGGACCCCATGTGAAGTAAGGCAAGGCTTGGGGGGGTTAGTTTCTACAGCCCATGTAAAGTATGGTAAGGCAAGGTGGGGGGGTTGCTTTGTGTCTCCAGAACCCACGTGAAGTCTAGCCCTGCCTGTCGTTTTGGGTTCCTCGCCCCAGAGCAAGCCAGCCCGACACGCCCCCCCCCCTCGTGGAGCGAGTCGGAGCCTAGCCCTGCCTGTCATTTTGGGTTCCTCGACCCCGCCTCGTGGAGCGAGTCAGGCCTAGCCCTGCCTGTCGTTTTGGGTTCCTTGCCCCGGAGCAAGCCAGCCGCTCGTGACCCCCCTCCCTCGTGGGCCGAGTGAACCCTAGCCCTGCCTGTCGTTTTGGGTTCCTCGCTTTGAACAAGCGGCCCTTGTGACCCCACCCCTCGTGGGCAGTGGAGCCTAGCCCTGCCTGTCGTTTTGGGTTCCTCGCCCCCGTGGGCGAGTCGAGCCTAGCCCTGCCTGTCATTTTGGGTTCCTCGCCCGGAGCAGCTGCCCTGCCACAGCACCCCCTCATGGAGCGAGTCAGAGCCTAGCCCTGCCTTCGTTTGGGTTCCTCACCCCGGAGCAAGCCGGCCCTGCAGCCCTCCCGTGGGCCGGTGAGGTAATTTTCTTTTTGTGGGCAGTTTAGCTGAAACATTTGAGACCGTCTTCCCTGCGCTACCAATTTGAACTTTGGCGCCTTTTAAATCATAGGCCACAGGTCGCATGGCAGAGGGGCGCTGTTTTTTCCTACCTCAGCTGTGTCCAAGGCCAGTGTGATCCTTTCGCCTAGCCAGTCGACCCGGAGCTCTGCAGCGCGACTACTCAGCGAAAGCATGCTAAGTTAATCCAGCCTGCCTGTTGCTGCTTCAGGAGACCCCTGGCTGCGCTCATGAATGTTATAGCCTGTAGAATGACCTTAACCATCTTGTGAAATTATATCTACTGCTTAGCTAACTGCTGTTTTTATTACAATTATATGCATGGAAACCTAGTCCTGCGCCAAGAACTATTTTAAACTGCATAATACAGTTAAAGTAGGATAAGTAGAATGTTAGCCTGCACTCTTGTCGTTATTACCTAATCTTCTTTTCTGTGTTTCTGTGGCTCTTGTATCCTCCCCCCACCTCCCATAAATCCAGGTCCAGTCTTAATCTCCACAGCTCCTCCTTTCACCTCTCCCCATTGTCCTCAAAACCTTTATAACTGGTGTCTTTTCTCCTTCTCTCTCTAGCCTAGCCCTGCCTGTCATTTTGGGTTCCTCCACCGAGCAAGCTCGTCCGCTGCGCTCCGTGGGCGAGTCGGATAATTTTTTTCAAAGGCAGTTAGCTGAAACATTTGGAGACCATCTTCCTGCGCTACCAATTTGAACTTTGGCACCTTTAAATCATAGGCCACAGGTCGCACGGCAGAGGGGTGCTGTTTTTTCCTACCTCAGCTGTGTCCAAGGCCAGTGTGATCCTTTTGCCTAGCCAGTCAACCCGGAGCTCTGCAGCGCGACTACTCAGCGAAAGCATGCTAAGTTAATCCAGCCTGCCTGTTGCTGCTTCAGGAGACCCCTGGCTGCGTTCGCCACGATGTATCCCGCAGCTGCTGCGCAGCTGCTCCCCACGCGCCCCCCACCACACCTACCCTTGTCTGGCTTGAGTTATATAGTGTGGTGTGCCCCGCCCACTACCTACGTGCTTCTGATCGCTCATCGTGAGGAATATTACTATTTCCTCACTTTCTACTTTGCAGCCTATACGTCTTTTCCTCTAGAGGGCGTCTAGAACCTTACAGCATCTAACCCCTATAGTAAGTTGTTTCATCTCTGACACCTCTCTATCAACCTGATTTCTCAGTCAGCTGGGACTCCGAACCCTCTCCCAAGCTACCTGGTCATCACCATAATGGCATCCTTCATCTACAATTACTATAAATACTGGGTCAATAAACTTAGTAAATCTGCCCTATTGGTCCTTCCTATCTTTCTGCTTGCTCTGCAACTTAGGTCTAGCCATCTTCCCCCCCCATAAGGGCATTTCTCCTCACCCTCCCTTCCTGTCCCATTCACGCTCTCGATCAAATTGGCCTCTCATGACCTTCCCTCTTGTGATCCATAGCAAAATTACCTACCACTCGATTTACACACTACATAACCTCCTATTACACACCTCATACTCACCCACATGGATATTTTACCACAAACTATGGTATCTATCCCTGCGCTCATTAATATTAGCAGGCGATGTTGAACGAAACCCTGGACCCACTGATAATATAACCCATCAGGCTACAGCTTGGCAGGACCTAAAGGGACTGCATATTGTACACCTAAACATAAGGAGTCTACCCCACAACCTAACAGAACTAGAGCCTGGGTCACCCAACATGATCCTGACATCCTATGTCTCTCCGAAACCTGGCTAAGACCCTCTACTCCTGGTCACTTGTGCAAGCTACCTAACTACAAAATACACCGTCAGGACAGATCCACATCCAAACGGGGAGGAGGTGTTGCAATCCTCTTTAAAGATCACCTAGCCTACATCTTAATGTTCCCTTACCCTGTCACAGTGCGAAGCCATTCATACCACCTTACACTTAGGCTCCAAGAAACTGCACATTGTCTGTGCCTATAACCCTCCAAAGAGTAGCACTGCAGGACTTAAGGAACTCCTAACTCAGGTGGACTCAGTAATTGGTCGTAACGAGGTCCTCATCATGGGGGACCTAAATATAAACTGGAATGGCAAATCAAATAAGGCCTCTCACTCTATGGTACACGGACACAACCTGCACCAACTTATCTCTGACCCTACTAGGGTTCTTGCCCCTCCTCGTTCCAGTACCTTAATTGACTGGGCTCTCACGAACCGCCCGATAGCATAGTATCCTCTGGTACTTTGCCTGATGTAATAACCGATCACTCCCCTATTTATTGCATCTGGCGTTCAGCAAGACCAGCACCTCCTCCGCCAAAGCTGATTACTTTCCGCAATGCAGCTAAACTAAATCAGGCGGTCTTTCTGCTTGACCTCTCTCAGATAGACTGGTCCCCTATCTTTGCTGCCTCAGACCCTCAATCAGCCCTTGACTACTTCCTGATGAAGTTTGGACACCTTCAGGACATCCATGCCCCTAAAGTCACTCGCCGGTACGCGGTACTCAGACTAAGTGGCTCACTAAAGATCTCTGCTCTCAATTCAGGGCTAGGGACAAAAGCTGGTCACTTTTTAAGGCCACAGGACTCCCAGCAGACTTTGACGCTTATAGGACCCAGAGAAATTCCTGCAAAAGGAACATTAGACTAGTAAAAAGCTTGCACTGTAAGGACCTACTTACGAAATCTGCTGGTGACCCCAAGAAGTTCTGGGCCATCATAAAAAACCCTTCTCGGGACAAATAATTTACCCACTGCAACTGACATGCAGATAAATAATGTCCATTGTAATAATCCTGAGACCATAGCCAATGCTCTAAACTGTCATTTCTCGGACCTATCTAGCTACTCAGCCTCCTTCCCCCCGAGTCCCCTCACAAATAACTCCCAGGACTTTCAATCTCCTCCCCTCACCCACAATTCCATTTTCAGATCATCTCACAAAGAAGTCCTAAAGCTGCTATCGATCTATCTCCAGCACTAGCCCGGAGCAGACAGGATGGAACCTAAACTCCTGAAAATTGCAGCCCCTTATTGCCCTCCCAGTAACAAAAATCTTTAATCTATCGATATGTCATGGCACTGTCCCTAACATCTGGAAGATAGGTAAAATAACTCCCATCCTTAAGAAAGGGGACCCTAAAGACATGTCAAACTACCGACTTATAGCCATTCTTTCAGTCCTTGGTAAGATCCTTGAAAAAATAGTAGCAACGCAAACTTCAGACTATCTACAGAAATACAACCTTCTGTCTAGCTCCCAACATGGTTTCCGAAAAGGCCATAGCACTACTACAGCTATACTAAAACTCACAAATGATATTTACGGTGCTATGGAAGCTGGCCTCCTGACAGGAGCTATTTTCATTGACCTTACGAAGGCGTTTGATCTGGTAAATCACTCCCTTCTCCTCCCCAAACTTTCCTCGCTGGGTTTCTCTGCCGACACAGTTGACTGGTTCAACAACTACCTAACCAACCATATGCAGGCAGTAGTCTTCAACTCTGCTGTCTCTCATCTCTCCCCCCCCCGTGCAGATGGGAGTTCCACAAGGCTCTGTACTAGGCCCGTTACTTTTCTCTATTTTTATAAATCACCTTCCCTCTGCAGTTCCTGGCTGTTCATCCTTACTCTATGCAGATGATCTGGTCATCTACCGCAGCGGAAGAAACGGCTTGGATATTAACCATTCCCTAACTGAAGACTTCCACTGCATTCAAACCTGCCTAAGTGATAACTATTTGGTACTTAATGAGAGCAAAACTCACTCTATGCTGTTTGGCTCTCCTGCCCGACTCAAACTGGCTCGTAATTCCTTCCAGATCCAAAGCGCAAATGGCTCCATGGTAGTAAGCACCAGCTCTTTTCAAATACTTGGCATCCTTCTTGATGAATCACTTGACTTGACCTCCATATCACTTCCACTTGCAAGTCCATCAATGCAAAAATTGGGGGGGCCTACCGTACAAGCTATGCGCTCACGCCATCTGCCAGGCTTGCTGTGGCTCAAGGAGTTCTGCTTCCAGCCCTGACATATAGCTCAGTCACATTCCTAGGTGCTTCAAAATCCTCGCTCCTCAGATGGGACACCACCTACAACAGCATCTGCCGCTATGCCTCCCGGGTGCCACGTCTCAAACACCACTGTCAGCTTTACGCTGACCTCAGCTGGCCTAGTCCCTCAGCCCACCGGCACCTATCTTTCGGCTCTCTACTACACAGTATCTACAGCTCAGGTCTACCTGGACCTCTCGCCTTACTTCTGTACTCCCAAACCTCCGCCTATGGTCTCCGATCGAATGACGACACCCCTCTTTTTATCCCCAGATGCAAAACCACTATGGGCACGCAAGCTTTCTCCTACCTAGCACCTAAAAGCTGGAACGCTATTCCACAAAATATTCGCCAAGCCCCCACCCATGCCCACTTCAAGAATCTCCACCGTCAACAACTTCTGGCTTCCAACCCCTGTACATGTTTCCAGCCGCCCTAGCTCACTCTTCGCTCCGCTACCTTTTCCACCCTACTTTACCCTCCCTCTCTCTACCCTCTACCTCTGTCTCTTTACCTCATTTCCCCTTCTAAAACCTTACGTCATCTGATGGCACTTACTTTTACTTTGAACCTGTTAGCATTAACATTGTTATACGTGGTCTAGGTTGCTGTATTGCTTTAGTCTAACTGGGACTACTTTGTTGAATCGTTAAACAATCTATATGTCCCACACTGTTTATGTTGTCCTACTGCCTACTTTGTCCTTGTGCTGCGTCACATTGTACTTGTCATGTGTTTCCTTTGTATACTCCCGGGTCGTGCCTGAAAATAGGCATTGATATGTCTAGCACACCCACCTGGTAACCAAAAGCAAATAAATAAATAAGTAAGGCAAGATAAGTGTTGAGTGTTGTGCGTCTCCAGAGCCCATATGAAGTACGGCACTGCTGGGGTGTGTTTTGTGTCTCCAGAATCCATATAAAATAAGGCAATGTGGGGGGGCACTGAGTGTCTCTGGAACCCATGTCAAGTAAGGCAAGGCTGAGGGCTGTCTCCAGAGTCCATGTAATGCAAGACTATGGGAGAGTGCTTTGTGTCTCCACAGTCCAGGTGAAATGTGTACATTACAGAAAACAGACAGTATGTTACTTTCTCCTACTCAAGTATTGCATGCCAAGTGATTTGCAATGTGCAGCTGAGGCATATCCACAACATTATCAAATTTTTGACCAGTAAATCAAGGAGAGCTGGCCTATATGTGTATAACATGACAGAAGATCAGTGCTAGATCCATGTAAAAGAGAATATCCTGTGAATTATGGATATTTTGGATAGTGGTGTGACTGTGTAAGATGTGTGTACAGTAAGTTGGTCAAAACAAGGGGGCTCCTGAAAATAGGGAGGCCTAGAAATAAATATTGCATGTGTTGGGAAAAACACACGTTAAGCTCACTATCTCCTAAACCTGCTAGCAGTGACCCCTGAGAAGGTGGGACAACATACCATCAGCCAGGGGCTTTATTTAATTATTTAAGGGGGATGTATTTCACTCATAATAGTGAAAAATGTAGGTGACTTTGAATTTTGCAGGCATGGAAGTCAAACAATGGTGTGATATTTTTCTGAATGAATAGGGCCATGGTATTACCCGTAATGTGTATATTACAAACTGTCTCTGGCAACATTATATTGGCTTTGAAAGTTGTAACCTGGGAAGTATTTTGAATTCCCTAAAACTGGAATGACTTTGAAATTTTGACCTCTGAAGTTTTTGACATCAGTCATCCAAAATTACAGTAACTGAATCTCATGGACCACAATGTATAGCAATCTTATGTAAGAAATAAAGTAGGTGGCATGAGTCTGTGTGGGGAAGGGAGAGTCTTATTGTTACCTGGTGCAGAATTCATCCACAAGTTAAATTTTTTTTTAAAGTCTGCCTCTCATCATAATGCACAAATAATGCTTTGGTTGTCCCTTAACAGTAGTGGACTGGGTCCCCTCCCCTATGTTTTCATTGCCTATTGCTCTAGTGCACTGCTGCTGTACCCTTTTATGTTGAGTTGCGTGCATGCGCAAAAGCGCGTATTCTGCTGTGGCACCATCCAGAAGCAGGTTGTGGAGGCTGGACTGTTGTGGCCAATGCCCCCACAGCCTTTGGAGGCTTGGCCTGCGTTTCCCAATGGGGTGGCACACTGCTGCTGACACTATTTCAGCCAGTGTGCCGCAACCTTGTAAGGTTTCAGTCGCTGCAATCAGGGGCCGCCTCATCACTGCAGCATAAGCCATTCTGCTGCAATGAGGAAGCAACTCGTCATTGCTGGGAGGAACCTTGCTAGTGAGATATTGTTTGTGAACATAGCGGCGGCTTACCTCCATGTTCACAAACAATATGAAGCAGCCCCACAGTTGAGGGGGTGCCCAATCCCCCTCGGCAGCATGTGCCCCCCTCAATGTGTTTGTTTGCCGATGGGGGCCCCAATCCTCGTCGACTTCAGTGCCCTAACATTGATGCTGCCAACGGGAGAGCCCACTCCCCGTCGGCATTATGTCCCTCCCCCCCCCCAGTGACATCTGCTGACGGGAAGCCCACTCCCCGTCAGCATAATCCCCCCCCCAAACCACGCACTACAGTTGTGCCGAGGGGGTGCCCAATCCCCCTCGGCTCTTGCACCCCCCCCTTTATGCCAATGGGGGTGCCCAATCCCCCGTCGGCTACAGCTGCCTCCCCAAACAAACACTCTGTTGGTACACTGGGAGCCCACCCTAGTGTACCAAATGGCCCTGTAAAAAAAAAAAGTCCTGCAATGTTTTTTTTTTGTACCTGTCAAAAAAGAAAACAGTCCCTCACGGGCTCCCTGCCCCCCTCTCACAACATGCACCCACCTTCTGCGCACCCTGCCTCCCCACACCCCCACCCCATACTTACCTGTGGAGTCCAGCGGAGTCTGGCGCAATGATCTTCGGTGGACCGGGAACACATCTGCACTCTTCAAAGCCGACCATGAACTGAGGAAATGCCGGTAAGCTGTAGAATGGCATAAACAGGGTTTTTTCAACTTTGGTGCATATCTCAGGCATTTTTTGGAATTTTGGCATCAAATTTTCAACTTGGGGTTTTTGGGACCCCTCCTCGTGAATTCTGCCACTGTCATGGCGTTATTCAGCCCTGAAAGGTGATTTCGCTGTCACTGTGCGGAATCACCTTTCAGGACCAATTAATGACACAACAGTGCCAGTGTTCATGAGGTGAGCTCTCAAAAAGTCTATGTTGCAAATTTGGTGGAAAAAATCAAAAAAATTATTTTTACGAGCATGCGTTGCACAGTTGCTACACAGGCTCATAACTTCACGAATTTGCAATATTATCATGCCAGATTTTTCAACATTGCCATTTTTTCACACTTCCTTGTGAACAGTACAGCTGTCATTTTTCACATCCTGGCCGAAATGTATTTTCACACTTCTGGTACAGAATAGCACAGTCGCTATGGAAAATCAGTGTTCAGGACAGATTAAGAAAATGAGAGTGACACTGTTCATGAGCAGAGATCCTAAAATGCCTATGTTAAAAATTTGATGATGGTACTCCATACAATGACTGCGTTACGAGTGTGCGTTGCGCAGTTTGCACGCATGTTCGTAACTTCACGAATTTATAATATTTTCACTCCAGATTTTCAACATTGCCATTTTTCCACACCTACTTATGAACAGTTCAGCTGTCATTTTTTCCATCCTGGCCGAAATGTCTTTTCGCACTTCCGGCGCAGAATAGTGCGGTCACTGTGGGAAATCAGTGTTTGGGACAGATTAAGAAAATGACACTGATACTGTTCATGAGCAGAGGTTCTAAAATGCCTATGTTGAAAATTTGATGATGATACTCTATAAAATTACTATGTTACGAGTGTGCATTGTGCAGTTTGCACGCACGCTTGTAACTTCGCAGATTTGTAATATTGCCATGCCAGATTTTCAACACTGGCATTTTTTCACACCTCCTTATGAACAGTTCATCTATCATTTTGCACATCCTTACCGAAATGTGTTTTCACGCTTCCGGCGCAGAATAGCACAGTTGCTGTGGAAAATCAGTGTTTGAGGCAAATTAAGAAAATGACAGTGACACTGTTCATGACCAGAGGTCCTAAAATCCCTATGTTGAACATGTGGTGACAAAACTCCATAAAATGATTGTGTTACAAGCGTGCGTTGAACTGTTTCCATGCACCCTTGTAACCAGTGCAAAAGGACAGCCTGCAGTGGTGGGAGAAACAGTACGAGCGAGTGAGAGAGGCGGACTGAGTGAGCTCATTGGAGCTCTATCAGGACTGCTGCAGATTTCTTTGTGGGCAGAAAAAGGTGCCAATGCAGGCAGGTGCCCAGTACAAAAGGGCAGCCTGCAGCACCAGAAGAAATGGAATGAGCGACTGAGAGAGGGTGAGTGAGCGAGCTCAACAGAGCTCTATTGGGACTGCTGCAGATTTCTTTGTGGGCAGAAAAAAGGCGTCAATGGAGGCAGGAGCTCAATACAAAAGGGCAGCCTGCAGCTCCAGGAGAAACAGAATGAGCGGGTGAGAGAGGGGGAGTGAGCGACCTCAATGGAGCTCTGTCAGGACAGCTGTGAACTTCTTTGTGGGCAGAAAAAGGCACCAACACAGACAGAAGTCCAGTACAAAAGGGCAGCCTGCAGCGCGGGGAGACACAGAACGAGCAAGTGAGACAGGGGGAGTGAGTAAACTCAACGCAGCTGTGTCGGGACTGCTGCAGATTTCTTTGTGGGCAGAAAAAGGCACCAACGCAAGCAGGAGCCCAGTACAAAAGGGCAGCCTGCAGCGTCAGGAGAAATACAATGAGAAAGTGAGAAAGGGGAAGTGTGCGTGCTCAATGGAGCTGTGTGCCGGAACTTTAGAGGAGCCCCACCCTCCCGCTCAGTGTCCTCCGTGGTCCTATATTACAGCAGGGTCTGTGGAGTGGAGACAAAGCAATGAGTAGATACACCCACACCTACGGCTGTCTTTTTTCCCATCCTGGCCGAAGTGCGTTTTCGCACTTCCAGCGCAGAATAGTGTGGTCACTGTAGGAAATCAGTGTTCAGGAGACATTAAGAAAAGCACAGTGACACTGTTCATGAGCAGAGGTCCTAAAATGTCTATGTTGAAAATTTTGTGATGAAAGTCCATAAAATGACTATGTTACGAGCGTGCGTTGAGCAGTTTCCATGCACCCTTGTAACTTCTCAAATCAGTAATATTTTCACACCACATTTTCAACACTGGCATTTTTTCACACCTACTTATGAACACTACAGCTGTCAATTTTCACATCCTGGACGAAATGTGTTTTCGCACTTGCAGCACAGAATAAGGTGGTTGCTGTGGGAAATCAGTGTTCGGGACAGATTAAGAAAATGACAGTGACACTGTTCATGACCAGCGGTCTTAAAATCCTTATGTTGAAAATTTGGTGATAAAAGTCCATAAAATGACTGTGTTACAAGCGTGCATTGAACTGTTTCCATGCACCCTTGTAACTTTGCAAATTTGTAATATTTTCACGCCACATTTTCAACACTGGCATTTTTTCACACCTCCTCATGAACAGTACAGCTGTAACTTTTCACATCCTGGCCTAAATATGTTTTTGCACTCCTGCCACAGAATAGCTCGGTCGCTGTGGGAAATTAGTGTTTGGGACAGATTAAGATCGAGCAAGTGATAGGGGAGAGTGCCTGAGCTCAACTGACCTCTGTCGGGACTGCTGCAGATTTCTTTGTGGGCAGAAAAAGGCCCCAACGCAGGAGCCCAGTACAAAAAGGCAGCCTGCAGCACTGGGAGAAACAGAATGAGCAGGTGAGGGAGGGGGAGTCAGTGACCTCAATAAAGCTCTGTTGGGACTGCTGCGGATTTCTTTGTGGGCAGAAAAAGGAAGCAATGCAGGCAAGGGCCCAGTACAAAAGGGTAGCCTGCAGCGGTGGGAGAAACAGAACGAGCGACTGAGAGAGGGGAGTGAACAAGATCAACGGAGCTCTGTCGGGACTGCTGCAGATTTCTTTGTGGGCAGAAAAAGGCAGCAACGCAGGCAGGAGCCCAGTACAAAAGGGCAGCCTGCAGCACCAGCAGAAACGGAATGAGCGAGTGAGAGAGGGGGAGTGAGCAAGCTCAACGGAGCTCTGTCGGGACTGCTGCAGATTTCTTTGTGGGCAGACAAAGAGGCCAACAGAGGCAGGAGCCCAGTATAAAAAGACAGCCTGCAGCACCAGGAGAAACAGAATGAGCATGTGACAGAGGGAGATTGAGCGACCTCAACGGAGCTCTGTTAGGACAGCTGCAGATTTCTTTGTGGGCAGACAAAGTTGCCAATGCAGACAGAAGCCCAGTACAAAAAGGCAGCCTGCAGCACCAACAGAAACAGAACGAGCAACTGACAGAGGGGGAGTGAGCGAGCTCAACAGAGCAAAGCAATCAACATTCGGCATTGACAAATGCTTGTTTTTTCTTGTGCTCAGATCAGAATGGCAGCTCATATTATAATAATCCTTTGCATAAGCTGTCTGGCTAGTTCATTTCTTATGATTGGGGTATGGTACATAACTTGTAGGCAGTGGGATGGCAAAAAATCCTGGGGGATTGATGTTGGTGGAAGAAAGCGGTAATTAACAAAAAGGTTAAGTGTGATCTGGGGGATCTGTTTCACAGAGTGCAGGAGAAACGGTAAGTGAGAAGCAATCTACTTTACAAAAGAAGCAAAGAATACAATTTCATAAGCAGTTTAATTTTTAAAACATTATTGTAGGGAACGGTAACATCCTTATCACAGAATGTTTAATCCTATTGGGCTTTAACGTATCTTACTTAGCTCTAAAATACAGGAAAATGCACCATTTACAGTGATGTTTTAAAACATTTCCTGGGGGAAATGCCTCTAAAGTCCCCTAGCTTTATAAGGATTTTTAAGCCCCCTTTTCACTGACTCTGCATATGCCTTTGAATACGGGTCATTGGGCCCCCCTACTTTTTTCATCACAATTTGAGCACTGTCCCCTTGTTGTAAGTGTGAAATAAGGGACTTGAAAGAGACCATGAGAAATGTTTTGCATTCTGAAAACTTGTTCAGAGCCTTAGGTCCAGAAAAGGACACAAGTCCCCTGTCCATTTTAGAACTAGAAAAGGTAAGAGAGTGAAATCCCTGATTCAGCTCCTGAACAGGAATTGGTTTGATAGCCCATTTTGAAGACATAATTGTACTGCTGTCAGCAAAAGAGACAAGTACCCTGGAGGGTAATAACAGGGAGGAGGAGGATGCACTGGAGGAGTTGACAGTAACTCTAGAGTATGACATTGTGCAGTAATCTCCAATACTCACTTGTCTGTAGTGATCACCTTCAATTTTGGTAGAAACAGGGAGATCCTGTCCCTCACCTGTATCCCTTGAGCCATGGGAAGACAGGGAGGCAGAAGAAAGTCAAAAGGAACCAGGAGTGGCAGGGATGCTGCCTGCACTTGTACATTTGAGGGCTTTGGAATAGGCATCTGGAGAGAGGGGACAGGGATGGCTGCACGTCCAAGTGCACCAGTTTGTTGATGAGAACTACAGAAAGGCCTCGCAGCCAGTCTTTGAAAAGTGGCTCTTCCACAACCATGAGACAGTTGAGAGATGAGAGGTGAGAGCCTTCAGAGACCTTAGGGTCATCTTAGAAGACTGAAGTTCATGAAGGGCCATTTCTATATCATGACTAAAAAGCTTCTGACTTCTAAATAGTGAATTAAGGACAGATTGTTGGACATCAGTGGCAAAGCCAGCCATGAGCCACTCTGAGCCAAGAGTAATGGTGAAGTTAAATACCCAAAGCCGCAGCACAGGCTGGGACATCAGAGGTATCATAAGTTGATCTAAGTAAATGCTTCCCTGTATCAAGACCAGCTGCAACAGTCCTGAGCAGGTCAGATATCACTCGACTATCAGGCAGCTTATTAATGACAGGCAGCATAGACTTCCACATGTTATTTTGATATTTTAATTATGTAAGTATGAAGTTTGCAATTCTAAGGCCTAAGGATGCAGAAGCATTCATCCCTTTTTCCATGACATCCAACCTCCTCGACTCTTTATCAGGAGGCAATGAGCTAATGTTATGAGGAAGTTTTAGATCTATTATGCATGGTCATAAGAAAAAAATGACTCATATAGTAATGATGTCTCCTCTAATGGGTCCAATAGTAAGCCAATATAAACCTGCATCATCTCCAGCCAGAGAAGTTGTCTTTAGATTTTGGAATGGTAATGACAGATTCAGAACTCAACTCAAATGTTGACGTGTACTGTTGCTCCCTTTACTGTTCTAACATCAGATTTGTGCTGAAGACCAGATGGGAGCAGTGATAGTTTCTGTAAAATACTAAGCTATAAGCTAATGCTAAACAGGTAAAGAGAGCAGACTTATAATAGAAATGTGTTACATTGAATAACCAAAAGGTTTTGAAAAATGATTCAAATGTAAACGGTAAATATATTAAAATGCTTAGGCAGAAATGAGTATTCAAAACAAATAGTTCACTTTTTACTTATTAGGTTCTAGAAGGGGAGGTATTGATGGGATTGTACTGGCTCAGTACTAGACCTATTAAAAGAAACATTACTACGGCGAACTATGTCAATCCCAATTTTTCTTTCCTGTGAGAAAGTATCGAGAAAAGACCTCTTCTCCACCGCAATAGCTTTTATCTTTAACAGCTTCTTTACCTCTAACTGTAGCCAGAATTTTTCCTGAAGCTCCAGTTGAGGAAAGATTTTTGGGGCTTTTCAGTTTTGGGAAGCTTGTGAACTAAAGTGCCAGTTACCAACTCACTACTTCCAGCACCCACTTACCTGTGGTGATGGATTTCCACTCTTGGAAGTAATGTGTCAGGCATCCTCTTACTGGTGGAGGGTCTATGGCAGACTGCACAGAGTAGTCAGGGATTTAGTTTCTCTTGTGGCTTAGGAGCGGGTGCCTGCCTCTGCCTGACATCTCTATTACCTCTGCTTCTTTGGCCACCCCTCTGAGGAGGGCAATCATGGGAGGATTATAGCTTTTCATAGCAGGCCCTACCACCCCCCCCCCCACCTCCATTTCCATTGCCTGAAGGAAGTAGAAGCTCTCTCTTTTCTGGGTCAAATTTGTGTGTTGTTTTTTGTTCATCAACATTCTTCACATAGACTTTTGTCTTAGCACCAAAAAGAGATGGTTCCTCAAAGGGGAAATCTATAGCTTTGGTTTGTGTGTCCTCTGAAAGGGTGGTTGCTCTTAGCCAAGCAAATCTCCTTAGAACTATTGCATGTGCTAGTACCCTTGAGGCTGTTTCATGCGAGTCCACAGCCATATGAAACTGATAGTTTTCAGTGTGAATGCACTGAGCCCAGGCTGTCGGCATGTCCCCCTCCCATTTTCAAATAAACAAATGGTGGCGGCTATAGCCGTCCGCCTCTTACAGTCCCCATGAAAGCCGATGGTGGTGCCCAATCCCCATGTCAGCATGCCCCCTCCCAGTTCATTTGCCAATGAGGGTACCCACTACCCATCAGCATAATGTCCCCCCCATTTGTTGTCTGCCTAGGTGGGTACCCAATCCCCCTCAGCTCATGTTCCCCTCAAAACACTCACTATGTGCCGATGGGGTGCCCAATCCCCGTCGGCTACAGCCCCCCCAACAAACACTGCATGCTGAAAGTCCCTGTTAAAAAAGAAAACCTCCCCCACGCTGGATTTTTTTTTAACCTATCAACACTGCCCTCTCTTCCCTTTGAATAGTACAGCTGTAATCTTTCACATTTTGCCCGAACTGTGTTTTCGCACATCTGGTGCAGAATGGCGTGGTCAATGTGAGAAATCAACGTTCAGGACAGATAAACAAAATTATAGTGCCACTGTTCATGAGCAGAGGTACCAAATACTTCAATGAGGTAGGGGTCACAAAAGGCCATGTTGAAAATCTGTAGTGCAAATACCAATAAACGCTCGGGGTGTTAGGGTTTCTAATCATAATGTCCCCCCCAACTCATGGTGAGGCTCCAGTGCCCTCATCTTCTCTGAATCGCAGACACATCTTCAGTCTTCAAAGCCACATCATGAATTGAGGAAACAGGTATGCACTTCTGTGTATTTAAATGGGAATTTGAACTTGGTGTCATAACTTGTTCTTTCTGCTGGAAACTGTAGTCCTGCCAATCGGTTAACGTGCAACGCTTAATTCCAATGATGAACTTTGGCATTGACAAATGCTTGTTTTTTTTTATTCCTGTACTCCTCCCTATCCCGTTTCCCTGTGTTGTCTTGTATTTTCTGAATGCTGCTCTTTCTGCTCTTACTGCTTCTGCTACTTTCTGGAAGAACCAAAGTGGTCTCCTTCTCCTTTTGTTTGATACTTGTTTTATGCAAAGACTTACTGCATCCTCTAAGGCCTTTTTTATTCTTGCCCACCTTTCCTCCACCCACTCCCCAGTTTGTGTCTTTTCCACAGCCCTGCTAACCCCCTCACCCATTTTCCTAAACTCAACTCTCCTGAAATCTAGGACCTTTGTTTTGGTGTGAAATGCTTCTTGCCCTATCCTTACCTCATGGTCAGGGTGCGAGTGTAAGAATTCAGTTCCCCGCCTTTCTACCTGATATTTCTTTTCCACTTTTTTATCAATGCCAGAAGCTGAATTTGCATGTTCTAGAATCCTGCTAGTTACTTTTCTGAGGGATTTGTGAAAGGGCTCTATGAGCCTTTTTGATGAGGTCAGTCCCAGCACAGTCATAAATTCTGCCTCTTTGATATACTTCTCAGTTTCATAGGCTATCTAAAGTCTCCCCGGTATGCCTTACAAAGGAGGAATATGAGGTAAAATCCTCATTGACTCTGGATGGTTAAACAAAGTCATGTTCAAGGGGTTGTCTCTGGTTCTGCTGGTTCCCCTTCATCTTCCTCTTGCACAAGTTCAAAAATGCCTGAGGCTAGGGGAGACTGCGGGGAGGGGAGGGGTAGGAATAGTGGCCAGGTTTCCCACTGCTTGAAAAGCCTGGAAAAACTGTCACATTTTAGTGATGTAGACAGCTGAGGGCATAGACCTCTGTTCTACTGCTGGCTCCTGCTCCCTTTCTGGGGGAGTTGTGGTCAGATGCTTGTTTTCTTTGCTGGTGTTGATTGCCCCAGAGCATCTCTAGCTTTTTTCTGTTTGCCATCTTTGGCATCAAGGTTCCCCCATCAGATGCCCTGTGCTCTTCATTGGAGCTGGTTGATGGCTTAGCAGCTTTTTCTGCCTCTTTGATCAAAGGGTTGCTTTTATGCCACTTAAGTTTGTTTTTAGGAGAGATACTTGAAAATGTGTGTTTATCATTATCTGAGGTAACTCCCTCCATTTTTATGTTTTTTTGTGTGTGTGCCAAAAACATCTTGCCTTGCTTCAGAAAATGGCATTTCAGAGGTGTGTCATGGAGTAGTCCAATGCAAAGCAATCTACATTTGGCTTATCCCTGACAGACCAATGACCATGCAAGCCAACTATGACAGTGGTCACAGTTTCAGAGCTGGAAGCTTTGTGTACTTGAAAGAACTGAAGTGCTCCAATGAGAGAGCGCTTCAGTACTTTAATTTGCATAATGCCAGGTGGAAAGAAGCTGCTGCCTCCTCGCTCCTCTGAAATCACCCCCCCCGCTTCCGCTATGCAGCACCCACCCCTCTCGCTGCTGCCTCCTTGCTCCTTTGAAATCATCCCCCATCACCCCCCAGCTTCTATATTAGCTGCAGTGCAGCTTCTACCATATGGCACCTGCCACTCTCGCTGCTGCCTCCTCACTCCTCTGAAATCACCCCCAACTTCTACATTAGCCACAGTGCAGCTTTACTTACTGGCAGCTCCTGCCACCCAGCACACTCTCTCTCCCTGCTCCACCAATGCTGCGGGAGTGGCTTCACTGAACAGCAGCCCCTTGTTGCATTTACAGCCCCTGCTCTCTCCCAGGCTGCCTCTTGAGCCCCATAGACCATAAACTAATCCGCCAGAGCATTAAATCAGAAAGGTGGGAGGAGGAGCTTCATCCCATGTCTCCTCCACCTCCTGCTGACTCCATCTGACTTCCTCTTCTCCCACCCATGCAGAATAGGCCGCAGCCTACGCTCCGTATGGGCTGGAAGTTTACAGTACCCGAAGGCACCTTCACTTAATGCAAACCTTCTCCTGCTGGTTGGCTGGATGGAAGTAAAGACAAGGAGGACCACGTGATGCAGTGGACTGTGTAGCAGCTTCTCGGCTCTGCTCCCGTTGCCCAGCGCTATTTTTGGTTTATTTCAGCATCCCGACGCAGATTTAAGCCCTTTCTCTGAATCTAAAGTGTTATTGATCTTCCTAAAAGCAAATTTGGACAATATGGAAGCCGAGATGTGGCTCGCTTTGCCGAGGCATACCCCCCCCCGTCTCCCCGGATAAAGTCAGCAAGCAATCCAGGGCCCAGCTGATGGGCAGTGGCAAACAGAATACTGGAGTGGCCTCCTCTAACCCTACTCCCGAGGCGACACCCCTCACCTTGGAGCAATTTCTACGAGAACTTAAACCGTTTCATGAAAACTTGAAATCAGTGGTTACAGAAATGAAACAGATGGCATCTGCACTAGAAGATCTCTCTACTAGGATGACGGACAGTGAGTCACATTTAATTTCTTTAGAAAAAAAAGCAGATCGAGTTGAAAATGAAACGGTGGATAATAGACACAGGTTGAAGAAACTGGAACAGAAAATTGAGGGTTTAGAAGGCAGGAGTCGAAGAAATAATGTAGTGTTAATAGGGATACCGGAAAAGAAAGAAAGCAATAACTCGATTCTCTTTGTTCAAAAGCTTTTAGAGAAATTGGCAGGCCCTTCTCCTTTTGGAACTGTTTATACTATAGAGAGGGCCCACAGAGCCCTGACACCAATGCCAGCACTTGGTTCATATCCCCTACCAATAATCTTCAAATTCTTGAATTACCAGGAAAAGCAGTTCTTTCTGGGGAAGATTATGGAATTACTAGAGGTGCTATGGAAGGGGAAACCAATCCGTATTAGTCAGGACCTACCAGCAATGATAAGGCAATGGAGGACTCAGTTCCATCTCATTGCAACAAAGCTCATAGCCACCGAAATAAAATTCTGGATGGGTTATCCTGCATGTTTGCAGGTTTTGATTTCTGGAGCTTGGGCCACATTCGAAGAGGTGGAAGCTGCGAAAGCGGCCTCACAGAAGGCCTTCCCAGACTTATTCCACGCTCGCTGAATGGACTGGTTGGGGTATTAGCTGTGTGAAGATTTTTTGTAGAAGAAACCTTTTCTTCAAAGAATGAAGGCAAGGGTACAATATGGCTCAGATTGCCAGGAACTTTTTGCTGTTAAGGGGACTAACCGGCTTCTGCAAATGGAGAAAACCGAAAGTACCATTTCCTAAATATGGGGACTGCCGGACGGCATCGATATGGATTTTTGGGTGCAAAGCAAGCACCTGACTCCTTCTATTTACTTTATCAATCTTGTAAAACTTCAAGAGTTGCTCGGATTTCCACAAGTCAATCATTAAGTTTTTGTCGACCGTTTTTGGTGGATTTATAAAAGGGGAACGTACTGATGCTAAGATACCGCAAGAGGGCGCTCATTGCCTATGTTTCGGCTCTATGGACCCAGAGGCTTTTCAAGTGCATTTGGTTCTGTATCCTTGATTGGTTTTTAGTCAATTCAAGAGAAATTCCTACCAGGCCTGGGATAATAGATAATTGCTGTTATTTTACGTTAAGTAAACATGGGTATTTTTCATCTTTCTACACACAACCACCCAGGGCTGGTGTGGTCTTGAAATGGGGATTGTTTGTTAATCTTGTGTTTAGACCCCAATCAGGTATTTGTTAGCAAACCAAATAATTCTAGCCTTTATAATTAAGCATACCCTATACTCTAAAGTTTTTTAGTAATTTGTTAGACCTGTAGAGGAATATAATTCTATGAAATATTACTTATTAAGTTCTCTTATTATGGGGCTGGGTGATGGGGAGATGGAAGAGAAGGGAATACATAGGACAGGCTGCATAGCAGAGCACATACAATAAGGGGGGGATTTCATGGGATTAGAATTAGGACCAAAGGTAACGTTCAGGTATAATACTGCACCAAATCAGAAGGTGGGAAAAGGTCGTGGGGGAGAAACCGAGTTTGAGCACAACAAATAAAACGTTTTTTGCAATTTTGGTAAGGACAGATTACAATGGCAGACGAAGCCTCGCTTCAAGAGGCTTCTTATCTGGGAAATATGATTAACCCCATATGAATAGCCTCCTGGAATGTTAAAGGGGTCAGGAAAAAATCTAAACAATACCAGGTATTAAAGCATCTAAAATTGCTGAATATAGATATTGTTTATATTCAAGAGTCTCACTTATTAGACCAAGAAGCATCTCAGCTTCGACGACAACAATTTGGTCAGTTCTTTGCAGCGGAGGGTATGACTCATAATTCAGGGGTGATGATTCTCATTCATAGAAGGGTACCATTTAACGTGTTTAAGGTGGTTAGGGATCCACAGGGTTTACTTTTCAATAAATAAATATTGTTGGGCAGTATATATGGGCCTAATCAGGACACACCAAGTTTTTTACTCAGCTTATACAGGTGTTACTACTGTATATTTCTATGCCTATGATTATTGGGGGAGACTTTAATCTGGTTTACGATTCTATGGTGGATAAAACAGGTCAACAGAGAAAGGGGCTGTCACCTGCTCAGAGAGCACTCAGGGAACTAATGAACCAGATTGGTTTGTGTGACATTTGGAGGGTGTTACATCCTCTGGAGAGGGAGTATACATGTATTTCCCCAGTTCATCATTCCTCCTCCAGAACTGACTACATTCTCCAATCTCATTCCCTTACACCAGGGATTCTTGAGGCATCGATATTACCTGGTCCCCCCTTGGATCACTCTATAGTTTCTTGCCAGATATCACTAATATCTTTACCCAAAAGAGGTTCCAGATGGAAATTGAATGATTTACTGTTAAAAGATCCTGACTTGGCCAAGGACATTCAAGAACATATCCAAAGATTTTATGAGTATAACTTTGACCCTTTGGGGAGAACTGACATGCTCTGGCTTGCTTTTAATGCATACCTTATCAGTTTAGCCACTCGAAAGAAAAAAGCCTCCAGTTTAAAGATGTCCCAATTATTATCCCAAATTAGGCTTGTGGAGAGGGATTTATCTCCCCAGTCCCCGAAGTCTGTCAGGCAAGACTTAACCAAAGTGAGGGCAGCCTACTTAGAATTGTTAAGAGAGAAAGCTGACTATGCCATATTGAAAATCCAGGCGTCACATACTGACCAAGGGGAAAAGGCAGGTCACCTCCTTGCACTACAGGGTTAAACAAATGGAGTCTTCCTGTTATATTGCCTCGATAACCTCCCTGGTAGACGGTCCCTCCAAAACTCACCCAGAGGATATTGTTAGGGAATTTACTAGCTACTATAAGGATTTATATGGCCTGATGCAATCCCCCCCCCATCTGAACAGGTAATACGTAATTATCTATTAGATGCAAACTTACCCCAACTTACAGAGGAACAGCGGAGTAGTCTTGTAACCCCTATAATGACTGGGGAAATTTCCGAAGCTATTGGAAACCTACCACTGAATAAAACTCCGGGGGTGGATGGCTATTCTGCTAATTACTATAAGAAATTTAAAACTCCGTTAATCCCAATGCTTCTTCCCTTATATCAACACATTCTTTCTGGGCTGGAGGTAGATTCTACAGTATTTGAAGCACTGACAGTCCTGATACCAAAACCTGACAAGGCTCCTGAAATGGTTACAAATTACAGGCCCATTTCACTAATGAATCAAGATGTAAAAATGTTATTCAAATTATTGGCTAATCGTCTTAACATGGTGCTAAATGCCCTTATTGAACCTGAACAGGTTGGATTTATGAAGGTCAGATCTTCTTCCGACCATGTACATACCCTGTCACACGTCTTCTAGGTGTGTAGGGACGAACCTTATCTGGCCGCTCTGATTTCGCTGGACGCCGAGAAGTCATTTGACAGGGTAAATTGACAATACTTGTTTCTAACTTTAGAGGCATTTGGTTTCCCACTAGACTTTATCGAGTGGATCAGGTCCCTCTGTCACTCCCCTACTGCTCATGTCTCAGGTAATGGGGTGACATCTGAGGTTTTCACTCTACAGTCCGGAACCAGACAAGGGTGCCCCCATCCCCATTATTATTCAACATTTATTTGGAACCCTTAATCCAAAAATTGCAAAGCTGCCTGGCTGTGCAGGGGATCCCAATTCATCCATGTGAAGTGAAGGTATCGGCTTATGCAGATGACCTTCTCCTCCAGCTAGCCAATCCCAACCTATCCATACCCCCATGTTAGAAATTATTGATGTTTTTAGTAGTGTTTCTAATTATAAACTAAATGTAAGTAAAACTATTGTTTTCCCATTAAATCATAAGGTGCTTAAGGCTAATATCTTGGCTTTAGGACTCAGTTGGAAACATGATTCCTTACGATACCTTGGTATAGAACTAAGTAGAGTACCTGGACAAATTATTAAATTAAACCTTGATCCTCTAGTTCACACAATTTCTCAAGACCTGACCAGATGGACATTACTCCCAATTTCTTTATGGGGCAGAATAAATCTAATTAAAATAAATGTTTTCCCACAACTTTTTTAACCCCTTTCAATGCTTAATATGTGGCTCCCGTTACCTTGGTTTAACAAAATACAACCCTTGTTCACTAATTTTATATGGCATAACAAATTCCCGAGGATAGCCTATTTCAAGCTGACTGCTACCAAACTCAGAGGGGTGTTACGTCTTTCCCACCTTGTGCTTTATTTTTGGGCTAGTCACACTAACAAATATCTAAGATGGCTTTCCAATGAAAGCCTGCACTCTGCCCCCGCCTGGCTCAAAATTGAACTCACCCTCACTCGTTCATGCGGCCTGAATCCCGAGGGATTACTATATACCAGACAGTGTCTTCTTTCTCTAAAGCTCAAAAATTCCATAATTACAATCTCCTTAAAGAATCATACACAGATTTGCCGTTATCTTAAATATGAATATAGTAAGGATATTAACCAACCAATACTAGGAAACCTTCAACTTAAAATAGAGGGAAAACCAATTCCTCTAAACTGGCTACCTGGTTTACAAAATAAACAAATTACTGACTTTATTACAGATAGAGATCTCTGGTTATTGGTCACAGCACTTCAGGCCAAGTTTGGGATCTCACATAAATACACTTTTCAATTCATACAAATACGGCACTTATTAATACAATTTTTTGGTCAAAAACCCCAGCTTACTAACTGCATCCCTTTTTGTAAAGAACTTTCGAAGTTTAGTGGCCATCCCAAAGCAGTATCAAAAATTTACAGCACAATCTACAACTGGAAATTCCCTGACTGCTTCGGACCTACTCGATTGTGGGAATCCTTATTTCCAAATCATGTTATAGACTGGCCAATACTTTGGTATAGCTGTCACAAATTAGTGACTCAAGATAGGTTAAGACTAATGCAAATGTACATCCTGCACAATGCATATTATTCACCGCTTAAGTTGGCCAAATTGGGTTTAAAGTCTTCCCCATTATGTCCTAGATGTCTACTGGATCAAGGGACATTATAACATTTATTCTGGTCCTGCCCCAAAGTGTCTTCACTTTGGACTACTATCAGACAGTTATCTGACCCCCTACTGGGACATAAAGAACTGTTTACCCCTGAAATTTGTCTCCTGCATGATCTCTCCGGCATTAGAATTCATAATCGTTAAGTACCACATGATCCTTGTAGCCATGTCAGTCAAAAAGCTCATATTAAGACATTGGATTGACCAGAAGGAGATTCCCTATAATGAATGGCTGACAGAACTCCTGGCAAATCTTCATACAGAAAAAGTTATAGCTAACCTGAATAGTAAAATGGGAACATTTAAAAAAAAAATTGGGATCCCTTATATACCCTATACTCTTTATAATAGTTTTAACTGTCTGTATGGTATGTGCTTGCCCATTCTGTAAACTGATGATTTGACTATGTTCAAGATGTACTGGTAATGGAAATGTTGTTGCTCAATGCAGGTGGGGAGAGATGATGGGAAAAGGGAGGAGGGGGAAGAAAGGGTGGTAGTGGGCAGGGTGGGGCAGATTCATGGGGGACCTATAGCTTATGTATCATGCACTATATACATGTATGTCTGCCTTTTGTATAAGGGAAAAATACCTTTAGTAAACTTTAAATTGAAAAAAATGAAGTAAAGACAAATCCAAATGAAGTAAAGTGACACAGCTCAAGGGTATGGTGTTAGCTTATAAAAGGCAGCCAACTGGACATAGACAAATAGCAAAAAAGAAAGCAGCACCAAGTATGTTTCTGCAAAAAATATCTTTTACTGAAGTGTATTACAATACATTAAGAGGCAGAAATAACAGACACAAATAAACACACAGCAGTACAACAGACAGCCTAGTAGATGCCCCAAGTAAAGACAAACTGAAGGGACTGACTGTACTGGAACAAACTCCAGGTGCCCTTATCCTTGCAACTATTAATATCTGCAGCCTACTACCAAAGCTGGATGCACTCCAAGCCTTCATGTGCCAACACAACCCTGACATCCTTGCAGTGGTGGAAACTTGGCTGACACCTAAAGTTCCTGACTCAGCAGTAACAATACAGGGCTACAATGTCCACAGGCTGGACCTGATATCCCAAAAAGGCAGTGGTTGCACAATCTATATCAAAGACTCCCTGTCTTGGCACCCTGTAGCAACTCCATCACTTTCTGCCTCAGCCCAGATTCTGCCAATAAAAATCGTCCTAGATCCCAACCATAAAACCCTGACTATTGTCTCCATATACATCCCGCCCAGGGACCCTAAACATGGATTCAATGACGTCCTAAACTTTATCAACTCTCATCCTTCCGAAGCTGAACTTATTCTACTAGGGGATTTCAACATAAACTGGTTAGCTTCGAGTGCCAGTACCTATAAAGACTCCATCTCGGCTGCTAACCTCACGCAAATGGTAAACTCCCCTACTAGGATTAACTACAAGACTGGCACCAGTACCCTCTTGGATTGGGTCCTCACCACTCACCCCACAAGGATTTCTTGTACGACCATTCTTCCAGACTCACTCAGTGACCACTCCCCAGTCATGTGTGCATGGTCTAACAATTCCTTAAGCCCCCTCCCAAAATTATCGCTAGCAGAGTCCTTCCTCGTGGAAAACTTCCACATCTCAAACAACACCTGCTTCTACAAGACTGGTTACCAATCTATGAAGCAACAGATGTTAACTTGGCTCTTGATCACTTCATCTCAATTTTCAACAAAGCCTGCGACCTCTTTGCCCCTACAAAAGGCGCAAAACAAAATCTCTCTCTAACCCATGGGTCACCGCGGCTCTTCTCTCACAGCTGAAACTAAGGGATCACCTCTGGGCAGTTGCCAGGGCCACTGGCAAACAACTGGACATCCAAAATTACAAACAAGCACGAAATGCCTGTACAAAAGCCATACGGCTAGTGAAATCCACCTATTACAAAGACGCTCTCACCAATACATGGGGAAATGGTCGTGCTTTCTGGGACAATATCAAGGATGTCACAGGGAAGCAACCAAAAACCTCTCCGGCCATGTTAATGGTTGATGGATCCTCAACCCTTGACTCCAAGGTGATCACAAACATCTTTAACACGGCTTTTTCAGACCTTAGTGCTGTCCTACCCCAAGACTTTTTCGAAAACAGGGCCTACTCCCCAAATACCTCAGCCCCTCAGTCTAACCATCCCCTCTTCTACTTCAGGAAGGTAAGGCTGAATGAAGCTCGCCACTATATTACTGCAGCTATCTCTAAATCTAGATCTAGTAGCGACACCCTGGACCTTAAGCTTCTGTTGCTCACCCTCGATGAGGTAATTCATCCATTAACAAAAATCCTAAACCTCTCTCTCAGCTGTGGAAAATTCCCGGACCTATGGAAAACAGCCACCGTGACACCTGTCCATAAAAGTGGGGACAAGACGATTCACTCAAATTATCACCTGATCTCCATACTGCCCCCACTCTCTAAGGCACTTGAGCGCATCGTGGCTGATCAACTTACCGACCACTTGGATAAATACAATATACCTTGTCCACAACAACACAGCTTCCGGAAAGGTCACAGCACCACCACAGCCCTTCTTGAGTTCACTGGAGCTTTGCACAAATCCCTAGACAACGGCCTTCTCACAGGGGCTGTTTTCGTCTACCTCTCCAAGGCCTTCGATACAGTACACCATGGACTACTAATACACCAACTACTGAATGCCGGGCTATCACCTGACTCTTCTCTCTGGTTTAAAAGCTACTTAGAAAACCGGTCACAGAGAGTAAAAATTGCGGACGCTCTTTCTAACACCCTGCCTGTTAGCTCGGGTGTTCCACAGGGATCCATACTGGGACCCCTCCTTTTCAGCCTTTTCTTAAACTCCCTCCCTTACCACTGCTCTGAGCAGATCATACTATATGCTGATGATGCTGTTGTATTCTCCACTCACAAAGATCCTGCAACTCTTCAACACAACCTTCAACTTGGTTTCAGTTCTGTAGAGACATGGTTTCTTAATCATAAACTGGTCCTCAATGACAAGAAAACCAAATCTATGCTCTTCTGCAGCTCTCATAACCCACACAAGCTACATCACTTGGCTATCTCCACCACCCAGGGCAACACTCTAGATCAGGTGGTGTCCTTCAAATACTTAGGGATTCAGCTTGACCCTAATCTCTCCTATGGACTTCATGTAGATAACGTAGCTAGAGCTGCTAATACACGGCTTGGTCTCCTCTACAAACACAGACCACACCTCACGCCAGAAGCTTTGAAGGTTGCAGTCCTGAGCTCTGTGATCTCTGTAATAGACTATGGCCTCAACATTTATGGCTTGGCCATAACCACAACCCTTAGACACCTCTCAACTGCCTTAAATAAAGCATGACGGCTCATCACTGGTGCTCACCGTCTCACCCACACATGTGACCTGTACACTCAGACCGGCTGGCTCCAACTATCAAACCTCATAAAGTTTCTCACCTGCTCCATGGTCAAAAAAATCTACCTTGGCCTTGCACCTTCTGGGGTCTCAACTTTGTTACAACACCGAATTAACAAACGGTGCCTTAGGAGATCCACGCTACAGCTACTGAAAGTCCCCCACTGTCACACTTCACAGGGACAACGCTCTTTTGCTTATCGAGCTAAACTAGGCTCCGGAACTATCTCACTACCAACAGCTCCTGTGACTGTCCAACTTAACCTTGTTTCTCCACTTCCCTTTCTGCTCTAGTTGTCCCCCCCCTCCTCCCCTCCTCACTGGATTCTACCCTCACATCTTGGCATACCCAATGCTGCACTTTTCACCCTCTTGCCACCCTTGTACATTCCTTCTCCCCCCCTACCCTCTTCCCTCTTCCTATGACTCTGGCACTTCTTATCTGTTGTCTATTTTCTCTGACAAATGCCGCTGGCTGCCTTGTTACAATGCTACCCTTGAACTGTATTAATCTGTACTCTGTTTGCAATGTCCACATTGTTGTAATGCCTGTCTTGATGTTCCCCATAATTTGTATTTCTCTTACGTGGAACCTTTGTAAAAGAGCCATGGCTCAAAGGTATTTGTAATCCTAGACGTGATAAATAAATAAATAAATAAATAAATAAATAAAAAAGCAGAATAGCCGACACCACAGATCAATCTTTTTTCTATTTATCCATCAGGAGAATCTACAGTAGTTGTTTTGTTGAGATTTATAAATGCCATAGCACAACTCTAATATTTATGAGACTGTTTGTCATCACTATATAATTTTAGACTTTTCACCTATATTTTACTTTGTGTGACTATGTGAACCCCTTTCTCCTCGGGCTTACAATTTCCTGGAGCATTCTCTGAGGCAGTCTATTTTATACTGCAACCCTTTTTGTATTCCTTGTTTTATATAATTATTTTTACTGCCTGAGTCACTCCAGTTTTATGCCATATCAGGAATGATATTCAAGGCATAGCTTGGGGAATCCTGGCCAAGCTCCCAGAGGAGGAGATTTATTCTTGAAATGCCCAGGCTTGCATTAATGGCATTTGAACTGCACATGTACTTTTTGCACTGTGGTGAATAAATTACATAGATTACATAGATGTTGCTGGCAAGTAAGAACTACTTGGCCCACTCAGTCTAACCATATTCCCTACCTGCTGTCACCCTAACCCCATTGCCTTGTCCACTTTCAGATTTGTAAGCTCCTTGATGACTCTCTTCACTGTAAATTGACTTGTGTCCACTTCCATTCCCCCAGTGCTTCTGGCCTTAATCTGTAGACCCTTGCCTTCCCCTTCCACTGTGAACACTGAACAAAAGTATTTGTTTAGGATGTCTGCTTTTTCTTGATCCCATTCCACACACTCCCCTTTCACCCCTTAATCTTACTATTTCTCTCCGATCTTTCTGCACTTTCACTTAAGCGTGATCTTGCTATAGGCAGGCTGCAACTGCAGTTCAACATATTACTCCAGCTGCCACTGCCACAAATAAGCCCTCCAACAATGCCCACACAATACAAGGGCTCAGGCAACCCACACTAGATCCCCAGTGCATATTTTATTGACCCCCCCCAAGGTATTTTCCAACCCCACCAATACCTGCTTTCTCCAGCAACAGGGCCCACTTGCCCTTCCAGAGCCTCCACTAGTCATCTGGGCTACTAAATAAATTACTGGCCACTCGGCCATCACTAGGGACAAAGGGGTTTTAACTGAGCTCCCCTTTATCTCCATTTCTTCTCTTTTTCTGGTTTTTACTCCAAGTAACCTAACTTCTCTTTTATTTTGCAGGTCTTACCAGACAAGGGCTCCTAACTTCATCAGATAAGTATACTTTTACTGTATGTCTATCCTGTCCCTTCTGCCCTATTGGAACCCCTTTAGAGCTGCAGATCCTTTGTGACCCCTTTTCCTATTCTTTTATTTTACAGATACATTGGTGTCACCTCTTCCCAGAACTACCCCTTGGCACCCTGCACGCAGGTAAGTCCCTCTATTTATGCAGATATCTAGGGTAGGTTGACTGTAACAGGATGGCTATACCCATTACAGTCTGCTAACACTAAGAATACATTTTGTGTATGGCCATAAAGTGTGGAAGTTTGTTGAGGCAGCTATTTACACCCTGGTTTGCATCTCCACGTTGTGTTTTGGGGCCCTAATTTTTCAAGCCTGTCTTGTGCTGCTGCAGTACCAGTTTCTCCACTGGAAGGTGCTGCAGTGCCAATAAAAGTGAATCCCACACTGCTAGTAATGGTTAAGTCAGTGCTGCTGAGAGGCATTGAGCCTGACGTTTCCACCACCGGGCAGCAGCCCGGTGTGGATCCAGTCTGCTCACTCCTGCCATATCTCCACTGCACTAACATCTGCAATAGTACATATCTGATAGTGGAGGCTGTGACCCTACCTCTGTGAAAGAGAAGAGAGTCTGGTAGGACAATGAACTTTCTTCCCACCAGCCCTTCAGCGACCTGGGCTAATTTATTTCCAGAACCTCTGTCACCAGTGTCACAAACCTAAGGCGCTACTACGTCTATGGGCAGTTAAGAGTGAGATTTTCCACTATCCTGTTGAAATGCTTTGTAAATCTCTTGATTTTAGGAGCTAGACTAAATGTGTGGATTTAACTGTTTTTCTTTAAATTCGGTACCTGGTTTCAGGGCATGACAAGGCTATTATAAATGTCATCAGCATTTTGGAAAGCTTGCAAAGCATTGCAGCAAGTGAGGATTTGTTTAGTAACCATAACTTGCGATTCAACTAACACAATGCACCCCTGACACATAAACCATGCAAGGAAACATTCAGCATTGACAAATGCTTGTTGTATTTCTTTCTGGAGAGCTGTTAGGTGACTGTGTGGCAGACTGAGTCTCTCTGAGCTTTGCTCTTTTCTTTTGAGTATGTTTGGACAAAACAATTTCTACAATTCTCAATTCAAATAATAATGGTCAGGGCCCAAACAGTTCAAACAAAGGTTGTGGTGATCTGCCTTCACCAAGATCTTTTTACAGGATTTACAATTTTTAAATCTTGTAGGCCATGTTCTTCTTTGTAGACTTTTCAGTCATACCAACTGACTGAAATGCATAAACATTTTGTCAGTTCCTTAAAAGGATAAAAACAGCAAACAGCTTTATAAAATAAAATAAGTGTATGGGTGAGGTCTATTGTTCATGGAATTCAATGAATTCCCAGTGTTGCTGTACCCTAGTAGTGACATCAAACATTTGTTGTACTATTTTGAGTACATCACTACCAGTGTGCAACAACATGGAATGCCCTCGCACTCAACTGCCTCTGTCAGCCACTCCAATCACTTTTTTCCTTCTCAGTTTCATCTGCCAGTTCTAATGAGAAAAATAAGTGATCAGCGATGGTTCCACAGTCTTTTCAAAACCAATCAGCACAGAACAGGGTACAGAATTTTGAAATGGCAAGACAAATAAGTCAAAATGGCACACTTAATTGACATATGTAAACTCTCTGTTGCTGTGCAGAGTTGCCCATACACTATAAAAGACCATGGATGGGCAACGGTGAACAATAAGGCTGAGTTTACTTCTTGAGGTTGTCATGAGAACTGCAGATTTCTTGAGCTTTGCTCGCAAGTGCTTTGAGAGGTTGCCATAACAACCTCTCTAAATAAACACAGCATTGTTGTTCACTACTGCCCATCCATTATCCTCTATGTTATACATGTAGATGCAGGATAGTGTTTATTCTGAAATGGGCAGGAAGAATACTGGCTCCTGACTGGCCAAGAGGTACTTTCAGCTGGTCTGTTATCCCAGCACAATGGCCTAGCTGAAAGTAGTTCAAACAAAATTATGTTTAAAAATGCATCTAATTTACTAAAAAGGATCCATAATCGCAATAAGGCTCTCCAGGAGGTGCATTATTGTGGGTTAACAGCCCTTCTCAGGTGGTGAAAGCAATCAGCTTTGCCTTGTGCTTCAAGCCACCTGAGGTGGGTCATTACTCCACAATAATGCACCCCCCTTCATGCCTTATTGCTTAACGCACCCCCTGTCAGGCCTTATTGATTGGTATGGCACTTGGAATGACAGTCTTTGAGTGAACGGTGTCCGTTGACAGAGGCTGAAAATCACTATGGTGGGAGAGCCAGAGCCCCACCCCAGCCTAGGCGTCACTTGGACAGTTAGGGTTTCTAAGTCGAGGTCATGGCCGTGGCTTCGACTGGGACTTACTGTTCGATGCCCCCAAACAGTGCGGCAATATAGAGCAGACAGGGGAACCACATGCCTATTTGGTGTGATGCCATTCTGAAAACAAAGATTTTGGTGCTTTGTCCTTCGACAAGCGCTGATGTGAAACAGTCGCTGACCTCTCAGTGGACTGCCAGCCATCAGTGCCCGCTGATCTGGAAGGAGAATCCGGAGAAGAAGAGTTTTATGTGAGGCATTCATGTTCTGCAGAAAATGCTCCGGAACTTTCATCAGCATTTCCTCATGGCTTTGTTAAATCCTTCACAGATGGCACAGGCCTGGACGTTGTGAGCTAAGCCTAAACAGCAAATACAGGTGGAATGAGGATCGTCTATAAAAATCTTCAAACTGCAGCAACAGAACCTGAACAACAGTTCCTTCAACAGTGGCATACTATGATGGAAAAAAATTGAAATAAAATAAGAATGGAGTTAAGGAAAACACAGCATTGTTTTAAGAAAGAACTAAGGACAGGCTACCCATGTTATATAGGTATCGTTGACAGGGGAACCACATGCCTTATATTTGGTGTGGTACCATTCTGACAACGAAGATTTTGATGCTTTGTCCTTCGACAAGCGCTGATGTGAAACAGTTGTTGACCTCTCAGTGGATTGCCAGGCATCAGTGCCCACTGATCTGGAAGGAGAATCCAGAGTAGAAGAGTTTTATGACAGGCATTCATGTTCTCCAGAAAATGCTCCAGAACTTTCACCAGCATTTCCTCACGGCTTTGTTAAATCCTTCACAGATGGCACAGGCCTGGACGTTGTGAGCTAAGCCTAAACAGCAAATACAGGAAGAATGAGGATCATCTATAAAAATCTTGAAACTGCAGCAACAGAACCTGAACAACAGTTCCTTCAACAGTGGCATGCAATGATGGAAATAAATTGAAACAAAATAAGAAAGAAGTCAAGGAAAACACAGCATTGTTTCAAGAAAGAACTGAGGACAGGCTACCCATGTTATATAGGTATCGGCTGACATACTGTATGTTATTATGGGTGGCCCCTTGCTGGCAAAAGTTCTTGAGTGGTCCTGACACCTATGGCTTACAGTTCTAAAGAGGTGGCTCAGTGAAGACAGATGTCCACAAAGAAGGTCTAAGAGTTGTAAAATTATGTTTGGAAGGGTAGGGTGAGCCTTCATCACAAATGAAATCCAATACTTAGCCCCACCAAGACCAGCCATTTTAGAAACTTCTGAATAGAATTTGCTGCCTTGCTGCGGTGGGGGACAGAATTACTTTCACTACCTATTTCTTCAGTACAGGTTACACTGACAGAGGTTGGTCATAAAAATCCCAGAAGTTGTCATCTTTCTGAAGACTTTTATTGGCTGGCTGTTCCTCTACTTCCAATATTTTTGCCCCAACTGTCTTTTCTGTGGTCTTTCTTGGCTTCTTGGGTTTGCTCTGGCTGAGTTGGGGGACTAGCTTTTCAGCATTGGGCATAGGACTCACAATATTCCAGGTCTTGGCAAACTTTGGTAGGCCTTCCAAATGCTGCTGCAATCTCTTGGAAACTCTGGATCCAACTAGGAATGCTTCCATCCACAGCCCTTCAAAGAACAAAGGTGTCAGTGAAAACCATGAGGCTGATTATCATCTGTAAATACTGTAAAACTGATTTTCTAGTACCCAGTAAAACTACTCAAAATATAATATTTTGCAACAGTTCTGCTTATATTTCATTTGTTTTCTGTATTTCTGAAGTAAAGTGCCTGCCTGGTGCCATGGCTTGTAGGGACAGGAAGCGCATCCTCAGGATCATGAGAACAGCTGCATGGGAGTCTGAGCTGGATGTCATTGTCCACCTAGGGACAAATGACTTGGCTCAACATGAGCTTAGAGCAGTGCAGAAGGACTTTGTAGAACTGGGGAGAGGCCTAAGACAAGTAGCACACACAGTATCCTTCTCAGAGGTGCTGCCTGTAAATGGCATGAGTGAGGCAAGGGTACTTTGCACCATGCAGTTTAATGAGTGGTTGAAAAAATGGCGTGGAGCACAGGGGTTTGGCTTCATTGAGGACTGGGGTTCCACCTGGAGGGACACCAGCCTATACTGGCAGGATGGTCTGCATCTGTCCAGGAAGGGAACAAGTCTTTTGAGCAATCGGTTTAAATGCTTCATTGGCAAGCTTTTAAACTAGTCAAGGGGGAGGCACTGATAAGCAGCAGAAAATCCCAGCCTCTCCCTACAAAACAGGGTACTAAATGGGAAAAATACCGAGGTAGAAAGGTCAGTGGGGGATGCTGCAACAGAAAGTAAAGCCATCAAAAAATGGAAAGCAATGAGTACCAATGCCCGTAGTCTGAGTAACAAGCTTCCTGAATTAGTGGCCTTGATGGAGGAGGAACATCTGGATATCGTGGCAGTCACAGAAACATGGTACACACAAAACCATGACTGGGATGTAAACATACCAGGATACACTATCTACAGGAGGGACAGGGAGGGTAAAAGAGGAGGAGGAGTAGCTCTTTACATAAGGGAAGGAATCAAAGCAACAGAACAAAAGAGTAAACAGGGAGGAGAAGAAGCACTGTGGGTAAATTTGGAGACCGGCAATGGCACCACAATCCGCACAGGGGTTGTATACAGACCCCCTTCTCAGGGGGAGGAAATGGACAAGGAAATGATAGAAAGTATACTTAGTATGGCAGAAAAAGGGAGATATTGCTGATGGGTGATCTGAATATGCCAGATGTTAACCGGAGTGCAGTTGCAGCAGCCACTTCTAAGAGTGGGGTTATTCTAGATGCCCACAGGGGCATGCCTTAGACAACTAGTATTGGAGCCCACCAGAGGGAACAATCTTAGACCTGGTTCTCTCAAATGGAGATGAGAGAGATCAGATGTAGAAGGGCAGCCATCTGGGAACTAGCACCATCGAACAGTATGGTTCACAATAAACACAGCAATAGAGTCAAGCTCATACAAAACAAAGGTACTGGATTTTAGGAGGGCTGACTTTGTCAAAATGGGTGAGTGCCTAAGGAATGCACTAGCAAATGGGCAGGAAGGAGGGGTGGAAGAACAATGGGGAATAATAAAAACTGCCATCACAGAGGTAACAAGCCTTTGTATAAAGCAAATAAACAAAACGAAACGAGGTAAGAAACCACTATGGTTCTCAAAGGAAGTGGCAGTGAAGGTTCAAGAGAAAAAGAAAGCATTCAGGAAGTACAAGGAATCACAGAAGGAACAGGACAGAGAACTGTATCAGTTAAAGCAAAAGGAAGCTGGGAAGGCAGTCAGAACAGCAAAGGCCCAAACCGAGGAAAAGATAGCCAACTCAGTTAAGAAGGGGGATAAAACCTTTTATAGGTACATCAGGGAGCGAAGTAAGACCAAGGGAGGGATAGTGAGGCTTAATAAAGGGGAAGGAGGGTGGGCAGAGGGTGACTGTGAAAAGGCAGAGATACTAAACAAATATTTTTGCTCAGTATTTACAAGAGGAGGGGAAGTACCTAAAACAAACAGTAGAAACACTCTGGATACGAAGTTGATACCAGCCCATTTATAGAAGAAAGGGTTCTAAAAGAACTCTTAAAACTGAAGGTGGACAAAGCAATGAGGCCTGATGGGATTCATCCCAGAATTAAAAAGAACTAAGGGTAGAACTAGTGACACCACTGACTACCCTCTTTAACAAATCATGGAGGATGGGGTGGTACCCGAGGACTGGAGGAGGGCAGATGTAATTCCTCTTCACAAAAGTGGGAGCAAGGCAGAAGCAGGAAACTACAGACCTGTTAGTTTAACCTCAGTGGTAGGGAAAATGATGGAATCACTTCTGAAGGAAAGGATTGTTGAGTATCTAGAGGCCAGAGGGGCACAGGACCCAAGGCAGCATGGATTCACAGCGGGAAGGTCATGCCAGACAAATCTGATAGATTTCTTTGACTGGGTGACCAAAGTAGTTGATCAGGAGGGGCTGGACATGGCCTACCTAGACTTTAGCAAGGCATTTGACACAGTCCAACACAAAAGATTAATATACAAGTTAGCCAGCCTGGGAGTGGGTCCCAAGATGACAGCCTGGTAAAGAATTGGCTGGAGAATAGGACACAGAGAGTAATAGTAAATGGAGTCCACTCTGAAAAAGGGGTTAGTAGTGGGGTACTGCAGGGTTCAGTATTAGACGGTCCTCTTCAATGTCTTTATAAGCGCATTGCAGAGGGACTGGAAGGAAAAGTATGTCTTTGCAGATGACACAAAGATCTGCAACAGAGTTGATGCACAAGGTGGAGTGGAAAGGATGAGAAGGGACTTGGCAAGGTTAGAGGAATGGTCAAATGTATGGCAGCTTAGATTCAATGCTAAGAAGTGCAGGTAATGCACCTGGGAAACAAAACCCAGGGAAGAGTACACAATGGGGGTGAGATACTACAACAACAAAATGGAAAGGGACCTGGGGTAGTCATATCAGATGACCTAAAGGTGGGAAAGCAATGTGAGAGGGCAGCAAGGAGGGCTGGGGGATACTGGGATGCATAGGAAGAGGCATCACCAGTAGAAAACAGGAAGTTATTATTCCTCTGTACAGATAGCTAGTGAGACCCCATCTGAGTACTGCAGGAGTTCTGGAGACCCAATCTCCAAAAAGACATAGACAGGATGGAAGCTGTCCAGAGGAGGGCAATTAAATGGTGCAGGGTCTGCACCGGAAGACATATGAAGAGAGACTTAAGGAGCTTAATATGTATAGCCTCGAGGAAAGGAGGAGAGGGAGACATGATAGAAACTTTCAAGTACCTCAAGGGAATCAACAACGTCCAAGAGGGTAGCATCTTTCAAAAAGAGGTGTGCAAGAACAAGGGGCACAATTTGAAGATAGAAGGGGCTCAGAGGTAATTTAAGGAAGTATTTTTTCACAGAGAGGGTTGTGGATGTATGGAGCGGCCTTCCAGAGGAGGTTGTGGAGTCAAAAACAGTGGTGGAATTCAAGCATGCATGGGACAGTCATAAGGCAATTCTAGGGGGTTGGGGTAGGAAGAAGTAGGCTGCTGGTTAACTAGGACCTGCAGCTTATCCATCAGGTAGGGAAATGGGCAGACTGGGTGGGCCAAGCGGTCCTTATCTGCTGTCAAATTCTATGTTTCTATGTATTCATCTTTTCCCATTCCTCATTACTGAGGACATCTGCCTAAAGACAAGATCTGTGTGTCTAATATTTCATCTAATTATTCTGTTTTTTTTATCCATCAAAGCCATCATTTTTGATTTGCGAAATTATAATCTATTGCTGTAGAAATTATGATGATGTACCAAACAGAGGGTTATGACTACGGCACAGGGAAAAGTAGGAGGTGTGATGAGGACAAGTCTCTTCCCACCTCACCAGCTCCACCCACCTGGCTACAATGTCAACTCAATTATGTCCCTGAGGAGTTGGCCACTCCTGGAGGATAAGCCATGGGTTGCCATGGAGCCAGGATTAACGGAGTAGAGCAAAGGCTGGTAGGAGGGCATAATGTCTGGAAGGTACTTAAAATGGGCTAAGGAACTTAGGAGAAGAAAAGAGGATGCTAGGGCTGACCTGAAAAACAAAATTGGAAAAAAATAGCTCCACAAAAGGCAAAAAATAAGTGCATGACACAGCAGCGTCAACAGTATTGGGTGATGCTACCACTCAGGAGACCCAGGTTCGCAGTTTAGAGCACAACTCCTGTTGCAACCAAGGAAACACAGTAGAAGCAGCACAGTAATACCCTGGGGGGGGGGGGGGTTATGCACATTATCCCCTGCATAAGTACCTCTCCTGGTGACTGGCCTGATAGCAACATTGTAGATGACTACATAATTTAGGCAAAAGGCTCTGACCACAAGACCTTGCAGTGGGAGGAGTCACTATTTCTTAACATGAGTGTTCTTAGGTAGAAAAGTGAAAATAGCTAACCTGATGCATGGTATGACTGGCACCAGCCCCCTCCCAGACACACACAAACACCCACCCCCACACACACATACAGCAATGACACTTTGACACTCCCGGTCCCCCCCCCCACCACTGTTTTGAGACCTGAAACCCATTTCCTCATCTGGTGACTATTCCCCCCTCCCCCGATTGATAAAAACACAGAAACAGAAAACTGCTGATAGAAGAAAGCCCCACAGTCTTATCAGTCTGTCTTATGAGGCAATGCATGTTCTCTAGGGTTATGATGACCCTCCACCACACTCCAACCTCCCCAGCTCCCTTCACTACCCCATTTATGTGTATCCCACCCCTCTTAAAACCTTACACCGGTTTTGCACTGACCAGTGCTGTGGACAGTTTACACTACTGGTCCAGTAAAAAAAGTACTTCAAAACTTCCTTCTTAAACCTGCCCCACCAATTTTTTATTATTCCCCCAGAATAAGTGTTGTTACCCACTGTGAGCAGCTTGTTTGAATCCACTTTATCGCTTGCATGTATTTAACATTTTGATCATATCCCACTCTCTCCCGTCTGTTCTCTAATGAATACACGCTAACAGTCTCCAGTCTCTGCTCGTATGTCCTCCCTTGCTGGATCTGTATCATCTTGGTCCCTTTCCTCTGGAACGTCTCCAGCCTGTTTATGCCCTTTTTACGGCTACAGGGGGCAGAGCCCTACAGACGTCTTGCTATCACTTGGGAACAAAGTACACTTCAGACTCCCAATGAAGCACAATTCTGGAGTTGAACCACAATCCTTCCACTACTGAAATCACTCCACTGGAGGGGGTTGGGTGGGAGAAAGAGTTCCTTTCCTACATGCAGCATTCTCATGCCAGCTCAAATCACAATCAGTGGATATGCTCAGTGTAAACAGCACAGGCAGCTTGTTTTAGTCTTGACACCTAGACCCTTTTTTTTTTTTTTTTACACATTTTTATCTAAATAATGTAGTGCTCCAATATTTCCTAAAGTCTTCGATGATTTTTCTTTTAATGTAGTTCTCCAGGCAGTAATCTTAAATCATCAGCAACTGAATAGTCTTTGAAGCACAGCTGTAAGGGAACTTTGTTTTATAGCTTCTCTGCTGAATTCCTTCACAGACTTTATTGGAGCACAAGGTGATTTGAGATCAGGTTTCGGCTTGTGTCAGTGGGGTCACTGGGCTGGGACAGGCAGACAGACATTGTAATAATCCTCCAATTGAGTAAAACAGGCAGTCCCATTTTTTAGTAAATCTGTTTGTTTGCAAAGTTAAAGTGATTTTCTTAGTTTTTGTTTCAATAAATATATTGTACTTACATACCCTTTACTGGAAGTGTCTGTGTGCTGTTTTTTCTATTCCATGTAGTTGAAATCTGTTTTTTCACAGTGTTTACCTGACTTACTCCTATTTCCACACACCCTTGCAATTCTTTGTGATGCTGAATTATGACACTGCGATGTCATGCAAGAGAAACAAACACGGCCATCAGCATGTGTGATAACAGAGATTATAAAATGGGCTTAAGAAATCCACTTCTCTAATTGACTACTACATCATCTGAGCCGTGTCCTTATCAGATAATATAATAGCCAACCAGGACTTCTGGCCACCAAGATGCCCCATGACAATAAGAAATCAGTGAGCTCTGCCAAGTGAAAACAGAAACGCTCACTAGCAGAGCTCACTGAAGCACCAGCAATCCACCACCAGCACTCGTGGCAGCGCACCATATCTCAATCAACGTACACAACATCCATCCCCTTCCAACACAACTGTAAATGTTGAATTTTGATTCACTCATGGAGCCTTTCTTCACCATATTTCCACCACCAATCCTGTGTCATCCTCTAATTTTGTTTCACTCACAGAGCCTTTCTTCACCATATTTCTACCACCAGTCCTGTGTCATCCTCGCTCGGCTTTCCCTAGTCCGAACTCAACCCCCTCGTCGCTGCAAACTTTACCATGTCCTACAGCATCAACAATTCACAAATAACGTGGGGAGCACAATCGTTGTCGCTGTATAGCCAAACATTTATTCTTCCACACTGTCCGTCACAGTTTCAGAAAAGCAGGAAGCAGTCGTCTACGGCACCCGCTAACGGACACACTTGCTCCCACTGGCCAATAAAGAACATGCTCACTGCTGACACTGCTATCAGTTCGGCATTCAGCGACTTCACTACCTATTTCAAAACAAAATCAAATAAATGTCCTTTATTTGTGCCAATCTTTATTTTTCACTCTATGGGGACTGGGGTTCAGCAAAGCAACAACATAGATAGACACGTTGCCATCTATGAGAAAAAACGCATGCTGCCTCTCTGGACAATGACACCTCTCCATTTAAACATACTAAAAACAAAATGTGAAAGAGGACTCTATACTACTAAAAACAGTGAACGATACCCTGAGAAATCCATAGAAACCCAGTACTGCCAATTAAACACTTTTTTACAATAACTTTATAAGGGGACTATTTTTTCTATTTCAGTTATTAAATCCACTTTTTTATATTTTTGACTTCTTTTTTTTTGTTTTACTCATTAGATAATTACTACAGGGGCCCATTTTATAAGCGCAATAACACACACTCCTGGGCGTGCTCTTATCAGCATGTAACCCACACCTCATCATGTGTTATTGCTTGCTTAAATCAGTGATTCTGATTCTGACGAATCATCAGCTCTGTTTGTCACTTTACTGTGCATTAAGTTACATGTGACCGCAATCTGCATGTACAAATACTCATACACTTATTTTTGCTGGGTTGTGTGTGTCAATGTTCCTCACCCCCAACAGAAAGTCATCACACATCTTTATTGTAAGTTAAGGATTTTTTAGTAAAACTGCTACAGCGTTTAATATTCTATTTTTATTTTGTGCTTCTCAGTATGTGTTTCTGTCATTGTATGCCTTGTTAATTTGCGATTATTTTTAACCCACTTTGAGCAGGTCAGAGACCATTGGAATTCAGCCACCTCAGTGAACTGTCCGGTCTGTGGCTCCTCACTGGAATACCGGTCCTTGAGACCTGGGACAGCTCACATGTTGCTGCCTCCCTGTCCAGACAAGCTGTCAGAAACACTCAGCTGTCAGACGGGAGGGCACTGCAGCAGGAAACATGGTCCTGAGTGTCCTCACACACCGGAGTTGATGAAATATATGTGATGGTGTAGTTTGTCTAACGTTTCAAGTAACTGTGAAAAACAGTGCCAAAGCAAGATTTTTTAGTGATGACAAGGCTATAGTCGTAATTGTATGCCTCTATGTGTGTGGTGTTTCTCAGTCATTGGTTGGGTCTCAATGATTTTGTCCCCTCCCAGTGAAAAAGTCAGCGGTCTCACAGGACCACCATAGTGTCTATGCAGATGTGATGTGTGGTGCTGCCTAACAGTGATTTTCATTGTCAAATTGAACTGTTTTCTGCAGTAACACTATTTATGTTAGTAATACACTGTCAGTGTATGCCCCTGTTCAGCATTAGCTAACTGAAATACGATATTGTGGTTTTGCCAAAGGGGGCTCAAGGACATGACATGTCAAGCAGGCAGGCATGTATAATTCTAACGGGCACTTCAAAACATGAAAGGAGACCTCCTGATTCAGAGTGCTGTATTTAAAAAAAGAAAAGCTTATTGTCAGTTTCAAGCCAGGCCTTGCACTCGCACCACTACTAGCTTGAGCTGAAAAATTCCACAGGACAGCCATTACATCAAAAGAGCTGCATCCCTGTACTCAACAGTGAGATAACAATAACAGACTCTCTAAAAGACTGTGGAACCCATAATTGTCATGTAAGCTTTCTTTCAGTGGATCGACTCTGTGACACAAAATGTAAAAAGAAAAGTGTGGGCTCTAAGATTAGACAGCATCCAGTGGATCTGGTAGTTGAATCAGGTACTGTGAGCTCTGATGGTGAACACTGCACTGTAGCCAGCAACACTGACCTAGTCAGCACTGTTCTAATCTATCATTTGTGCCAACCATTAACTAAATACGGTACTCTCTTCTTTGTATCTTACCAGAATCAGTGACGAACAGTGTGACAGATACCGTCTTGAATCCCCCACCCCCACCCCCACCCCGACTACACTAATATGGTGAATAAATGCAGATTATTACCAGGCACAGTTTTGCCATTTCCCAGTCCTGGGGACTAGGAATAGATAATACCAGGTAAAATGTCTGAAATGACACTGGTCGCTATACTGACAGCATCCATCTGATCACAAAATACTGACAGCTCTAGCTGCCAAAACAAGTACTGTGATATTTTATGAAGAACAGCTGATTATCAGTATTCTCTGTCTACAAAATGTGATTACCATGACTGACTGCTCTATTCATCAAATCAGGTTCTGTAGTAGCTAATACTGACCTAGCAGCTACCCAACTGCCTAATAGTGCTGACTGATTGGACTAGTACTGCCTCATACAATATGCTGTGTATGTATATACCTTGCTGTGTTTTCTTTCTTTGCATCACTAAAGATATACTGGCCTAATAGCTAGCAGTTACATTAGTGGCATATTTCAATCAGGTAATTCTGAACAGGGGCACACACTGACATCATATTACTATAACAGAAACAGTGTTACTGCAAAAAATAGTTCAGTTTGAAAACAAAAATCAATGTTATGCAGCACCAAACATGAAGCCTGCATAGACACTATGGTGGTCCCGTGAGACTGCTGACATTTACACTGGGAGGAGAAAAAATCATTGAGATGCACCAATGACTGAAAAACACCACACACACACACAAACACAACCTGTGATTGCAGGCTTGTTATCACTAACAAACAAATAAATCCAGTCACGATGAGAAAACTACCAGGAGCTGCCAGCCTACATTATCACTGACAAACACAACAGCTCACACAGGACAGAGTTTCAGTACTGACTGCCGTACCCAACAACTACTGCAAGCACAGACAAGGCAGAAAACAGCAACACTTTCAACATCAAGGAAATAAGACAACCTTGCTTTGGCACTGTTTTTCACAGTTACTTGAGACATTAGGCAAAGTATGCTGTTAGAGAGGCGGCTGTTTCCCTGCCAAGACATGCATTGGGAGATGTGGCCGAAATGATAGCTAATGAAAAAATAGACAATACAGCTGAGAGGCAGCATGTAGAAAACAGCTGTTGGGGGCAGATATAGCAATTTATAATTAAAACAACTATGTGATTTCAAAGTACATAGTGCAAACAACTAAATGAACAGTGCAATTACTTAAGCTAAAAATCTAAGAAAATCACTTTAAAGTTACTTTCCCTACTAAGGCAAGTAAAGATCATGTACCCCTCTGTCCAGTTCTTGTATTGACAATCCTGTGGAACAATTTGGTTGGTTACACTTTATTTGTATTTGTAAGGAGTTTATTTGGAAATACTGTTTGAATGATAATAAAGTGACAGTTTTATTGGTGCCTGTGTCTAACGGCTATCTTCCCTCTGAGACTTGCAAGGTACTGTAAGCTTCAATGGCACTGGTGGGTGAGGGGTTGAGAAGGGTGGGGGTAAGACTTCAGTTTGGTTTTGTTTTTTTAGCCAGAGTCTCCTCTAGTACTATAATCAAACGTGTAAACAGTAAAATAGAGTAACTATGACATTAAACTAGGATTACACTTAGCTGATACTTGCCCTATGGTGGTGCCTAATTATGCACTTGTGATAGCATGGACCCTGGAGTTGAATGCACTACTCTGCTTTGGCTTATCATATTGTCTCCTACATATCTACTTGTGTGATATTTTTCTGTTTGTATTAAATGAAGCATTTGGCTGACACAGTAATGCTATGTATTTTTTGCTGCCCAAACAAGCATAAGTTAGTGCCAAACATGTTTGCTTTCATGTTGTTTAAATGATAACAATGGAAGTTTCATGGAAGTTAGAACAACAGTATCTTGAGGCTATAGGCAGGCCTTTCTTACCCTCATGCGTCATTGTTTCATGGAATTTGGGTTCCACTGGGCTAAGGAGTATAGGCCCCAAATTCAGAGCTGGCCATGTGCAGTCTGTGGCAGTTTGTGTACAGCCTGCCTGGGAGCAATATTTGGACAGTTGGCTCACTGCAACTGGAGTGTGCAAACTGTCTAAATATGGGGCCATGTCGGTAGAGTGCATAGTGACTATGCGCTATACTGACACAGGCCCAGACTCAATATGGTTGACAGGAGCGCAATGGAGGTAGGGTGGATCAAATGGGATAGCGGCAGGGCTCTTGTGGGCCATTTTTAGCCCTAACATGTTAATGACCCCATTGGGCATGGAAGGCGCTATAGACCATTTGCATGCCCATTATGGGCCCATTAAAATGTGTGCATGGCCTCCCCTCCCATTGCATGGCTTTCTTACATACTCCTTGTGGTCTAGTGGTCCTCCCACCCCCATCTCCCCCAATCGCCTGTCCTGTAGCTATCTCAAATATTCCTGGTGGTATAGTGGTTCCAGTACCTCCTCATTGACTGTCCTGTTGCTGTCTTGAATATTCCTGGTAGTCTAATGGTCCCCCACCCTCTGTCCTGTAGCTGTCTTGAATATTCCTGGTGGTGTAGTGGTCCCTGCACCCCCCCAATCAACCGTCCTTTAGCTGTCTTGAATATTTTTGGTAGTCTAGTGGTCTCCCCACCCACCCCACCCCAGTAAGGACATCTGATCCTCTGTCAATCTGCCTGCTCAGGACCTCCTCCACACAACCCCACAAACTAGGACAGATCAGCTTACATGCAACATCTGCTTTTCAGTGGGTTCTGCTTTAAAGTTTTACAATATATTTATACAGGATAGCCCAGTTAAGTTGTGTTCCTGTATCTTGTTTGTAGTGGGGTTCTGTCTGACCTAGTTTTTACACTGTATTTACCCAGGATAGTACAGTGGAGATGCAAGGTCTTTTTTCAGTGGGGTCCTCCTTTTACCCATTTTTATAATGCATTTACCCAGGATAGCCCACGTAAGAGGCAATTTCTCAGTTTCAGTAGGGTCAAATCCTCATTTTACCATCTGAGGAATATCGCTTGGGTGAAACACTTGATTCCTCTGGGCGACCTTCCAACATTGATCCATGCCTTCATTACCACCTGTCTTGACTACTGCAATGCCCTCTACCTAGGGCTGTCTGGGGTTGACATCCGCCACCTGTAGCTAGTGCAGAATGCTGCGGCCAAGCTGTTGACTGGTACCTCCAGGACCAGTCACATTACGCCTGTGCTGCACGAACTGCAGTGGCTGCCAGTTCAGTGGCAGATCACCTACAAGTTAGGCTTGCTTACCTTTAACTCATTCAGGCCTAGATACGCCTGTAGGTGGCGTCTGAAAGCATAGCCACTCAGGACAATAATGCCTGTAGACATAATCAGCTGACTTTCACTCAGGCCTAGAAACATCTGAGGAAGTCAGCAGTTTTTACCTAACTATTAAACAAACCAAATTGCTTAGAATTGATTGCATAGCACCGTTAGAAAGGTAATTTTGCTCTGAACAATTTTGCTGCTGATACTCTATGTCTATCATGTATACTTTAGGAGTTATTCATATTTGTTTAAGGTATGGTGTGCATCGCTGACATTTGTCTCTCAAGCCTCACCTAAGCACCTTGAATAAATCAGAAAAAAAAACAGTTTGGTATTTCAGCTACTATAAAATAAAAACTAAATGGATTACAATTGATTGCATAGCACCAATAGAAAGGTAATTTTGTGCTGAACAATTTTGCCACTGATACTTTGTGTCTACCACATATACTTTAGGAGTTATTTGCATTTGTTTAAAGTATGGTGTGCATGGCTGACATTTGTCTCTTATGCGTCACCTAAGCACCTTGAAAAAAATCAGAAAAAAAATCAGTTGTTTGATACTTCAGCTAGTATAAATTAAAAACTAAATTGTTTACAATTGATTGCATAGCACCTTTGGAAAGGTAACATTGTGCTGAACAACTTTGCCACTCATACTTTGTGTGTAGCACTTATGGTTCAAGAGGTATTCACGTTTGTTTGTGGCATGCTGATTATGGCTGGATTTTGCTTAGAAAGGCCCAGGATGCAGTGCTAAGAGTATACAGGGCTCAAGTGGTGGAAGTCTCAAAGAGCTCTTGTGGTGTGAATGAGTTAAAGTCCTATATGAATTGGGACCTGACTACCTGAAAGATCTCCTGACTCCGTACTCCCCCAATTGCCCTCTCCAATCCTCCAACGAGGGATTGCTAGAGATTCCCAGGGTTCGTCTTAAAACATCTGGAGCTCGTGGTTTTTCATTCTCTACCTCGTCAGTTAAGAGAATGCCTGACCGTCAGCAGCTTTAAATCGATGCTGAAAACATATTTATTTTCTTTGGCTTTCCCTAATTGTTTATTTAATTGACTGATTTTAAAATTTTAGTATATTATCGCTTTTATTGTAATTTATGTTGTGTACAGTGCCTTGACTATGAAAGGTGCTGAATAAATAAAGTTTGCTTGCTTTTACTATGCATTTTTCCAGGATAGAGTAGTATAGTGGATTTATTTATTTAACTTATTTAATGTGGCAAAGCAGTAGTGCATGTTTAAATGTCTTCTCCATGAAGGATGAATAACTTAATAACCTGGCAGTGATAACTTTGTTCTCATCTTGAAGTTGGTACTTTTTGTTCATGTGAAAGATGGATCTGCAATCTGGGGAATGTCCTGCAGAAATCCTCTAACCCAGCAAGCAGCTAGCTGTACCTGTGTGAGGGGAGGTGCTGCTGGTACTATGCAGAGTGTGAGGGGGGAGCAACCAACTAGTCACGTGAGCCTCTGAGGGATTAATTCTCACAAGTCGGGATTTGGTCAGGACCAAGTGAATTAGTCTGGTGGTGCCAACAAAACAATATGAATTAATAACCAGCTTGGCTTTATCATAAAAGAAGCAGTGAGGTAAGTGTGCTGTTTTGTATTAATAATTTTGTTTTTACTGAATGACCTTATCTAACGGTGAGGGTCTGGGCCGCGTCCAGTGACTTAAGTGATCTCTCTTCTCCTGAGCTTGCCCCTTGCTGCCAGCCTCCCATCCCCCCACTGTGCGCGAGCATGGAACCCATGAGGTGAAGTCCACATGCGTCTGATGGAGGGTGACAATTCTTCAGCATTATAGCCTGTGTTGCATTTGGTTGAGGCATTTGATCATTTGTGTTTTTTGGCCAGTAATGACTTCTGAGTGGGTATTTAGGGTGGGATGAGCCTATCACTGGCATTGTCCCTGCCTCTGCCATGTGACTGGGCTGTGTACATGCGATGGGATGTTCTTGGCATTAGGTCATCTGTTACAGTTGGCTGTGCACCCCTGCAGGTTGTCTGTCATGCATGGGTTGTGTTGGAGTGCTTGATGGTGTTTTGGTTCCAGTGTATGACATACGGGGATTTGGAGGTTGGCTGCAATGTATGGGATAGGAATGGGAAACATCATCCTGCTGTAGAGCGTTGATAATTATGGTCATACCATTGTCTGAGGTCTCAAACAGGTTGCGGAACCCTTGCTGCATGTCAAGTCTGTGGGCTGTGATGTCACTGTATATGCCCTATATTTCATGCAGCTATCCTGGCTCAGCCTTACCCTCCCATCTCCAACTGTCTCAGTTCAGGGTACATGCAGATAAAGCATTCATGGCCTGGTATACATCCTGTGTCAATGGTGGGCCTTGAGGAACCCTCCAGTGGGTCCTACATATGGATGATCTGTGTGTCTGCTGTGCGACAGACACATGCACCTCCAGGCTGGTGTTTTGTGTGCCCTTCTCACTGCCTTGTATGTCTGACTGTGTGGTGCACTGTTTGGGGGGAGCAGTTTTCTGTTCTGGTTGCAAGGTAAAAGTGCAATGCCTACTGCAATGATAGCTGACTGTACTCAATAGAAGTGGAATATAGTTGGGTGTTTGAAGGGTGGCTGGAGTGGGATTTTTTTGCGTTAGTTTTGACAATTTTTATTTGTTAAAGAAAATAAAAAGTGGTTATTTTGATAGTGATATTGTTTGTAACAAGTCAAAGGCTTTAAAAGCAGCCAAATAGTGTCACAATGACCCTCAAAATGCACCAGAATGCATCTAAAACCTGATAGCTTCTGGAGGCCTAAGCGGCCCCAGACTGCCAGCCTCTGGGGGGTTGGGGACATCGTAGTTTGTGGAGACCCCACACTTCTAAATTTAGCACTACACCACTGCCTGTTGGTCAAAACTGAGTTTGTAATGAGACTGCATTGGTCTAGCAGAGATTCAGTTACACTCGCTCTCTCAATTGTGTGTAGCAGTGTACAATGATGTATTGCCGTCTGTAGGGTTTGTTAACCCTTTCACGACCGATCTAAGACTGAATGATAAATGGAGCTCCACCATTCCTCCTCCCTCTCTCTCTCTCAGGACACCTAAACCCTCTTTTTTACACATTTTTATCTAAACAATGCCCTGCTGATCAAAATTAAGTTTGTAATGAGACTGCATTGCTCCAGCAGATCCAGAAGCAAATGGTTTGATATCTTTTATTGGACCAACTTAGATGTTACAAAAAGAACAAAGTACCAATGCTTTCGGACCAACTAAGCCCTTCCTCAGAAATTTATGACAGTTATTTAGAAATTCCCATACTATTAACATCCAGATCATACATAAAAAACCCAGAAATAATTCTTATTGGTTTAAAATACTCATTTAAACCATAACAGCAGTTTATATCAGAGGAATCTCAGTTCACCAGTTTATTTTAAACTAAGGAGCCTTTCAAAGTCAAATGTTATCAAAATGAGATAAGGACTCTTTTTTTTGTAACATCTAAGTCAGTTCAATAAAAGGTATCAAACCATTTGCATCTGAATCTGTTCTTACAAAGACCAAAATGGTAACTAAACTAAATCCGTTTACTCTTGTAGAAATTCAAATTACACCTCTCTCCCCCCCCAATTGTGTGTGAGTTTTTGTGTGTGTGTGTGTGTGTCAGTGTATAATGATTTACTGCTGTCTGTAGGGTTTGTTAACCCTTTCAGAACTGACCTAAGACTGAATGATAACCAGAGCTCCACCATTCATTCTTTCTCTCTCTCTCTCTCTCGCTAGGAACCAGAATTATACAGGGAAATGCTGAAAAGTGAAGCTGACCAAACGTGATACCTCACTTGACTTTTTTGTCAACTTAAACTTTTAAATTATTTCCCAGCCTTTACAAATAAAGCTTACTATGTGCACTGAATGGAGGCTGAAGGCTTGGATAAAAAAATAATGTATTTCTGAAATCACTGATTGTAACCTACAGAATGTGTATGTAATGTTCATCACTGCTGGGCTTGATGGAGTGCGTAGTACTATATGGCACAGATATTTGTTTTGTTTTTAATTTCATTTGATCCTCAAGCCTGCATCTCCTTACCCCTCCCCCCAACAACCACCACCCACATTTGTATCTAAACTTGCTCTGTAAATCAACAGCGCGAGTGCAAAACTGTAACAGCTGTCTGCCTTATCTTTTTAAATCACATAACCCACAAATCACAGCCCTCCCTCCCCATGTCTAGTGGTATGGATGGAATATGTCCGTGGGGAGGGGGCGCCCACAGCAGCAGAAACAGTTCTAGTAGCCACATTACCCAGGCCAAGATGTCACACACAGGGTCCCTTTTCCTCACTGGTGCTGGATGAAAACAGGTTAATGCATATTAAACAGTTCCTTTCAATAACATAATGTCCACTTGGAACTGGAAGAAGCAACAGAGATCCCAGATTTGTTAAACATATTCACACATAGCTCTGGGGAGCATCAGTTAATTTGTGGGGAACACATTCATCTTTCACACGGCCAGTATGGCCATAATAGCAGTTTTTACCTGGACTAAGGTTGCATAGTTTTTAGGGCTGCTATGGTCACAAACATCTGAAGGCTGCATAAGTCCCAAAACAGTTCACAGTGCCTAACAGCCCATTATTCTTCACAGGCAACCAAACTCTCAACAATCCCCCATCTCTCTCTCTCTCTCTTTCCCCCCCAACACTTGCTCAGCAGGTCCCCCTCAGAACATGCAATCGTTGCAGCTTGGGAATTTGTGGGTTCCCTCATGACATCTGAATCCTTTCCCAGAACTGGCAGCAACTGTCCCTGAATTGAGAAGGGGGAACACATCCCACGGAGCTCCAAGGCAACTCGCTCTCTGGACACTACACTCCCTGCCACATTCTTGCCCACTGGATCCTTACACAAATTGGTGTAGGCTGCCAGGGCACTGTGTAACTTGTGACTGCTGGCTCCCCCTTTTGATTTTAGCTGCCCTCCAAGATACTGTGCAGCTTGCGACTACTGGTTTCCACTTCTTCCTCTGTGTGCCACCAGCTGGGGGGGCAGAGTGGGCAATCATCCCCACCCGACTCACTCTTACTCCTCTGTCCATAACTCCCCCTCCCACCTAAACTGCTGGGCTTTATCCCCCTACACACCTGTGGTGAGCTACCAACCCACAGGAGGCTCTACTCGAGTGCTGAGAAGAATTAACCCTTTTCCCTACAGGGCTGAATTAGGCTGCAGAAACCCTGGGAGGGGTGAATAGACTAGTAATCTCCAAAGGGGGGGGATTACATAAACATAGACATTGGTGGCAGATAATGACTGATGGGCCCATCTAGTCTGCCCATTTTTAATTATGATCACTTCTGCTGCACACCCAACTTGCCCTGCAGCACTCTTACACCCCCTTCCTTACTCCTAGCATTCCTTTGTGCCTGTCCCAGGCACTTTTAAAACCCACCACTGGTTTCACCCCCATTGCCTCCCATGGAAAGCTGTTCCAGGAATGCAACACCCTTTCTGTGAAGAAGTACTTCCTCACTTCTTGCCTGAATCTACCTCCTTCCAGCTTCATATCATGACCCCTTGTTCTATAGCACTTTTTTCTCTGAATCATATCTTCCTACTGTACCTTATTGACCCCCAAGACGTATTTAAAGGTCTCCATAATATCCTCACTCTGCCTCCTCTCCTCCAGGGTGTTCATACTGAACTCTTTCAGTCTCTCCTCATAGGGCCTCTGCTGTAGACCTTGCACCATTTTGACATCTCTCATCTTGCAGCCTTCTTTTTTCCAATTGTACCCCCTTCCACACCTTTCTCCTTTGACTGCCTCCCTTCTTCCTTTGCTAACCTCCTGCTTCCTTGAATAAGTTGTATCCTGATGGGATTCTCTCCCCTTGGGATCTCCCTACTCTCTATTTCAGCTTGTGGTGGCCCACTTTCTGCCTCCCCTATTTCTTCTGTCACCCCCCCCCCCGTGACTTTAAATTTCCATCTAAGTAACATCTGAATCATCCACTGAGGACTGTGGGTGCCTCCTGGATGAAAGCAAGCCATTACCTCAGTATAGGTTCTAATCCTTCCAGGTAGGCCCACAGTCACCAATGTAGTCATACCTCTCCTCCCTGCACCATTCCCTCTACCATTACTTGAAGGCCTTGGTGTGGAGTTCCCTCTACTTCCACATATAGTACAACACACACTAGCATTTTAAACACATGGCAAACACAAGAACAACCAGATAAATTATCTACCTTTACCAAGAATGAAATTTACACAGAGCTGACTATGGCAATTCATCTTCATGTTTAAGGCCATGAAACAACCTTATTAAGTTAATGCATTAGCAGCTGTAGTGGCTCTGACCAGAAGTTTGTTTACGCTAGCATTCCAAAATTGCACACTGTACTCCAGGTGCAGTCTTACCACTGTTCTGTACAGAGACAAGATGACCTCTCTTCTACTGTTGCTGAACCCATCCAAACATTCAGTTTGCCTTTATAGTCTCTGTTAATTTGGGCTGATGATTACAGGTTGCTGGAAATTAACATTCCTAGATCCCTTTCCTTCTCTACCACCATAACTGTTACACAACACTCAAGATTTCTGCTGCCTACGTGCGTGACTTTGTCATTTTTGGCACTGAAGCCCAGCTTTACCGCCTCTCAAGTTCTTTCCTAAATTTGCGGATACCCTCCTCACAATCAACCCTGCCACAGAGCTTGGCGTTATCCACAAAGAAGGAGATTTTCCCCGATACCTTTTCCTATGTCTCCAATATCTTCAAGGAAAACATCAATTACCCATCAACATTTTGGAAGGTGGTCCACAGACTATTCTCCCCAACCAAGCCTCCTTCCCTTGTCCTCCAGGCTGGTGACTCCTCCCTCTGACCTCCTCTCAGTTGACTCTGTGGCTAATTTAACTCCATCTTTACCTCTTCTGCTGCCTCTCTTCTCTCCTCCCTCCCTCCCCTCCTCCCTTTCCTCTTCCCCCATGCTCACCGCTACCCTCTTCTCCTTCTCTCCTGTGCTCCCCCTGCTGTTCTTTACATCCTCTTTACCCTAAACCCATCAAAAGAAAAAAGTTCTGATGGCCTGGACAGCAAACTCCTCTACCTCTCAGCACCTGCTATATCCACACCTCCTAAACCTATCCTTCTCTTGTGCTTCAGTCCCCTCTAACTGGAAGCATGCTACTGTTGTTGCTCTCCCAAAAGGAGGAGACCCTCCACTGCTGGGAACTATCGAGACATCTCTCTCCACCCAATCCTTGCCAAACTACAGGAATGCATTGTGCTCTCCCAACTCTCTCCCTTCCATGACTCCTCTTCATTTTCTCTCCTTTCCAATTGGGCTTCCAGAAGCACCACTTCATATCCACCTCCCTCCTCAGGATCACCGATTCCATCATCACTGGTATGGATCAGGGCCTCATCTCCTCCGCCATCTTTGTTGACCTGGCTAAGGCATTTGACACTGTCTTCCACTCCTCCTCCTTTCCAAGCTATCGGCTGCTGGACTCTAGAATGGCCACCAGCTGGTTCCAGTCATACCTAGAGGGTAGGACCCAATCTGTCAAAACTGGTGACACTCTCTTCCCGCCCCTCCCTCTAACCACAGATGTCCCTCAAGGCTCAGTTAGTGGACCGCTGTTATTTTCTGTTTTTCTAAATAACCTCACTGCAGCCTGCTCATCCGCAGCCATTCACATGTATGTGGATGATACGGTCCTGTATACCTCCGGCCCCTCCACTGCTGACGTGGCGTCCAGACTGCAGCTCAACTTCAATATAGTGCAGCTCTGGCTATGTTTTAACCAGCTATTCCTGAATGCCAAGAAGACCGTCTCTATGTCCTTTGGCACAAGGCAGAGACTCTCTAGGCTCCTGTCCCTCCTCTCTTTTTACACCTTAGACAAGTTCCCACTGGAGGATGTCACCTCCTTCAGGTATCTTGGGGTTTGGCTCGACCAACACCTCAAGTTCTCTGGCCATGTGGATGCCATACTTAAAAAAATTGCACCACCAGCTTGGAGACTTATTCAGGAACTATGACTGCATCCCATTGCCAGCACACTGTACAATCATCCAGAGAATGATCCTTCCAGTCTTTGACTATGGCGATGTGGTCTACAGTACTGTCCCTGGTACCTCCTTAGCCAGACTGGACACATTTTTCCAATCTTTCTGACATTTTGCACTTGACTGCTTTCCTCACACTCACCACTGTTCTCTGTTTCAGTCTGTCTCTTCCCTCTCTTGTGGACAGATGCTGTGCCCACTGTCTGTATCAACCTCATAAGTAAATTATGGTTGCCCCCCCCCACCTCTCAGCCTCTCTTTCCCTACCTTCTCTTGCTCCTTGAGGAGCTTTGACAATCATACCCTGGCTGTACCCTCCACTTCTACCTCTGCTGGTCAAGCTGCTTTCAGCTACAGATTTCCCAAACTCTGCAACACTCTCCCCTCCCACCATCCATACCGCCTCCTCCCTTGAACCTTCTCCACACTACTGTGTGACCTTACCTCCCCCACCTGTAACTGCCCTTAAAGTTACCCCCTCCATACCCTCCCCCCCCACAAATTCCCGCTACTTAGCATATTTCCTCTAATAATTTAAATTTGTATTATCTGTGTTCATGCCAATCATCAAATGCACTTGCAACCTTGTAATTCTCTTGCCATGTATTGAATTTGACTATGTTATTCTGCAATTGTACCCTAGGTTATACTGCCTTGTTATTCCATCTTGTTGTCATGATACGTTTTGTTCTTATGACCCACTGCTCCTCCACCCAGGATGCATCTGGAAATGAGCAGTAGCACAGTATGCTTTTCCTGATTAAACTTTTAAATAAATAAATGTCACTGATAAGGATGTTTAAGGAGCGCCAGTCTGAGCACTGACTCCTGGGAGACCCCACTAGTCACCTCCCTTAGACTCTAGAATTCCCCATTTATCAACACCCTTTGGGTCCTCCCCTTAGCCAGTTCCCCACCCATCTTGTCCATTCATCCCCAATCCTGAGATTCCCTAGTTTTTTGTTTAGCTGCTTATGTGGAACAGAGTCAAATGCGTTGCAAAAGTCCAGATACAGTACGTCTGTCACTGGTTCTTTATCAGAAGCCTTCACCACCCAGTCAAAAAGTCAATCAGGTTTGTTTGACAAGTTCTGCCTTCCACAAACCCAAACCCATGCTACCTTCCATCTTGCAGCCCACTTGCTATCAGGAACTCAACTAGCCTCTCCTTGGCTATGTTTCACAGTACGTTTCTGACTACAGACATCAAACTGGCCAGCCTGTAGTTCCTCAGAACATCCTCTCCCCCACCCCTTTTATGCAAGGGTATCACATCTGCTGTTCCCCAGTCTATAGACATAACTCTAGTCTCTAGGGAGCAGTTATATAGATCTGTCGGGCCAATGACAGCAACTGTGCCATTTTCTTCAGCACCCTAAGGTACAGCCAGTCTGGCCCTGGTGATTTGTTCATACACAGGGTCTCCAGCCCCTTCAGTACTGTTTTAGTGGCAACTGGTTTCATATACAGTTTTGTCCCTCTTCTGGTCTGGTAATACACTTTCCCTGTGGTAGTGAGCCCTCCTTCTCTTTCATAAAAAACAAACAGAAGTAACCATTCAATATTTCTGCCTTACCCATGTCATCCTCCACCCACCCCTCACCCTGTTTCAGCTTGACTATGCCTTCATTTGCCTGACTTTTTCCCTAATGTAGCAAAAGGCCTCCTTAACATCCTCCACTATTCTATTCATAGCTCCATTTCCGCTTTAGCCTTCCTCCACAGCCTGTTGCTCTCGCTCAGCTTTTCTAAGCTGCATCACAGCCCTCCCCTGCCAAACTCTCCCGAAAGCCACCCCTTTTTCCCTTCACTGCACTCTCCACCTCCCTTGTAAATCAGATCAGTTTTATGTACCTCTTTCTTTTCCCTACCTTCATCAAGCTGGAACTGCTGATTTTCTGTAGGCTATTCTTAATGATGTCCCATGTCCTCTCTACCCCCTCAGTCCCTCAACACCCAATAACCTATTTTTAAGCATTTACTTCATTTTTCCAAAATTTGCCCTTCTGAAATCTAGGATTCTAGTTTGGGAGTCAGTATGCACCTTACCGAACTCAATAGCAAACCACACTGATAGAGGTCCGCCAGTACCTAATAACTCTTCAATTTTAATTTGCCTGGTAGAGTTACTGTCTGTTAGCACAAGGTCCAAGGTCACCCCTCTTGTTGTTGGCTCCCTGACCCCCTTAACCAAGAAGCCATCCTGGAATGCAATCATAAGTGCCTGGCTCCTCATGCTGCTTGTTCCCAGAACACTCCAGTCTACATCAGGAAAATTAAAGTCTCCTGTGATCACAACCTCCCCCTGTGCTGTTGCCATTTTGATTTCCCCTTCAGGTTCCCCATCTGCCCCTTCCTTTTGATTTGCAGGCCTACAGACCAGCCCTAATCTCTCCTTCCTGCACCCTACTGATTCCAGCAATACCCACAGTGACTCTGTCTCTCCCTTCTCACTACCAATGTGATAAGACAGATTTGGTCTCTAAAGGTGTAGGCCCTAGGGTGTGTGGAGAGTGAACCCTGGAGAGGAGTATAGCTAGTCAGGTGGGCAGTGAGGATTTAAAAAATGTAAACTTAATTCAACAAGAAATAAGCTAAATTCATAAGACCTGATTTTGTGGCTTTCTCTACAGCCCATAATTTTTTTTTTTTAAGATTTAACAATCTCAACATACAGTAATCACGTACCATCCTTTTACTGATTAATCAATGCTGCGCATCATGTCAGATTTGCTCCTCAGACACCTTCAAATAAGAGACAAGAAAATCTGGAGAGCGGAGGTGGATACAGGCTTGGATGTCAATTCATTCTGTTTTTATGTAGAGCCTTTCAGATATAATGCATCTGAAAGTGCTTTACAAAGTGGTAAGTTGGATACTAATAGCACAGGGGCTGTAGGTAGTAATGTGCAGCTATTAAAGCCTTAACATCCACACACAGGCTTCAAGAAATACATAACAACATGTTTAATAGATGGGGGGTGATGGCCAGTACAATGGGCATAATCCCTAACTCTTAAAAAAAGTAACAGCGATGCATTTATTTCCACATGGGCAACCACCAGGGATAGGCAGATAAAACCCCACTTTAGCCAGCACTGAAGAATGGATCTGAAAAGACCCCAGTTTAACATACACTCAAGAGTCGATCTGGATTTAGTATCCCATTACTACCTACCACCACTGCCCCCCCCAAAGAAACATGTCCTGTGTATACTTTACTCTCAGCCCCCCTCTCATCTCCCTCTGCTGCCTCCTCCCCCATCCCCAATGTACCCAGCTACCCCTTACACTTACTGGTGACTCGTAATCTGACTTACCTAGTTAGCTGCCTTTTAATTGGCAGGCTGGTCACTGACGAACAGGCTTCGGACTCGCTGGTTGGCATCTGTTGGCAGGCTACTGACTAGTTCTCTCTGTCTCGAGCTGTCTGCTGAGCTGATTAACAGGGTGGCATAGATCAAGCTTCTGGCTAGTACCTGGAGTCTGTCCCCCTTCTGTCCTTCCAGCTTCTGTCACTCCCTGTTCTGCTTTTTCTTTTCTTCCATTTGTTCCTCTTCTCTTCTGTTTGTTCAGCTTCTCCTTATTCCAGTCTTTTCTCTTCCCTCCTCCAGCCTGTTCCTTCTCATTTGCCCACTCCATTTGGCTGCTGCCACTGCTCTCCTAACACTGCTGCTGGCCCACGTTCTGCTCAATACTCCATTAGACATGCTCAGGATTCTAAAATCAGCACACCAGTAGGAAACATGGCATATGCAAAAATATTTTTTTAAATGGAGCAGGCAACTAAGTTTATAGCTTAAAAGTTCCACCTGGACTTGGAATATTCAAACCACCAAAATATGTGGCAGGACTGGATTATAAAGTGGATTTTGAGCCAATCCCTATTTAAACTGTATAATCAAATCACCCAGCTGCTGTACATATCTATGAGCTGTGTGCTTGGGGGTTGGGGTGCGACCAAAAGGTAATTCAACCCTGTATCTCATGTTGTTTGCCGTGGGGTGGGATTACTTAAGCAATAAGTCACGAGGGGGTGTGGGTTATCGGGGGATTTACCATGGCTGGAGTAGTTTGCCCATGAGGCGCAGCCAAGTGGGTAAATCCTCGCCAGTCATGGTAAATCCCCCGATAACCCACATTCTCCGAGTGGCTTATTGCAACTATACCAAGGTTAATTTTTTTACTGTAATAAAATACAACTTTTAAAGAGGTTGATTTGTTTATTTTTATTTTATTTATTCCTGGGCTGCAGATGATCAGGATTTAGATGATTACCATTTGGCCATCAACAGCCAGTGATTATCAGAGGATTTATACCGGTGGTAAACTGCCAGTCTGAGCATTTCATTGGCTGTTCACTTATGTCCATGGTATAATAGTCGGTAACTCTCCCCTCAAGTTGCCATACTGTTATTAAGAAATGGGGTAAGGAGATTCCATGGCATTTTTTATTTTAAAAATAAATTTTTTTGGCTCCCATGCATACACCACTGCATCAAGCAATGGAAGGGCACACAAGACATATGTGACTACTATGTGGTATTTACAATGATCTCAGCCAATCACAAGGCTGAAATCACAGAACAAATGTAAAATTAAATATATGACATACGCACAAAATGCTAACAAATATGACAAAGTTGCAGAACTCCCTACCTCTCTGCCTTTTGAAAATTGTTACATTCTGTACATAAGCTTTGTCCAGGGAATGCATTCTTTAAACAAGTAGTTAAAAATATAGATCTGCCAATCAATGCACAGGATTTTTATTTATTTTCCTATAGAGCAACCTGGTGGTTAGCTAGGGTCATTTCCCAATCCCCTCCCCCATCCTCAAGGTGGTCGACTGCCTCATTTTTGATCCACCTGCAGTCGGCTCATCTTTCAACTCATTTCTCACCCCCTTACCTTCACCTCCCCAACAACTCCTCACCTTCTGCCTCAACCTTGTAGAGGTAGCATGGCCAAGTGGTATAAGGTGCTGGATTAAGATTCCAGTCTCTTCGGAGGTGTGGGCTTGAATCCCACCACTGCCCATTATACTTTGGAAGGCAGCACAGCAAAGTGGTTAAGAGCACTGAGCTGCAAACTTGGAGAACTGGGTTTCAGTAAGTCATTTAATTCCCCTGTGCTTCCAGGATGCATCTGGAAAAAAAAGTATTGGCTTAATGTATGTTTCCTGGCCAAAAACTATTAAAAAAAGCTCCTTCCACAGCATCTCTTTTTCTCTACCACTACCTCCTTGACTTTCAAGTCCCTCATTGCTCTTAACCCACAAAAAGGAGGGAGCCCCGATGGTATTAACCCCAAACTTCTGTCTCTCTCTGCTTCCTGACCCTGGCAATTGCCCTTCCCATCACCCATCTCCCATCTCCTCAACTGCTTCTTGTCACTTGCCTCTGTCCTTGATCTGTGGAAGCAGACTACTGTAATCCCCCTTCTCAAAGAAAGAGACCCCTCCTCACCTGGCAACCATATCCCTTCTCCCTCCTTTCCTTCCTGGCTAAACTTCAAGAACACCTGATCCTTTCCCAACTCTCCCCTATCCTTGATGACTCCTCTTTCTTCACTCCCTTCCAATCTAGCTCCAGGAAATCCCATTCCACCACCACCTCGCTTCTTAGGCTCACTGATGCCATCCTTTCTGGCATGGTGCTTGGGCTGGTCACCTCTGCCATCTTTGTTGACCTGGCCAAAACATTTGACCCCTGCTGCTCACCCCATCCTCCAGGACAAACAAAAAATGGCTCAGCTCTCCTTCTCCTTCCCATTGAGTGTTTTTGCTCATATATGGAAGGTAGGACCCAAGCTGTCTGCACTGGTGACAACATCTCCCCTCTGTTCCCTATCTGCCCTAGCATCCCTAAAGGAACCATCCTTGGTCCCATATTATTCTCATTTCTCCTAAACAACCTTCCCCTTGCCTGCCCCTCTGTATCCATTCATATGTACACAGATGATACAGTTCTCCACACCTGTGGTTCCTCTGCATCTGACCTCTCGACTCATATCCAACTGGATTTCAACAGCATTCAGAACTGGTTTTAAGCCAACCACCTGTCCTTCAATGCCCAAAAAGGTCTCCATGACCTTTGGCACTAGGCAGAGACTTGCCAAGCTCTCCCCTCAAACTTCCTTCCAGACCCTTGGTGGTTTTGAGACTGAGGATGTCTCCTCCTGTAAATACATCGGGGTATGGCTGAATTGTCATCTGGACTTCTCAACTGATATGGACGCCATCCATAAGAAGCTGCACCCTAAACTTGGTGCACTTTACAGAAACAAAGTAAGTATCCCACTTCCTGCTCCTACAGAGATGATCACAAAGATGATTCTACCTATCTTTGATTATGACTTGTATATAGCACCACTCCAAGTCTGCCCTTGCTAGGCTGGATCCCGTCTTCCATTCTGTCACTTTGCCCTGGACTGCCTCCCCAGAATTCACCACTGTTTTCTGCATTCCTCCGTGTCCTTGTCCTCCCTTGATGCCAGGCACCTAGCTCTTTGTGCCACCTTCGTCTCCAAATTCTGTCTGGGCTACCTCCCCCCCTACCTTTCGTCCCTCTTCTCCTCCCCTCATTCCACCTTCTACTCCCTTTACAGCTCTAACACCCTCTCTCTTATTGTCCCCCTGTAAAATCCACTGCTGGTCAAGATGCTTTCTTCTTCTGCTTCTCCAACTTTGGAGTACTCTCCCTGTTGCTATTCGCAATGCTCCCTCTTCCCTATCACTAAAATCCCTCCTCCATGACTTCGCTACTCACTCCTACAGTTACTGCTGATTCTAGGCTAATCCCACTGCTCCTCTCTCCCCCAACTGCCCTGGTTTACTGGTCCACTTCTCCTTCTGATTAGTCCCCCATTGTACTCACAATCTCCATAACCACCCTTATTTTGCTGCCAGTTACACTTTGCTGAACTGTTACTATTGATAAGCTATGTTTTGCACTACTTAAAGCTTCCTTTCAACTGTCTACTGCATAATGTTTACTGTTTATTATTATTATTATTGGGATTATGTTGTAACATTAACAATGTAACTTATTACTGCATTCTCCACATCCCATTCCCCCAGGACACATCTGGAAACAAGCTGTCAGCTTAGTATAGTTTTCTCCTGGTGAAACTCTTGAAATAAGTAAAACCCAGACTGTTTCTGCAGGTGAGCAAGGGCAGGGTGGTGCATTCCAACAGGCATTCTCCATCAGACAGGGAGGGTCAGCCACCTCAAGGTCTGCTCACTGTCTGGTGACTTAAGTAAGGCAGAGCACACCATGAGGGCTAGTGGTAGTCTGGGTGGGGGGGTGTAACATTAGATTTCTAGTATTTTTTTGTCTCTTGTTAGCCAATTTGACATCTATTCATCTTCTGGTGATTCCAGGAAGGAAGTGTACTGTGAGGGATAATGGTAATCTGGGTAGGGGTAACACTGAATTTCTAATATTTTTAATTCTCTCCTTAGCCACGTCAATCTCTGCTCACACTCCGGAGATTCCAGGAAGACAGCGTGCACTGCAGGGATAGTGGTAGTTTGGGCAGGGAGCAACATCAGATTTAAACAGACAATTCAGACTGCATACCGATTATTGGTGCAGCCCTCAAAGGGAAAGTAAGGGCAACTACAACAAAAAAAGAAGGAATGCTCAAGAGGTGATGAATTAAATCAAATGTCAGTGCGATTTAATGAAGGTACAACAAAGCCCAATGTTCAGCCTTCATTAGACCGCACAAGCATTTGACTTAATTCATTTCACCTCTCGATTGTTCCTTTCATTTTTTTGGTTTTTGCTTTATTTGGGCAAATAAATCAATTCATGTGTCTGGTGGCTAGTGTTTGTCCTGCCCAGCACCGATCCCCTTATAAGAAACAAATCATGTCCCTGGTGGTCTAGTGGACCCCCCCACCACCCTGCTCCCCCCGTCCCATCTTCGAGCCGGCAACCAGCTCAGCCCTCCTCTCACCACCACGGTTAGCCACCAACTGAGCTAGCAATGAGTACGCAGTCACCAGGGACATGAATTGATTTATCTGAATGAAGATCAGGGCTGGGGGGGGGAACACTAGCCACCAGGGACATCAATTAATTTTATTTGTAAAGAGAGCAGGGCTGGTGGGGGGGACATGAATGAATTCTATTTAAAGGGTGATCAGGGCTGGTGGGGACCGTTAGCTACCAGGGACATGCATTACTTTTATTTAAAAGGTGATTGGGGCGGGATGTGGGAGCCGCAGCACATTGGCGTAAGATTCTAAACCCTTCTAGATGATATCTAAGTACCCTTAGACCAGTTCTGGCTGGTCTAATGGTACTTGGCCTAATGGAACTTAGCAATTTGCTCCCTGTGAGGGTTTTGTGAATACCATATTAGTAGATATGGCAGCCTGCATCTGCTGCAAGCCCCCTAGCACCATACCGCAGCCCATTTTGTGCTGTAAGGATGGTGCAAGCCCCCTTTGGTGCATGTAGGCTGCATTTGCCACAGGCTGCATTTATGAACTGCTCTCGGTGCATCGTTTGGCACAAGTCACACCTTGTGCCATTCCTTGTGGTGCAAGCCCCTTATGCCATTCAGGGGGGCCTTGTGAATCAGGCTCTCCATCTTGTTCTCTGCCCAATCTTACAGCTGGAAGGACAGAAGCATCAGAAAGTTGAATGACTTTGCAAATTCACACACTGAGCCAGTGGTTGAACTGTGATTTAAACTTGGCTCTTCATCTCTTACTCTATTTATTTTCTTTTGGTGAGTGGGAGCACATACCAGGAAACAAGTCCTTATTTACAGGGGCGACCAAAAGGACAGAGAGTGGCATCATTAACATCAATACAGTTAAACATATTTCTCAATATAAAACATGTTATGCTTGGAGCAGCTCAGTCCTGTAATGTAAAAACAAAGGCTGAGGAACTTCCAGTCCAGAAGACCTATTACTGAATAGCAACTAACCAAACAAGATGGATTGTACTCAACTCAATAAATTTATTAAAATGTTTCTCTCTGATCCATGTATACATCAGTCCATATATACATTAACAACATGCATCTAATCTTTATTTATATACATAGGCAATGATGGCAGGCAAAAGCATGTCAGCCCTTGGCATCTACCCACCCTACCTAACCAATCTGTGCTAGCCTTAGTAGACAGCCCACCCCTTTGTTTCTGCCCCCCCCCTTCTAACTAATCCCATATGCCTGTACTATCCCTCTTTGAAGCTGCTTACTGATTTTGCCTGAAACACTTCCTCTGGCAGCTTGCTCCACTAGTCCACCATTCTTTCTGTGAAGAAGTGTTAAAGTTCATCTGTTTTGATTCTCCCACCTATGAATTTAAGTGAGTTCCTTCTTTACCCTGTATTTGAGCTCATGTTATAAAGCTTATTGGTTTCCACCCTATGTACCTTGTGCAGGCCCTTATACAGTATGTATCGATAATTTCGCCCCTTTCTCTCCTTTTCTCAAGAGTGTACATGTCTAAGTCCTGCAGCCTCTCCTCATATGTCTTGCCCTTAGTCCATGGACATCTTGGTTGTATTTCTTCCACGTTGTCGCAGTCTCTCCTCAGCTATGGACTTCAGTACCTTGTGCAGTATTTGAGGTGTGACTGCACCAGTGACCTGTACAATGGCAGGATCACCTGCCAACTTCTACTGCTTATCCTTCCTATGCAACACCACACCCTGTTTGCCTTGCTCATAGCTGTATAACAAGTTGTTGTTGTTTCAGGCTTTCTGACAACATGACCCCTAGGTCCTTTTCCTTCATGGTGCTTTCCAGCACCATTCCACCCCCCCCCCCAATTTCATATTGAACGCATGGGTTCCTCTTCCCAAAATGCAGCACTTTTACACTTTTTGTTTGCATTAACACCCAGCTGCCAGATCTTTGACCAGCTCTCCAACTTGACCAGATCCTGCCTGAGCTTCATCCCTTCCTTCTTGTTCACCCTTGTGCAGATCTTTGTGTCATCTGCGAAGAGGAAGATCTTGCTCTTAATGCCTTCCCCATGTCACAAATTAATACATAAACTAACCTATGAGGTACTCTGCTTATTACTTCCCTTACCTCAGAAAACTCCCCATTACCTACTACCCTTTGTGTTCTTACCCTTAGCCAGTACTGCACCCAAGTTACCAATATTTCCACGACCCCTAAGTCCATTATTGTTTTGACCAGCCTCATGTGGGGGACTCAAAGGCCTTGCTGAAATCCAAGAATACTGCATCTACTGCCTGTCCCCTATCTGCTGCCCTGGCCACCCGGGTCAAAGAGGTTGACCAGATTTGTCTGGCAAGACCTTCCCCTTATGAACCCATGTTGACTGAGGTCCTCCTGTACAGTAGCCCATTTCCCTCTAGGAAGTCCACCAGTTCCTCCCTTAGTAAAAACCCCATAATAAAGCCTTCAGTGACACACACATTTGCAAGAATGTCTGAATCAGATTCCAGGACAGAGGGACCCGATTCCTAGAGGGCACAGTTACTACCTGAGGGGTAAACTAGTTACATCAGGAAGGAGGAAGAACAGGTTCATACAAGGGGTGGTGGCAACCTGGAACACTTTACCGAAGGAAGTGGAGGACAGTAACACAATAACTAGTTTCAGAAGGAAGCTAGGTCAACATATGAATGGGAAGGATTATAACAGGTTTATCTGTTGAGTACTGGCAAACAGATTACATGGCTGTCAGCCTTCTTTTGTCTATACCCTGTATGAGTCTAAGATTTTTCCCACTATAGACATCAAGCTGACTGGTCTATTGTTTCTTGGTTCATCCTTCCTTCCACTCTTGTGTAGAGGGACCATGTCCACTTTCCTCCAGTCCCTAGGTACCACCCCCGTGGCCAGTGAGCAGTTGAATATATCTGCAAGTGACCCTGCTATCACTTCTACTAACTCCTTTAGCATCTTCGGGTGTAAGCCGTCATGTCCTATAGATTTAGCCATCATGTCCTATAGATTTAGCAGTCGTGTCCTATAAATTTATCTACTTTCAACCCTGTAAGATTTTCCAACACCCATTTCTCAGTTATTGTGAACATGCCCCTTGAGCCCTTGCTCTCCTCCCTTCCCTTCTTAACCCCACATTTTAGCAATGGCCCATCCTTCACCCTAGTAAATATGGAACAAAAATATTTGTTCAGTATCTCTGCTTTCTTTGTCCCCCCCCCTCCTCCCATCCTTCCACACTCTTCAGTCTCATAATGCCCCCTTTGACTTTACACCTCTCTCAGATGTACCTGAAGAATGCCTATTCCCCTTTACTTCCTTTGCCAGTCAGAGTTCCATCTCCGCCTTGGCCTCCCTCCCTCACCTTCCTGCTGGCTACTTTTGTTGTCTCCATGCACTTTTCCCTATCCTCTTCTCAATGGCTTCCCTTATACTTTAAGAATGTTCTCCTTTTGGCTTTTACCACAGTCTTTATTTCTTCTGTGAACCACACTGGACCACTAATCCTTTTCATCTTCACAACTGAACTTTTTGCTACTTCTGTCATTGCTTTTTTAAATTCTTGTTTTTTCTCTGTCCCTTCCACCTGTTTTGTACTGTTAGTGCTTTTTTCAAACTGTTCCCACATCTTTCTGAAATATGCTTTTTTTAAAGTCTCATACCCTTACTGTGTTTGCCCAGTTGGTGGTCCCTACCTAGACCTCCAGCACTACTGTTCTGTGGTCACAGAAACAGAGTGATTTTGGAGTGTAAATCAATCATGTAAACATTTACATTAGCTTTGCTGTAAAAAGTGAGCCATTTTTGAAGGATCAAATTGCACTGGAAAGCCTTGGTTGGACCAGAATACAGTTCCATAAATTCAGTACTAACTAAGCAAAAGAATGTTGTCCCATTAGTGAAGTCATAACAGGGACACTAATTTCACATGATCTGACCATATTTGCTCTAGTCAATAAAACAAGCAGTATGGCAAAGAGGATCCAGACTGTGACATCTTGGTTGGTAGTTCTTTGTTCAACCCACTGTTACGATGCCTCCTATGAAGGGGGCATTAGTGTAAAACATTTCTGAAGAAAGAAAAAAATATATATACTTTTGAAGTATTAAAGAAACATGACTAGCCTTGTTGCTCATCTATGGAACATATATTTAAACACACAAATAGTGGCCAGTTCCTTGCTAGCCATTAAAGGACACGTCCACCCCATGCCATGGTGGTTGCTTCCAGGAAACTACTGAAAGATTTAACCCTTTCCAGTTTTCTGTTTTAGCTTTAACTCATCAAAGGCTTTCTTCAGTTTCTGGTGCAGAAGGTTCCTCTCAGTCCATCGGCCTGTAAAAACAATAAGGATTGGTCGATTTCCTTTCAACAGTTGCTACCTTACTCAGACCAGAGGAATACAGTGTCCCTTTTTCACAGTTTATTTTGGGAAATTTAAAGGGATCTTGGGTTTTTGAGTATTCTTCATTTTCAAAAAGTGGACCCCAGATAAGTTTTCATTTCAAATTTTTTAAATAAACATAACAAATAAGCTATACTTTTCTGTATGCTGTAAACAATACAATAGTAAAGGTTACTTACCTTATAACCGTGTTTCTTCTAGGGTATGTGATGAAGGTTCTTACTATTAAGTCATCTCATGCTGTAGAGATGCCCCAGAATTTAGAGTGCTGAAGTCAATCAAATGCCTACATACTATGCTGGTCACCTGACAGCCCTCTCCCAAAACAGCTGTGACCATATAGAAACACAGAATTTGACAGCAGATAAGGACCGCCTGGCTCATGCAGTCTGCCCATTTCTCCCTACCTACACTATTACCACAGACCTTACCAGACTTACAACGCTTTCTCCGTCCCCCCTTTCTTTCCACTATGATTCTCTTGTGCTCATCCCATGGATTCTTGAACCCCACCACTGTTTTTGACCCCACCACCTCCGCTGGAAGGCTGTTCCAGGAATTCACCATTCTTTCTGAGAAGTCCTTCCTCACATCTCTCCTGAGTCTACCCCCCTCCAGTTCCATAGCATGTCCCCTTGTTCTTGAGCATCTTGTTTCTGAAAAATACTTCCCTCCTGTACCTAACTTACACTGTGAGGTACTTAAAGGTCTTTATCGTATCCTCTCTCTCCCACCTCTGTACCAAGGTGTACATATTGAGGTACCATAGTCTCTCCTTGTATCACTATTGATGCAGACCCTGCACCATTTTAGTTGCACTCCTCCTGACCACCTCCACTTAGTTTATGTCCTTCCGGAGATGTGGTCTCCAGAACTGGACACAGTGCTGTAGGTGGGGTCTTACCAGCGATCTATATATACTGTAGGCAACATTACCTCCCTATTTCTGCTGGTGAAACACCTCCCTGTGCACCCCAGCATCCCACTAGCCCTCCCTACTGCCCTGTCGCCCTGCCTGGCAACCTTTAGGTCATCTGATATGATTACCCCAAGGTTTCTTTCCTACCTGGTGATTGTCAAAACCTTTCCACCCATTTTCTACTCAGCCCCTTGGTTTCTGTGTCCCAAGTACATTATTCTCCACTTTTTCTCATTTAAACCCAGCTGCCATACCCTTGACCACTCTAGTTCTCTCAGGTTTCTGCTCATGCTTTCCACCGCCACCAGACTGCCCACCCTACTGCAGATTTTGGGTTCATCTGCAAAGAGGCAGACCTTACTTCCATCTCCTCTGCAATTTCACTTATGAAGACACCAAAGCCATTAAAAAGGACTGGTCCCAACACTGATCCCTGAGGCACCTCACTGGTCATCCTCCCTTCCTTCGAGTGAACTCCATTTACAACCATCCTCTGTTGCTTATCCCCTAACCAATTTCTTATACAGTTTATACCACCTTTAGACCCACACCTAAGCTACCCAGCTTGCTTACTAGTCTCCTATGTAGAACGGTGTCAAAAGCCTTACTGAATCTAGGTAGGCCATGTCCACTGCTCCACCCTGCTCTAACCCCTTTTGTCACCCAGTCATAGAAATCTATCAGATTCATTTAAGTTGAACACCCCCCTGTGAAACCATGCTGTCTCAGGTCTTGGAACCCACTGCATTCAAGATATTCCACAATCCTTTCTTTCAACGGTGATTCCATTAATTTTCCCATTACTGATGTCAGGCTGACTGGCCTACAATTGCCAACCTCCTCCCTGCTACCATTTCTGTGTAATGGGACTAAATCTGCTCTCCTCCTTCTCCTCCTCCTCCAGAACCACTCCTGTTTCCAGTGAGCTGAAACTGGATGTCAGAGGTCCAGCCAGTATTTCCCCTGAGCTATCTCAATGCCCTTACATGCACCCCATCTGGCCCTATTGCTCTGTCCACTTTCAGATTAGCAAGTCACTTCAGTACTCTACCAAAGACTAATGTCTACCTCCCTCCCTCCCTCCTTCCTTCCCTTCAAAGCTTTTGTTATTTTTTTGTGGCCCTTCGCCTTCTTCTTCCTCTGAAAACACCGAATAAAAGTTTACTCAGCATGCCTGCCTTTTCCTGGTCCCTTTCTGCACAGTCTCCCCCCTTCCCTTTTTCACCATACAATCCCACCCATGATCTTCCTCTATTTTCTTACATACCTTAAAATGCCTAGTTCCTGTTCATTACCCCCGGGCTATTCTCTCTTCAGTTTACACCTGTGCACGCTTTACTTCTTTCCCTCCTTCCTTCTATTTCCCCGATATAGCTCCCTATCCTTCTCCCTCTGCATCTCCTTATACCTTCTGAATGCTGCCTTTTTAGCCTTCACCTTTTCAGCCACCTCTTTCAAGAACTATATCAGTCTTTTTTCTCTTGCTTTTGTGCACTTGTTTGATGCAGAGGTTTGTTGCCTTTACTATGTTCTCTTTTTCTTCATCTACTGTTCATCCACCGCACCTAGGCCACCCTCCCGATAGGCAATCCCCCCCTCCCCACCAGGCCATCCCTAAGGTATTCAACCATCTTTATGGAATCTGCCCTCCTAAAGTCCAGGACTCTCATCCTTGTATGGTTAGATTCAGCAGTTGTCCTTATATTGAACTACCCCATATGGTGATCACTGGTCCCCAACTGGCCTCCCACCTTGACATCTGCAATACTGTCCCTGTTTGTGAGTACCAGGTCCAGTATTGCCCCATCACAAGTGGGGTCACTGATTAGTTGCCTGAGGAAAGCACCCTGCAGAGAGTCCAGGATGTGCCTGCTTCTAGCTGAAGCCACTGCTTGGAGGCTTCAATCTACAGCTGACCAGTTGATGTCCCCTACAAGCAGCATCTCCCCCTTTTCTGCCATCTTGTCAGTGGTTTCCACCGGTACCTTATCTAACTCCCCCCCCCCGTGCTGGAAGTCTGTAGATAACTCCAGTGCAAACCCATGTCCAGGGTGACCCACAGCACTTCTGCCTCCCCCTGTATTTCCTGTATCTCCATTGATTTTATGCTTTCCCTCACATACAGCACTACACCCCCACCTTTCCTTCCCACCCAGTCCTTCCTGAAAAGAGTATAGCCTGGTATGGCCATGTCCCAGTCATGACTTTCAGTGCACCATGACTCAATAATGGCCACAGTATCCAGGCTTGGCCTATGCCATGATGATCTCTAGGTCCAGAATCTTATTTCCTAGACTTCTAGCATTTGTACACATGGGCTTCCAGAGTTCATTTCCACTCTGCTTGTTGACCGTCTTTTTTTCCTTTTTGCCCTCCCTTCTTCCTCCTTCTATTTTTAATGCTTCCATTCCTTCTCCCTTTAGCTCTACCACTAGATTTCCTTTATTAACTTGCACCCTGAGGGATTTCTTTCTCCTTGAGTTCTCCTTACTCTCTACTTTGGCCTGGGGGGGAGCGGCTTCTGACTCCCCAATTCCTTCCACCACCTCACTTGGCTAGTTTCAATGTTCATCTAAGTAACATTTAAGCTGTCCAGTAAGGACTGTGGTTCCCTTCCCAGATGGATGCAAGCCCTCACCAGTGTATAGGCACTTATCCTCAGAGGTGGGTCCCCAATGTTGCTGAATCCCTCCTCTCTGCACCATTCCTTCAGCCATGAGCTGAAGTTCCTGGTGTGGAGACCCCTCTCCTATCCCCATCATAGACAGGCAGCACCTCAGCAAAAGCCACTGAGCGTGCTACCTAAGACCACTCTCCAGCTCCCTAAACTACTCCTGCAGTATCCCAGCCCCATCCCTAGCTAGATCATCAGTCCCCAGATGGACAATGACATCCAGCTCTCCTTCCTATTCTGCTGCCTTAGTGATCCTCAGGATCCGTGTCCCATCCCTCCTGGCCATGGCACTAAGTAGGCACCTAACCTGCCTCTCCCCCCTTTCTTGTTCCCAAATCTATCCTTCTTACAATTGAGTCCCCCACCAGAAGTTGCTTTCTCCTCCTCTGGGGTCCTCTAACACCCTCTTTGGGGTCTTCACTATGGAGGACCCCCACATCCTCCTTGGTCATTACTGTGGGTGCCTCCTCCTGGCAGTCCTTCCCTGTAAGAGCAGCGTAGAAACTGCACAGTGCTACTGGTTGAAGAATGTGCCTCTCTCTCCCCTATCCCCCCAAAGAGCCCACCACAGTACAGCCGTTCTTCCTCCCTGGGTTCCTATGAGGTAACCATGGGAGACTTGGTGGCCCCTGAATAGAAGAAGAGGTCCCCCAAATCCCAGCCAACTTGGCCTGGAGTCTAGTGACCACCTCCCTCAACCCAGAGAGGGGTGTGCAGATAAGGCAGCAAGGCAGTTTCCAGACAAACTGTTGCCCCACAGTCACTGCACTACACCACTCCCAGCATTCTCAACTTCTATTTCCTCTGTGTTACCTACAAATACTTTTGTACCCTTACCCCTAGATGGCTAAATTAACTCAGAGTGCTAACCTACACAGGGTGCAGATGCAAAGCTCAACTACAACACAGAAAATAGCAATGAAAATCATCCTACGGTGTGCACCCAAATGGTGCAGTCCCACGCCTCAACTACAACACAAAAAACATCCAGCGACTAACACCTATACTAGCAATAAACACAGCTGTGTGCTAAATGTGGAGAATCAAATGCTAAAGCAAGTTACAAGCAACATTTACTTTTCAAGACTTACAGAACACTGGCATTCTGAAACTACATTCCTGGTATTCTAGAACTCAGTGGACTGAATGAAATCTATGAATTCAGTATTCTTCTACTACAGATTCTATCACTTATTTATTTATTTAAGTCTTTGGTTACGGAGTAAGTGCACTGATCTGAGGGACCATTTTAGGCACTACACGAACCAACAAAGAGGCACAACAAAATTTACATACAGTGCAAAACAATGAACAGGCAGAAACAAAAATTGATACAGTACAGTATAAAAGTGTGACGGGGAAAAAACAGCAGGTGCAGTACAATTACAACAGTGTTTTGGAGAACAGGGAATACTTTACAAATCTACATTTAGTAAGCAGGGTGGGGAGAATGCAATACAAGCGGGAGGGATAAACAGTGCAAAACAGCAAAATACAAATACCGTATTTCACCGTTTAGAAGCCGCGGCTTCTATTAATTCAATTAATTACGAGGCAGGGCTTATATTTGAGGGTGGTCTCTAATCGGGAGTGGTGCCTATTAATAAAACCGTATTTTTTTTTCATTTCAACCGTGTCAGGATGGCAAAGCGTAAATGCTACGATCTTGAGTTTAAACTCTCTGTTGTTAACCACACTGAACAGGAGGGCAATCGTCCGGTTGCTGAGTCTCTGAAGCTGGACGAGAAGTAGATACGCGAGTGGCATAAAAACAAAGAATGGCTTCTGATACTGATGTCTGAAGCAGGCTGCTCTGAGAGTAACCGAAAGAGACGTAGGCTGGTGGGTGTTGGTCGTAAATCCTCATACCCAACTGAGGAGGAGAATCTTGCTAACTGGATTTCTGCCCAGAGAGATCAGCATCTCAGGGTTACCCATAAGGCAATAGCTATGAAAGCAGCTTCCCTGATTAATAACCCAGAATTTAAAGCTAGCCGTGGATGGGTTGACTGGTTTCTGTCACGGTGGGGCTTTACCATTCGCCAGCGCACCACAGTAGGACAGCGTCTACCAAAGGACTACATCCCTAAAGTCACTGAGTTTGTAGTTTTCTGCGCGAAGCAGATTTTAATAAAGAATATTCCTTTCAGTTGTGTGGGAAATATGGATGAGACTGCTGTATGGGCAGACATGCCAGGTGAAAAAACGGTGGATGTCATTGGCGCAAAACCAGTCCCCCTGCTTACTACTGGTCACGAAAAACAGTGAATTACTGTCTGTCTAGCTGCTATGGCAGATGGTTGAAAACTCCCTCCTTTCGTCGTTTTTAAGGCAAAAGAATGCAAAGGAGATTTCCAGAGTTACCGGAGTTATAGTGGCAATGTCAGAAAATGGGTGGATGAACGAAGGGCTTACTCTACAGTGGGTAGACACAGTATGGGGTGGACTAGCATTCCACAAAAGGATGTTGGTGTGGGACACTTTCCGCTGCCATATTTCACCCGCTGTCAAGCAGAGACTAAAAAAAAAAAATACTGTCATGGCAGCAATACCTGGTGGCTGTACAAAGCTTCTGCAGCCCGCCGATGTGTCCTGGAATGCCCCATTCAAATCGCGGTATCGTGAGTGTTACGATTTTTGGCTCTCCACTGAAGAAAGACAGCTTACTGCCTGCGGAAACCCCAAAGCGCCATCTAAATTAAGAATGTTGGAGTAGGTCAAAGATGCCTGGGGTGCTGTCACAAAAGAGAATATCAAAAACTCTTTTACAGTTTGCGGCATCACATCCACTGATTTAGATAGCATAGTGTGCACAAGAAAAAAAGGGTGTAGCTGCTGAAGCTCGGAAGCCCATTGCAGAAAAGCTCGCATTTCTGTACACAAGTATGAATGAAGGACATTTTATTTTGTAATAAAAGTCTTTGTTGTACACTAACCATTTTTTTTTCAATCAGGAGCTGACACCATACAGGCGCAGGATTCACAGGATACTACTGTGTTCATTCTGGAGGAGGCAGAAGCTAGTGGCTCAGAAGCTGATGCTGACCCTGACAGCGAAGACGAAGTAGATTAAAATCCCTTAGCTCGAAGACTTTTACTTGCATTAAAAAAAAATGAGAGGCAATAAAGCAGCAGAAAACCAAATCGTTTTGTCTCCTTCATTCATTCTGAGCGTGGCCATGGTAACAACGTTGTTTTCTGAGTTGCGCGATGATGCGGTAGCAACCAGAGACCACGTGGTAGCAACCCGTCACGGAAACTTGATAGAGCGAGTGAAGTTACCATTCGGATGTTTGTTTGGAGGTGCTGAGATAGTCAGTAATTTGGATTCCTAAATCCACCGAGTACTCTTTTAGTGAGTTACTCTTCCTTACATTCATCACTTAGCTGTTTACAGTGGGCAGACATGAGGTCAGTTTGTGGAGCAGTGGGCAGACATGAGGTCAGTTTGTGGAGCAGTAACAGTGAAAGCTAGTGATTTTACTAATATCAGTTTGATAGTTACCAGGCTTATATATGAGGGTGGCTTCTATTGCAATAATTAAAAGGAGCATGCGGCTTCAATTTGAGGGCGGGTACTATTTCAGGGCGGCTACAAAACAGTGAAATACGGTATACATGGTATATAGATTCCATAACAACAGAATTACTGATTATGATTTAAGGAGCAGGTACAGAGGGCAACAGTGGTAGTACAGTTATAAGAGCAAGAAAAGGAAAAGCATGTCGAAGTAGATTACCTTGGTTGGCATAGGCATTTGGCCTCATTTAGTAGCCAGTCTTGGAGTCAAAGTTTGAGGTGCAGTGGGTGTCAGCAGTTTGGAGATAAACAGGGAGGCTGTTCCACAGGGAGGGAGCAGTAACTGACAGGGCTAATCACAGAACCAGAACACAATGCTAGAACATCTGTTACTTAGCAACAACAAACAACTGACAAAGATACTAAGCTGATGTTGCTTTTTAAAAATAGAACACATAGAAAAGTAGATGGGAAACTATCTACAACAAGGCTGTGTTTCCATCGAGGTAATTAGTAACCTCATAGAGAACTTGAAAGCGCAGCTCGAGAGGTTTGTATGAGGTCACCAACTACCGAAATGGGGACCACAGCCATGTTTGTAGATGATTTCCCATCTTCTATTTTGTTATAGTATAAAAACACCTTGTGTTGTACACTAAGTTCAATAAATTAAACTTTGGGTTTTCTTACCTTTCATCCTGTAGCTGGGTCTCGATCAAATACTCTGCACTCTTACAAAAAAATGATCAGTAATGTGATGTTTTAACGTAAACAAATGCAACATTCAAGAAGAAAAAATAAACTAAGCCAATGCTGCAACAAAACTCAAGAGGCAGCAACAGGAATAAAGATTTCTCTTTTTTCCTTTTTGAAGTGACAGTATTTTCATTGCTAGTCAGAGGACAAATCAGAATCCTTGATTACATTGAACCGCCTTTTCTTGCCCAGCTGATAGTAGTTGCATATCTTGATGAAGACAGCTTGTTGAAACACACAGTTTTCTCTGAATAAGTTGACATTTGTGAGTGGCAGCAAAGGTTTTCTAGGTGGCTGATGGCAGGATGTTGTCATGTTCAGCATTCCGGCTATGTTCTTGGTGTAGAAAATGTTGAATATTTGAGCTTGTTGAGGTACAAGGCTCTGGTGAAACTGACATTGTTCTGCTAGGAAAGAAACCGACGAGGATGCACTTTCTGCTGCTGAAAAGATGGTCCAGTTTTGGCGCTGTTTCTCTTCGAAAGCACACTGCAGTTATTTATGCTTTGTAGATTTCAGTGTACTGAGACTTGTGCCCCCTCAGTTGGAGGAACATTATGGTCGATAAGTTTTTAAATGCTTGTCTTATGGGTTGAGTGATTTATTTTATTTCCTTCAGATAAGCCTGCTGTGCATTTCAGTTGTTTTATTATTGAACGTATTTTGTTCTCCCTCACTATCATTGCTCTGTACCACAGTGAGATACCAGGTTTGAAATTTATATCTGGAGCAAGACAGAAGGTAAGTCTAGGGAAAGCATTTCTTGCAACCTGTGAGAAGCATGTTTTTTGATGCTGGGATCAGATCCCTATCAGGATTCATTGCACTGTGATATATCTTAGGTTTAACTGGCCTGGTATCTCGAGTGTACACTGGTCTGCATTTTAGTTTGATGCTCATTATAATCCAAATATTCTGTGCCAGAGATGTCATGTCCGAGAGTCAAGTCGCCCCATTGTAGATTATACTGTTCCATTGTACGGAACGCAAAATACAATCCTATATTGAAAAATAGCATGTGCAGAAGGGATGTGGGGTTGTGCATACCAATGGCACCACTAGAATAAAGCTTTTCAAAATCCTCATTGGATAATGACTCTGCTTGGTGTGGTTGATTATCCTTGTCCATCTTTTTGAGATATTTTTATTTAGCTAGCATGGTGGCAAGTGTCTCTTTAAAATTGATCTCATTCCCATGGTAGATCGACTGAGGATAGCTTAATTTTGACAGGTGCCAATCAATGCTGCCAAGAATGCCCCTAATCATTCTAGGCACATATTCAGAGCCGTCAATTCTTTTTAAGGTGAATACAAAATCTGCCACGATGCGATCAAGCTCTTCCACTGGAATAAAGTGTATTTGACATTGTTCTCCTGTCTTCTCCATATATGAGAGGAGCATTTTTACATCAGTTACATTTCATTTTATTTTCCTGCTCAGAAATGAATTTATGTCTTTCTGCACGGATATCACCACAGATGGTACTTGCAGGATCAGTCATTTTCCCAGCTTCTGAACACAAGACAAGATTCAAAACTAGTGGTAATTTTTTTTTTTTCAGAAACTTGTCAGTTAGGCTGGCCCGGTGGTGCAGAGGGCTGAGGTGCTGGACACCTTACCTCGAAACACGCCGGTGACCCAGGTTTGGGAATGACCTCAGGTTGTCAGGGAGCTGGCATGGGGGGAAGGGAGCAGGACTGAGCAGCAGAAAGGCAGCTCTCCTCTCCCAGGGAGGCTGTCCACCCACCCCCGTAGTTCTGCTCCCATTGCATGGTGGTCCGATGGGTACCGTGGGTGGGAGGCTGTGGCAGTGACTGCCAGGGGTGGGGAGGAAGGGGCTGAGTTGGCACCTGGAGTGCGTGTGCACCTCCATGCGCATGCACTGCCGCGATTCCTGGGGTTCCGAGGCGGGGAAGAAAATGGGGAGAAAATACAAAAAGAAATGGTATACAGATAAAAAGAGAAAGAAATTAATCAATTGCATGCACATCTGCTGTCACTTGCTGTTGTACCATTGATCTGATGTCACATCGCTAGTACAGCAACAAAATGATGTCAGAATGATGGTACAACAGGGCTTATAGTGTGACTGAATTTAGCGTATAACAGAAGGTGTCTATATACTATAAAAATTGTACATTTTTTAGACCATTACTTTATCCAGTTCAAACACTGATTCAAGTGTGTACCATTATGCTGGTGTTTGTATCATGGTTGTAAAATCAATAAAACTCTTTTGATTTTAAATAAGTACATTTTTCAGACCAGAAGAAATTAGCCCACAAATCTCCTCAAACTACAGACAAGATCACAGCACCACACCACTAACAGGCTGCCAAAGCAACAGAACAAATCCAAAGGACAGGAGAAAATTAAAAAAATCAGAGACAGCCCAAAAAGATATGATGTACTATAGTGTATTAGGCATAATGTAGAGACTCAATTGTTTAACAAAAAACAGGCACCTACCAAAGGAGCCAAAATGCCCACAAATGACACCTAGGTCCTCAAGATCAGATGCCACAAAAGACACATACAGAAATGGTTAAAAACATAAAAACTTCAGAGCTGACAAATCACTATAGAAATCTGATGGCCATCCTGATTCCCAATCAGCATCTAACACACAAATGTATACCTTCCTGGAGACAACAGTGTCCTGTTTCGTAATCACCCAAATTGACATGAAAGAAAAATATTTTAAAGCAGCAGTGCACTGAAGCTTGATTTTTTAGTAAAATCATTTTAGATGCTGAATTAAGATAAACTATGGTTAGTTACCTGTATTCTGCTCAATGGTGCATTTGTCTGGTTATTATATTTGCTTTTTTTTTAAATTAAAAAAACTTTAAAAACGCACGTCTTTTATTCAGTTTACCATTTTTTTATGCTCACTTGAAATTACGCTGCCACTGTGACTACACATGAAACTCCCTTACATTGATAGCGCTCATCCGTGTAGCTGTCACTCACAGTACACAGGGACGAGCATGGAGGGAGACAGCTTGCACAGTAAGTAGTGTCATCAGAACATTTGAAACTGTTGAATCAGTGCATGTAGTTATTTGTTCTGTGTATTAAATAAAACAAATTAATGTTTTAATGAGGGCACCAATATTTTAATAGCAGCCATTTACTGAGACAGTATTTTTGTTATCTATTAGAAATTGCACCCACTCAGCATAAAGTATAGACAGTTGACAGTTGCAGTCAGCAATACTGTTTCATGTATTTCAGATTTATCGACTATATTTACCCAAACTAAATTTATTACATTTACTCTTATCTCTTTTCATTTTACTACGGCTCATTTATTTTTGTTATGCTTGTCTTGATGATAGTAGATGTTATGGCTGGTGGTGGAAGGGGGCATAGTGGCTGTGAATCATTTAGCATTCAAACCATATGTGGCTACATTTCATCCATTTTATGTTGTTGAACAAAAAAAATGTCATTTCAGTCATTTAATTTTCATAGGTACTCGTAGATTGTATTATGCTTATTTCATGTATCATGGTCATGATATAGTGTTCTCTTTGTTTAAGTCCCACCCCCTACTCACTGTTTAGATATACGTTTTGAGTGTTCTTAAAGGCAGACATATATTACTCAGTGGTTCATATTTTGTGTCATACTATATATACATTTTTTTAAGTATGTCAGATACATAGATTGGGCACATTATTCTTTATTGAGATCTTTGATTAACACCTTTGAGCAGAAAGCTCTTTCGTAGGTTCCACGTCAAGTATGATACAAACAAGAATACAGATTTGTTCCACTGATACAGATATGGCAAGAAACAATTGAAAATTGTCTCCAGGCATAAATTCTAACGATAGTTACACAATCTAAGCACGTACAGGGTGCAGAGTTAAAACAAAGGCTAACGTTTCACTAGGTAACGGTAACATAACATGGGGACGCTTGTTTAAAAAGAATTGTATAACTAACAACATGGGCAGATAATTGGATTGTGCCTGAGTCAAAGAAAGAAGGAAGGTCTCGTGCAGTAGAGAGGGACAGCAGAGGGAGGAGGAAAGTGTGGGGAGGGAGAAGGCAAGCAGAGGTGGGGGTAGGATGGGGATAGTCAGGAGGGAAAGGGAAGAATAGCTATGTGGTCAAAGTGGAATAAGGGGGAGGAGGGTTGGGGGAAGGAGGGATGGAGGAGAGTAGGGAGGAAGAGGTGGTGTAGGTAGTGGGGTGATGATGAAGATGTATTAAGGTGGTAGAGAGGAAAGAGGTATACAATGACGGAGGGGCAAAAAAAGGGAAGAGGAGGTGGAGGGAGGTAGGAGGGAAAATAAATAATTTAGGCAGGGGTAGAAAGGCCACAAAAATGATAACTTGACCAGGGGCCCAAGAAATGGACATTAAGCATAACATTTTACTATTCAATAGAGATCACAGAGATTGCAAATGGTAGGAGCAAGGTAAAAGCAAATTAGCGGTAGCAGTCATAGGTTACCAGTGATATTAGATGCTGCCAGTTTTTTGTTAAATGAGACCAGCAAAGTAGCATTGGTTATGTCAGTAGGCAGGGAGTTGTACCACTGCGGAGCTCTGTATGTGAATGCACGTTGTCCAAAGGCGGTGTGGCACCATGGGAATTCTAAAAGCCTGTTTGCCAGAGCTTCTGGTACTGCATGGGTTACGTGCAGGTTAAAGAAGGGCCATTATGCAAGGGGGTAGCAGTCCCAAGATGATTTTCTTTGCAAGCAGGCATGATTGGTATTTGAGCCTGCTGTCATATTGTAACCAGCTAACCTGGGCATAAAGATCGCAGGTGTGTGTCAAGCGTGCGGCACCAGTAAGAAGGTGGCATGCTTTATTTAAGGCCATTTTGATACATCAGAGAACAGTGTATGTAGCCGCACCATAAAAGACAACCCCATAGCCCACAAGAGAGACCACAGAACTGTGGCTTGCCATGTTCAGTGCTCCTGGAGTGAGATTATGTTTGTTCCTGTATAGAACTCCTAAACGCTGGTTAATAGCTTTGGCTGTTCGGTTGATATGCTAGGTGAAAGACAGGATAGAGTCAATAGTTATACCCAGATACTTGAAATGATGAATCAGTTCAAGAAGGGAGCCAGTGTCATTAATGATGGTAAGTGGGAAGGTTTTGTGTCTGCTTTGGGAGGTCAAAAACAACATTGTCTTAGTCTTGTTATAATTAAGGATGAGCTTATTATCCCAAAACCACTTCTCTGCAGATGTAAAAGATTGCTGAAGTTGGTCCTGGAGAAGGTGAAGGTCCATGTTGCTGGTAAAAAATACAGAGTCATCAGCATATACAATTATGTGGTTGCAAGTACGTAGTTGCAGCAAGCTCCTGGTAGTGAACTGAGGAAGAAGCTAAAAAGCAATGGACCCAAGATAGATCTCTGCGGGCTTCCAGAGCGTACAGGCCTACTATCGGACAGGGCATTACCAATTGTTACCTGCTGCATTTGGCTGCTTAAGTAGCTGGAGAACCAGCTTGTAGTGTTGGAGGAAAGACCAATGGAGGAGAGTTGTCTGATGAGGAGATCGTGATTGACAGTGTCAAAGACCTTGGTAAGATCTATGAAAGTTGCCTCTACCAAGAGCCCTTGTTCCAGAGAGTTACTGATAATGCCTGTAAACTCCAGGAGTGCAGTGATGGTACTATGCCCATGCCTGAACCCATACTGCTGGGGACACTGGAGTTGGTAGTTATCCAGATACTCTGCGAGTTGGCTGGCCACGATACGCTCCAGGGCCTTATAGATCAGGGGAAGAATAGAGATCAGGCGGTAACTTCTCTGCAGTGATCGGTCACCACTCTTGTGCACCGGGGTGACCACTGCTGATTTCCAAAGATATGGAAATTGTGACTGAGAGAGTGACAGGTTGATTATTTTGGTAAGACGTGTGAGGATTTCCTCAAGGTAAGGGCAACAAACTTTAAGTCCAATGAGTCCCCACTGAATCTAGCTTTATCCAGTACCTTCTTAAGATAACGTCTGGCTTCATTTATAGACACTGCTCTGAAGTAAAATGTTGTGTGGTCTCGGGGTGGGTTCTGGACTGCAGTGTTCATATCTAAGGGGGTAACCACTGAAACCTGGTGTAATGATAACCACGACTGGGAGATGGCCATACCTGGCTACAACATATTCAGAAGAGACAGAGCAGGCAGGAAGGGAGGAGGAGTGGCACTGTATGTGAAAAATGACATAAGGGCCACAGAGATCCAGGAGGAATAAAATGGGGGAGAGATACTGTGGGTTAAGCTGGAAAGGAAAATGGGGACAGCCATGAGCACAGGTGTGGTCTATAGACCACCAGCCCAGGAGGAAGAAACAGGGAGCGGATGCTAGCCATCCAAAGGATGGCAGACAAAGGTGAGGTAGTACTGGTTGGAGACTTCAATATTCCAGACGTGGACTGGAGCATCCCAGCAGCAGCATCAACTAGGAGCAGATTTATCCTGACTCCTTCAGGTGCCTTCTTCAAGCAACTGGTCATGGAACCAACTCGCAGAAGGCAATACTGGACCTTGTGCTCACAAACAGGGACAGTGTGATGGGGGTAACAGTGGGGAGCACCTGGGAAACAGTGACCACCAGTCATTGTGGTTTGAAATCACAGAAAGAGCAGAACCAAACCACACAAAAACACGTATCCTGGATTTTAGGGGGGCAGACTTTGGGAAAATGGGGAGATACTTGAAAGAGGCATTAAGGGGAATGGGACAGGAATCGGGGTTGAGGAACAGTGGGCAGTATTTAAAATGGGGATTACAAGAACAACAGAATTGTGCATTAAGCAGGTTAGCAAGAGGAAAAGGAAGAGGAGACCATTATGGTTTTCCAAAGAGGTAGCAAAGAAAGTGAAAGCCAAAAAGATTGCATTCAGACAATACAAAAAGACACAGGCAGAAGGGGATAGGGAGAAGTACCAGGAGAAGCAAAGGGAGGCAGGGAGGTCAGTAAGGGAAGCCAAAGCTCAGACAGAAGAACACATTGCAAAATCAGTGGGTAGAGGGGACAAAACCTTTTACAGGTACATAAGTGAAAAAAGAAAGACAAAGGGAGGGATAGTGAGACTGAAGGGGGAGGATGGGTGCCACGTGGAGGATGACAACAGTAAAGCTGACATATTGAACAGGTATTTCTGCTCAGTCTTTACTGAGGAAGAGGAGGGTAATGGGTCTGAAGGGAGTACAAGGGGTGAGAATGGTGCAGAAATGGACACAAGTCCCTTTACACGAGAAAGGGTCCTGAAGGAACTGGAAGTAATAAGAGTTGATAAAGCAATGGGGCCAGATGGGTGCACCCCAGGGTCCTTAAAGAACTAAGAGAGTGGTGGCTGAACCTCTGGCTATCCTGTTTAGCCAATCACTGGAAACAGGGGAGGTACCCAAAGACTGGAGGACAGCAGATGTAGTCCCCTTATACAAAAGTGGGAACAAAGAGGAAGCAGGGAACTACAGACCAGTCAGCCTCACCTTGGTAGTGGGAAGATCATGGTAGCACTACTGAAGGAGAGATTGGTGGAACATCTGGTTGTCAATGGACTACAGGACCCAAGGCAGCATGGTTTCACCAGGGGGAGGTCATGTCAGACCAACCTCGTTGAATTTTTTGACTGGGTGACTAGGGAGGTGGATCAGGGAGGGCAGTGGACATGGCCTATCTGGACTTCAGCAAGGACTTTGACACTGTGCCACATAGAAGACTATTACACAAACTGGGGAATATGGGTGTGGGCAGGACAGTAGTGTGGTGGGTAGGTAACTGGCTGGGTGGCAGGACACAGAGGGTGGTGGTAAATGGCTGTCACTCCGCAGAGGGAAGAGTGACCAGTGAGGTACCACAGGGATCAGTGCTGGGACCGGTCCTATTCAACATCTTCATCAGTGACATTGAGCAGGACCTAGAAAGCCGAATTTCACTGTTCGCTGATGACACAAAGCTCTGTAACAGAGTAGACACACCAGAGGGTGTAGACAGAATGAGAAGCGACCTGCAGAAACTTGAAGAATGGTCAGGGGTTTGGCAGTTGAAATTCAATGCAAAGAAGTGCAAGATAATGCATATGGGGCACAAAAACCCTGGCACAATACATCAGTTGGGGGGTGAGGATACAGCATGCACCAAGCAGGAAAGGGATCTTGGGGTTATCATCTCTGATGACCTCAAGGTAGGGAAACAGTGTGACAAGGCAGCAGGTAAAGCAAATAGGATGCTGGGATGTATAGGCAGGGGCATCACCAGCAGGAAAAGGGAGGTCATAATTCCGCTATACAAGACACTAGTGAGGCCCCACCTTGAGTACAGTGTACAGTTCTGGAGACCATACCTACGTAAGGACATAGACAGGGTAAAGAAGGTTCAGAGGAGGGCAACAAAGATGGTGCATGGATTGCATCACAAGTCCTATGAAGACAGGTTGAAGGAACTGAACATGTACTCCCTGGAGGAGAGGAGGGAGAGAGGGGATATGATAGAGACATACAAGTATCTTACAGGGAGGAACAGGGTGCAGGAAAGACACTATTTTTAAGCGAAAAAGATGTTCCAGGACTAGAGGGCATGGGATGAAGTTGGAGGGAGGACGATTCAGAGGAAACATGAGAAAGAATTTCTTCACAGAACGGGTGGTGGACAAGTGGAACACCCTGCCAGAGGAAGTGGTGGGGCTGAAACAATCACGGATTTAAGAATGCATGGGATAGACATAAAGGAATTCTGGAGGTCAGGGTAAGGGGCAACAGACTTCTAGGAAAACAAACTGAACTTACAAGCTCAAATGGGCAGACTGGGTGGGCCATAGGCCCTTATCTGCCGACACTGTTTATGTATCTATGTATCTATGTAACCACAAAGTAGTTGGGGGGGGGGACATTGCTAAGGTCTGTAAATGCTTTGTTGAAAGCGTTCGCGATGGCTTTTGGGTCCATGATAGGGGTGTCATCGATATTTAGCATGTTTGGGGTAGTTTGGGGGTCTTTACCAGTAATGTCTTGGATGCTCTTCCAGAACGTCCTGCTATCATTCCAGGAGGTGGAAAGTGCTTCTTTGAAATACTGGCTTTTAGCAGAATGGATAGCACAGCAGGTACACTCATTTCTTGCTGCTTTGTACCACTGTAGGTTAGCTTGTATCCCCAGTGCTCGAGAGATGTTCCAGAGGTGATCCCTGTGTTTTAGTAGATCAAGAAGAGCAGGGGTGATCCAGGGATTATGAGTTCCCTTGATTTTTGTAGTTTTGAAGGGGACATGCTTGTTGCAGGTTGCATTAAAGAGGTCAGTGAAGAGTTCCAAAGCAGTGTCGACGTTGCTGGCTGTATATACATTAGACCAATTGGTGATCCTCAGGTCAGCTTTCAGTAGCTCGAGGTGTCCCAGAATGAGGACCTGGCTAGTGACAGTTCTGGCAAGGGGCTTCCAGTAGTTATCGGACCAGTAAAACTTGACAGGGGAGTGATCACTAATACAGTCGGGTAGGACACAGTGCCCTTGATATTATCCGGCAAGTTAGATAGCACAAAGTCCAGTAAGGTATTGGTCCCAGTTTTAGTTCCTCCTGGTTAGGAATTCTACAAGCTGGAAAAGGTGGATAGCAGATAATGCATCAGTGGCATTAGGGGAGAGCTAGTTTATATTAAAATCTCCAAGCATTAGAAATTCTCAGTGAAGGCTCATCCCTCTTAAGGTATTTATGAAGGACGCAAAGCCAGGTTTAGTGTGCCTTGGAGGGTTGTAAACAGAAAGCACGGTGAGTATTTTGCTGTGTGCACCAAGAAGCAACTTAACTGCCAGCATTTGGATTAAATCACCACGACCAGGGGTGGGGATCCCCAGGCCCTGCAAAGTGTCCTTTACGTAGATCACACATTCACCACCACGCTGAGAAAGGTGATCACACCTAAATAACGTGTAGCCAGGAAGTAGGCTTGCTGTGTCAGGGACATAAGGAGTAAGCCAGATTTCTATTACTGAGAGTACGTCTGGATTATGTCTGATGGTCCATACTTGTAGTCTGTCAAGTTTTGGAAGAAGGCTGCAAATGTTTAGTGGCGCCACTGTTAGATCACCAATATTTCTTGGTGAGTGGTTTAAGCAGTGGGGAGGTCCAGGATTAGGATGTATATTGCCCAAGAGCAATAAGAGCAGCACTATTAGTCTTTTCAGGTATTTCTTAAATAGTTTTTTGGAGCGGGTGTGTAACCTGCGGTTAGCATGGCGTCACGTGGAGGTTCCCTGCTTAAAGAAGATTTGATAGAAGATTGCCAAGGCATCATGCCATTGAGGATGACAGAGCTGAGGCCCATCGGCATACAGTGAGCTCCCATGTAGCTTATGTGTGGAGGAGGTCAGATTTAGGGGGGAGGTTATGGTACTATAGGTATCGGACATGGCACTGGTTGCTCCCGAGGGGGCACGTAGACACATGCCTGCAATTAGGAGTCCTGAGAGTGTGAACAGGGCCAATATGTCTAGATGTTGAAATTATTTCTTGCATTCATACAGTATGTCTGATATATATGAATATCCACCGAAGGAAGGACAAACTTCCTGAGTGTCCTTCATAGCCAAATGAACACACTGTATTTTTTTAACAATAATTTTTTCCAACCAAATATTTTACTATAGAGTATAGTGGAGCATTATTGTGGATGGACCACACTTCAAAGGTCCTAGAACATGACTGTACCACACTGTGGTACAACAACATTTTGAAACCCTCTAGAGGGTGCACGAGCCATGCTGCCTTCAAAGTGCAGCATCAACCAGATACAAACTAATGTCGACGATGGCATCAGTTTGATTACACTCAAGCCGTCGCTTGGCAGTTGCAGAAACAACCAGATACGTAAAAAGAGCAGGATCAACCAGATAACTTTTCTCTTACATAAAAATACAATTCAGGATCAACCAGATATTGAAATAACTCACAAGGAGAGGAGGTAATCATGACACGATTGCTAATCCTCTGTAGCCACTTGCTAGACAGTTATATTTTGTATAGAACTGCTGTGCTGAAACTTTGTAATGTTATTTGTTTGCAACTGTAATATAAGGAAGCTTACCAGCTATTAATGTTCTGTGTCTTTACTATAAGTGGTACGTTTACAGACACCCCAAATCATTCCTTACAAATAATAACAGGAGCCCTCACTGCAACTCACCTCTTGCTTAGCAAGAAATATGTCCACCATGTTTTTTTTTTCTTTAAACCCACCCAAACACATCCAACAGCCAATAGAAAGCCCCACTTTTTAGATGTACAGACTTCTGCTCCCTATCAACCACACCAAGACACCAGGAACCCTAGCAACTCGCCTTTAATGCCGGACTAAAACAGAGAAGCAACAATTACTTTTTGTACAAAAAAGAAAGATTTTTAATTATTTTTTGAGGGCACTATACACTAACAAAATAAGGGTTAAGCAACCTCATTCACCAACCATTCACAAAATATGCCGGCCCAGTGGCGCTGAGGGTTGAGGCACTGGACACCACACCTCACGCCATGCTGGCGACCTGGGTTTGGGAATGGACTCAGGTCATTGGGGGTTGGAAGGGGAGGGAAGGGATTGAGCATCCAGAGGACTGCTCTCCCTTCCCGTGGGAAGGATCGGGACTTGTGCAGCCCCTGGTGGAGACCAGAAGCAGCACTAGGAACTTGCGATGCCATGCTGAGGGGGAGGAGCTGCGGCAGACGTTGGGTGGATATCATTGCACATCTGTGCTCCTGGGAAATCACCAAGGAAAAACCCTTGGTGGATTGGGGAGGTGACTAAGGCTCCAGGGACATCACCCACATCCCCTGTACTGGGACATCTCTCTACCGGTCCCTCTGGCTCACCACCGGAATGATCCTCTAATATCAGAAAGACCGCCAGGTAGTTGAGGTGGGCCCTCCCCTGGTGGGGTGATCCGGGGGGCTGGAAGGTCCTGATGGGGGTCCCGGGAAGAGGGAGGGCTTCAGGTGGGGAGTAGTGGTGACTGTTGACTGGGCACCTCTGAGAGATGCTTCTTTCAGAGAGTGATAAAGAGAGTTTAAAAAAAAATTCACAAAATAAAGAAAAAAAAAAGAAAAGGACATGATATCAGCTCGTAGTCCATCCTGATCTAAGTCTAGTAAAAATGCACACAGTCACACTGAAAGTTCCTGACGGTTAGATTAGGGTGTTATAGATGTCAAGTCATGTGAGAACTGCTTTGAATGTGAAAGCCTAGCATTAATTTTGGCAGCTTTTAGAAACCTAAGCAGGCACACCCAGGAAAGAATTGGCATTACACTGAAATATCACAGATCTGTTTATTGACCACCTTACATGGATTGGGAGAGGTCCAGCAGACAGACAAAGGGACTCACACAGAGAAATCTCAAATGGAAGACAATGATCATTTAAAACAACAGAGGAAAAAGATGTGTGCTAGCTTTATAAGTATTTCTCTATAGTGAGGTATTGGGGTATGAAATCGCAGTTTCTGATGCCGCAGATGTATTTTATTTTTTTTCTGGTCTGGCAACATGAACCTGGGTGAGTGTGTCATAGCATTTTATCACAGACTTCTGAAACTTGACAAAAATATTAGAGACAGTTAGAAAAATGCATCCATGGACTTGCACCCCCCTTCCCGCACACATACACAGGCACACTCAAACATCATGACTACAGCATCAGTAAAATTCAGGATGGAAATAAAGTGGCATTAACAGCTGCACAATAAATTAAAGTATGTGGAATACAGTAAATAAACATGTACTATACTGGATGACATAGTAAACAAAATTGTATATCACTATTTCTTCAATATGAAGAAAATCAGCACAGAGAAAAAGGTAAGGATAATCAGATGTCAGCCTTCTTTATACGTCTTTGTTTCTACTACTTCTTACATGGCAGAATGCACATAATGACCACAAATAAAAAAAATCTGTAATACACACAGAAGATAAGAAAAAAAAAACTAAAAAGAAAAACAGATAAATACATAACCAAACAACTAAGACCTTCGTCTTGAGTCATGGGAGCAGTATTTCATAAGCACAATAGTAACGCTACCGTTGATAGCTTACTGAATACCTAGTAAGTCACAGCAAGGGATAATTTACCTTGTAATGAAAAATTAATAATGTGATATTGAACTCTTACTTGGAGTTAACCAGGTACAGCTTGAAGAGGATGTATTTGGGGAAATTGATCAAAAGTTGTTCTCTAGGAACAACAACACCACCGCAACAGCAACTGACTACACCCCCACTAGCAACAACAACACTGCAACAGCAACCGGCTACACCCCCAAGCAGGCACCCCTACAGCAAAGAACACACCATCCAGGGAGCTGGCAAAGGATTGGAAATCACAGGATAAAACCAAATTGCGTAAAAAATGATGGAATCCTTCCTACATACTCATCAAATAAATACGCACCACTGTCAGTCATGTATTCTGAAAACGAGGAGTGCATTAAGATGGTTAGGACACCTGCACCACACAAGGTTGTGCAAGCCACCAAGAAAAAGATGAAGCAAAGCATCACAAAACCAGTACTCATAATCAGAGACTCTTTTTCATTTCATTTTCATTTTATTTTGTTAACCGGGTGAGAACACTGGGACAAGCACTTTTTCAGGTCCGAGCCGACACAAAACAAAGACAACAACACAAACATAATAAATATAAACAAGATAGAATAAATTAAACATAACAATGATAGATCTCAGTTGATCGCAGATACTCCTTAAGATACGATTTAAACATAGGCACAGAGGAGGAAGAAGAGCGCAAACCAATTGGCAAGTTCCAAAATGAGGAAGCAGCAGCCAAGAAGGAGTGAGCCCCAGCTTTAGAATGTTGTATAGTGTCCTTAAGTAAGACCCCACTATTAGCTTGTAAATTCCAAGTAGGAAGCCTTACATCAATCAAACCCTTCAGTGGATAGTTAGTTAGAATGATAGATTTAAAGACTGGACAGACAAAAAATATGTAATCTCTGAATAAGGGGACAACCAAACCAAACTAGAATACATAGAACAATTATGAGTACGATAAGCACAATCTAAAACAAAATGACATATATTATTAAAAGTAACAGTCAGTTTAGTTACTTCTTTGGCTGAAAAAATATAAATTGGCTGAGTAATCCAGATGGTATAACAAAGTTCCAGCAGCTATTGCCCTACGAATATCCAATGTAAAATGTTTTTTAAATTTAAAAAGTAAACCAAACTTCAAATTAACCTTTTTACAAACAGAATTAACTTGAGGAGAGAAACAAAGTCCAGGGTCCAAAAGGACACCAAGATACTTGAACTCCTTAACAAACTCAATTGCTGCTCCCCGGTTATCATGTATAACAAGAATCGGATCAGTTTTCAAAAGGAAAGGTGTACCAAACAACAGTTTTTGTCTTATTGACACTTAAAATCAGATGATTATTCTGAGACTTCACCTGGCCACCCTTGATCAATGCACCTGCTTTGACCCCTACCTGATCTTCACATCTCCCCTGTTTCTGCTCCCTCCCCTTGCTAGCTGTCTCCTCACTTCTCTCCTCCCCCTCCTCCTAAGACTTTCCCCTTTCCTTAAGCTCCCCTATCTTTTTGTCCATTTGATACAATTGTACTAGATAGATATGAATGATCGCCTTATTTAACTGTTATGTGTTATTCTCTTAACTATCATGTTTTTTTCTTTTTTCTTCTTCTGCTACCTGGGCACTGTCTAAATAGACTACAGCCAGAAGTTGGTACTGTAAGGTTCACTTCCCCCTTCCCCTCTTTCCCCTACTCTTTACCACTGAACGTCCACGGCCAGGGACTGTTACCGGCTCATATGCCCAGTCTCGGTACCATGAGCTTGGCTGCACTTACCCTTCTACTACCGCTGAAGCCGTAGGTGCGCCGTATTTTCTCTCCCATCCACTACCCCCCTTTCTCTCATGCCCAACAGTGGGAGCATGAACCCGACGTCCCTCTAGCTTGCCGCCGCAAAAGCCACTGGTATATCTCTCAAATTCCACGGGCTGCCTGCTGCTGCTCGCCAGTTTACGGCTCCTTCCTACCCAACTTAGCCTTCTAACTCGCTGCTGGGTGTCTTAATTATCTTCCCAGATATGGCTCACCCTCCCTCCTCCATACCATGTTTCTGGCTGTCTACCCCCGCCACAATCTCCTTGGCCTGTACCCTTCCCTGCCACTCCGCACCATCTGGCCCAGCGTGGGAACCACAAACCTGGCTAATATCTAGTGCGTTTTCCGGTAAAGCCATAAGTTTTCCCCTACGGCTCTCAGACTCCCTGATCCTGACCCTTTACTAGTACCAACACTCCCCTGTAACCTCCTTGTACTGTACTGTTTGCTCATTGCCTAGACTAGCCTACATCATGTTAGCCTAGCTGAAATTGCCTCTGTATATGTCATGAATGTACTCTGTACTGATTGCCTCAATTGTAATGTTGCTTCCTTGTGTTATCCTGTATTGTACTCTCCCGGGTGGTGCCTGAAAATAGTCACCTGCTGGCTAGCGCACCTACCCGGTAAACAAAAGCTAAATAAATAAATTATCAACAAACCATTCACAGGTACTTTGAAATTCTGATTCTAAGGACGTTTCAATTTGAGAGAGGGACTTGTCCTGTGTATAAATTATAAGATTATCAGCATACAATAAGCTAGAACACAATTTAAAGATAGAAGGCAGTGCATTAATAAACAACGAGAACAACAAGGGGCCCAAAATGGACCCCTGAGGCACACCTAGTTCTAAAGAGCTTACAGAAGAAACAACATTCCCAATGTTAGTCACCTGTGATCTACCAGTTAGATAAGCTCTGCACCAAGTTACAACATTCTCAGAGAACCCAAAATTATTTAATTTTAAACATAACAGTGGATGGTTAATCAAATTGAATGCCTTGGTCAGGTCCACAAAGACTGCCCCCCTACGGATACCTTACTCAAAGCCCTGGAGGACGGCATTTGTGAATCTGACCAAGGCAGTCTCAGTACCATGATTTTTCCGAAATCCATGTTGGTCCGGACTCAGCAAATCATATTTCTCAACATATTCAGTTATCTGGACAGCGACAACTTTCTCCAACATTTTACTCAGCGGATTTAGAATTGAAATCAGTCTGAAATCATCAAGAGTTAGTGCACCAGACTTTTTAGGCACTGGAACCACCCTTCCTAGCTTCCATACTGCAAGAAACTCTCCAGTGATAAGACACAAACTGAAGATAGAACACAGGGGACCAGCAATATAGGGAGCAATTAGTTTTAGAAACCTACCATCCAGCCCATCACCACAATCTCTAAACTTATTAGGGATTGTAGCAATTAACTTTAGTAGGGCTCGACTAGTCAAACTTCGACAATAGAATCGTGGTTTATTGTGACAAACATTGCTAGTGCTGTTATTGAAAAAAGGGGCATTAAAATGGGCCTGAAAATTAGACAGATCAGAAAATTTATCATTAAACATTTCTGCCATAACATTTGGGTCTGAAACTATTGTATCACCAGTCTTAATCTTATCAATTTTAGGATTTTCCCTTGGTGCAATTAAATCTTTAACCAAGTTCCAGAACAATTTTGAATTAGAGCAGTTACTTAAATTGTTCCTGTAAAACTTCTCCTCAACACATTTAATGGCAGTGCTTACTTTACTCCTCAGAAAACGATATCTATCACGAAAAACTATCGAAGAGGATTTTTTAATATTCTGACCATGCACAATTTCTGGCTTTTTATTAGTTCTTTTAAATCCGTAGAGAATCACCTATTAAAGGTACCATGAACCCTAACCTTTCTCAGCGGGATAAACAAATCCTGAACAGGATGTAGTTGCTTACAAAAGTAGTCAATCGCACAATTTGGAGAGGGAATTAGATCCTTCACTGACCAATCAATTATATCAAGTCGATTTTGAAGTTTAAAACTATCAAAGGGTTTACAATTAAATAACTGGATAAACCAGGGAGGTATCTTAACCTTTTTTTAAGTTCATGACACAACAGACTGACTGTCCTTGGTAGAGTTCGTTCGTACCCCAGCGGCCAAAATAACATCAACCCTATTTGTTACTATCCAATCTAGGGTAAAATAGTTACCAGAATGGAAATTTAACCTAGTTGGATCTTTAATCAGTTGAAACAAATCAAAATAGTGAAGTAAAGAATCTAATCCCAGTTTTTCAGACTGTAACCAGTTCAAATTTACATCCCAACAATACAAAATCAGAGCCAGAAATACACCTAGAATTAAGGTTTAAAAAATCACTTAGTCCACTACTACCACAATTTGTAGGGTTGTAAATACCAGCAAGAGTAACATATTTACAACCACCCAGAATTAATCTCAAAATTAGCCCATCATTTGTTGAATCAGTATTTACACTACTGCGCAGAGAACACAACTTTAAACACGGTTTAAACAATATAGCAACCCCCCCCCCCTTTTTTTTTTTATCATTTCTATCAGCTCGGATAATATTGTATCCTGGAATTTGACAAACACTATTGGGAATATTAGGCTTCAATCAAGATTCAGTTATTACTATAACGCCAGGGTTATAAGCCAGTGACAAAGCCACTATTTCAGCAAGTATAGGAACAGGACTTCTAACATTTAACTGCATAACCTTCAAGCCATGCAATGCGGTCCAAGTTTTACTGCCCATACTGTGGTCCACCCCACCTTGGGGCCCAGGGTTCAATTCTATGTCCCCTTGACAAATAATCAATTTCAATAACACAAACAGCTTAAAATGAGTTTGCACCATAGACTGACCCTTATGGTGAATGAACCCCACATCAGGCAGCAGATAAGACCCACATGGCTTCAGCACATCACTATGTAATAACAACAATCCAAATGTATCAGACATATTATGCATAGAAACAAGCAGGTTGGACACTGAATAACCCTCCAAGCTGCTTACATTCCCTTCCATATGAGCATCATGCAGTACCAATACATTATTGCACAGAATCAAGCCCTCTAACAACAAACAATTACACTTTGTAAATCTAAACGGCATCTTAAATCTAATAGATCAGGCAACAGGACAGACAAGAATTACCTTAATCCTCAACAACATATCCCAGTCTCCCGGTCTCCCTCCGACTCCCGAGTACACTTGGCCACACTTCGCCGCATTGGCCGTCGCAGTAAATGCAGCCGCAGTTAACTGCAAGCAGGACTTAAACTTTCTTAACCCCCCTACAGGGCTGCCACCACCAATCGGTGGGGGAAGGGGATGCAGCAAGGCTATGAGGCGGGAACTGCACTCTCCATAGGTAATTACACCAGGTATTAGGGAGAAACAGGTAGTTTAAGCAGCAGACAATGTAGCAGCAAATTCAAATGCTAGAAATCTGAAGTGAAAAACGAATAAAAAACAGCAGTCACTCCTCTATCAGTAAAAAGCCCACATAGCTTGCACACACATTATTCCAGTACTGATTAAAAGCAAAGTTGTGTTTCAGCAGCAGTCAGCTTAGCAGCTGATGACTTGCACAGAACAGCACTGACTTGTATTAAACAAAGATTACATTCCACTGTCTAGGCAGTTCAACAGCAGACACTGCAACAGTTGGAGCTTACAAGCAATGACAAAGCTCACAGTTGCATTGATTACAATACTTCGTAATTGTACAGTCACTCACGGCCCTTGTACACACTGCAGCACTTCACCCGTAATGTTTCTGGGTCACTACAGCATCCACAAACACGATCTGCTTCTCCTTGATGTATTCACGCAGGGCCCAGGTAACACAGATGCTAGGGGTACAGGGGAGCCTCCCACACTCTCTCTGACTCCTGAGTACACTTGGCCACACTTTGCCACACTGACTGCCACAGTAAACGCCGCCGTGTTTAACTGCAAGCAGGATTTAAACTTCCTCAACCCCCCCCCCCACAGGGCTGCCACCACCAATTGGGGGGGAGGGGGATGCTGAAAGGCTATGAGGCGGGAACTGCACTCTCCATAGGTCATTACCCCAGGTATTAGGGAGAAACAGGTAGTTTAAGCAGCAGACAATGTAGCAGTAAATTCAAACGCTAGAAATCTGAAGTGCAAAATGAATAAAAAACAGCAGCCACTCCTCTATCAGTAAAAAGCCCACATACCTTGCACACACATTATTCCAATACTGATTAAAAGCAAAACTGTGTTTCAGTAGCAGTCAATGTAGCAGATGATTATGATTAAGAAAGTAGAGTCTCAACTCCAGTATTATGATCAGCTTAGGCTCATGGTCAGGTACTTCCCTGGGACTTCGGCATGGAGGGACACAGACCGCATAGAAAATATTGTGCGCAATAGGGAACCCAGCACTAAAGTCATCCTCTACACAGGAACAAATGACCTAGCCAGTAGGTCGGTGGAGGAAACAAAGCAAAATGTAATCAAACTTGGCAACAGACTGGCTTCCCTTTCATCCAGTGTATCTTTCTCGGAGATTCTACCTGTCTGGGAGAAAGGAGACAGCAGGAGAAGATCAGAAAGAAAGACATAACCGAGCTTAACAAATTTGCTAAAGGTCTGGTGCAAGGAAAAAGGACATCACTATATAGGAGACTGGCACACCTTCTGGAAGAGGGAGTTTTTTTGCCCTTCGACGGCCTATGCCTCACAAGGCAGGGGACTTAAGTGCTCGAGCAAAACTTCAACGTTCATATCTCTCAGTTAAACTAGAGGGGTGGAGGAAACAATGGCGACTATCGCATCAATGAAGGCACCATATACCCGTCCCCTACCCTCAGCTAAAGTGGCATCTCAGCACCATAAGGAAAGTGAAATCTTCAATCAGAATGAAACAAAAAGGGTAATCCACCAAGGAGAAGCAGTAGGATTACGAAACACAAGCAATGTAAACCAAAACTGCATATCCAGACCCAACAAAGGAAATTCCAGGGATGGCATGCAATGTGTATTAACACTTGTAGCCTACCAAACAAACTCCTGGAGCTCACAGCCATGTTGGCAGAGACACAGTTAGACTGGGTTGCAGTCACAGAAACATGGGTCACCATGAACCACACCTGGGATGTGCCCATACCAGGTTACATGCTCTTCAGAAGAGATTGTGAGGGGAAAAAGGGTGGGAGGGTAACTCTGTATGTAAGGAAGGGATCACTGCAACAGGGATCCAGGGAAAACACAGAAACACAGAGGACCTGTGGGTTACCCTGGGAGCTGGGGACAAGGACACCATCTGAGTGGGGGTTATATACAGACCCTCATCCCAGGAAGCAGACATTGACAAAGAACTTCTAGAAGCCATCTCAATGATGGCTGACAAGGGTGAGCTGCTACTAGTCGGAGACTTCAATCTGCCCAATGTAGATTGGACCCCATACATGGCATCCACTGAAAGGAGTAGGGAGTTCCTGTTCACACTGAAAGGCACAGGGCTCAACCAACTAATGAACTCACCCACTAGAGACAACGCAACCCTAAACCTGGTGCTCACAAACAGCTCAAGGGTTTCAAATGTACAGATGGGTGTCAACCTGGGAACCAATGACCACAGGTCAATTTGGTTAACAATCAACAAAGCAGAGGGAATATGTCACACAAAAATCAAGATCCTTGATTTCCATGAAGCAAACTTTCCAGGGATTAGATCAATAATCAAATCAATGCTATCCAAGGGTAGCTTGGGGAATCTGGAAGAAGACTGGCAACATTTTAAGGAGGCCATAACTACATTACTGAACAATATGCATGTCGAATCAGTAAATCAAAAAGAAAGAAGAACCCTCTCTGGTTCACCAGCGACACAGTAGCAAAAATAAGGGAAAAAAAGAGTGCCTTTAAGCAATACAAAAAGTCACAGAAGGAAACTGACATGGACAATTGCAGGAACAAACTTAGGGAAGCAGGAGGGGCCATTCAAAGGGCCAAAGCACAAACAGAGGAAAGGATAGCACAGGGATTCAAGAAGACAGATAAAACCTTCTATAGGTACAAGACGGGAAATGAGAAGAAGTAAGGGAAGAATACACAGGTTACTCACCTGTAACAGTAGTTCTAGGAGTGGTATATGTTGTTCATCCATACTTCTTGGCATGTCCTTTCCCTTTAAGAATCTTGCTGGAAAGTCTAAAAGCTGGTTTCTCCCACCCACCCAGGTGGTATAATCCTCAGCTCTGCCCCTTGACACCAGATCATGCCCACTGGAAGCAGTGGTTGTGCATCGAAGCCGGGGAGGTCGGGTGGGTCAGAGTGGATGAACAACATATACCACTCCTAGAACTACTGTTACAGGTGAGTAACCTGTGTTTCTAGGAATGTGGATATGTTGTTCTTATCCACAGTTCTTGGCAGACTCCTAGCAGTTCTCCAGGAGGAGGGAAGCAAGGCACACACCCCCTACTTAGGGAACAGAGATTGGAGAACTGAGGCCCCAAAACCAGCATCCCAGTGTGACTGTAGGTCAATGTGGTAATGGGAAATGAAGGTGTTTGCTGACTTCCAGGTAGCAGCCCTACAGGTTTCCTAGATAGGAACATCCCTCGAAGCAGCCACCGTAGCAGTAGTATGGTGGGTGGAATGAGCCCTAAGCCCTACAAGAGGCTCCCTACCTGCCAACCTATAGCACAGACTGATGCATGATGTAATCCATCTGCCAATCATGCACATGGCTGCAGGTCTGCCAGGTGCAGCTTCAGTGTAGGTGACAAATAACTGGTGAACCTCTCCCCGAACTCCAGCCATGCGCTCTTTATAATAAGAGAGCACTCATCTCAGGTCCAAAGTATGGAGCCTGTATTCTGCCTCTGAGGTTCGATTGGGGTAATACACTGGCAGAGTCATCACCTGGTTCAGGTGAAACTTGGACACAGCCTTTGGAAGGAACTTCCGGTTGGGGCTCAGGACAACCGTGTCCCTATGGAAGACCATATAGGGAGACTCAACAGGGAGCACCTGGAGTTCCCCAATCCTTCTGGCTGACGTGATAGCCACCAGGAAGGTGGTCTCCAATGACAGGTGTGACATCTCATTCCTGTGCACTGGGTCGAACGGCTTGCCCATGAGCTTTGCCAGTACCAGCAGTAGATCCCACGGAGATGCTGGTTCATGCATCAGAGGGGAAATATGGTCGAGGCCTTTGAAGAAATGCCAGACCACCTTCCCCAATGCCACTGTCTGATGACCGGTCCACACCAGGTAAGCAGAGATGGCTGCCAGGTGCACCTTAAGGGTCATAGACCACAGACCCCCTTTGAAGAGAGACCAAAGGTAGTCGAGAATGCTAGCCACCAGACAGCACAAAGGGTCCAGGCCCTTGCCCTGACACTAAATGGAGAATCTCTTCTACTTGAAGGCATAGCACTTCCTGGTAGAGTCCTTCCTAGATCCCTGAACTACAGTGAGTACATCTTCAGAGAGACCCAAAACCTGGAAAGTACAGTTATGTAAGAACTTACCGTAACAGTAGACCTTCGAGAACAGCTCTTGCAGCAGGTTACACCATTAGGACTGAAGCCGGCAGGTGACAGGACCCCATGGAAATTTTCTAGTTAGCAGTATTCAGCGGGGACCGCCCCCTGACGTCAGGCACAGTACATAAGGGGGCGGTCCCCCGGAATCCCCAGTTCTCCTGCAGGAGACTCCTGGCCACTGGATGACATCCGAAGAGGAGCCTGAGGATCCGCCATCAAATGGCAGTCAGAGAAATGCTGAGACGCCTGATCTTAGGAGAAGGATGTTGGAACTAGAATCTACCTCCAGCGGGGATGGCGGGAGGGAAAGTACCTGCTGCAAGAGCTGTTCTTGAAGATCTACTGTTACAGTAAGTTCTTACGTAACTGTACTATTTTGCTTCAAGAAACAGCTCTTGCAGCAGGTTACACCATTAGGACTGATTACCAAGCAATAATGGAAAACCCACACCATTGGGAGGAGGGAAGGTAGAAATCCTTAATGAAACCAAAGCCTAGGACAGAAGTCCTTGAAGGACTGCTAGACCAAAACCTGCTCTTCGCCTCGATGCACTATACAGGCTATAATGCTTGATGAAAGTGTGCACAGAGCTCCAAGTAGCTGCAGCACAGATGGCCGAGGTGGACACATTCTTAAGGGCTGCAAAGGAGATAGCCACCCCCCTTGTGGAATGACCCTTAACCACGCTCAGTAAGGATTTATTCTGCTTCTGGTAACAGAACATGATACACTGAATGAGCCACCTGGACAGCGACTGTTTGGAAACAGGAGCTCCCATCATCCTGTGAGCAAAGGAGACAACAAGCTGGTCCGATTTTCGGTGGTGTTTGGTTCTGGTCAGGTAGTACTGGAGACACCTATGCACATCTAAGGTGTGCAACAGGGCCTCTCCTCGATTCAAATAGTTGGGAAAGTACACTGGTAGATCGATGTCTTGATTAAGGGTGAGAGCTGAGACCACCTTAGTCAGAAATTTGGGATTAGTCCATAGGGATACCCTATTTTGGTGAAAAAACAAATAAGGCTCTTTGCACATGAGTGCATGGAGTTCAGAAATTCTTCTGGCCGAAGTAACGGCAACTAAAAACAACGTCTTCCAAGTGAGAAAACGTAGCTTGCAATCCATGGCTGGTTCAAGGGGTGGCAGCATGAGCTGCTCCAGGACAAAGGGTAAATCCAATGGTGGAATTGGATCCTTAATCGGAGGTCTAAGGTGGAGAATACCTCTCAGGAAGGCTCGTGCCGTGTCCAACTGGGATATGGTGCGTTGGCCTATCGGACAATGATAGGCTGATATGGCACAGAGGTGTACTTTGATCGAGGAGTAGGCAAAGCCTGTCTGAAAAAGAGACAGGAGGTAGTCCAAGACCGACTTTTCTGGACAGTCTAGAGGTGAAAACCCCCGTGCTTGAGCCCATAGGCAAAAACGGCACCATTTCATGGCGTAAGTGGCATGAGTGGCTGGTTTTCTCGCAGCCACCAGGACATCAGCTACCTCTTGCGAGACCCTGTGTCACAAAATGGCTATGTCTCTAGGAGCTAAGCGCGCAGGCTCAACGAACGAAGGTCCGGATGGACCAAGGAGCCCTCCTCCTGAGACAACAAGTGACAGCTGACTGGCAGAGGCACTGGAGGTTCCCGGGATAGCTGGTGTAGTAGAGGGAACCAGATCTGCCTGGGCCAAAATGGCACGATGAGTATCAGCGTCGCTTGCTCTCTGCGAAGTTTCAGAAGAACCCTCTGGATCAATGGAAAGGGGGGAAGGCATAGAAGAATCTGCCCGCCCAGGAGAGGGACAATGCATCTCGACAGAAAACACCAGGCCCTAGATCCAGCGAGCAAAAACTGGGCAGTTTTGCGTTGGATGGGGACGCGGAAAGGTCTAACTCTGGTGTACCCCATCTGTGAAACAGATTCTCTACTACCTCCTGGAGTAGTTCCCACTCGTGGACTCTGGCCTGAGAGTGGCTCACGCCGTCTGCGATGACGTTGTCCACTCCTGGGACATGAACAGCAATAAGGTTTGCGCCATGTTGCAAAGCCCAATCCCACACCCTCATAGCCTCCCTGCAAATTGGGTAGGAATGGGTGCCTCCTTGTTTGTTAAGGTAATACATCACCACAGAATTGTCTGTTTGTAACAGAAGAGTACCCAGTGGGATCTCCGATGGGAAGGCCTGCAGGGCGTAAAGAACTGCTCTCATTTCCAGGATGTTTATGTGGAGATGAGTCTCTTGGGCTGTCCACAGGCCCTGAGACTGGACACCATCGAGGTGTGCTCCCCATCTGAGCCCTGCGGCATCTGTGGAGAGTGTCACAATCGGAGACGGCACAATGAAGGGGACCCCTGCCAACAGATTCTTCGGATCTAGCCACCATTGCCAATCCCGTATCACGGTCTTCGTGATCCAGATTGGAAGCTGCAGATGGTCTTGCTTTTGATCCCATTGGACCCTTAACATCCACTGGGTGACCCGCATGTGGAGATGAGCACGCGGGATTGTAGCAATGGCCGCAGCCATGTGTCCGAGCAGGCTAAAGACCAATCTGGCAGGAACGGTTTTCTTTGCTGAAATGTCCTTGATGAGGGATCTAATGTGTTGCGCTCTGTCCTGGGGAAGAAAGGCTTTCCCTTGGATGGTGTTCAGAACTGCCCCTATGAACTGCAGAGTCTGAGATGGAACCAGATGTGACTTTTCTCGATTGATCAAGATGCCCAGTGTCTCGAACAGAGACTGAGTATAATGAATGGTGGACATCAGGGCCTCCCGAGAGGGTGCCATGAGAAGCCAGTCATCCAGGTAGGGGAACACGTAGTGGCCTTGCCTCCTCGGGGTCACCGCTACAACTGCCATAGACTTCGTGAATACCCGAGGTGCCGATGACAGTCCGAAGGAGAGGGCTCGGAACTGATAATGGTGGCTCTGGAACTTCCTGTATGCTTGAGCGATGGGTATATGTAGGTAAGCGTCCTGCATGTCCAAGGACGCTAGAAAGGCACCCTGCTTGAGCATGGGAATCAGACCTGGGAAGGTCACCATGCGGAAGCGTTTGTACAGGACTGACTTGTTGAGGGCGCTGAGGTCCAGTATTGGATGGAGATCCCCTGTTTTCTTGGGAACCAGAAAGAAGTGAGAATAATATCCTGCACCCCTCTGGTTCTGTGGAACGTGCTCTATCGCTTCTTTTTCCAGGAGCACGCGCACCTCCTGCTGTATAAGCAGGGCGTACTGACCTGAGTAACGGGAAAGCAGGGGAGGTCTTGCCGGTGGGTGGTCGAGAAATTCTATGAAGTGACCTTTCTTGACCAATTGGAGAACCCACCGGTCGGTGGTAATCGACTGCCACCCTGAAAAGTGATGAGCGATGCGACCCCCGACCTTTTGCGCCCGTTGATCCAGAGGAGGGGTGGGGGCCGGGAAGGAGCCATGCTATGGCAGCACTGGTCCTTGCAGCCAGGGCCGGTTTAGTGTAGTGTTGGGCTCTGCCTGGGGATGATTTAGCCTGGGCTTTCCACTGAAAGGTGCCCCTTTGTTGCTGGCCAGAACGTGGTTGCTGCATTTGTTGCCGGCTGCGAAAACGGCTCTGGTTCCTACGAAGGAAACCGGGCCTGGGTCTGTACATGGCCTTTATAGACCTGACTGCCTTCCCAGAATCCTGGAGTTTGGTGATCACCTTCTCCGAGGGTTCACCAAGGAGTACTTCACCATTGTAGGGGATGTCAAGAATGTTCTTCTGTACGTCCAGGGTGGAGCCGGAGACACAGAGCCAAGAGTATCACCGGAGACAGACGCCTGAAGCTGCAGCTCTGGTGGACGAGTCCACAGAATCATATGCAGCTCGTAGTACTTGGGTACCCACATCAGACCCTGTGCAGAGAAGGTTTAGGAGCTCCGCCTTCTGATCACCATCCGGAAGCTTATTGACCAGGTCCTGGCCCTGTTCCCATAGGGCGTTCTGAAACTGTACCATGTGGGTTAAGTAGTTCAGGGACCTGATGGAGCATGTAGCGGCCGCATATATGCGTCTCGCCAGGGTGTCCAATTGTTTGGATTCCTGGTCCGGTGGCTGTATGCTCATGTGTTGTGGTCTTTGGGACCGGTCATGTGAGGCCATAATGACCAGGGAGACTGCCAGAGGTTGTTGAGCCAAGTACTGGTCCTCTCTCGGGGCCTTGTACAGGCGGTCAGCTTTCTTCGGCACCGCAGGAGTGGAGTGCGGACGCTTCCATGCAGCCTTGGTGACGTCCGCAAAGGTGTCCACCAAGGGTGGCACTACCACAGGCTTTGGGTCTTTCTGCCATAGATAACGGGCAAGGTGCTGCCTTTCGGGATAAAGGTCTTCAGCATCCCACCCCATGTTGCCCTGGATGTGCCTCATGATCTCAGAGAAAGAGGGATCATCCGGAGGAGACCTGGGAAGGTCATGTGGGTCAGGTGATGAAATGCTGAGTGGAGAAGGAGATCTGGAGTAATCCGAGGTATCCATTCTGGAGTCCTCCCCCGACGGAGTATACCGCCGATGTCTGGGTTGCTTGGGGCTGGGAGACCCTGATGAAGATCTTGAGGGAGGCCTTCTCCAATTCTGAGATCTACCCCTAGGAGGTGGAGTCTGCTCCTTGGGGGTTGGTGGTCATCCTGCTGGCCCCTGTGGTGGAGGAGGGGGCGTAGGAGGTGAAGGAGTAGGAGGAGGAGGAGGCTTTACTGGGACCATGTCTTTACAGACGGTGTCCCACCAGAAAGTAAAGAGTTCCTTTACTTCTTGAATATTCATGCCCGACGATGGGCCTGGAGCCGGTGGTCTGTCGCCGGGGTTCGGGTCCTCGGGTGTCTCCGGGGTGGGCAAAGGTTCCCTCGGAAGCCCAGCATCCTCTGTGTTGCCCGCCTGGTCTTCAGCCAACGCGGTGTCCTCCTCCATGGCGTCCCTGTGACCGGTGTCTACCGGTGACTGGGGGGGGCGGTCTTTGGCTCCAGTGAAGCCGACGTCTGTCGCTTGCCCAACGACTTCGGGTCCGGTGAACGCCTGGCCGGCATCTGGTGCTTGGCCAATGTTCTCGGCTCCGGCGAATGCCTGGCCGACTTCAGATGCTTGGCTGACATTGGGTGCTTGGCCGATGTCGGGTCCATCATCCGCTTGAGGGACGTCAGGTCCTTCGTCTTCCTAGGTGGAGGATCCGGGCCCCTGGGGGCTGGGAGACCGACCTGGAGTCGGGGTCCCAATGTCAGGTGGAAGAGGAAGACTTGTGGTGTTCAGAGGACTTTGAAGAGGCCCGAGAGGGAGTAGAGAAAGCCGAGGGCCTGGAAGTCTTGATGGGCTGAAGAGTCGAAGAACCGCTGGAAGCTCGGACCTTCACCGGAGGGGGCTGAGACCTAGCCCTGGAGGGAGAGCGGCCCGATCGGGTGGAGCCTGAGCTCTGCGAATCCGAGGCCCGATTTGGGGATCTGGACCTTGCCTTCTCCCAGTGCTTGTCCCGGTGTTTGTGGGCCTTGGAGGAAGAGTCGCCCCTGGAGGAAGGTTCTTTGTCCATCCTACTAAGTTTTTCCTCTAGCAGGTAAGCCTGAAATGCCTTCTGATGGTGGATCCTGGTGCGGCTGTTGAACCCTTGGCAAAAGGTGCAGGCCTTGGCGTTGTGGTCCAGGCCTAAGCACCACACGCAGGAAGAATGAGGATCCTTGAAAGGGATCTGTTTTCCGCAAGCACACTTTGAAAGGTGACCCTCAAATGAAGGAGTTGGAGAGGACATTAGTTAAGTAAAAACCCTCGAAGTTCTAAGTCGTCATGCACTAGGTAGAGACTGAGAGGCCGATGCTGGTGAGTCGATGGCGGGAAAAGAACTGGGGATTCTGGGGGACCGCCACCTTATGTACTGTGTCTGACGTCGGGAGCGGGACCGACATCGGGGGCGGTCCCCGCTGAATACTGCTAGCTAGAAAATTTCCGTGAGGTCCTGGCGCCTGCCTGCTTCAGTCCTAATGGTGTAAGCTGCTGCAAAAGCTGTTTCTCGAAATAAGATCTCTAGTTGCTCAAGAGCCAGGCTGTCAGGTGCAGGGATTGAAGGTCTGGCTGAAGGACATACCTCTAATTGACTGACAGCAGGCCTGGGTTTGCTGAAAGACACCTCGGGAGCCTGATGCTGAGGAGACTGGGGTACCAAAACTGGCAGGGCCAGTCTGGGGTCATCAGGATCACCTGTGCCTTGTCCCTCCTCACATTGAGGAGCTCCTTGTGGATCAAGGGAAGGCATAAAAGAGGCCTGGGGTCCATGGCCTCGAGAAGGCATCCCCCTGCAGCGAGCCCTGCTGAGGGGGAAGGCACAAAACAGCTTCATCTTTGCGTTCTCCCTCGAGATGAACAGGTCCACTGAGGGGTGTCCCACTGGAAGAACAGGCTGTGTACTATTGTTGGATGGAGAGATCACTCATGGGACAACTCACCCACACAGCTGAGCATGTCTGCCAGCTGATTTGAGGCTCCTGCCTCACGAATAGCTAGAAGATCCACCTCCAATCAGCTCACGAGGGTCCAAATGTGGACAGCTTCCCTGCACAGAGGCCGGGAATGCGTGCTGCCCTGTTTGTTGAGATAGTACATGGTTGTGGTGCTGTCCATCTGTACCTGAATCACTTGACCATGAAGGAATGAAGTGAATGCAGCCAGTGCCAGCCGAACTGCTCAGAGCTCCAGCAGGTTGATGTGGCATTGGGATTCCTCGAGGGTCCACAGCCCATGGATTCTGTGGTCCTCCATGTGGGCACCCCAGCCCATGAGAGAAGTGTTGGTTGTCAAGATGACTGTTGGCTTGGGATGGATAAATGGGATCCCTTCCTGCAGATGCTCCGGGACAGTCCACCATTGGAGAATGTCCCATATCTTCCGGATTTACAGTGACCAGCTGGTCAAAATGACCTAGTTGCTGAGTCCACTGGCTGGCCAGCTCCCATTGAAGGGGGTGCAAATGCCAATGGGCCCATCAGACCACGGAGGTGCAGGCCATCATGTAGCCTAGAAGTCACAGGCAGGATGCAAGTACACAACCAGAAATGATTAGGCAAAGGAGGAGAGAATCTCTACCCTGTCCATCGGGAGCCTGGCTCTGGCTCGGCAAGAGTCGAGCTCTGCCCCGATGAAGCAGATCACCTGCAAAGACATGAGTTCCAACTTGGCCTCATTTGACTAGGAGGCCAAGGTCGATGCAAGTCTGGAGGGCCAGATTCCTGGACCTCTCCACCTCCTGTCTGGAGGGACCTGTTATGAGCCAATCATCCTGATAGGGGTATACCCTCACCCCTCGATGCCAAAGATGGGCCGTCACCACTGCAATGCATTTGGTGAAGACCCTGTGGGCCAATGACAGGTCAAACGGCATGGCTTGGAACTCATAGAGGGTTCCCTCTACTCAGAAGCAGAGGAACCTTCTGTGTGACGAATGGATTGGGACATGGAAGAACATGTCCTGCAGATCCAGAGAGCAAACCCACATGTTCTGCTCGAGAGATGGTATGATTTGAGACACAGTTACCGTCCTGAAGGTGCAAGACCTGAGAAACTTGTTCAGGTCATGCAGATCTCGAATGGGGCGCCATAGCCCCATCCATTTCGAGACCAGGAAGTACCTGGACATGAACCCCGGGTTGGCAGGTGGATCCGCGTCTCTAACCACTACCTCCTTGTGGAGGAGTTAGGAGATGTTGTCTCGGAGAGCCAACCGGGTGTCCATGGATACCTTCTCCTCCCGTGGGGTGCAGGCTCGGCTTGGTGGGTACTGCTCGAATTCCAGAGGCAGACCCTGGATGGCCACTTCCAATACCCACCTGTCCGTTATGACAGCGGACCAGGTGGAAAGGAAGTGACAGAGCTGGCCCCCCACGAGAGGACCCAGAGTAGGTGTGACGGGCATGGGAGTGGTCATCCCATACCATCACTGACCAGGCTTGGAGGAGGAGGATCTGGCCACGGGACTGCCGGGAACCTTCCCTCTGGGCTTATGGACCACCAAAGCCCCTGACTTGGGCCAAGGGTGCCAAGATTAAGCCTGCTGCTGCTGCTGCCCTGACTGGTACTAGGGCTACTTGGCTGCAGGGGCAGAAGGCCGAAAGGGCTTATGCTTCTGATTCTTGGAACCCTGAGATTCCTTCTGGGTGGAGGCAATGGGGCCCAAAGTGGCGCTGGACTTCTTGATGCACTGGAGGTGACCATCAACTCCTGGACTGAACAAATCGGTGCATAGGAAGGGAACATCTGCTAGTTTGTGCTGAGTGTCTGCTGTAAAGGTCGAGACCCTCAGTCAGGCCCTGCGGCACATGCCGACTGCGGCCGCCACCAAATGGGCACAAGAGGTCTCAGTGTCCAGAGCTGTCTGGAGTTGCTGTTTTGCCACAGCCTGACCCTGATCCTGGACCTGCCTGCCTGTGGTCTGGAGGTCTGTGGGGAGATGAGGAAGCACCTTATCCAAAGAGCCCAAAAGGGCATGGGAGAAGTGTGCCATGATGACAGCTGAGCTTACCTAATGGAGACCGAGCGAAGAAGCAGCACAGACTTATCTGGCAGAGTGGTCCAGTTTTTTGGACTCTTTTGTCCAGAGGTCTATCAGTGTCTCCTGAATTGCTCGAGACGAAGAATGTTCATGAAGGACGTGGGGCCTTCCTCATTGAGAGACTCCCCATGAAAGCTTTGTCAAACTGATGAGAGTGCAAAGAGGAGTCCTCGGACTCCAAGGAGTCCAGATAGACTGGCCGACCACCTGAAAGTTTTGACCTGCTGCAGATGGTCGGAAGTAAGGGTGACCAACAGCCTATGCAGGAGGCCCTTAGTGAGCCAAGACTCCTTAACAGGAGCCCCAGAGGAAGGCTGTTTAGGTGGTGGCTCCACCACGATCGGCAGAGAGGCCAGTTTTGGCTGAGCCAGGAAGGCCGCCACCAGCTCCATAGGTGGGGGGAGAGTGTCGGATGGCTCCAGAGGAGTCAGCGTCAGCCTAGAGGGTGACAGCCATGTGATGACTGGTGTGGAAGCCTCAGTCGACATTGGACCGGCCAACACCAACTGTTGCCGCATGAGATCCTCGTAGCATCGACGCAACTTGTGCCGAAGCCTCTCCTCTTCCGAGGAGGACGAGGATGAATAGAGGCGGCATTGCTTCTTGGAATGCCCAGAATGGTGTCTGTGAGTTTTCCTCAACCTGTCACTCGAGGATGACCGAAACCGTGACTGTCAAGGGTACTCAGAAGGAGCTGGGGAAACCCATGGCTCCTCCAGGTTAGGGATGGGGACATTGAGGAGGTTCCCAGCAAGCTGGGTTTCCTCCTCGGTAGGTCCAGTCAGGACTGAGTCCTGAACAAGGAATTGTCTGCCTCATCCAGCAACAATGGGTCGATGGGGTCGATATCAATTTGGAACAGGTCGTTGTCCCATGTCTTAGCCAGCTGGCCTGATGGGGGCACTATGAAGCTAGCGGCCGAAGCCGCAATGTTGCACGAATCGAAACAGGAGCTTCCACAGAACGAGACAAGACCTCTCTCGATCCGAAGAATGATGCTGACAAGATTTTTCTCTCGACTCTTTGGACTCCTTTTTATGTGAATGGGAACTGAATAACACCGACAGGCCCTCCTCTTTGGTCGGCACAGACTGGCACAACTCCATGAAGGAGACTGTAAAGGTAGATCCCAGTTTGAGTGGCATGACCCCACAGCCGCAGAGACTGCCCAATGGGTCTCTTTCGATTTGACCAGCAAGGTTCCATTTTTCAGGTCGGCCGAGCTGTAAGTGTGTGAGGCGATTGCTTAAGACGTTCGGCTGGAATGAGCAACAAAAGTCGCAGGCTTGAGTATTGTGATCATGGACCAGGCAATAGATGCACGTGGCATGCGGGTCAGTGTGAGACATCTTCTGCCCACTGGGGCCCTGGTGGAACCCAGGCGAGGACTTGTCTTCCGCCGTGGTCGCGAATGTAAAACAATCCAGAGAAACTCAAACGAGTTTAAGCTTAGGTAAATAATCTGAAGTTTAAGTGCCAGGGCCTACTCAACGCGGAAGTGGTAGGGTGGGAACCTAAATCTTCCAACGGAAAGGAAGGTCTGGTATCAAGGGGTGGAGCCGAGGGTTATACAACCTGAGTGAGTGAGAGAAGCCAGCTGTTAGACCTTCCGGCAAGATTCTTAAAGGGAAAGGACATGCCAGGAAGTGTGGATAAGGACAACATATCCTCATCCCTAGAAAATCATATTAGCAGCACAAGATGGCCAGATGGTAGAAGAAGACAAACTCAAAGCAGAGGTGTTGAACAAATTCTTCTTCTGCTCCATATTCACAACAGAAGACAGTGGTAAAGGACCTGCACTAAAGCACATGGAACACAGTAACAAGAACATTGACACTAGCCCCTTCACAAGGGAAAGAGTCCCAGAAGAACTAAAGAAACTGGGTTGAGAAAGCAATGGGACTGGATGGTATTCAACTGAGGGTGTTGAAGGAGCTACGGGAAGAAACTGCAGCATCACCAGCATAGAGCATCGCTCTCATCTCTAGGACACTGATATGCAGGGAGGCTTCCACTGGGAACAGGAGCCCTGGGTTTGAAAAGGACCCAGATGTGCTCCCCAGCCCAGACCCAAGGCATCTGTAGTTAGGATCTGATGTGGGGAAGAAATCTGGAAGGAAACCCCTTGAAGCAGATTAAAGGGATCCATCCACCACTGCAGTACCTTGTGTACTGGAGAAGAGACCAGGACTGGTTGATCCAACTCGTCCATACGTTGGTCCCACTGCACCGAGTGTCCACTGAAGGGTATGCATATGAAGCCTGGCCAGCAGGATGGTAGGAATGGCTGCTGCCATCAGGCCCAACAATCTGATGTACACTCTGGCAGGAATGTACCTACTCTGAGCGACCTCCTGAGCTTGGGTGATAAGGCATTCTGCCCTGTTTTGGGGTAGGAAGGCCTTCCTCTGCTCGGAAAGCATGAGGAGGATTTACTGACATCCTCAGCAGTCTGGAAACACTGAAGCAGTTCCTGCTTTTGGGAGCCATCAGGAAGAGCCTGAGTGGCAGTTTTGCCTTTTCTCCAGTTGGCATTTTGGTATTTAACCATTTGAGATGGATAATTAGCAATCCTCAGACTCAAGGTGGAGGAGGCATAAACCATTTTTCCCTTGAGGTCCATCCTGCTGGATTCCTTGTCTGGGCGAAGGGAACAAAGGTGCTTAGGCGCCTAAAATCTGTCATGAGCTGCCTTGATGACTACTGAGTCAGTTTCAGCCCGGGCAGCAAAATAAGGAAAACCTTGAGGGGTACTGTAAAGCTTGTCCACCCTGCGTAGCATAGCTGACACCCTGTCTGGCCTGTGCCAGGCTGCCATGGTGGCATTCTTCTATGCAGGGAGCACTGGAGGAATGATCTTAGGGAGAGATTCAGGGATCTCCAGGAAATCCACTAGGTCCTTCCTGGTGGCATTCTCTTCCTCAGTCTGGAAGCCCATGGTGGCAGACAACTGCTTCATCACATTAAAAAAATGTGGCATCCTCAGGAGGAGAACTAGGAGTATGCTTGACAGAGTCCTCACTGACCAAGGAGGCAGTGGACTTATCCAAGTTCAGGATCTCTTTCTCTTCATACTCTTCGTCATCAGGGAGGATGAGATAAGGGTGGTATTCCTCCTCGACACTGACTTCCTCATTTGGGTCAGGCATTGGATTCACCATTGGCGGCCCGGGGGGGGGGGTTTCCCGGGATTGACAAACAGGTGTTGATGATAAAGCTGCTTTCAACAGCGTCAGCAAAGGGGGCCTGTTCAAGGCACCCAGCTACTGAATGAGTACATTCGTGAACTTAACCAGTACTTCATTCAGATCAATATTGGATACCTATGGTGTGGGGTTCATCGGGACGGGTGCCGACAACCCTCCGGTTATGTCCTGAGAACCCACCATGCCTGCAGCCCTGGTAGGAGAAGGGGCAGGTCTCAACAGAATGGTCTTAGACAATGAACCCATCATTGACGATGGAGGGGCCGATGACCTGGAGGTCGATGGCCGGGCGCCCTGTGTGTTGGGTGGAGGGGCTGTTGGAATGGATCTGGTAGGAATAGAGACCTGGACAGCTGGTCTCTTCATCACAGCAGCCACAGTTGAAGAGCCCCCTGAAGAAGGAGAGGCTTATGGGGAGCAGGATCGTCGCTGGGGGTAGCGGTCACAATTCCAGTCTTTTTTATGGTGTACCGACCGAACAACGAAACTGCAACAGTGAAGACTATTACAGTGACAGAAATCGACAGATCACTGTAATGGACCCTGCTGAACACTGGCACTGTGTCTCCCACTGTTTCACCTCCCCCCAAAACAACTCAGACTTGGAGTTGGTTAATTAAATACTGGGGGAGGGGGTGGTACCACCCACATGGGGAGTTCAGGGGCCTAAGAAAACACAATGGAATATCGACAGCACAGTGCCGACAATCGGCATTATGTCTGTCGATGTAGATGATGTCAGAGACTCTGGTGTTGCTGAGGCATGGTAGATCTCTATTTTATGACTTTTTCCAGAGGACTTGTCTCGGGCACTGGAGGCCTGGGAGCTTGAAGAGTCGGTCAGCGACTGGGCGGCCGGGGCCCTGGAGGCCCGCTGCCCAGAGCTGGCTACCTGTTATTCCATTAATTTTTTTGACAGCCTTCTTGTGTCGCCTGAGGGGAGTTTGGTTAAGCTTCTGGCAGAGCCCACAGTCGGAGACGTTGTGGTCAGGCCCAAGACAGCAGACACAAACAGAATGTTTGTGGGTAGAGGCAATCTTTCCACAGCTGCAGCGATGGAAAAGAGAAGATGAAGGATTAACTCTCAACATAAACAAAAGGAAAAAATCTCTTAAAAACAGATTTGGGTATAAGGAGGAAAAAAGGCCATAGGCCGAAAAAGGTGCGAGCAATGCGATGAAGCTTCCAATGACTGTGCAAGTATGTTGACAGCAGAAAAGAACTGAGGAGGGTGCAGGGCCACCCATCTCTATATAATATTGATAATGGGCTGGGCAACCCCAGCTGTACTGTTGAAAATGTTCCATGTGGACTCCCCTTCGTCAATGGCGAAGGTTCCTACAGTGTAACTTGATGACTGAGATACCCCCAAAGATCTACTGTTACAGTAAGTACGTAACTGTTCTACCATCTTTGAAGATATGTCTTCCCTCAGGCCTCACCTTTGGAACAATTCCCATACAGTACCAAAAGTAATATGGAGGCTGGCAGAGTCTGGGTCAAGATACGAGTCCTTGCTGTACGTCAAGACTGAAACCAGCAAGTCTGCGAGAGGCTATGTCTAGACTGCAATGTTTAGTGAAGGTGTGGACAGTGCTCCATGTGGCTGCAGCACAAATGTCAGCAGCAGATACATTTTTGAAAAAGGCAACAGAAGTAGCCACACCTCTGGTGGAGTGACCATAAACAATATCAGAAAGTTCCTTACCATACTTCCTATAACAGAACGTAATACAATGTGCCAACCAATTTGACAGACACTGTTTTGAGACAGGGGTGCCCTCTTTCCTGGGGCAAATGAAACAAAATGCTGAAAGGACTTTCTGCAGTCCTTAGCACTGTAATTTTCTTTTTTTCCTTTATTTTTATTTCTTACTCCCTGAAATTACTGTAGCTGCCGCTTGGTTTAGACCTGTCCCTCTGAACCGCACTAGGCCTTGGCCCTGCGAGGGTGCAGTCTGCTGTTAAGTGCTGATTCTCTTGCGTGCTTAGATGCACTCAAGCCGAATTCTACAAATTGTTTTACTTTGCAGTATTTCTTTTGTGTCTAATTCAAATTCTTGTATACAGCAATAAGACTTAGCCAGAGGATAATCTGTATTAGACCTTTTTTATTTAAGTCTATTCTGTATGTGCAGACTGAATTGTTTCTGTGTGATGTAATTGCCTAATTTTTGACCCCAGCTTTCTTTCCTTCTTTTGCTGTATTTGTCTTTGTGTTCCTTGCCCGCCCCCCAACCCCCATTTCTCTTGTTTGTAGACAGAGCTGGTACCTTGCCTGCAGTCTGCGACTCGATTCAGCTCAACACACTGAATTACAGCCCTTGTGTGTCCTTGCCTGAACCCTCCCACTGCTGCTGTGCATATTTATTTCTGTCTGCCCCTTTCTCCCCAGGTGTCCTCTAGCCCTCTGGGCTACTACACTTTTCTGTGGTTCGGACCAGGACCGCCAGCGTCCCCAAGGCACGAGGAACCTGCAGCAACCAGCGCCATGAATAGCAGCAGCAGGTATGGCTTTTCTGGCTCCGGCTCTTGCATAGCCACGAGCACCTTGGCTACAATTGAATTTCGGCACCTTTGCAAGGATAAGTCCGGATTGGCTGATTGCCAACTTGGAGCCATCCGCTTGGCCTGTCCTCGAGCCCGGCTTTCAGTGAGCTTCCTATCTTGCACTCTGTTTCTGAATCCATTCCTAAGCACTGTAATTTTCAGCTCACCCCCCACCCCAGGCCACCTTAAAGCCACACTAACCACGCCTACTTTGCTCTTCCCCACCTTCCATTAGCAAGCAGTTGTACTTGTGTTCAGATGCCACTCTCCTTAAAGGGCAACACTACAATTCCTAGGACTGTTGGTCGTCAAGACTTGTAGGTCACTCTTTTCTCATCGAATTCAATTTAACTCATGATCTTCTGAGGGTGACCATCAGTTATACTTAGCGTGGACTTCAGCAGACTAACTCTGACCACCTTGTATAACTACTACCTCTCTGCTTTGAATTACAAAATAACTATTACTGTTGCTGCTCTCCTGTTCTCAGAAGCAGGGCTAGCTAAGCCTCAAGGTATCTGCCGAACAGAAGGAACCATGTGGGCAATTCCTTTGTCTCCCACATCCCTTCTCTTTTTATGCCTCATTCATCTGTATGGGTTAACTCAACTTCCCCTAAGTGGTACTGTCATAAACAGAAACACGGGGGATTGCCAAGATATGTCCGACTTCATGGAGCGGTATATATGTGCTTTCTTGTTCCACAAACCCGATCTGGCAATACACCTACCTTGACAGGCTGGTAGTGTGGAAGTATCAGGTATTGAGGGCGTAGCACCTTCTACATACGTTCTGCAGTCTCCCATGCATTTCATGGCTAGGGTTTTAATCTATGCAGCATTAGGTCAGTTTGGCAATAATCTTAGGATCCCTTCAACTACTTCCAACTATCACCAAAAACGGGACCAGTCTAGAGCACTTAGATTTCACTTAGGGGCTATCAGGAAGCAACTGCTCCTTTTACTACTGTGTTCTGGTAATATCATACTTAACCCTGGTCCACCAGCAACTATCTCTTCTCCAGCTGATCTGCCTAGTCTCAAAGGTTTGAGCTTCATGCATGTGTAACCCCTAGATGGCGCTATCCCAGGGGCTACTACCCCTGCCTGATTTGCCACTAACAGGTTGAGGGGCCTGGATCCAATGGCGGGTGCCTCCACCCAGAGGTCAGGGTTTACAATAGTTAAACTAACTTGGTCACAGCCCTCTGGGACACTGCAACCCCCCTTTCTTCCCACTAGTGGCCCACATAATATATCAGAATTACCTTCACAGTATACACTTACCCCCAGGTCTGGTTCCGGCACTGGGACCTCCTGTGAAATGAGATACAGTGCAACAATCACAGTACAGTACTTTAACATAGACAAATACTTCAGGCAGTATAACTTTGCTGAAACAAGCAGCTCTGATTTATTTAGGGGGATATAACAAGGACAGGGGGAAATCAGGTTAATTAGCTTATCACTCTAATAATCTACCTATGGCTCTGTGCACAGGCCTATCCCTATCAGTTACTGTCCCTGGGTATGCAAGCCCTAGTGGCTAGTCCAAACCGTGGCAGCTGGTAGGGGCCCTTTCACACAGAGAAAAGGAGAATTAAACAGTCAGCAGTACAGTAATTCCATTTGGATTTAATGTGGCAATTCAACAGGGAGTGACCCTGAATTAGTACTCACGACCTCCAAATAAGATAGGGTCCTTCAATGTCAGCAGGGCTAATCTTGAGCTCCACGAGACTCTTCACACATTTATATGGTAAAAAAAGAAAGTACTATACCAGGCAGGCTACTTCTCTATCCCGATCGCAATTACTGCACAATACCCGGGAGAACACACAGCAGATTCAGTTCCTGACAGACCGAGTGCAATTCAACAATTTCTCCGGTCTTCTACAGGGTGAGCCTGGTTTCTACTCTTCAGAGATCCTTTGATTCTTTTCACAGGACGGATTCAGTCCTAACAAGCAGTTACACAAGCTGCAGACTGGAACTCTGGGCCTTACACACGTTTTTTGACTGAAACTGTGCACTGAAGGAGCACAGGGTTTCTTTCCCCTTCACTCCAGAGCTAAACTGAAACTCCAACAGACACAACTGGGCACTTCCTTTGAGTTCCTCCCAGTTCTTGACTGGATTGGCTGTCACTCACAATAGACTGCTGCTGTTGGTCCAAAAGGCGCAAGTCTAAACTACATCTCCCAGAGTCACTGCCATACAATCCTCTTGTGGCTGGCTCAGATTATGAGTCCAAGTTCTGATTCGTCCAAGGCACCATTTTAGAGCTAGCTTACCCCACACTGATTGGTCCAGTTCAGCAGTTCAAAACTAGAATGGGGAACTAGCAGACACAGTTCTGACTGCAAAGAAAGCAGGTTAGACAAACTGTAATTTCATTATTACTCTAAATAATTTCTGGCAAACAGTTACATCTTTCAGATAGGTTCCCTTTGCACTCCTAGTGACTGCAAAAATGAAGTGAATTGGCAGCAGCTTGAGTGGTACTCAATCAAAGAAACACACAGTCCCCATACAAACTAATTATGTCTGCAAGCAGACAGCTCTTAAAGAGACAGTACCAGAGGTTCTAAAACACTCACTGATAAATGGCTTAAATGCCAAACACCATTCAGGCTTGGAGCATTCAAGCAAGCTCCTGGAAGTCTTTTGGGAACCCCCATTTGCAGGGGGGTTACACCCTTCCTGGCCTGGGAAAGCTTGACGTCCGCGTCAAGCAAGTACCCCCATAAGTTTCAACTGCAACCATATACATTTGCATTAGGCTCGCACATGTAATCATCAGTCAATATATCATTTTACCAAGAACACATTTCTGAAACATTGCAGTACGTCACTCTTTACACAGTATTACATACACATTGTACCATAACTCAAGTTATTACCTCTTGTACATGAAACCTGAAGAGAGGGGCCCTTCCTATCAGTTACCTTGGGGCTGGATGGGGCAAGGGCACCATATTAGAGGGCAAACACAAGTAACTTGGAGTTAGCACTGATGCTCAGTTTGGGCAATGAGCTCGGGGACACATACACTCCTTTATGGACAACATTGAGAGGCAAGTCCACAGGCCTCCCAAGTGAATCATAACTGAGGTGCACCACAGGCTTTACAGCTCGACCAGTCTTTCTAGGGGAACTGTTATAGTCTCTGCACTCTGAGCCTCATTTTCAGCATTGTCCTCACTTGTCAGGAGTCTCCATGGGGGTAGAGAGGCTAGAACTTGGGGCACTTTCAGCTCCAGGAGTTACAGTTTCTGAGTCCACAACATTTGGCTGCATGGAGAGCTTTCGGACACTGGCAGTGGACTGTCAGGGCACTCAAAATACTCTTCTTGTTCGGGTGTATCACCAGTCTGCCCCAATCTATCATTTTCCTCCCTGAAAGCTCAAACAGTTCAAACCATGCACAATGATCCCAATTCATCTGATCTGATGCTTTGCACTTCACTTTCTGGGAGCATTGGCTCCAGGGACGAAGTTGGGGCTTGGACAGTCCAGAAGGCCCAGCTTCATCTCCAGTATTGACTAGGGATTGCCCAAACAATTGACTCAGTTCGTAAGAAGGATAGTATTCAAAGTCACTCACTTTCTTCCGATATGGACTGACAGTCATGCTCAACTGGGACTTGTGGAGGGAACACTTTAACTTTGCTTCTGTAGGTGCAGACTTTCTTGATCTTTTCTTAGCAGCAGCTCTAGTCACTGGTCCAGAGGGGCATCTTCTAGGGCTCAGACTCAATTAAGATTTGTCCAATGGGCAGTAAATGATTTCTATGCATTGTTTTTACATCTTTTGAATTATTCTCAGGCCTTACTTTGTACACTGGCAGATCATCTAGTTTGCCCACTACAATGTGAGGGAGATGGTGCCATCTGTCAGCAATCTTGTGCTTGCCATGCAGTCCCAGATTTCTTAGCAATACCCGATCTCCCTCCTGGAGTTCCTGTGCTTCTCACCTTTTATCATACCTTTCTTTGTTGGCCAGATTTCTTTTGGCAGCCATGGTTTGAGCCAGTTGGTACGCATGAGTTAGCTGGGCCTTTAACTTTGCACATACTGTAAATAGTTGTCAGCTTGAACCCCATCAGGAGAGACCCCAAAACACACATCTACTGGTAGTCGAGCTTCTCTTCCAAACATCAGGCGGTAGGGGAGAATCCAGTGGCATCACTTTTGGTGCAGTTATAAGCATGTACCAGGGTGCTAATTTGTTGGCTCCATCTAGGCTTGTCCTTTGGGTGCAGGGTGCCTAGCATATCTAGCAAAGTGCGGTTGAAACGTCTCAGGCTGTGGGTCCCCCTGGGGTGGTAAGGAGTGGTTCTGGACTTCTCGTACTCCCACAGAGAAAGCATCTCTTTGATCAGACGACTCTCAAAGTCTCTCCTTGATCAGAATGGATTCTTTGTGGAGCCCCATAGTGAACAAAAAGTTTTCTACAAGTACTTTGGCCACAGTGGATGCTTTCTGGTCTTTGGTGGGAAAGCTTGGGCATATCTCGTGAAATGGTCAGTGACCACCAGCACATTACTGATATTTCTTTGATCTGACTCCAAACTCAGAAAATCAATACAGACCAGCTCCATGGGTGCACTGGTGGTGATGTTAACAAGGGGGGCAGCCCTCTGGGGCAAAGCTTTCCTCTGTAAGCGCGACTACAAGTTCGAATGTGTTGCTCCACATCAGCCCCCATCTTAGGCCAATAGAATCTGGATCTCACCAAGTCAAGTGTTCTGTCTATACCAAGGTGCCCCATGTGGTTGTGCAAGGACCTCAGTACTGAGTCTCGAAAGGCAGTGGGCAGCACTAGTTGTTGTTTGTCTACTTGTCCCCTCTGTCTACTGTTTCTCTGTATAACAGTTTATTGATCAGTTTCAACTTAGGACCTTCTTTGTATAACAGTGCAGTTCTCAAATCAGTGGAGCGTAATTTGGACACATCTTTTCCTGCATAGAGGGCTTCTAAAGCTGCTTTGATCATGGGATCGGATTGAGCCCGTCAATACTGTCATTGTCCAGCTGAGGCAGTGCACCAATGTCTATTGCAGAAAAGTGGCAATAAGCAGCAGGTATGCAATTCTCAGAGGCTCCCAAGCAATCCACCATGCAGTCCACTGCGTCCGTGGACATTTGTTCCTCCTGTCAAACTCTCCGGCAGAGTGCCCGAATGTCAGGTTCTGCCAATCGGACCCAATCATTCTGGGGAACAGGCCCGGGAGAGAGCATCAGCATCTATGTGGTTCAGACCTGCTCGGTATTCGAGAGCATAGTCATATGTAGATAATGCAGAAAGCCACCTATGGCCAGTGGCATCCAACTTAGCTGAGGTCTGCACATAGGTCAAAGGATTATTGTCAGTTTTACTAGTATTTTAGCCCCATACAAGTACTCATGGAATTGGTCAACAATAGCCCACTTCAAAGCTAGGAACTCTAACTTATGTACAGGATAGTTCTTTTCGGATGGGGTCAGGCTTCTACTGGCAAGGCCACTGGTCTCAGGCCATTCTCGTGCTCTTGGTACAACACAGCCCCCAACCCTTGCAAGCTAGCATCAGTGTGCAGGACGTAAGGTTTCTTGGATCGGCATAGGCCAGCACTGGAGCATGGGTAAGTTGATATATGATCTCATGAAAAGCAGTCTCACAATCAGAGTCCAGCGGGCCTCAAATACTTAACTCGGATGAAAATACACTCTTTCAGTCTTGAGGGCGCTGACTTTTGGTATTTTTGTGGGTTGGGGATACCCTTGAGTAAGGTTAAGTAAAGGGCGGATCACTCTTGAATAGTCCTTGATGAAGCCATAATAACCACAGAATCCCAGGAATCTTTGCAGTTCTTTTAGATTTTTGGGCTGTGGCCAGGTGGTCAAGGCCTCAACTTTATTTGGGTCGGTCTCTATTCCTCGTGGATACTATGTGTCCACATACTTTACTGATGTTTGAAAGAATTGACACTTATCAATGGACAGTTTAAGGCCAAAGTCCTCCAGTCGGTCCAATACCTTAAATAATCTGCTCTTATGTTCCTCCAGTGAGCTGCCAAACACAATAACATCATCTAGGTATACCAGGCACTCTAGTAAGTTCATGTCCCCCACTGCACGCTCCATCAATCGTTGAAAAGTGGCTGGGGCACCTGAAATCCCTTGAGGCATCCTCATGAATTCATAGAAGCCAAGTGGACAGATAAAGGCCGTCTTCTCACGGTCCTCTGGGGCTATCGGGATCTGGTAGTACCCACTGCGGAGATCCAGCACAGAGAACCACTTGCTCCCATTTAGGCAGTCCAAAGCATCCTGAATGCGGGCATTGTGTACTGATCAGGATAGTCCGCGGTTTAAGGTGCGATAATCCACACACATCCTTACTGTTCCATTCTTTTTTCACTCACACAATGGGGAAGCATAAGGGCTTCTGGATTCTTGTATTACACCAGCAGCTAACATCTCTTGCAGATGCCGTCTCACATCATCTATGTCAGCAGGTGCCAGGCGTCGAGACCTCTCACAATGGTCTTTCGTCATGCAGCCGGATATTGTGCTCAGCTCCTTGCACGCATCCTACATCCCATTCCTTTAAAGAAAACACCTGGTCCTCTGGGCAAGCTTCTCACTGATCCTCACTTTCCATTCAGCTGGCAGCGGGAGCGAAATCAAACAAGTCAGGCGTTACTCTATCATTCTTCCTTGAACTCTTGCTGCTGGGTAGCACTGCAGTGTCTGCACAATGCACATTAGCCAGGATGCAACCTCTGTTTACTCGAATGTCTCTTTCAGACACATTATGAACTTGGACCATTACCCTTCTGGCATAAGCATGGGCTCTAGCGGGCAAAATACTAGGCTTGACCAGCAGTCCCTCTGGCAATTTTCCATCGCCTGGTGCATCCAACATTAATATTTTATTCTTAACATCCTTTCTGAACGGACCTCTCCTGTAAGGTACACTGGGCATTTGGCGCCAGGATCAGAGACTCAGGATCCTTCTTCCATACAATTCGAACCGGTTCCTCTGGTTCTGTTTTTCAGCATCTCTGTGCCTCATAGGCCTTCTTAATTAAAGACGAACTCTTAAAGCTCTACTAGTCTTTGACCCCTGTTTTCATAACACAACTGTGCCAGCCTTCCGAACATATGAGCATTTGTTCCAATCAACAAAGGGACACCATCATACAGTCCAGTGGGGGACACACTAAGGCTAGGGTCTCTACTTGTTCGCCACTCCAGCCACGGAGGTGGGGAAAGACAGCCAAATTCGGATATACCCGAATAGGGTAGGCCTTCTCACTTAACCCCATACATGCAGTCCTTCTAATGGTTGTAAGTGCGTCTGACAAATGCTTCTGATACCAATCCTGGAACATAATTGTCACTTGGAGCCACTGTCTAATACAGCTCTTGTAGACACTCCATTCACCTTTACAGTGGTCTCCATGGAGGACCCACTATTCTGGACCAGTCTGGAGAGGCGGTATGGGGCCTGGGCAACTGACCTTGCCACAAAAGGGCGTGAATTAGCATTTTTGGTGCCCTCACTGGGATCATGTCGTGCACCCTTAGCCACTGATTTCTTCTCCGAGCTCTCCTTGTAGCCTATATGCAACTTTGTCAGTGTCTTTTGGGACTGGCATTCCCTTTCATGTGCCCATCTTTCCCACAATTATAGCAAAACATACTTTCTGGAGTTTGAGCTGGCGGGCGCCACACTGGGAGCCAGGGCGGGGGTATTACTAACTGGAAACCTGGGTGCCATCTCTGTCTGCGGCGTGATAAGCATTTGGAGACATCTCGTCAGTTTCTCCACTTCCATGGTCAAGGAATTGAGTTTGGAGCTGTTATCAGCAGGAGATACATGGGTGGTACCCCCACCCCCATGCAGATGACAGTCGGATATAGGTCAGGGCCCGTACTTGCAGGCGTGGCCTTCATAAAGGACTGTTTTTGAATTCCCGGATCTCTCTCAACAGTTCGCCCCATTGTGACATATCTTTTCCTTGTCAGAGCACTCATTGACTGCCAACCTCTGCCCCTGAACTTCACTTGATGGGTCACCTCTCAGTCACTCGGGTCGTAGCCGCAGCTATTGGTGCAGGTCCCTCCCAGGTCGCTCTTTTCTCAACTCCTCAATTTCTCTCATTAACTCATCATAGGAGGGTGGGGATTCCAGTCGATCTGCCAGGCGTAACTGAAGCAACAGCAGTTCTGAGAAGGGGCAGACTTAAGGATCCTGTCCAGCCTGGTTCGGTCCAGTTCAATCGCTGGCAAACTACCTTTTCTGAGGCATTCTTGCAACAATTTTTCCAGCCGAGATACATACACAGACAACAACTCCCTTGGTACTGTTGTGCATCTCTTACTCTCCACCATAGGTCCTCATCAGAATCTGGGCTCCCATACACATTCTCCAAGGCCTCAAGATAGGCCTGTGCAGTCGCTCAGGGTTACTGGCCCGTTTAGCACGGATGGTAGCCAGGGCAGGACCTGGAGGCTCTCACTAACCCTCTTTCGCTTTCCTTCCGAGCATTGCCATTCTAGCACTTGGGGGCAACATAGTCTATCCAGGTCTCCCAGTCATCCTCCCTTGGGGTGGGGAGGGTGCCAGAAAGATCCTCAACCTTCGGTAAGAGTCGTGACTAATGGCAGGTGCAGAGATAGGAGTCTGCATTGGTTCAGCCACCATTACGGGCACTGGAGCAGGAGAGGGTGTTGGGAGGAACACCCCAGGTGGCAGAATAGTTTCTTCAAGTCCTCCACAGTTTCCCTCTCCCAGCAACCATTCAGCAAATTTCTCCTCAAAAGTTTCAGATAGTGGTGGGGCTGATTCCCCGGGTCTTTACTGTCCTTAGTTATCACTCTCCAAGCAGTGAGGGCGCCTCTGGGGTAATGGTCTGTGGCACTTTGGAGCTATCTATGGGATCCTTAAACTCTACTGGGCCAGGAAAGTGTGGGTGAGCAGATTAGCATGCCGACCCACCACCACAGGGTTTTGTAAACCTTCCACCTTGGAAAGTACTCCTGCACAGTGTCCGTATTGATACCCAGGGGATGTCCAGGATAAGCATAGCATTTTGGGGTCGATCTCCTCCCCAGTACACCACTCCACCAGCGGTTGCACAGCCACTTCTGTCGGGTACCCATTTTTTCTTAACAGTGGTTCGTAAATATGGCCACTAGAGGACACACAATCCCAGCGGTGAGCCTCCAAGATGTAACCCCTAGATGGCGCTATCCCAGGGGCTACTACCCCTGCCTGATTTGCCACTAACAGGTTGAGGGCCTGGATCCAATGGCGGGTGCCTCCACCCAGAGGTCAGGGTTTGCAATAGTTAAACTAACTTGGTCACAGCCCTCTGGGACACTGCAACCCCTTTCTTCCCACTAGTGGCCCACACAATATATCAAATTACCTTCACAGTATACACTTACCCCCAGGTCTGGTTCCGGCACGGGGACCTCCTGTGAAATGAGATACAGTGCAACAATCACAGTACAGTACTTTAACATAGACAAATACTTCAGGCAGTATAACTTTGCTGAAACAAGCAGCTCTGATTTATTTAGGGGATATAACAAGGACAGGGAAATCAGGTTAATTAGCTTATCACTCTAATAATCTACCTATGGCTCTGTGCACAGGCCTATCCCTATCAGTTACTGTCCCTGGTGCATGAAGCCCTAGTGGCTAGTCCAAACCGTGGCAGCTGGTAGGGCCCTTTCACAGAGAAAAGGAGAATTAAACAGTCAGCAGTACAGTAATTCCATTTGGATTTAATGTGGCAATTCAACAGGAGTGACCCTGAATTAGTACTCACGACCTCCAAATAAGATAGGGTCCTTCAATGTCAGCAGGGCTAATCTTGAGCTCCACGAGACTCTTCACACATTTATATGGTAAAAAGAAAGTACTATACCAGGCAGGCTACTTCTCTATCCGATCGCATTACTGCACAATACCCGGGAACACACAGCAGATTCAGTTCCTGACAGACCCGAGTGCAATTCCAACAATTTCTCCGGTCTTCTACAGGGTGAGCCTGGTTTCTACTCTTCAGAGATCCTTTGATTCTTTTCACAGGACGGATTCAGTCCTAACAAGCAGTTACACAAGCTGCAGACTGGAACTCTGGGCCTTACACACGTTTTTTGACTGAAACTGTGCACTGAAGGAGCACAGGGTTTCTTTCCCCTTCACTCCAGAGCTAAACTGAAACTCCAACAGACACAACTGGGCACTTCCTTTGAGTTCCTCCCAGTTCTTGACTGGATTGGCTGTCACTCACAATAGACTGCTGCTGTTGGTCCAAAAAGGCGCCGAAGTCTAAACTACATCTCCCAGAGTCACTGCCCATACAATCCTCTTGTGGCTGGCTCAGATTATGAGTCCAAGTTCTGATTCGTCCAAGGCACCATTTTAGAGCTAGCTTACCCCACACTGATTGGTCCAGTTCAGCAGTTCAAAACTAGAATGGGAACTAGCAGACACAGTTCTGACTGCAAAGAAAGCAGGTTAGACAAACTGTAATTTCATTATTACTCTAAATAATTTCTGGCAAACAGTTACATCTTTCAGATAGGTTCCTTTGCACTCCTAGTGACTGCAAAAATGAAGTGAATTGGCAGCAGCTTGAGTGGTACTCAATCAAAGAAACACACAGTCCCCCATACAAACTAATTATGTCTGCAAGCAGACAGCTCTTAAAGAGACAGTACCAGAGGTTCTAAAAACACTCACTGATAAATGGCTTAAATGCCAAACACCATTCAGGCTTGGAGCATTCAAGCAAGCTCCTGGAAGTCTTTTGGGAACCCCCATTTGCAGGGGGGTTACACATGTCAATGCATGCAGCTTATTAAAGAAAATCACCTCCATCCAGGCGTGAGTCTGTCATACCACACCTGATATACAGGGGTTCAGAGGAGGTGAAGTAGCCATATACATTAAAGATAAATACCCTGTCTCTGTTATTGACTTGACCTCCGTACAAAGTGAATTTGAAAGTCTATCTGTCAAAGTTGAGATTTCCCCATGGTCTCGCTTTATGTAGTTGGATGCTATAGGCCTCCTTCAGCTGGTTTACAACTTTTGAAGCACCTAAATAGCACTCTGGGATCCTTGTCATCTGAGGTCATAATCTTAGGAGACTTCAATCTGGATTGGTTCTCCAGTGCCTCCACACCCCTTAAAGATATCTGTGACACCCCTGAGCTGTCTCAACTTATCAATGAAGCTACTGACCCAAATAAAAAGTACCTAACCAATAGCTCGCTACTGTATCTCATTGTAGTAAGTAAACTTCACCTATTCTCCCACTTTGGTGTATTCTTCTCGGATATCAGTGATCACTGCTTTATTGCATGTGTAAGAGCCAACCCTAAATTGACATCTGCTACCAAATTCACTACTAAGAGATGCCATTGCAACTTTGATCCACGTGATTTTATCACAGAGATAAAAGACTCAATGCATTGGCAGGACTTCTACCTATCAAACTCAGTGAATATGGTGTATGACATCTTTTATGAAATTGTGATAGGGGCCCCGGATAAGTACGCTCCATTGGTCAAAGTCCGCACCAGGATTAAATCAAGCTGATGGTTTACACCTGAGCTAAAGTCCGCACTTCAAAACAGAGACGTGTTAAGGAAAGTGGACTGGAGATCTAAGCTTCCTGCTGATTGGATCATGTTTAGGAGGGCAGGAACCTTTGCACCAAGATGGTCAGAGAGGAAAAGGCACATTTTTACTGCATGGAACTTGAGTCGTCCTCGCAGTGTCCCTCCAAATTTTGGAAAGCCATAAAAGACATAGAAGGCCACTTCTCTGGTAATTCCCTACCCAAAAATCACAGCTGGGCACCTCTGTCTCAGAGAGGCTTGCCATCCTTGAGCACCTCAACAACCACTCTGCCACCACTGGTCTAGCCTTCGATACCTCTCCAGCTAGTAATCTCCACTCTCAACTTGGTGTCCATGATCAAGGAGTCCCTATCCCTGACTCTACATTCTCCCTGCATCCTGTATCCCTGAAGGAGGATGAAGACCTTCTTTTACAGCTGGACACTAGGAAGAGTGCTGGAGCAGACCTCCTTGATCCTTTCTACCTGAAAACTGGTTACCAGGTCTTGGCTGTGCCACTTACACATCTTTTTAATCTATCTCTCTCGCAGGGTAACCTCTCTCCTTTATGGAAAACTGCCCATGTGATTCCCCTGTTCAAATCTGGAGACCCTACTGACCTTAATAACTACAGGCCAATCTCTTTACTCCCTCTTCTATCCAAACTGCTGGAAGAAAATTTTGAGTAATCAGCTCAGAAACTACCTAGAATCTGAGAACCTGCTTAACCCCCTACAATCAGGCTTTAGGTCATGACATAGTACTACCTTGGCACTTGCTAAAGTGACTAACGACTGGCAGTAAGAACTGAATGCTAAGAATTTTGTTTGTGCAGTATTTTTAGACCTGTGCAAGGCTTTTAATACTGTTGACCACGATCTGCTCCTTACATCCCTCCTATGGTTGGTCTGGATCAACCGTCGTTGAGATGCTTCTCTAATCATCTTGTGGGTCAGTTTCAGCAGGTTAAGGCAGAACGGGAATATTCATCATTAAAACCCTTATCGAGAGGCATATTGCAGGGCTCCATTTTAGGACCATTACTTAACAGTATCGATGTTAGTATCAAAGCAGCTAACATTCATCTCTTCGCTGACAACACGGTGCTCTATGTCTACAGACCATCCTCCGAAGTTGCATGTAGCGACCTACAACATGACTTCAACCAGCTCCGGCATCAGCTCCTAAACCAGAAACTGCTCTTAAATGCCCAAAAAACTAAGGCAATGCTCTTTTCTCCCCATGTTCATGCGGCTGCTCCTATAACGACACCTCAGATTGTTACACTCCTTGGTGAACCCTTGGAATATATAGCAAAGTTCAAATACCTGGGGGTCTGGATCGACCATAGGCTGTCCTCCATAGATCACATAGAAGAACTGATAAAAAGGCTTAGACAGAGACTTGGCCTCTTCTACAAAATCAACCATTTCCTTTCAAGAGAGGCCAAGATGAGACTGGTCCAAACCACATTCCTGTCCCTTCTAGACTATGCAGACTTTCTTTACAGTCAGAGCCCGGCTTCAGCACTCATGAAGCTAGACACACTCTACCATAGAGCTTTAAGGTTTATCACTGGTCTCCCTTACTCGACGCATCACTGTTCCTTATACTCAGCTGTGGGATGGTCATCTCTTACACACAGGTGACAGAGAAATGCAGAACATTTAGAAACATCACTAAGAAACTGCTCCAATATATTTCTGATTGCCTGCCACTAAGCACAATAGGCAAGTACATATTGAGAAGTGTCTCCTATATTTCTCTGTCTGAACCCAAGGTCAAATTGCGTTTTGGTAGGGCCTCAATAAGTTATAGGTTACCTCTATTGTGGAATACGCTGCAAAAAACATTGAAATTGGTCCTCCCTATTACGTTGGCAGCTTTCAAATCACTGTATGCCCACTCCTTTAAAAAATCTTGCAATTACTTCTGTTGATCCTGGCCCTATCCTTAAACAAGGATTCAGAGCTTGCCACAGGCTGTCCCTTGTCACCCTCTCCCGCCATCCTCCCCGAACCACATTCCACTGATCCTTTTATTCCCAGTACACGGTTTTCCTGTTATTGGGTATTGCAACCATATCCTACGGCTTATACTTCCTCCAACCACATTCCACTATTTCCTTTTATTCCCACCATATAACTGTCCTGTTATAGACTATTGTAACCTTATCCTACGGTTGTACCTGTTAGTTATTAATGACCCCCTTCACTATCTCAGACTCAGCTCCTGTATTCTATCGATTCAGTTAAGCCAGTCCACAGTTCCTGTGGTTTCCCTTGGCTCCCCTCCTTGCTCTCCCTTTCATTCATCCTACTTCTATCACCTTCCGCCTCCTCCCCCCATCGATCTAAACCTTTTTATTCTGTTTCTGCATCCACTATTCCTTTTCCTTCCTCTGGTACCCTTCAGGCACTTGTGCTGTGTTACATTTTTACATCAATCAATGAAATTCTTTATATATTCTGTAGACATTACTGTCTAGGCCCTGCTGTTGTTATCATTTTGTTCACTGTAACTGCCATGGTTCAAACCTTTTTATATGTTTGGCTGTTGTAAACATTGTGTTAAATTATGACTATGTATACTGTCTAGTTCCATCTTGAAAATGAGCAGTGCTCAACGGTGTTCGCCAGGTAAAATAAAGATTGATTGATTGATTGATAGTACGATGTACATAATCTCTCAGAATCCTGTGTAATGCATGGAGCAATGCTTCACCTTGATTGGCATGCTCAGGATAGTAAACAGGAAGGCGGACGGTTTGCTTTAAAATAAAGTCAGACACCACCTTTGGCAAAACCTTAGGATTTGTATGCAAAGATATCCCGTCCTTGTGAAAAGTCAAATAAGGAGGTGCACACATAAAAGCCTACAGCTCTGAAATCCTTCAAGCAGAAGTAATTGCAACCAATAACAATGCTCTCCATGACAGAAAGCGTAAGCAACAACTCGCGAATGGCTCAAAAAGGAGCCAAAGCAAGTTTTTCCTAGAACAAAATTAAAGTCCCAAAGGAGGAGACTGGATGTCGGCTAGGAGGTTTTAGATGCAAAATACCTCTGAGAAACGTACAGAAGACCTTCAGTTGCGTAACCATCCCTCAACTGGGGCATGAAAAGCTGATATAGCAGCTAAATACACCTTGAGAGAGGAATACTGTAGACCACAGTCTGCCAGAGATAGCTAATATTCCAACACCTCATTTAGTGGACAGGTGAAGGGGTCTAGATTCTTGCAGGCAGCCCAAAAAGTGAACTGCTTCCATCTAAGCAGAGTCTGTATACCTAGTAGAAGGTTTTCTGGCTGCTATTAGTATATCAGCTACTTTAGATGAGACACTGAAATATGCCATGGCTGTGTTTTCACAAGCCATGTATCAAGATGTAGGGACTTTAGATCCATTCGGAGTAAGGAGTCCTTGTTCTTGGACAACAGATTTCAAAATAGTGGCAAGGGTGTTGGGGGTTCCACTGCAAGTTGTTGGAGGAGTGGAAACCATATTTGTTGAGGCCAAAGAGGAGCAGTAAGGAAGAGGGTCACACCCTCCATCTTCACCTTGAGCCATACCCTCCTGATCAATAGAATCAGAGCGAATGCATACAGAAACTTACCTTTCCAGGACAGGGACAATGTGTCTCATCAGAAACCTCTAGGCCCTGGAGCAAACAAGCAGAAACGTGGCAGTTTTGCATTGTGTGGGGACGCAAAAAAGTCTAACTCTGGATGACTCCATCTTGTGAAGAGGTCAGCAGTTCCCATTCGTGCATCTTTGACTGTGACCTGCTTAGCTTGTCTGCTAAGACATTCTGGACACCTGGGAGATGCACCGCTGATAACTCCAGACCGTGTTCTGGCACCCAGTACCACACTCTCACTGCTTCCGGGCAGAGGGGATAGAAATGAGTGCCCCCTTGTATGTTTATGTAGAGAACCACACTGATGCTGTTCATCTGGATTAACAGAGGGCCCTGCATAAGATGTTGCTGAAATGCATGTAAGCTGCACAGGATAGCATGTATTTCCAAAATGTTGATGTGAAGACTGATCTCTAGCTGACTGTGTTTGATAAGGTCCTGGGTGTGCTCCCCAACCTGAGCCAAATGCATCTGTTGTCAGGATCTGTGTTAGAGTGGGAGTCATGAATGGGACACCTTTTAAAAGACTGGAGCAGTCCATCCACCACTTCAGAATTTTGCGTAATGGGAATATGACGAGTACACTTTGATACCGATCGTCTGTCCGTTGTGTCCTTTATACCCTTAAAATCCACTGTGGGATCTGTATATGTAAATGACCCAGAAGTACAGTTACAATGGCCGCAGCTATGAGTCTCTGAAGACATAGAAAAGTCTGGCATGGGACCTTGTGACTGTTGTGCTTTAACTGTGCTTGAGCAATGAAGTGTTCCGGCCTATCAAGGGGAAGGAAATCCTTCCCTTGGGCAGTGCCTAAGACTGCACCTATATACTGCAGGTGTTGATATGATGTTAAGACTGACTTTGGGACATTCACCGTGATCCCTAAGTCACCAAATAGTTGTCTCATTCAAGACAGAGTGTGTAAGAGGCTGTCCTTGGAGTTGACTTTTAAGAGCCAGTTGTCCAGCTATGGGAAGATATACAGACCTTCCCTGCAAATGGCTGCTACCACCACTACCAAGCACTTGATAAAGACTTGTTGTGCAGAAGATAAGCCAAAGGGGCATACTTGGAACTGGTAATGCTCCCCCTCCAGCATGAAGCAGAGATATTATCTGTGAGCTTTCCCTGATTTTGATATGACGGTAAGCATCCTTCATATCCAGACAGCATAACCAATCTCCTTGCTGTAGGAGGGGGATTAGGGCCTGCAGAAAGATCATGCAGAACGTCTTGTACTTGATATAGAAGCTTAGGCCTCTCAGATCTAATACAGGCCTCAGATCTCCTGTCCAAATGGGAAGCAGGAAGTATCTGGAATAGAACCCTTTGTTCAGTGGATGAAGGGGGACATGTTTTATGGCACATTTTTGTATCAAAGATTGTATTTCCTCTTTCAGCAGGGACAAAAAAACAGGAGGATAGCTGGAAGGTGGCAGAGGATGCACTGGAAGAGTCTGTAAAAGATCCAGAGCATGCCACCTTGCAACTATCCCTAGGACCCATTCATCTGTAGTGATCTCTCTCCGCTTTGCAAGATACAGAGGTACAACACCCTACAGCGACTCTTGGAGGTAAAAGTGGCAATGGGGCAGGAGGAGTAAAGTCAGGTAGAATTGGTGGAGGCAGAACCACTGGTCCCAAGGGCCAGCTGTGCTTTTGAATGAGCACCTGGGGGGCAACTGTCCAAACAGGGCACCAATACCCTTTTCCTGAGCTGGCTGACGGTAGGAAGAATGGTCATCTCTGTCAGCTGGTGGATGAAAAGACCCTCTACCATGACTCCTACTAGGTTTGGGATATAAAAATTTGACAGATCTTAATGTCATATTGGGAGGATTTAAGACCACTCAAGGTTTCTTCAACATCATAACCAAATAACGTCTTGTCTTTAAATGGGGGTATTCAAACCCACTTGCTTGACATCTGTAGCAAATTAACATAGAAACATAGACTTTGATGGCAGATAAGGACCGCTCGGCCCATCTAGTCTGCCCATTTCCCTACCTACAGGATAGGCCGCAGATCCTAGTTAACCAACAGCCTATTTCTTCCTACCCCCCACAAGAATTGACTTATGTCTGTCCCATGCATTCTTGAAGTCTCCCACAGTTTTAGACCCCACAACCTCCTCAGGAAGGCTGTTCCATGCATCCACTACCCTCTCTATGAAATAATACTTCCTCACATTGCCCTGAATTGTCCCCCATCTTTAAATTGTGTCCCTTTGTTCTTGCATGTCTCTTTTTCTGAAAGATGCTACCCTCTTGTACTTTGTTGATTCCACTGAGGTACTTAAAAGTTTCTATCATGTCCCCCCCCTTCTTTCCTCAAGGGTATACATATTAAGCTCCTTTAGTCTCTCCTCATACGACTTCTCTTGCAGACCCTGCACCATTTTAGTTGCCCTCCTCTGGACTGCCTCTATCCTATGTCCTTGCGGAGATGGGGTCTCCAGAACTGGATACAGTACTCCAGATGGGGTCTCACCAACTGTCTGTACAGAGGGATAACAACTTCCTGTTTTCTGCTGCTGATGCCTCTCCCTATGCATCCCAGTATACCCCCAGCCCTCCCTACTGCCTTCTCACATTGCTTGCTAACCTTAAGGTCATCTGATATGATTATTCCCAAGTCCCTTTCCTTTTTTGTTGTTGTTACTACCTCCCCCCACTGTGTAGTCTTCCCCTGGGTTCTTGTTTCCCAGGTGCATTATTTTGCACTTCTTTGCATTGAATCCTAGCTGCCATACTTCTGACCATTCCTCCAACCTTCAAAGTCCCTTCTCATCCTTTCCACACCTCCTTGTGTATCAACCCTGTTGCAGATATTTGTGTCATCTGCAAAGAGGCATACTTTTCCTTCCAGTCCCTCTGCAATGTCACTTATGAAGACATTAAAAAGGACTGGACCCAATATTGAACCCTGTGGTACCCTACTAGTAACCCCTCTTTCTTCAGAGTGGACTCCATTTACAATTACCTTCTGTGTCCTGTTGTCCAGCCAATGTTTTACCCAGGCTACCACCCTGGGACCCACTCCCAGGCTGGTTAATTTGACTATTAATATTTTGTGTGGGACTGTGTCAAATGCCTTGCTAAAGTCTAGGTAGGCTATGTCCACAGCCCCTCTCTGGTCTACTACTTGGTCACCCAGTCAAGAAATCTATTAGTTTCGTCTGACATGACCTTCCCGCTGTGAATCCATGCTGCCTTGGGTCCTGTGCCCCACTGGCCTCTAGGTACTCAACTATTCTTTCCTTCAGAAGTGACTCCATCACTTTCCCTACCACAGAGGTCAGACTGACAGGTCTGTAGTTTCCTGCCTCTGTCTTGGTCCCACTTTTGTGAAGGGGAATCACATCTGCCTTCCTCCAGTCCTCGGGTACCACATCATCCTCCCATGATTTATTAAAAAGAGTTGCCAGTGGTTTCACTAGTTCCCCCCTTAATTCTTTTAGAATTCTGGGGTGAATTCCATCAGGCCCCATTGCTTTGTCCACTTTCAGTTTTAGGAGTTCTTTCAGAACCCTTTCTTCTGTGAAAGGACTGGGATCGACCCCCCTATCAAGAGTGCTTCTGTTAATTGGATTAGGCACTTCCCCCTCCTCTTAGCAACTCTTAGCCATGAATAACACCTCATATAGATGCCTGAGGCAGCTGCTCTGGCTGAGGCATCAGAGGCATCACAGGTTGAGCACAGCAAATGTTTACCAACCTCAGAACCACAATTTAAGTTTTTAAGTATCTCAGTTTTGGCAGAGCCATCTGGCAAAGCTTGAGCTACAGCCTTGGCATTTTTCCATAAGCTATTTTGGTATTTAATCATACGGGCATGATAGCTGGCAATTCTAAGGCCCACAGGTGCATAAGCATAGGTCCTTTTACCCACGATATCCAAGACACTTTGATTTTTATATCAGGGGGCAAAGAACTTAAATGTTTGGGTGCCTTTGATCTCTCGTGCAGCCATGATTACCAAAGAGTCTGTTTCTGACTGGGTGGCATAATAAGACTTAGCGGTAGGTGGTAGGTACTGCTTATCAGCCTTGCAGGGCACAATTGGAATGGAGTTAGACCTGTGCCAGGCAGCAAATATGGTATCCTCCAAATCAGGACAAAGTGGCAGAATTATGATAACTCCATTAAATTTCTCTTAGTGGAGTCATCATCCTCTACAGCAAATACCAGTTTAGTCTGTATCTGTTGCATTAGAGATGGAAAAGTGGGGTCTTCTGGTGAAGACCTGGATGTATAAATCACAGAGTATTCACTACAATAGGATAGGGTAGAATTAGAATGAACATTGTATGGTTCTTTCCCGTAGTCCTGTTCCTCCCCATAATCCTCCACCATCATGAGGTCTGGATTATACTCCACCTCATCGTCAACAGGCCTGTCAATGGCAGGGGAAGATGACTGAGCCAGTGACATTGGTGGTGGGTGTGAAAAGGGGACCTGCAATAAGCCTTTAGCAGAGGCTGATGAGGCCTGCAAAATGAGGCCAGGCGTCAATGATAAGACAGGCTGCGGCAACAGACCTGGCAAAAGTAATCGTACAAACTTAGAAACAACACCAGCACTGCTTGTGTGTCAGTGATGCCCTGGCCAGGGGCCGTGATCACAGGAGTCAATGACAGGCCATAACCTGTCAACGACAGTGACATACCATCTGTAGTAGGCACAGTAGCACCTAAGCCAAACCCCGACCTTGGTGTCTGGTCATCAGCTGGGGGGGCTGTAGTCACTGTTGGTAGAGGTGACGGTGATTTAGAAGGCTTACCTGGAGGCCACAAGGGCGACCTGGATCTTGCAGGAGAAGTTGCTTCTTTTTTCTTATGCATGTCTTGGGGGTCGACCAGAACCGGACTTCACTGTGGTCCTTAGTGGTCAATGACTGGGAACTAGTTGATGAAACAGACACTGCCGACTTCTGACTTTGATCTGCTTTTTCCATCGTGGCTGCTAAAGTTTTCTTGAGAATAAACTTTTCTAGCACCTTTTGTTCAACGTTGCCTAGCTGTCTGACTAAAGCCCTAGCAAATCTCACAGGCCCGAACTTTGTAAGAGAGGCCCAGACAACAAATGCACACTTTGTGGGTGTTGTTCTGAAAATATTATCTCTGCACTTGCAGTACCGGAGGAGCATCAACAGCTTTTGCGGCATACAGAGGCGACAAGAAGACTGAGAAAATTGGGTTAAAATAAGTGACCAAGTAGTCGATGTTCATTTCTGTAGATGGTATGATGAAGCTGAATGATGGCTGGAAAAGAACTGAGAAGAGGACCACCCTCATTTATATACATGCTGACGCATGATGTTGTCATGGACGGCTCCAGCTAGCAAAAGTTTCCATGTGGTCCTAGTGCCTGACAGCTATAGTTTCAAAGGTGTTGCCCAAAGGAAGAGAGATGTCCTCAAAGAAGATCTTTTGTTCCAGAGGTAGGGAAGAGAGGCAGGATTTTTTTAGCATTTCAATTAATCAGGGTTAAGTGAGTGACAAGGTGTATGAAGTAGTTCTTATATAACAGAACTCCATAAATAAGGTGGGCCTTTTTGGTTCTAGACTAAGGGTACTAGGCAGATAGAGGCAAGCAAGTTATTCGGATCAATACTGAAATGAGGTACAGTGGAGAGGTAGTCAGTTGCAGAAACTGTGTAGCGCTCTTCTCCAGGGTTACGATCTGGAGCAGGGGGAGCTGCCCCATCTGCTGGATCTTTGCAGAGCTCCATGTTCAGCAGACAGCAGCAAGATATGAGATCTCTCAGCTGTGGCATCACTCCACTAGGGTCCACCCCCCACACCCCCAGAGGACCACCTGCCCAGGGGGCTGGAGAGTGGTGGGGAAGGGGAGTGGGAAGGGTGGTAGAAGCAGCCACAAGGGATTTGACTAATCTCCCACTATCCAGACAGCAAATTGCTTTGCACCACTAGAGAAGGCTCAGGTAACTGGCTCCGTCAGGGGGGAGGCACTCTGAGTCAGTCAGGGGAACTGGGCAGGACAATTTAATGGCACCTGGAGAAGTGAGCAAGATGAAGTCAGCAAGGAGAGTCTTAGTAATTGGGGACTCAATTATTAGGGGAGTAGAGAGGGAGGTGGGTTGGGGAAAGGGGAGTGAAATGGTCAGATGCCTTCCTGGTGCATCAGCCATCCAGAATATATTCTATATTATATATACATAAATTGATATAGCCAGATAGTTTGTTAGGATAAGGAGGATGGCACAGAAGAGAGCTGGCAGTGCTGGTACACTTGGGAACCAACAGTCTAGTGAACTAGCCTATGAATGCAGTAAAATGTAACTTTACGAGGCTAGGGGACAGACTGAAGACACAATCAGCTTCCCTGGCTTTTTCCGAGGTCCTCCCTGTGTGGAATAAGGAGAATGAGAATGACAGAGTAAGGAAGGAAGAGACTGAGGAATTTAATGGGTGGTTGAATGGATGGTGTCAGGAGGAGGGGTACCACTTTGTGAGGAAATGGGTCGGATTCTGGGACAGAAGGTTCTTCAAGTGTGACGGCCTTCACCTGATGAGAGAGGGGGCCAGTGCTCTGGGGCAGACGTTTGACATCTGCATTGGACAACAAAACTGAATGCTGGAGAGACAGTGCTAGCAGAACCACAGAGAAGGAAGAGTTGGTGGGGTACCCAGCTAGAGCTCCCCCTGAACAGCAGACTAGTAGCAGCAAGGTGGAGAACAGAACGGTTGAAGTTCAAATTAGATTAGGGAAGAGGCCAATGAGGGAGGGCTGGAGTCAGCCTATATTCAACATGAAAAATAAAAAATTAAGGTGACTAGGGAAGAATAAGAGAGAAGGAATAGAAAAAAGCAAAAGGGGATCAGGAGAAAGATGGAAAGGAGTCTGCCTTAATACCAGGAGTCTTGGAAATACAATTAGTGAACTCCAGGCAATGATGGCAGACACTGAGTTGGACTACTGTAGTCATTACAGAAACTTGGGCAACAGAGGATAATGATTAAGACCCAGCAGTCCCAGGTTACACCATGTTTAGATGGGACTTAGGAAAAGAAAAAGGAGGCGGCATAGATCTATATGTTAGGGAAGGTGCTGGGACAGCGGAGGATGGAAACAACAGAGGATGTACTGGGGAAATAGATTTGCTGCAGGTTCGGCTCATGGCAGCCTCAAGCTAGAAACTGTAGATGGGATAATCTACTGACTTCTAGGATAGGAAGAAGAGAGAGATGAGGAGGTAGGGGTAGAACTAGAAGGGGGGTGACAAGATCTAAATCTGCCAGATACTGACTGGATCATTCCAGCATTCAGAAGCTCCCATAGTCAGGCCATGCTGGATGCACTGCAGGACTGCCTGCTGGTGCAACTGGTTAAGGAACTCACTAGTTGAGCTTCCATTTTTGATGTGGTGCTCACCAACTCAGAAGTGGTTGGAGGAGTGAGGATAAGAGAGCCACTAGAGTCCAGTGACCATAACTCTATATGGTTCAACCTGGCCCCTGGGAAAGGTAAGCCCTCATCTAAGGCTGGAGTCCTAAATTTCAGAAGGGCAGACTTCAACCGGATGACGGCGCTGGTCCAGAACATGCTAGTCAGAGTGAACAGCATCATGGATGTGAAGGAAAGATTGGAGGCAATCAAGGAGACCATTCTTGAGGCAACAAAGTCTTGCTATGAGAATGGTAATCAAATGAAACAGGTACGAGAGACCAACATGGTTCTCTGGAATGGTTAGGGAAGCAGTGAGAGCCAAAAAGAAAGTCTTCAGCTGGTACAAGTAAAAACAAGGAGAGAACGAATTGGGACAGTACCAAATCAGAACAAGAGAAACCAAGAGAGCAGTCAAACAAGCAAAGGCAGAAAGAGAGCTGCATATTGTGGAGGGAGTCAAGGGAACAAAAAAAATAGTTCTTTAGAAATATTAGGGGAAAGAGTTTTTTTAGAAATATTAGGGGAACAAGTAAGAAGGGGGATGAATTGTAAGGCTAAAAAATGGAGGAAAAGTAATGGAGGAGGACGAGTGGAAAGAAAAAAATATTTACCATAGTAATATTGTTTCTTCCAGGGGATCTCTCACTATGTTTAACTGTAGCTGTTAGCCTGACAGGTTGAATTATCCCGGACAGAATGGAATAGATGTAAATGATGGAATTTAGAACACAAGTCAAATCTCTGTCTCAAGGTGGTGCTGTGTTTCACAGCCTAATATCAGATTCATTTTGAAACCAACTGAGTAACAGCCACAAATTTTACTAACCTATCCTAAACTACACCAAAATGCCCAACATCCAGAAAGATAATAAAAGGTTGACCATGCAGGCCAAGCTATGGAAGACTAAAAACTACAGAATAAACTGACTGTAAATGAACAAGTAATGCTCAAGCAAGAAAACATTAAACAAAAACTGATTCTTGTAGAACCTTTTCCAGGTTCTGAAAAGGGAGGCAGGGTGGGAGATTTAAGTACAGCGAGGAATCCCCTGGAAGAAACAATATTACTATGATAAGTAATTTTTTCTTCAAACCCCAGGAATCCCTCACTATGCTTAACTGGTACAGACTACAAAGCAGTACCTTGAAAGGCTGGGTACTGAACCTATTTGGGGAAAAGTTCTGCAAGACAGCAGTACCAAGCATGGCTTTTCTTCTGGACTATACATCCAGACAATAGTGCTTTGTAAAGGTGTGCACAGTTTTCCAGGTAGCTGCTTTACAGATTTCTAGCAAAGGGATATCACTTGCCGCTGCCACAGAGGTAGCAGTGACACAAGTGGAGTGTGCCCTGAGGCCTTGAGGTGGCATCTTGTCAGCTTTAAAGTAGCTAAACTGGATGCATGAGACTATTCAGCAAGCAATGGTCCTCTCAGCAGCTGGCCTGACCTTTCCCACTTCACCATACATGAGGAACAGCTGTGAGTAGGAGAAACTGAGGTTAGTATAATCCTGATAGTGGCTAAGCAACCCTTTAACATCTAGACTGTGCAGCTTCTGCTCACCAGAACTAGACTTCGCTGTGAAGAACACTGGAAGGGTGATGGACTGATTCAGATGAAACTCAGACACCACCTTAGGGAGGAATTTCCTCTTAGTCCTTAGGACTACCTAGTTCCTATGGAATATGATGTAGTTAGGGTCAGCGTGGAGTGCTTGCAGCTCGCACACCCTCCTGACAGAAGTTATGGCCACTAGAAAGACTAACTTTCAGGTGACATACTTCTTGTCTCCAGTGGCCATAGCAAAGGGAGGTTCCATGAGCTTTGCTATGCATAGGTTCAAATCCCAGGGAGGGACTGGCTCCCTAACAGGGGGATACAGATACAGATACAGCAGGCCCTTAAAGAACTGCTTGAAAATAAGGTGTGAAGCCACCATTTTCTCGTTGCCTGCATACACATAGGCCGAAACAGCTGCCAGGTGTACTTTAAGGGTTGAAGGCCTGACGCCTAAAACCTGCAAGTGTACCAAATAGTCCAAGAGTATGGGCAGATCCACCTGCAAGGGGTCTAGCTGTTTAGGAGCACACCATACAGAAAACCTTTTCATTTGGAAGCATATGTCATTCTGGTAGCAGACTTCCTGGAAATCTTGAGGAACTTGAGTACCTCCTCTGAAAACTGAAAATCACAGTATTCTAGCTCTTCAAGAATCAAGCCTTGAGGCGTAGTGACCTGAGGTTCCTAAAGGTTACTCTGCCCTGAGACATGGTCAGTAGATTGTGTCTCAGGAAAGCTGAATGGGCTGTTTGGTGGAGAGGGCCAGTAGCAGGGGTACCAGGGTTGTCTGGCCCAGTCTGAGGCTACTAGTATCATGGCTGCAGGCTGGATCCTCAGATTCAGGAGGACTCAAAGCAATAGAGGGAATGGAGGGAAGGAATACAGAAACCTCCCTGACCAGTCCAGGACTATAGCGTCCATGGGGACTGTGCCCACTGCTGGAGGCCTATAATAAAAGAGAGGAAGCTGATCAGTTTCCCTAGGTGTGAAAAGATCTACTTTCTGGTGTGCTCCATCTCCTGAAGACTGTGGCTAACTCCAGCTTGTCCAGAGATCATTCATGATGACTCTGCCTTAAACTGCTGAAGGAATCAGCCAGGACATTGTTCTTACCTGGAAGATGAATTACAGTCAGCTGTACAGTGAGTAGGGCAGGTTACAGAGCTTCATACCTTCTGTGCACAGCTTTAAGGATCTTGTGCCTCACTGTTTGTTAATGTAATACACGGCAGTGGTGTTGTCTGTCCTGACTTGGGCAGACTGACTCTTTATGCCGGGAGTGTGACAGGGAGATCCTGCCACTCTTGAGGATCGACCATTTCTTAAATCTATTGCAACAGTTCTACTTCTTAGCCTGATCTATCTTGTACAATTTCTAGTTCATAAGGTTGGTCACCTATGGGCGCCCCCTCCCCTTTCTTGACTATGCTATAGTGTCCTCTTTAATTTTCCTTTTCCCTCTCAGGACCTTGTACAGGGAGGGTGTTGTGGTGACCTCTGAGCTGATGTAAAACAACAGGCTGTATTCCTTGTTGTTGGATTTAGTATGCAATAGCACTAAGTCATAAAATACCTCGATGTATATGCCTTATGTGTATCAGTCCTGTAAATGTTTAAACTACTACAGCACAAGGTGTTTTCGATAAAGGTAAAAAGTTATTAGGGGACTGTATTATATAAATTAAGTTAGTTGTGTTATTTGAAATGCATGTAAATTACAGATTGTTTGAGAGGCCTTTTGGCACCATGCATTCCTGCTTTAAGCTGAACAAGCCTGAAATTTCATGGTGATTTGTATATACATCCCATGATGCTCTGCACTACTGGGGTATGTGTGATGTTGTGTTTCTTTGAAACTTGGCTTATTGCCAATGCCCTTTGGGGTAACCGTTGTTTCAGTGCTTCTGCACTGAGGTTGTTTGTCTTTAGCTTGTTCAGTTTTTTTTTATTTGAGCCCCCACCACACAAGCAAACAAGGCCCACATAGGGGAAGCTGAATCTCAACTGAAAATTTAGATCAGTGGGTCAGTAGGTACTAAGTGCAGAAGAAGGACATGCAGAGTCTGTTGCTGCAAACTGATCTATTGAAGAAGGGATATACCATTTCTGAAGATTATCCTCTGTATTTTACATAAACAACACACAGAGATTATGTGTTGAACCTGAAGTTCTGTGTCTAGTCTGTCTGTTATCCCACAATGCCTCCACAGGGAGCAAATGACTGGAGAGCAAGAAAGACTGCCTTAGCTACAGGTTTACATGCTTCCTGGGCTCCTAAGGAGACCACACTCTGCTTACTGTTAGGTCACCCAGGTGGGCTCCCCAACCAAGCAAGTAAGCATCTGTCATCAGGACAATTGTTGGGGCCAGTAACTGAAAGGCATCCCCTCTCTGAGGTTGTCCCTTTCTTTCCACCAGTCCAGTTTATTTACTGAATTTTGTTAAGCCCCTTTTTCAGGAGCGACCGGGGAGGGGGGGTGGATATAGATGGTAACAAACTGAAACTGAACCAGCTGATATTTTTAGTGAATGGGAGAAATTTGGTCAGGACACCAGGGAAATTTCCCCTACTCTGCCCTACAGGGCAGCACCACTTCCTGTGAGCACTAAGCTCAGTGATGGAGTAGATGGACAAAATGGAGGAGACAGGAGCACTGGAAACAGAAGGATTAAACAAACAGCAGAATGGAGAGAAAGGAATGGAGATTCAACAATTTGGAAATCCTATTAAGTCCGCAGCTGGAAACTGCAGACAGCAACATAGACTTTACACAATATAGTCAAGAAGAGACTAGTGTAAGCAATTTAGGATGTGACCAAAACAAGCATTTGCAATTAAGAAACTTAGAAGTGACTCCTGATAATATATACAATGTGGAACTGCTTGAACACTGCAGGGCTCTGCTCTTAGCACAGCTGCGGGAAGAAGAGAGGAGAATAGCAAAAGTAAAAACGGCTGTCATTATGGGGTAAAACTCCAGCTGACAGAGAACCGAGAGTAATGACAGCGGCAATGGCGCCAATGTCCTCTTCATTTTCGACTGCCAGCGTTCTGCCGCAGCAACAAGAAAACGAACAGGAAAGCACAGCATAGAGCGTTTGTGACTTGAAAGAAACAGAAAATAACTTGTCGTGGTCCCCAGAAAAAGCACTTAAGCTGGTTGGGTACAAGCAACTTCAGGAGAATGGATTCCAGATGACGTGGATGAGGCTGTACAACATTTATGAGCCTTGCAAGGAGCAAAGCCAGCATCGGGAGCACTGAGGAGAGAAACTATACGGGACCAGACGAAAGTAGCCACAGGAAAACAACCTATTAAACCTACAGAGAGTTCTTCTGGTAAGCTATCTGATACTAATATGGACATTATTAATACTGAGACTATACAGATAGAAACAATGGGGACAGTTAAAAATAAACAAGAAAATGGTCAGAATATACAGCAGGCTACAAATCTGCAAAACGCTGCAGACAACCCACAGGGTGAAGCAATAAACCCAAACCAAGAGAACTTAGAATTGGGGGCATATGCAGCACAAAGGAAGGTACTTCTGAAGCTAACAATTCCTCTAGAACTGGAAATAAGAATACAGCACCAAAGCAGTAGTCAGTCTTTTTTAGACCTACTGGAGAACCAGTGCCTAGGCACAATGCAGTGCGTCTAATGTACAAGGCGGGTCTGGAACGACCGCCAGACAGAGTCTATGTAGCATGAAAACTTATAAAAGACTCATTTCAATTCTATACATCTGAAATCTATGCCATGATCCAGGTGGGAGACTTGAATTATGATACAAGTTTCAAGCAAGTGCACAACATAGAAAGGTTTTGGAAACAGTATGATAAGCTTAAAAACACCCCTTTATGGCTGCCCTTTCTAGCAATCTCACTGACAAGGCCTGCACTACGAACAATTAACATGTTCTTATTTTTTTTTTTAATTTTTATGTTTTTTAATTTTTTATATAGATTTTTATATATATTTAAATATATATATATATATATGTATATATATATATATATATATATGACAGCAGGAGTTCACCTATACAGTATTGCTCTTTTGTCTTACAATACATGGAATGTTCTTCGGTTTGGCAATTCATGTTTCTACATCATTATTCTGTTATATATCAAATGACATTAGATCAAAATTCATATTCTACAAAAATTGGTCACTTTCAAATAGCTCTGTCAGGGAACAAATGTTTCATCCATAGGCGAGATACAGAAAACCCATGGCCTCCACTGGAGCTCAAATTGTGACATCCTTCCAGCTCTAGAAGCTACTATTCTCTCTAGATAATATATCTCCGTCATCAATGAATGCCAATAAGAGAGGGTGGGTACTTTAGCCGTTCACCATAGGCGAGTTATAACCTTTTTAGCTGCTACCAGGTACAGATATAACTTATTTCTACTTGGTGGAACTTTTCCGTCTTCCCCAATATAAAGCAGAATCATCTGACTGGATAATTTAATTTCTGGTCCCACAATATTTTGTATGCTCTTTTCTATATCTAACCAGTATTGGGTAACTTTTAGACAGGCACAAAAAATATGTGTTATATTTGTCATTTTTTCTTCACACTCTCTCCAACAAAGGCCATGCCTCATAGATACAAATTTAGCAATTTTGTCAGGGGTATAAAAATATCTACTAGGACATTTCCATATATATTCTGACCAGTATGATGACTGTGATACTCTCATCGAGTGAGGAATAGGTTCCAACCATTTCTCATAAGTTATCTGAGTCCCTAATTCTCTGTTCCATCTCCCCAAGATATCCTCAGTGGATTCCTTCCAAAAGTCTCTTATTGCTTTATATATTTGTCCAATTAAATGAATTTGTTCCCTGCCTTCTATAGCGTCCCTTAAAAGGGACATCAACATAGGTATGAGAGAGGGCAGAGTATTTAATGCTAATTCTTTCTGTATAAATGTCCGGATCTGTAAATATCTATAACAATGTGTATGGGGGAATTGATATTTTGCCTGTAGTGTGGCAAAAGGCAGCACTCCATTTACATCCAGGTACTGATATAACAAAAGCAGACCTTTTTTCTGCCATTCTTGATGGACCCGATCAGCACCCATCTCCAAAGATACACTTTCTGTACCTATTAGTTTAAAATAACTGAAAACTTCAGTTAATGTAGTAGACGACCTTAGCTCATACCAAGCCTTTAACGTATAACGGGTTCCAAATGTAAAGTTTTATAACTGTGGATAAGAATTTTGGGGGACAAATATAATGGGGATAATGTTTACAAGATCATTTAGTATAAATTCAATAAATTTCCATGGTTTCTCTACCTGAGGATTCAGCCATGTCATCACTATTTTACATGTTACTGCCTTATGGTAATCTCTAAGGTTTGGAAGATTACAACCCCCCTTTGCCACTGGTAACTGTAACAAAGACCATCTGACCCTTGGCTGCTGCCCAGCCCATACAAACCTTGAAAAAAATCTAGCCCAGGTTGCAAAGTAGAATTGTGCTGGAATAATCAGTAAGGTCTGGAAATAATATAATATCTTAGGAAATAAGGTCATCCGAATAGCTTGTATTCGAGCTGAAAAAGATAATACCTGATGTGTCCAATTCCCGACTAAATTCTGTATCTCTATCGATAGGGGCTCTAACTTAAACAGCTCCAAATGTTCCAATTTCTGGGGAATATTTACACCTAAATATTTAATCTTATTATTTCTCCATTTCAGAGGGATCTGGTTCTTCAGAGACTGAGAGGGGGTGACATTTAAAGATAATAACTCTGTTTTTTGTATATTTCTTTTGTAGTTGGCTATTTCTCAAAACTTATCCATCACTTGTAAGGTAGCAGGAATGGACTTTTCAGGTTCTAGGAGTGTTACTAATACATCATCTGCATATAATGATATAGTAAAATCTTTCCCTCCTAAAGGGACCCCCTGAATAGTAGGATGTTGCCTTATTGCTTCAGCCAATGGCTCAATGTATATGGCAAACAGTAAAGGGGAAAGTGGGAAGCCCTGCCTAGTTCCCCTTCCCAGCTGTATCATTGAAGATAACTGTCCATTCACTTTAACATATGCCTTCAGAGATGTATAAATTCTCTGTATCATGCTAGAGAATTCCCAAGGAAATCCAAACCTGTGCAAAGTTTCCCATAAAAAAGGCCAACTGACGTGATCAAAAGCTTTGTCTGCATCGAGGCTGAGCAACACTGCCTGTATCTGTCTTTGATTTAAGTGGTCCAACAAATGGATCGTTCTACTTATATTATCTGTGGTTTCTCTGGCTCGAATGAACCCAGATTGATCTGAATTAATCAAATAGGGTAACAATTCGTCCAGTCTATGTGCCCATATGGACATAAGTAACTTGTAGTCCATGTTTAATATGGATATTGGCCTATATGAGGTAGTTAAATCTGCTGGTTTCCCTACTTTTAAGATAGGTTAAATATTAGTGTAATCCCATGATGGAGGAGGGGAACCCTCCTGTTGAATTTCTAAAAAGGTGTTTAGTAATAAAGGAGTCAGTAGTTCACTAAAAGTCTTGTACCACTCGGACGGAAATCCGTCTGGCCCAGGGGTGTTTAATGATTTACTTTCTTTTACGGCACGTCTGACTTCCTCTGATCTGATAGGGGCTTTTAATCTGATTTCCATTTCCTAGTCAGCTTTCTTAATGTAAGGGGGTTAAAAAATTCCTCAACTTTGTTAAATTCTTGGCCTTGTGGTTTCTCATATAGCTGCCTATAATATTTCTGGAACAGTTGCAATATCTGCTGTGAGTTAAGAGCACTTGTTTTTCTCTCCGGATCCACTAAACGTGTTATGACTGTGGCTGTCCTATGTCCCCTAAGCCTCTGGGCTAAAGCCCTCCCTCATACCTGTATGTTTTCAAGTAAAATAGTGACTGTTGTATTTTTTCATCTAAAACTTTCTGGAGCTCAGCATTTGTCTGATTAATCTGCGCTTGGGTCTCTGTGGTAATAGGGGTAAACTTTGTATTTCCCTTAATTTCTCATGGAGTTTACCATATTGTGTTTCCTAATATCTCTTCTTGTATGCTGAATATGCAATTATCTCCCCCCGATCACAACCTTCACAGTATCCCAAACTATTGTATTGGATGTCTCCTGGGACGAATTTTCTGCAATAACCTGAGCTATTTTTGAGTTAAAGCTGTCCCTAAAAGCTTTATCCTTTAGAAAAGATGTATTCAAGCACCACCCAGTGGTTTTCCTTCGTATTTTAAAATCTAGCCTCAAAAAATAGATAGGGGAGAATGATCAGAGAGAAATCTGGGTACTTTAGTTAAATCTTGTAAACAGTCCAAATGTTCCTTTGAAATGAAAAAGTAGTCCAATCTTGAGTAGGAATTGTGTCTAGGGGAGAAAAATGTATATCCCCCAGAAAGAGGATAAAAATGTCTTCATACATCGATAAGACCCAATGCACTAAGTTGAGAGATAAATAATCTTTGAGCTGATGTTAGTCTATATTTGGAAGGTGCAGAGGAGTCCAACCGAGGTGTCAAAGTTAAATTGATATCTCCCTCTATAACAAGACATTCATGCATAATGTCTAGGAGCTTAGCAAAAAAACCTTTAAAATGACAAACAGATGTAAGAGGGGGAAAATACACGTTCACTAACGTGACCTTTGTCCCACAAAGGGTACCTTTTAAGATTACATACCTTCCCTCTGAGTCTACGCATTGTGTTTCTAAATGAAAAGGAGAGGTCCTAGGTATTAAAATGGCTACTCCTTGTCATTTCCCTTTAGGAAAGGACGACGCATATACCCAAAATCTGCCCCCCCCCCCAGTTCAAGTTTGCACGTTCGGTGTCTGTTAAGTGTGTTTCCTGGAGATAATAAAAATCAGTGGGGTGTTTCTTGATATACTGGAACAGTCTGGCCCTTTTAATGGGGTTGTTAAGCACATTTATATTAAGTGAGAGTGCTTTTACTATCTGAGTAGCCATCTTATTCCCTCATGGAAACATATTATCTTCTGTTGTCCCCATCTTAATAATTCAATTCCTGGGGGATCACTATACTGATGTTCCCACCCTGGGCCATCTTTCTGATCATCACTTTTTTTGAAACATTTTATGCCTTTCCCATCTAAATTATTCTTAAAAATCTCCTGTTGCGATCTTATCAAACCTTTTGAAATCTGAAACAAATTATCAGTATATGTCTGACCTTTGTCTTGAAAACTATGTACATACACTGTATTCCAAATAAAACTGACTTCCAAGGTAGGGGAATTTAAAAACCTACTCCCTAAGTGTGCCTCCTGATAGTCTGGAGTCACTGGAAGATATCTGGTAACACCAAATGCCCAGGCCTCCTGGGGATATACTGCTCCCCTAATAAAAAGTAAAAAGAAATATGCAGACAAGCTAAATAAAAATCCAAATGTTAACTCAAAATACCCTGCCTGTCTTGTCTTTGATTTGAAATGGGCTTCCCTGTAACATCTGGAGATGCTTCCTCTCCCCCCACCCCGCAATGTAAATTGTTTATTTTATGATTAACTAAATTCTGTAGTATACAACTAGGGCAACTTTTCTCAGGCCCTTATATCAGTTTATCCCTAAAACAAATCAAGCAGAGCACTATAATCTGCTCTTTAAAGTTATATCCGTTGCCTCCTTCAAAGCAATCGTCAAGGCCAGTTCAAACAGCCATATCAAATGTTTTATTTGTTTCTCTGTTATGGCAAAGTTTTCTGCAGGTAAAATTATTAAGTGTTCCTTTTCTCTGTCCAACCTCCTGTGAGAGAATTGTTGTCTAATAAAGATTCTAGTTTAGGCAACTGAATTCCCAGTCCCTCTCATCAGTCATAAGCTTTCAGGGACTTCTAACCAGAGGACCATCGAGAAATCACAAGCCAAGTTTCAGCTTCTATCAGTCAGGTTCTTCCCCTTGCCGATCGGCAAACAGCTGCCAGACGATTTGAAATGCTCCCCCTCTTTGTTACTTCTCCGCCATTCTGTGTTCTGCCCAAATTCATCGTATGCCAGCGCGGTGGGTCAGTTTTCTGTAATCCTAATGTGGATTTTGTTTTTATTTGAATTCCCGCTTTACGGAGCTCCTCTCTGGCCTCCTCCACAGTATGAAATTCCTTCTTTCTCGATGAAAGTTGCACCACAGGTCTGGCTGGGTACGGTGTTGTGAATCTAATGGCTGCCTCCTTCAAAGCTGGTAAGATGTCCTCATATGCTCTGCAATTACGCATAGTTTGTGGAGCATAGTCATTATCAACATAGAAGCGAGTTTGTCCATAAAAGACCTTGCCCTTTCACCATGCTGCTGTTAATACTGTCTCCTTGACTGCATAGCTAAGAAAGTGCACAATAATAGATCGAGGCCTAGCATTCGGATCTGTAGGCCGTGGGCCCAGTGCACGGTGAACTCTCTCTAATGATAACTGAATATCTGAGGGCAATTCAAGAGCAGTTTTGAGCAAAGCAATAGTAAACTCAGTAATGTCCTGACCTTCTGAGCCTTCAGGGATGCAATATAATCTTAGGTTCTTTCTACGAGCTCTATTTTCCATATCTTCTTGTTTTTCTTGCAATTGTACACACTGATCTTGTAAGAGTTGAATTGTATTCTCCATGTCATCTACTCTGTTCCCTACTGTTATCTGTCTCTCTGATGCATCAGCTCGTTGCTCCAGGCTCACTACGTCTCTGCAAAGCTCTCTGTAAAGATCTTTAATTTCTGCATGAAACGATAATAGCTCCTGGTATACAGTATCTAACTTTATGCATTTGTTTCTCGCTTTATTATTTGGTATGGTCGCCTGGTCCTGCCATTCTGCTGGCGCTTGAGAGTTTTCTGAGTCGGAGGGCTCCTGGGCTGACATTGCTGCTCGATTTAATTCTGCTCACTGCTGCCCGTAGTTATTCAATTTATTTTATTTTTCAATACTCCTTACGTATGTCCCCTATATCTAGATCTTGTTTAAGTTGTCTGCCGTTAAAAGCGTCAAATTGGGAAGATTAGCGAGGGGTGTAGTGGAGCTCTGCTTTTACACCGCCATGTTGCTTGGAAGCCCAACCAGAAGTCAATTAACATTTTCTTTTATACTAAAACTGTCAATATCTTTGATATTCTATATTGGTTATGACAAAGGTGTGAGGTGCTGGACAAACCAGAACCTATCATTGACTCAGAACAAATACGGACTGGGCGGGGGAGAGTAAGGGTTAAACTACTACAAAAAGATTATGGTATTGCACATTTACCTAAAAGCTCTGTATTAGGCAGGGACAAAGGTATGATATTTTACCCTGGGCAACCAAAAGCTTGTTTTAAATGTGGTTCTCCATCTCATCTCAATAATGTGTGTGATAGTACCAGGTGTGGACATTGCATGGAATATGGACATACGACTACAGCATGTACAAAAGCCTTTTGATGCAATTTGTCTGACAGACAGGGACACTTCTGGTAGGTATCCCTGGGTGTCACACAAGAGGTACAAGAATGTCACAGGAAGAAATAGTGACTAGAGCACAGCAATACAGCTGTGCAACAGCATCGGAAAAACATATGGAGGAGGTAAATAAACAGGCACAAGCACAGGTTGCAGCTCAGGACACCCTGTTCCCCCCACCCCAGAACACTCAAGAAGAAGTGTCTGACAGAACAGAAACTGTACATGAACAAGAGACAGGAGGAAATAATGCAATAATGGAAGAAGAGGGAATGGTTGTAACTGAAACCCCAGATCAGGACATATCACAAGAACTCCCAGGCACTTCTGGTCAGATGCCCCCTCCCTCGAATCCCTTCACAGTGGTGAGGCCCAAGGGGAAAAAGAAAAGAACAAGGTCAGGCTCCACACCTACGTATAGAGAGAAAAAGAGGGAGATCATTGTACAAAATAGATACAAAGTTCTCAGAACTCCAAAAGAGTGGGGAAATTCAGAGGAAGAAGACAATTAGACAGAAACCTCCTCACTGGCTGCCTCAATACAAGACCCTACTTCAAATACAGAAGAGGTGTAAACAGAAAATCTGGGGAAAAAACACCAGAGAATAACCCGATATGTTACAAAAGGGGAAACCGTAAAAAGTATTAGGACATACAGAAGGTGGTGATGCACATCTAACATATCATGGGTATACTAGTAATCCATTCACTAAATGTGAACAGTATTAAAAGTTTTAGGAAAAGGTTAATCACTTTTACCACGCTAAAAGATAGCAATGCTCAAGCAATCTTTTTACAAAATACCAGATTAAAAACAAATTCTGAGTTGACACAAGCCGGCAGGCAATGGACAAAAGGCCCAGCAATATGGTCTATAGGGATGGACATCTGTGATGGGGTAGGGATTCTTATAGTGGAGGTGGGATTTCAGGTAACCAAAGTAGTGGATTTAGTACCAGGTCGAGTACTAATACTAGATGTTACATATATGGCAACCAGATTTTGATTTATTAACATTCATGCCCCACAGACCAAGGCAGCAAGGGTGGAAATGTTTTGGAGTGTTCAACCTTACCTGAAAACATCAGGGATGGTAGCGTGGGGAGGAGATTTTTTTTTTGTATTATTTATCTCCCTCGCGTCTCGATCGGCCTCTCCTTCAGGCCATTGACAAGGACCCTCTCCCAGGGATCCCGTGGCCAACCCTTGACCTCATATTGCAGCCGGCCCACGGTAACCCAATGTATCCCTTCATTGGGCGGGTTCTCTCCTTCCAGGGAGAAAGTGACTTACAGCCATTCATCTTGGCCCTGGGTACTGCTGAGGTTGGGTCGGCATGTTCGGGGCTCCATGGAGGGCGAGGGTCCGGACGGCCATCATCCAGCCGATCGAGGCACCATTTTCTTTTTCCTCCTCCAAGCTTTCCTGGTAGTGCCACATCTGTAGTGCTCCTGGTCTCCACTAGGGGCCACAACCGAGCGAGGTGTCTCCCCAACCCACCCCAGGAGAGGAGAGCAGTCCTCCGGATGTTCAATCCTCTCCTCCCCTCTGCCGATCCCCAGCGCCTGAGTCCATTCCCGAACTCAAGTCACTGGCATGGTTCAAGGCAAGGTGCCAGTGCCTCAGCCCTCTGTGCCACCGGGCCGGGCGAGACAGGAGATTTTAATTGTGGACTGGAGAGGAAGGACAGAGGCCTAAGAACAGATAAGATGTTCTGTGACTCACACAGTTTGAGCAGAATTTTACAACAGTCTTCTTTAAATGATTCATATCGTTTGATACACAAAGCAGGGGGGCTATACCATCTCTAAAGGTTCACTACATACTAGAATATATTTTATTTTTACATCCCCTGCTTTGGGTATCAAAGAAGCAAATTTGTTAACAATGGAGATTTCTGATCATAAGAGATTAGAAATAAATATATACTAGGGACAGATTCCATCCTCTGGTAAAGGACCATGGAGAATGAACGTGCAGGTTTTACAGGAACCTGAATTTGTTTGAGAATGGAACCAGATGTGGCAAGCCAGAGAGTCAGTTATGTGTTTCGATGATAGTTTAGTTGTTTGGTGGGAAGAAACAAAAGAGGCCATCAAAGATCTCGTAAGGCAATTTTCTGGGAAGAAAGCCACAGAAAAAAAGCTCAACTACCTGCAACTGAGAACTAAACTTCATAGAGCTGTTTCACGAGCCAACCTCTATCAACATGATAATACTAACCTGATAGCAAACCTTATTAGAGAAATGTGAGCATTACAATATGATAGAGGACAGTCCCTACAACAAGAAATGCAGTTTGGAACACAGCAAACAAAACAGACTTTTGATTCTTTTCTAGACTGTAAAAAAGAAAAGAGTTGAGGATAGGAAAATCACTAGCTTGCAGACAAATAATGGGCAGAAAGTCTGCAACAAACAAGACATACTGAAGGAACTAAATACACATGTAAATCTGACTTTCGGTGACAGTGGGGGACTAGAACCAGAGCCATCATACTTTGATAATCTGCAAATTCCTCCACTGACTAAAGAAGAAATTGATAACTCAGAAGCGCCAATTACAACTCAGGAAGTAAGGGATAGTATTAAAGCAGTAAATAAGAATATGACACCAGGATTAGGTGGCTTAAGTTATGAATTATACTAAAACATTCCAGACCAGCTAGCAACCCCTAGGCAGAAGTCTTTAACAGCTGCAGGAAGGAGGGAAATATCTCTTACACTGTGTCACAAGGTTTGATGATTTTTGTTCATAAAAAAGGAGATAAAACCTTACTAAGCAACTGGAGACCTTTAAGTCTCTTAAATACAGACTATAAGATAATGGCAACAATTCTGACACAATGTCTGGCTAAAGTAGCCAGTAAAGTTATCAACCCTACGCAAACATGTGCAATACCAAATAGGCGAATACAAGAGAACCTTTTAATAATAAGGGAATTGTTTCAAAAAGGGTACAATAATAACTTAAACTGGCTTTCTGCTGAGTATGGATCAGGAGAAATCTTTTGATAGATTATCACACAAATATTTATGGGCAGTATTGAAACCTTATGAAATCCCAGCTAAATTCACCAACTGGATTGCTAGCCTTTATAGGATGGCCTATGTGACCCTTTAGTGAATGGGTGGTTTGGTGGTACATTCATGCTAAGGAGAGGGGTGAGACAGGGATACCCTTTGAGCCCCCTATTATATATTTTTGGCTTAGACCCACTACTTCTGAAAATTCAACTCAATGACAGCATTGTAGGAGTAAAGCTGTCACCACACATTGCCCTGCAGAAGAACATGGAATAGTGTTCGGTTATTTAAATAATAAAAGAATACTAGTGTTTGTGTGGGACATCCTTTGGACGAGTGTACATGGCACACTAGGAGTACGGAATGCACACAAACGCAAACCTGTAGCAGAAAAATACTGCCCATGTCCTGGGTGTGAGACAGAATTAGAGACACAAGAGCATTTGTTTTTGGACTGGCCTTATGCAAAGGGCTTTTGGGGTAGCATAACTACTTATTGGCAAACAACTGCATTTTCAAGTTTTACATACTAACACTTGGTATTAGAAATACATAAGGCACGAGTGACACAGGTACATAAAAGCATGCTACAAATTATAAGTATTTTAATAATGTAGTATTTGTGGCAGGCGAGATGTGCATGGCTCATGCAACAAAAGTATGTTTTTCATCAAGAAATTGTCCAGAATATAGGAAAAGCATTGCATGAAGTATACACCAAGGAAAGTAGAAAATTAGACACTGATAAAATGAATTTGTTATGGAGAAAGTGCCGGCATTTCTTATCTCCCTAAGGGATATAAAACAAAATGGTGTAATAATTTTGGTTATGTATTAAGCAAATTTAGAATGGAACCAGTGTAAAAATCAGATGATTGTTTATGTATATTGTGGTTTTTGGTTTCTTGTCCTTTGCTGTTTGATGCATTACATTGTTTGTATATTCTCACCAATGTAAATTCCCCTACTCTTTTTTATTTGGCAGGCAAGATGTATGTGGATCCTCCAACACAGGTTGGTAGCCCTCACAGAAATACTAAATAACATACAGAAGGCACTACATGCGGTATTACAAAAAGACATAGAACGTTTTTCAGTGGAAAGGGTTAAACATCTCTGGATGAACTGTGATAAATGGATTAATTGAATTGCTTTTTTTGGGGGGGGTTAGATACAGGGACTGGAATATGGTTATAATTGTTCTTTGTTATAAAGAAACTGGGAAAGGTGTATGCTATTCACATGGATAATTTGTATATAATACTGTTTAATGCACTTATTTATGTTGTCATTTTGTCTGGTAGCACTGTGTATTATATATGTTGTATTTTGTATTGTTGTTGTAATGAAGCCCACTTTTCAATAAAAATTCCCCTACTCTTTGCAGGGGGCGCTGCCTCTCTGCTGAGAGAATGGCAGATTCCAGTTGCGATTTGGATGCCAATGGAAGAGAAGGTGTAGTAGGAGCAGCTGCTACAACGACATATGCTGCAAACACTGACAGCATTCCATTTAAACAGACCCAGCAAGACCAGGCGCATGAAGATAAAATGAACACGGAAGGAGCGCAGGTACCCAACCAAAGCTCAGCCTTTCAAGAACAACAACGGATTCTGTAGGGAAAGATAATAGATTTCTTCACATGTATTGTACTGTTTAAATAGAGAGACACTCCATACTTTTAAAAAGGGATGGAGGGTGGGAAAGGGGTAGGGTTTGGTTTTGGTCATAACATTTTTTGACAGTGATTTAAATATCTATATGGACGTACATTGTCAGGGGTATGAAGGTCTTATTTTATTTTTTATCCCCTTATTTTTGATGTGATTACTATTCTTCTGAAGTAAGAGACACATATTGAATTCACCTACTCTTACGGTAGTGGGAGGGTGGGTAGTGTGTAAACTAAAATACTTATTTTTCTTTTTCCTGATTATGATTTGTATGTTTATTTCATGTGACTTTTAATATGTATTGTGATATTCCTTTGGATTTTTGAAGTCATAAAAAAATTCCCCTACTCTTAGGGGTGTTGAAGGGGGGGCTTGTATAAGATGTATGAATTAATACCTATTTTGCATTAGTATAAGTTTTTTTTTGTTTTATATTATAAGTTAGAACATATTTAATATTTCCAGAGGGGTCACTATACATTAACACTTATTTTGTTTTAAGGTTTCTTTTGCTTTCTTTTATTTTGAATAGTAACAGTGTAATGTATTATGATTTTGTTGAAGTCTGATTAAAAAATGTCCCCTACTTTTAAGTGTGGGGGGGGGACCATGGTTCATATGTATTAACACTCATTTTTTACCTTATGATTTATTATTTTGACTCTTGTTCAATATGAAACATGTATAGTAGTATGATTTCTTGGAAGGAGGTATGAATTAATACTTATTTGATTTATTAACTTTTCCTTTATAACTCATATATTTAAGTTGATGTGAAGATAACATGTTTGTATCTTAATTTGTTTTTGAAATCTTAATAAAAAATTCCCCTACTCTTTTCGAGAAGCGCCATGGGATTTTTAACGTCCACCTGAACTACCACCAGAACAGGCAGACCAGACCTCAGTTTAATGTCTCATTCAAAAAACAGCACCTCGAGAGTGCAGCATCCACCTCTTGATGCACTACAGTGTCACCATTGGGATTTACCCCAAGTGCCTGGTGTGAGGCAAGAACCCACAACCTTTCAATCTTCCAGCCTCAGAAGCGAGTGTGCTCAGTTGTGTAAGCCATATATACAGCCTGCCTCAAGCGCATAAAAGCAGAGGTGTACACCTTCCTCCCCATACCGTCCAGTTTCCTGGAATCTTTGTCTGGGGGCTGGGTGGAAAGGGGAACCTTGGCCTTGTCACAGGCAGCTACCTGGATCACGCCTTCATGATCTGGATGTGAGTTGAGTGCTCAGCATCACGTTTGTCCAGCTGGTATTTCTTCTTAATTTTCTTATCAATCCCCGGGGTAGAAGTAGAGATTTGTAGTAACTTACAGGTTGCTTTCTTAAGGGACTTGTGGATCGGTAAAAGCAACATCTTAGAAGGGGTTAATCCCATCATATCCAAGAAATCAGTCTCCTCCTCATCCTCTCCAGATTCCTGGGTGGAGAGGGCATGGGCATTTACATTTGCCTCACAAAAGCATAGTGTGAGGAGTAGTCACCCCGGGGAGGGGAATCGAACTTATGATCAAGGGAACCATCACGTTCAATCGGTTCTCCTTCCTCCTCTTCTTTCTTGTAATAAAACTCATCCCCGTGGTCCCCTGGAAATGGGAGGGGAACCAGAGGTTGAGGGGGAACCGAAGGTTAGGGAGGAACCAGTAAACCCATACAGGTTCCCATGGCCTGAAAGGTCTGGAAAAACTGCCAAGCTTTAGTCACATCCTCCACAGAGGGCATGTTTGCTTTGTACACAGATGGCTCCTTTGCTTCTTCAGCAGGAACCAAATATGGAACCTGCTCAGATGGTCTTTTGTGCTTGGCATGGTCAGGATTCCCATTCTCAAGAACCCTGGTATCAGAGGAGTCTTTACAGGGCCTTTACTTATACCTATTATGAGAGGAAGAGCCCTCTGCAAAGTGCTTCGGTGACATAGAGGCAGACTGAGAGACCACAATGTAGTGCAATATTTTGGCCCTCTTTTTAAGTGTTTTGGGGCAAAACTTGTTGCAAAGTTTACAATTAGAGAAAATATGGCTAGGACCTAGGTACCCTAGACATAACTCGTGGCTGTCCGCCTTGGCCAAAGGATTAAAACACTTTAGACAGTTTTTTAAAGCCCATCTGTCACGTTCTCTTTTTGGGTATTTCTGACATGCCAATTTGTCAGAACAGACCAAGAAAAACAAATCCTAAAAGGGAAGACAGAGAAAATGCTATCCGGTTCCAACCATAATTTAAAACGTTGTTTTTTTTTTTAATTTCCTCTCAGATATAAAAATAGCAGAAAAACGTCTCAGTTCCCTAAACTGGTGGAACTGAGGTGAGAACCAGTAAAATGACCTAAAAGACATAAAATAACAGAGAACTGAGAGGCAAAAAGTACATAAAATAGAAATACAAGTAGTGGTTTGGCAAAATACGACAAAATTAAACGAGGGGTTTCCCCAGTTCCTGGGAACCGCTGAAGTACTGGAGAAACTCGCTAAAACCACAAAAGTCCCAATAACTACGCTAACTAGTCAGGAGAGGCAGAGAAATAAATACAATTCAAACTATACTTGTTTTAAAATGAAAACCAAATGTTTCAAGCGAAGTTGCTGAAGAGATCTCATTGAGGTGACTTGCTAGTTCAGGCGGAGAAATGAATATGATGTTAGGCTGTAGCACACAGCACCACCTCAAGGCAGAGATCTGACTTGTGTTCTAAATTCTGTCATTTGCATGTGTTCCATTTTCTCTGGGGCAGTTCAACCTCTCAGGCTAACTGCTAAAGTTAAGCAAAGTGAGGGATTCCTAGGGTTTGAAGCAGCCATTCTTAGTGACTACTTCTGCTCTGTATTCAAAACGGAAGACAGACAGCCTATCTCAGAGAGTGGCTGTAAGGGGGAATCCCTGAAATGAGGCAGCAAGTATTTACCAGTGAAAGGGTTTGGTAAGGTCTAGCAGCCCTGAAGATGGATAAGGTCCTGGGGCCAGATGGGATGCAACATAACTAACTGAAACTCTGCTGGGGTTATTCAAGAGCTCAATTCAGCCAGAGGTAGCTCCAAAAGACTGGAGGGTAGTGGCCTGCTCCATTGGGGGGGGGGGGGAGACAGGGAGCAACTGGGTAACTACAGACCTGTTAGTCTTACCTCTATTGAGGGCAAACTGATGGATACATTAGTCAAAGAGGACCTCGTGGACTACCTGGACAGCTAAGGACTCCAGCATCCTAAACAGTACAGGTCTGTGGCAGGGAAGTCTTGTCAGACCAACCTGACAGTATTCTTTGGCTGGGTAATGAGGGTAGCGGATAAGGGCCATGCTGTGGATTTACTCTTTTTAATATACTTTGATTTCAGCAGGGCTTTTGACTTGGTGCCTCACAGACAGTTGCTGAAGATGCTAGAGGATCTGGGTGCAGATGAGGACAGAGAAGGCTGAGAAACTTGTTGGAAGGGAGACAGCAGAAGGCTGTGGTTAATGGAATCATATCAGGAGAGAGGGAGGTCACCAGTCGGGTGCCACAAAGATCGATCTTGGGTCCAGTCCTTTTCAATATGTTCATCAGTAACATGGGAGAAGGAATCCAGGGCAAGATGTGCCTCTTTGTGGACAGTACTAAGCTCTGTGTCAGGGTAAACAACAGGAGGGAGTTAGGGCGATGCAGAGAGACTTGCAAAGGCTAGAGAGGTGGTCAAAGGTTTGGTAGTTGAAATTCAGTGCCAAAAAAATGCAAGGTGCTGCACACAGGGGGGAAGAAGAAGCCCAGAACAAAGTACTGAGATGTTTAAAGCTGGGTACAACCTAAGAGGAAAGAGGCCTAGGGGCCATCATCAGTGACTCCCTAAGACAATCAAGGCAGTATAATAAGGTCTACAGTACTGCAAACAGGATGATGGGTTGTATAGGAAGGGGTATTGACTGCAGAAGGAAAAGTAAAGTTATGTAAGAACTGACTGTAACAGCAGCTCTTCAAGAAGAGCTCTTGCAGCAGGTTACATCATAAGGACTGAAGACGGCAGGCACCAGGACCCCACGGAAAACTTCCAGCTAGCAGTCTACAGTAGGGGACTGCCCCTTGACACTGGCCCATCCCCAACGTCGGCCAATAGTATAAAAGCGGTAGTCCCCCAGCCCCACCTCAGTTCTCCCTCCGGAGACCACGGCACAGGTAAAAAAACTGGAGAACCAAGGAGATTCCTCAAATAGAAGAAAAGAAGATAACTGAACATGAAGAAGCAGATAACGCGGGAAGGTGGGAGGGAAAGCAGCACCTTCTGCTAAGCTCCTCTCTAAGATCTATTGTTATGGTAAGTTCTTGCGTAAATGTACTATCTCACTTCAAGGGGGCGCTCTTGCAGCAGGTTACATCATAAGGACTGAGTCCTGAGCAGTACAAGGAGAAACTCTTAACATACGGGTGGAGGAAACAGGAACCTGGAAAGCTCATAATAGCAGATCCTGGAGGACAGCAAGGTCGAAACCTGTCCTGCTCCGGGAAGCAATGTCCAGATTGTTGTGCTTAATGAAGATGTGTACTGAACTCTAGGTGGCAGCTGCACAGATATCTGCCACTGACACGCTGCACAAGGAAGAAAAGAAAGCAGCAACTCAAATGGCAGAGTGGCCTTTAACTGATCCCAGTAAAGGCTTGTCATACTTTTGATAGCAATAAACAATGCAGTGAACCAACCATTTAGACAGAGTCTGCTTTAAGACAGGTGCCCCTAGAGTCCACGTGGCAAACAAAACAAACAACGGATCAGATTTCCTGATATCCCGAGTGTGAGTCAAATAATAACGAAGGACCCGGTGGACATCCAGTGTGTGAAGCAGGGCCTCCCCTCAATTAGAATGCTCTGGATAGTTGGATAGTAAAGTGGACGGTGGATGCCCTGATTAAGGGTAAACTCAGTCACCACCTTTCACAAAAACTTAGGCGTGGTCTGCAAGGGCATGCTGTCCTTGTGGAAAACTAAATGAGGCTCTTTGCACATCAGAGCCTGAAGCTCAGAAATCCTCTGAGCAGAAGTAACATCAACTAAAAACAATGCTTTCCACAACAGAAAGTGCAGCTCGCAGTCCGCGACTGGTTCAAAGGAAGGCAAAGTAAGTTTTTCCAAAATGAACAAAAGATCCCAAGGAGGGACAGGATCCCGAACAGGAGGTTTCAGGTGTAGAATACCTTGCAAGAAGGTATTGGGTAAATCCAATTGGGCAAGAGCCTTGCCCTGTATTGGTGCATGATATGCAGACACAGCAGACAGATGCACCTTAATGGAAGAATAGCTCAGTCCCAAGTCTGGCAGAGAAAGGCAGTACTTGAAAACAGAGTTTACTGGATAGGCAAAGGGATCAAGGTAGTGAGCAGAGGCCCAAATGCAAAACTGCTTCCAGTTAATAGCACAGGTGGCCCTAGCAGAAGGCTTTCTGGCAGCTACTAGGACATCTACTCTCTAGGGGAAACCCAACCGGGTAATGACCAAGTCTGCAGGAGCCATGCATGCAGGTGCAGCGACTTGAAGTCCAGACAGACTACAGTGCCTCTCTCCTGGGAAACAAGTGCAAGCTCAGGGGCAGAAGAAGTGGAGGTTCCACTGCCAGCTGTTGGAGTAGAGGGAACCAAATCTGCCGAGGCCAGTATGGAGCTATCAATATCATGTCCACTCCCTCTGACTGTAATTTGAGAAGAACTCTCTGGAGTAGTGGAAAGGGAGGGAATGCATAGAAGAATCTTCCTGTCCAGCAAAGGGACAATGCATCTCGCCAGAAAACACCAGACTCTGGATCTAGCGAGCAGAAACTGGGCAGTTTGGCAGTGAATGGGGAAGCGAAGAGGTCCAACTCGGGATGACCCCATAATTCGAACAAGTCTTTTGCCACTGATTGCAGAAGCTCCCACTCATCCTTGGACAGAGACTGGCTTAAGCTGTCGGCCAAGGTGTTTTGGACGCTTGGAGCACGCATGGCAGAGAGCTCCAGCTGGTGCTTGATAGCCCAGTACCATACCCTCATGGCTTCTCTGTTGAGGAAATACAAATGAGCCACCCCGCTTGTTGACGTTAAAGACCACCAGCATGTTGTCCATCTGAATGAGAAGATGGCCTGGTGCTAGATCTGACTGAAAAGCTTTTAAGCTGTAGAGGATTGCCCTCATCTCCAGCACATTGATGTGGAGGGTTTTCTCCATAGCAGACCACATTCCCTGAGTCTGGCAGCCTGCAAGGTGAGCTCCCCAGCCCTGACCCGAAGTATCCATAATCAGAGCCTGGGAAGGAGGCATCCTTCGGAAAGGCATTCCCTCAAAAATGTTGGGGGAAGTAGCCACCACTGAAGAGTCTGTCAAACGGTCTCTGTGACTCTCATGGGATGGTCTAAGCTGTCCAAGCGCTGATCCCACTGGATTTGCAAGGTCCACTGAGTCACCCACATGTGCAGCTGTGCCAACAGGATGGTCAGGATGGCTGCTGTCATGTGCCCCGAAAATCTGAGGATGACCTGGCTGGAACCAGGCGAGACAAGAGGACTGTCTGAGCGTGAGCTTGGAGGTGTTCTGTCCCATCTGGAGGCAGAAATGCTTTGCCTTGGACAGTGTCCAGGACTGCTCTGATGAAATGGAGCCATTGACTCAACCAAGGGGAGGACTTCAGAAGGTTCAGGGTGATCCCCAGGGTGCAAAGCAGAGTAAAGGTGTCTTCCAAGGTGCTGAGCAGCTGTTCCCTGGTGGGGGCAATGAGAAGCAAAATCACCAGGGTAGGGGAAGACATGGTGACCTTTCCACTGTAAGGCCGCTGCCACCACCACAAGGCACTTTGTAAAGACCCGAGGTGCAGAGGACAGGTCAAATGGCAGAGCTTGGAACTGATAATGGCTTCCCTGGAAAAAGAATCACAGAAACCTTCTGTGGGGCTGGGCGATGAGGATGTAAAGGTACGCGTCCTGCATGTCCAGAGAGCATAGCCAAACCCCTTGATGTAGAAGTGGGATCAGGCCTGTAAGGGTAACCATCCCGAAACTTTTGTATTCTACATATTTGTTCAGGTTGCTGAGATCCAGGATGGGCCGCAAATCCTGTTTTCTTGGAAACCAAGAAAAAGTGAGAATAGAAGCCCTTCCCTCTTTGGGCTGCTGGAACAGGTTCTATAGCCTGTTTGTGCATTTGTGTATTTCCTCCTGGATGAGGGCAGCATGCGATGGGGAACAGCAGGAGGGCAGGGGAGGGTTGTCCAGTGGCAGCTCTAGGAATTCTAGAGTATGTCCCGCTTCAATCAATTGCAGGACCCAATGATCTGACGTTATCCTGCTCCATCCCTCTAGACAGAGGGAGAAACTACCCACATTGCCTCCCCCAAGGATTCGGCTGGAGCAGAGCGGTCAGTCAAGGAGTCAGGCAGAGGCACACAGAGTAGGCAGGGTGGCCTAGGGGACTTGGTGGCTCTAGGAGATGCTGCTCCAGGGGTCTGAGAGGTGGCCTTTTGTTTAAAGGCACCTTGCTGCTACTGCTGCCCTCGGGGTTGTTGCCAAGAGGAACGACGAAAGGACTGACACCAGAATGGTTTCTGGTTGGATCAGTACATGGTGTGCACCAAACAGATAGCCTTGCCTGAATCCTGAACACGAGTAATAAGTTTCTCAGACTCGTTGCTAAAAAGAACTGGGTCTTGGGGGCATCCATAATGCCTGCCTGGACATCCAGGAAGAATACCTAAACTCAGAACCAGGAATGTTGTCTTATGCAGACGCCCATAGCCGCAGCCCTAGCGACAGTGTCGGCCGAGTTATAAGAAGTGCACAGCACATAGGTGCCAACATCCGACCCAGACTTTAGTAGGTTAAGCAGCTCTGCATTCTGTGGGAAATCAAGCAAGGCATGAGCCAGTTCCATGCCCTGCTCACCAGAGGGCATTCTGGTATTGCACCACATGCATTAAGAAATTGAGGGAGCGAATAGTGCAAGTGGCTGAAGCATACACCTTTTTGTCAAACTGGTCCATTTCCTCTGACTCCCTTTTAGAAGGCTGGGTCCTAAGGTGCCTAGGACACTTAGACCTGTCATGGGCAGCTGTAATGACCATAGAATCCACCAGGGGTTGTTGCCCTAAAAAGGGTTCATCCCTGGGAGAGCCCTATAAAGACGGCTGGACTTCTTGGGCACTGCCGAGGAAGTACACGGGTGTTTCCAGGCAATCCTAGTAATGTCCTGGAAGGTGTCAACCAAAGGTGGCACCACAATGGGTTTAAGGTCCTTCTGGCAGAGGTATTTGGCCAGGCAGCACCTCTCTGGATCCAGATCTTCCGTGTCCCATCCTATATTGGCTTGGAAATGCCGCATAATGTCCATGAAAGATGGGCATCTGGGGGAGTCCTTGGTATCCGTAGGCGAAGAAGCACCTCCTAAAAGGGAAGATCTAGAACAGCAGGAAAATCTGGGGCTGGAATCCTCCAAAGACAAATACCTAGAGGAAGAATGCCAAGACTGGCATACTCTACAATGGCATCTGTGCCTAACTGAAGACCTGGAGGAGGAATAACCCCTTCTATCTTTACGGCCAGAGCAACCGCTATCTCAGCATTCGGCTGCGGGGTCATTTCCCTCGGCTGGGGAGTAGGCTCCCTGGGTTTGGGAGAAGGCATTTTGGGAAGAACCTCTGAGATCGTTGGTTCCTTAGTGGAGGGCAAGGAAGGCTTCTGTGGAAGGAGGTTGCCCTTAATAGTTTTCCACCAGGATAAAAAAAACTCTTTGACGTCCGAAAGTGGGATCCTAGGCTTCGAGAGAGCACCCGGCGTCAGTGGGGTGGATGGACCAGGTGTCGGGCCCTGAGGTGGTGGTAGCCCTTGTGGAGTAGGGGTAGCTGGCATTGGCTCCCCCGGAATACGGTGGTCCGGTGCCGTCAGTGGGTCAGATGATGGTCCCTCAGGTGTCGGCTTAGGGGAGACATGCTCATTTGCCTGCGACACATGGGGATCTGGTGATGATGATGACTGGGAGATCACCGCAATGGACTACGGGGAAGCTGGTATTCGAAGGGACGGGCATATGATGGTGCTGGTCTGGAATGCCAGCCAGCGTTGACTTAGGAGAGGCTCGCTGAGGGAAGCTAAGTCCTGAAGAGGGCAGGGGTGTCACTCTCCTTCGGGAGGAGAGCACATGCCCCTGGCACTGGTCCAGGGAGTCAGCTGTGGAGACAGAGGCTGATTTAGCAGACACCATGGCTGGTCGGATGACGGTTAGGGACCCGCTGCCTGAGTAAGAACCAACTGAGCCACCCGGCTGAGGATCTGAAGCCTTGGAAGAGGCCCTGAGCTTCGGGGGCTGAAGAGCTGAGGACGCTGCCCTGGATCTAGAACAGCTTCCGCCCGACATCAGGACAAGGGCAGGAGGCCTATACCACAAGAAGCTCAGAAGGAGTAAGGGATGCCTGGGGAGTTGAGTCCACCCTCCTGCAGAAGGAGGACCCAGAACTGGTGCCAGACTTGCGCAGGGACCGGGAGTCCGAGGAGGACTTGTACTTGTGTTTCTCTATTTGGTGGTGCTTCCCCGATGACTTCTTATCCTTATGGTGAACTGAAGAAGCCAAAGTCCCTGAAGCAGGGGCAGATGAAGAACTTTTTTCCCTGGATCTCCTTCTGCATCGCCTTTAGCTGTTTCTCTAGCAAGAAGGGTTTGAGGACTTTCTGGCGGCGAATCCTGGTCCGGTTGTTGAACTTCAAGCAATGCTGGCAGGCCTCGGTGTTGTGCTCTGGGCCCAGACAGAAGAGGCAGGTCGAATGGCCATCTTTAGATGGAATTTGCTTGCCGCAGGCACACTTGGACTGGTGCTGCTTGACGGAGGAAGACAGAGAAGACATACAGAGAAAAAGAGGCTAAGTCTAGAAAAACATAAAATAGTAAAATGCTGGAAATGCATGAGAAAGGCAGTTGACTAGAGCAGAATGCATCCATGGAGCCGAAGAGCACGGGTCAACAGCGGGAAAAGAACTGAGGTGGGCCTGGGGGACCGCATCTTTTATATTATTGGCCGATGTTGAGGGCAGGCCTACATCAGGGGGTGGTTCCCCGCTGTAGACTGCTAGCTAGAAGTTTTCTGTGGGGTCCTGGCGCCTGCCAGTTTCAGTCCTTATAGTGTAACTGCTGCAAGAGCTCCCCCTTGAAGTGAGATTTTTTTTTTTTTTTTGTCAAGTCTCTTTCTCTCCTCCTGACTGGAACTCTCTCAGGCTACCTCACTCGCCTGAACCACTCTACCACCCGTTGTGTTCCCCGCCATCTTCAAAGTCATTACGACTCCCCAGGGACATGGGGGGCTACAGCCCCGGAGAGATCAAAGGGGCAGTGGCAGAGAACCAGCATTGGGCATGTGGCGGCGGAACTGGAGGAGCCATCGCCTATGCAGCAGGAGGGGCATTTTTCCCCTTATATGCCCTCCTTCCCCCTCCCGTGCGTGGTGCACGTCCCGACACTGCAGCGCACGGCAACCTTGCCTGCATCGGGCCACGCTGTCTATGTGCGGTCCAGCACTCTGTAGTGTCCCAGGTCTCCACCAGGAGCCACTGGAGTGCCAGACATCCCAGTACCCTCCCCCAAGGAGAGGAGAGCAGCCCAGTGGGCAATCAATCCAATCCCTCCCCTGCCAACCCCCGGCACCCAAGCTCGCTCCTGAACCCGAGTTTCCAGCGTGGCATGAGGTGTGGCGTCTAGTGCCTCAACCTTCAGTGCCACCGGGCTGGACTGAAGTGAGATCTTAAGTTCCACTTCATCACTTCCAGATCTCGTTTGCTCACACATCCAGTAAAAATGTCTTAAGTTTCAGCAGAACAGACAATGTTAAAACAGAAAGATGGATCTGATGCATTGTCTATATTGTTTATTTTATTTATTTATTGAAGTCTTGGAACTACAACCCTTTCAGTCAAAATCTCTTTTGCAAAAGCTCCATGTCAGACATATTGTGACAGTAAAATGTATTCTTTATTAGCAATAAAGTTTCATTATTAGAAAAAGAAGTGAATTTAAAATTACAAGAGGTAGCCATAATGAAGGATCGCACATTACATTATCACCCACTAGTATAATGCCAAATTGTTGCTTAGATCCGTGGTTTATCAGACTTGATTGCTGCCCAGAATTTTTAAAGATTACTAGAACTATTTGCTTGCAGAGAGAACAAAAAATACATTGTCTTCTGATTTCTTATCATTCTCTTACACAGGTTTACTAACTTACCTATTTTTGGGGCAGTCCTCAGGCAATTAGGATTGTTGAAACGTTTCTCAGAATTTGTCCCACTGTTCCATGAGGGAAAGAATCTGTATACCCTTTACTGTATTTCCTCGACATGTCTTTGAGTCAAAGGAAAACATGCACAAAACTACAAACAGTAAGTCTGGTCAGCTCAGTAACAGGGGACAGATTAAACCATGCAGTGCTCACTCCCAAATCGTAAGCAATAGTTAAAACAAACCTGAAACGCAGGTGATTGCACAGCGACAAAGCTGCTGGTGGTGCTCATACAATTTGAAAAACGAAGTTACCAAACGGTTTTATGATGCTGCCTTGCCTGTAGGTCCTTCAGTGGAGAAAACACAAGTAGAAACATCAAGAGTAGAGAGGAGATGCTTTTAGACTAGAGTTACTATTGTTTGCTTCTAATTGTCACAGGGACTCTTTCATCTGAGAGTTGTAACAATTAGAAGGGAACTACTGTGACTCTAAGTAAAAGCACCATCTCTTCTAGCCTCAATGTTTCTGCTTACATTTTTCTCCACTGAAGGACCTACAAACAAGATGGTGTTTATAAAGTAGCTTGGTCCGTTTTTGTTTTTTTTCAAAGTGAGTGAGTGCTGCTGAGACGACTGCCGCCACGCAATCACCTGAGTTTGTTCAAAGGAAAATATTTTTCCTTCCTCCATTCTCTGGCTCAGAAGGTTCCTCTCTTTTTACAAGAACATAAGGCAGTCTTCTGCATTCTTAGAGGCTATATTGTATCTGCTAACATTACTTACCCTCATGTATATATCCAACTGAGCATGTTAAAAGCTGCTACGATAGCACAATGATTCAATTACTGCAACCTAGGGGAGGATGTGTGAGAATGATCCCTTTTTCTCAATTTAGAAGGGAGGGAGGGAGGTAATTCCCTCAACCACTTGCCATGCCAGCAGCATAACTCTTTAATTACTGAAAACAATCATAGCTCCAGCACAATACAAACAGCACTGCAAACTCTGAAACCAACAGCATAAGAGTGAAGTAGTTTTTCTTGTGCCTAACAGTGCAGTTATTACTCAAGCCAATGGGCTTCACTTTACAGGCAGTTCTCCTCCCCATAAAACAGGCTGGCACTTTGTTCTCTGTGATTCCAGAGCATTTCATACAAATATTATATCTCCCAAGGTATGTCATTTTCACAGATTTATCTTCTTTCCATGCACAGATTTTTCAATTGATGATCTTTTCCGGTTCTTTCTTGCAAAGTTACATTTATATAGATCTAGACAGTTCTGCAGACAAGGGCATCCACCTAAACAGTGGTGCCACAAGATTAGCAATGAAGCCTGAATGATTTAGACCCATGCGTGCACATTAGTGAAGCTCGAAAAGCTGACACATGCAAAACAAGCACGTGTCGATGCCGAACATTTGATGCATTGGAATATGTCTGCCCCTGCACCTTGTTTATGCCCTTGAGGTACTTAAATATGTCTGTTATGTTCCCCCGCTCCCTCCTTTCCTCCAGTGAGTACATACTGAGGTCCTTTAATCTCTCCTGATATGTTCTGTGTTGCAAGCCATGTACCACCTTGGTTGCCTTTCTGTGGACTGCCTCCACCCTGTCAATGTCCTTGCGAAGTTGTGGCCTCCAGAACTGCACACAGTACTGTAGGTGAGGCCTCACTAGTGCATTATACAATGGCATCACCACCTCACGCCTTCTGCTAGTGATACCTCTGCCTATGCAACCCAGCATGCCACTGGCCCTCCTTGCAACATTTGTGCTCTGTTTTGACACCTTTAGGTCATCAGAACTGATAACTCCTAGGTCCCTTTCTTCCTTGGTGATCGTCAGCACCTCTACCCCCCATCCTGTAACTCTCCCAAGGTTTCCCTCTTTCCCAGGTACATTATTTGTGCTTCTTTGCATTGAACATCAGTTGCCACTCCTCAAGACCATTTTTCAAGCCTCTCCATGCCCCTGTTCATTTTTTCACCCCTTCTGGAGTATTCACTCTGTTACAGATATTTATTTATTTAAGATTCAGATGAATACCTTTGAGCCAGAGGCTCGTTTACAAAGGTTCCAAGTCAGGTGACACAATACAGAGCCATTGAGTTACATCAGTGAAAACATTGTACAGTGAGAGGAACAAGGGTGACACTAGACAACAATAAACATACGTAAGTGAAACAGCTGGTGGCTACATAACAAAAAATACAGGTTACTAAGTGCAATGAACAGGTTCCTAAGTGCAATTGGGCAGAAACAGGCAGAGCGATTAGAGGGTGCATAGCAAAGCAACCACTTGTCTGCGGTAGTGAGGAATTGCCATGTAGGGGAATTAGAGGGTCTAGACAGATCCAGGACAAGGATGATCTAAGTTTGGGCGAGATGCAGTCATGAAGGCTGCAACAGAGGTGATACACAAGGTGGGGTGGAAAAGATGAGAAGGGACTTGGCAAGGTTAGAGGAATGGTCAAATGTATGGCAGCTTAGATTCAATGCTAAGAAGTGCAAGGTAATGCACCTGGGAAACAAAAGCCTAGGGGAAGAGTGCACAGTGGGGGGTGAGATACTAACAACAACAAAAATGGAAAGGGACCTGGGGGTAGTCATATCAGATGACCTAAAGGTGGGCAAGCAATGTGAGAGGACAGTAAGGAGGGCTGGGGTGATACTGGGATGCACAGGGAGAGGCATCGCTAGTAGAAAACAGTATGTTGTTATCCCTCTGTACAGACAACTGGTGAGACCCCATCTGGAGTACTGTGTGCAATTCTGGAGACCCAATCTCTGCAAAGACATAAACAGGATGGAGGCAGTCCAGAGGAGGGCAACTAAAATGGTGCAGGGTCTGCACCGGAAGACATATGAAGAGAGACTTAAGGAGCTTAATATATATAGCCTCGAGGAAAGGAGGGAGAGGGGGGACATGACAGAAACTTTCAAGTACCTCAAGGGAATCAACAAAGTCCAAGAGGGTAGCATCTTTCAAAAAAAGAGGTGTGCAAGAACAAGGGGGCACAAATTGAAGATGGGGGTGGCTCAGAGGTAATGTAAGGAAGTATTTCTTTCACAGAGAGGGTTGTGGATGCATGGAACGGCCTTCCAGAGGAGGCTGTGGAGTCAAAACCAGTGGTGGAATTCAAGCATGCATGGGACAGTCATAAGGCAATTCTAGGGGTGGAGGTAGGAAGAATTAGGCTGTTGGTTAACTAAGATCTGCAGCTTATCCATTAGGTAGGGAAATGGGCAGACTGGGTGGTCCAAGCGGTCCTTATCTGCCGTCAAATTCTTATGTTCTATTGTCAGGTGGGGGGTGGGTGAGGTGAGTGGGAGAAGGGGTAGGGGGAGCTGTTCAGGGCAGTATGGGGTGCTGGGGAATGTGGAAGGCCATCAGGTGGCATTGATAAGGGCTAACAGTTGCAGGTAGTCTCACGTGCCAGCAGGTTTCGGAGTATGGATCTGAAATGTCTGATTTTGCTGGACCCAAGGAGTTCAGTAGGTAGGTCATTAAGCCATTTAGGGCCTCTGTAGGAGAGAGATCATTGTGCCAGTGTGGTATGCTTAAAAGGCACTAGGAACACTCCTTTGGTAGCACTTCTGGTGTTCACAGTTGGTTGGGTGTAGTTGTATAGTCTGGAGGTGGATTCAGGCATAAGGCCAAGCAGTACTTTTTTCCCCACGTAGACAAGCCTGGTATTTGATTCTGTGATGGAGGGGAAGCCAACTGGTGTCCAAATACAAGGTGCATGTATGCGTCCGATAGTCAGCACCCAGGACCAGGTGGCAAGCCTTGTTGAGGAGGGTTATGATCCTCTACGGGGCAGTGTCAGAGCCAGCACCATAGATCACTAGACCATAGTCAATGGTAGATAACACAGAGCTGCATGCAACCAGTTTAAGAGCCTCCAAGGGCATAGAGTGTCTATGTCGGTAGAGAACTCCCAGTTTGGTGTTAGCTATTTTGATGACATGTTCAATGTGTGTTGTGAAGGAGAGCGTGTCATCAAGGTATACTCCAAGACATTTGAAGGTGCTGACCTACTCTAGCAGCTCACCTTTTTTTTTTTGGGGGAATTTGTATTTATCCCTCCTAACTGCTAGCTGCTCGACCTTTCCTACAGTGCGCAACCCCTGATGTCAAGGCGACATGTGCTGATGTCCGCGCTGCAAAGTGGCCACCGTTCCCCTTCAATTGGGGCTTGTAGCACTCTGAGCCTCGCTTGAAGTCGAACAAGTGCTCGGTCTCGAGGCCGCAACCCTCCCCGGAAAAGGTGAGCTGTCGTCGACGCCAACTTGGCCCCCCCAGCTTGACCCACCGGGCGACCGGAAAGTCTGCTCCCAAGCCCGGGTCGCTGGCATGGAGTGAGGTGTGGCATCCAGCACCTCAACCCTAAGTGCCACTGGGCCAGTCAGCTCACCTTTTTGACTTGTTATGTATAGGGGCCCATGCCTTTTCCTGTTTTGTGGCACCGTGAAGAACATACACTTGTTTTTTTCGTAGTTGAGTAACAGTTTATGATGGGAGAACCAAGATTCTAGCTATTTAAAGCTGGCCTGTAGGTCAGTGGTTATAGTGGTGATGTCCCTATCAGATGCAGAAATGACCATATCATCAGCATAAAGCGCCATTTTTGCAGGCAGGCAACAGGTGGTGAGTTTATAAATAGACTAAATAAGAGTGGACCCAGTGTGGAGCCTTGGGGGACTCCAAGGCTGACCTCCCTAGGCTCAGAGAGAATGTTAAGGATCTTCACACACTGTGTTCTACGTGAGAGGTAGCATGTAGATGTTGGTGTCATCTGCAAACAGGCAGACCTTTCCTTCTAGCCCTTCCACAATATCTGTAATGAAGACACCGAAAAGGACTGGTCCCAGGACTGATCCCTGAGGTACCCCGCTGGTCACCACCCTCTCCCGGATTGGATCCCATTACCACCCCCTTTGCCTCCTGTCCGTCAGCTACTTTCTAACCCAGTTTGTCAGCTTGTGCCCTGTGGCCTGACTACCCATCTTGTTAATAGCCTTCTATGTTGGCTGGTGTCTAGGGCTTTCCTGAAATCAAAGTAGGTGACATCCCCTGCCCCTCCCTGATTTACTTCTTTACTGAGGCATTAGGGTTTCCAACCCTAACGCCAACCCCCACCACCACCCCCACCCTGCAGAGACTGACAAGTGTTGGGGGGGGTGCTTTGGTCGTCAGCCACAACACTCATGCCATTCTACCTCACCCCACCCTGCAGACACCAACAGGCATTGCAGTGTGCCTTGGGGCCTTCAGCCTTTATGCTTATCCCATTCCATAAGGAAATAAGCTGAGATGGGTGCGGTATAGGAAAATGGAGTGAACGTTAGGGCCGAAGACCCCAAGGCACACCTCGATGCCTGTCACTGGCTGCAGGGTGGGGATGGAAATGGCATAAGCATTACGGCCGACGACCCCAAGTCACACCCCAACTCTGGTCAGTCTCTACGGGGGGGGCGGGGGCATTATGGTTGGAATCCCTAATGCCCCGGGTATTTGTTGGTATTTTCACTCCAAATTTTCAACATGGGCTTTCTGGGACCCACCTCATGAACAGTGGCACTATCATTTTGTTACTCAATCCCGAAAGGTGATTTCATGCAGCGACTGCACCATTCGGCGACACAGGTGCGAAAACACATTTCAGGTAAGATGTGAAAAATGACAGCTATACTGTTCATGAGGTGGTGTGAAAAACTGGAAATGTTGAATATTTGGAGTGAAAATATAAAATTGTGCCAAAGTTACGCTCATGTATAGCAAAATTTCAACGATTGCACATCACTCTGGCGTTTTGGGGAATTTTTCTACCAAATTTTCAACATGGCCTTTTTTGGGACCCAGCCTCATGACTAGTGAGACTGTGATTTCATTAATCCATCCCAAAAGTTGATTTTGTACAGCAACCGCACCATCCTGTGACACAGGTGCGAAAACACATTTTGGGCAAAATGTGAAAAATGACAGATATACTGTTCATAAGGAGGTGTGAAAAAATGGCAACATTGAAAATCTGGAGTGAAAATATAAAAAATTGATGAAGTTACGAGCGTATGTAGAAACTGCGCAACGCACGCTAGTAGCAGTCATTTTTGGAAATTTTCACCAGATTTGTAATGTGGGCTTTTTGGGACCCCTCCTCATGAATAGTGGCACTGTCATTTCGTTAATCGGTCCCGAAAGGTGATTCCGCACAGTGACCACAAAAATCACCTTTCAGGACAGAGTAAAAAAATGACAATGACAATGTTCATGAGGTGGGGGTAGCCAGAACCCCATGTTGAAAATTTGGAGCCAGAATTCCTAAAAATGGCTGAGATATCAACATAAGTTAAACCCCCCAATTGACTGCCATTATACAGTGCTTACCTTTGATTCTTCAGTTACTGGTTCTGCTTTGAAGAGTGCAGACGTGTCCCGGTCCTCAGAACATGACTGCACCAACCTCAAGAGGTACGTGTGGTGTAAGGGGGGGGTGCAGGGAATTGGGTGCTCAGTTTGAGGATGGGGGAGGGAGGACTGAGGAGACGATGAGGGACCATTCTCTTTTTTGCAGGTTAAAAATAAAAAAGATGTTGGGCGACCGTTTTCTTTATTTACAGGTATAAATAAAATAAATACTTTTGGGCACACTGAGGTGGGCTCCCGGTGTGTCACATGAGTTGGGGGGAGGGGATACATGCTGCTGACAGCGGGCTTGGGCACCCCTGTCGGCAAAGAAAGTGGGCTTGGGGGGGCATCTGACACCGGGAGTGGGCATCTCGGTGTCGGAAAGATAAATATATAAAAAAAAAATGATCTGGTCACACAGGGGTGTGCTCCCAGTGTGCCACAGTGCAGGGCGGGTGGGAGAATACATGCTGACTTGGGGATTGGGCACCCCGATTTCGACAGAAAGAGTTTAGGGGAGTAAACCAGTTCAATGCAGGATTCTACATAGAAGAAAAGATGTCAGAGGACAGTTTTCTTTTTTCACAGGTTTATTTTTTTTTAAATAGCACATTTCGGTACACCAGGGTGAGCTCCCAGTGTGCCACATTAATGGGGGGACACATGCCGATATGGGGATTGGCACCCTGATGTCAGCTTTAACAGAAAGCACCATGGCTAATGTTGGGGGTGCAGAGAACCAAGCACTGAAAGAGAAATCTGCACCGTGGCTAACGTTTAAACTTTTAGGGTGGGGGTCAGAGGGGGCAAAGACTGGCCGTAACTGCGGCCATGCGCATTAGTGCACTCTAATGCGCATGGCCAGAGTTTGGGCTACTGACGGAAATGAAGCGCTCCCATTGGAGTGGTTCATTCCTTTTAAGTCCAAGACACGCCACGTCAGCAAAGCTGAACTGCTGTCATGAGCAGAGTGCCTAGTCATTGGTGTGCACTGCCAAATCCATTGCAGTTTCAGCTGTAATTGGCTTGGCAACGACACACCTCTCATTTCCCATTAGTGTCCCGAGACGTTTGGTGCGCAAGCACATCAAATACAAAAACTGCCCCACATACCTTGGGCCTTGATGCTGCTGAGAGGCTCGGTGTTTGCTAGGAAAAAGGTCAGGAAACTGCTCAACTGCCATGTAAAGCAGTGCTGGCAGAGACTCTTGATGTGACAGCTTTGTCCTCCTGGTGTCATTTACAGTATGATTTCACCATCTGCAGTCTGGAACCTGACTTTCTCCCATGCCGTGCTATGCTCTGCATGTTCTCTCTGAACAAACAAATTTGCCAGCAGAATTAGACCACCTGGTCTATTGAGTCTGTAGATAGCAGCCGCACCTTGCAACTGCAAACTTGCACTGCCTGTTGCTGACTGGTGAAGGGGTGAGTATTACAAAGTACACAGGTTAAATGACTGGCTGAAAAACGCTGCCAGACAAGTTCAGAGTGGGTTTTTTAAGCAAGACTTGGCAGGAGACATCCAGCAGCCAAGAGATTGAGTTAAGCAACTAAAAAAGGTCCATTTTAAACTCAGCCTGGCTTAGATTGATTAGCATTTGCAGCTAATCAAAACAGAAATTGATCTGCAACTGCTGTTTCTTTAGTTTGCAAACTGCGATGCAAAATCCAATTATTTTACACCTTGGTGTATGTTTGCAACTTTGCAATAAATATTGTCTATACCAGTTTAAGGATGTCTGTGAAGTTTTTGCTTTAGTGTGTGTGTGTGTCTCTTGTATTTTTGCACAGTAGTGTTTAAGTGAGCTGTTTGTATGCACTCAAGCATCCCACCGTTTGTTTTTGTAGGGAAAGGTAATGGTTAGCATACACCCAGGTACTTCTTTCCCAGTCCTGCTCCCCTCATTTTTATTTACATTCTAACTTCCAAATCCATAACACCCAATGCTGTTCTCCAACTGGAGTGAGGAGGGCGATCAAATGGTGGGACTGTCACATCCTTCCCCTCAGAGACTGGGTGCCCTATCTCCACATGTACCACGGACTCCTCCAAACTGATGCCACAATTTGCATCACATGATAGCATAAAGAACTACTGCCAGCATCACTAGGCTGCTCTCCATCACTGAGGCCAAGGTTCTTGCTCCCTCTCAGCATTGCTTTAGGTGGGGCCGGGCAGATCAGGCCAAATCAACCTGATCAGCTTCTTCAAGGGGGTGACCAGGAAGGTGGAAAGGGGCAGGACCATGGATGTATATGGGAAGAAAATATTATACAAAAGTAGTTTGAACACTGGTAATGGGTCCCCTTTTAAGGTCAGTCTCGGTACATATCTTACTTAGAAAAAGAACACTGCACTACATTTTCTGTTCAGGAAACTTCCCTGCTACCCTGGAACCCCACAAAAACAGGATGCCACATCTCATAGGGCTGTCCAAGCATAAAAAATTTCTATTAAATCAGTACATTATTCAGCACTGTCAAAATCACTTGTCGAAATTCTAATAAATGAATAAATTATTCTGCATTATACAATGGTAAGTATAATCCTCATATTCTGACTGGCTGCCAACCCCTAGACACAGTGATGTTCTCCGACAATAACATCACTGTATCTAGGGCAGGCACAGAAATGACCGAACAATCAGTAAACAAATCCTTCCACGTAGTCAGTCAATACAAAGCCCAAGCCCCCACCAGCTGAAACCAACACTGAAGCCCTCACAGTTCCATGTCCTCGCCTCATTCCTCACTCTTCTAGTGAACTACTGTACTTCATGTAACCCTAAGTAAATTAAGTTTTTCTCCAGCTCATTTTCTAAAGTAAAATGGGAATTTTCCAAACTGCCACTGCATGTGGCTGAAGGATTTCTGTTTCAGCGCGTGTACTCACCCACTGGTTTCGCTGAAAAGGCATGTGCAGTGGCTTTATAAAGAAAAGTAACAAACCCTTTTATTTTTTTTTTTAAATACAGTTGCTTTTCTGGAGTGAAATCTACATCTCCAGCTCAGTCTTCGGTCCTCCATGTGCTCTCCAGTCTAACATGCATTCTCTTGCTCAGCAGGGTGATCATCTCAGCGTGTGCACACATGAAAAGCGCCGCAATCGATCAACACACTGCCAGGCTCCTGAAAGCAATGGCCACGGTAACAGAACAGCACAGTTTCTCCCGGTACACACCCAGAGTCCCTCACACTGTACCGAGAAAAACAGAAACACAGAGAGGTGGAGGGGGGAGGACAACTTAACACAGAACTGTGGGGAGGGCATACACTAGCAGCAGCACCACCTACTGGACAAAACAAAAACTGTGCATTATTTATTTTATTCAAATACATACAATTACCAAAATCGAGTTAAAAATTAATTTACATTTTTTTGGTACTCTTCTTTTTTCTTTATAAAGGAACCATTGTATAATAACAATAAGGAACTCCAAGGACGTGTGTTACTGTGTAATAATGTCACTTCTTGGGTGCTGAATGCACTCGGCCTGTGGCCTTGTACTTCAACCACCCGAGGTGTGACATTATTACACAATAGCACACTCTCTGTGGTACCTCATTGCCTATCAAAGTCACTTGTTGAAACATTAGTAAGCATGCACTGTCAATCTGCTTGCCATCTGGTAAATTCAGGGGCTGGAAATCCGACAAGAAGTTTGTCATTTTTGCTTTCCAGCCAGCTGAAAGAATACCAGGAAAAGGCTGCTCTCTAGACTAAGAAAAACAAAAAATGAACAAACGGCCACCAGACAGAGAATACCGAAGGATTTTTTCATCTATTTAGACAGTGTGAAGTGCAGCCCTTCCTTGCTGCCTTCCGGCAGCATGAGTTCTATAAATATACTGTAGGTCTTTCTCTCCCTTGTGCTCAGCTTTCTGTAGGTGCTGAGGTAATACTGGATCATCACCTAGCACTGCTTCCTCTCTGGTGCCCATCTCTTTTCAGTTACAGGTGTAAGGTTGGATGTTGGACCCACTTTGCTAGCTTTGTCTCACCCTCAACTTTCTGCAGGTTCTAGTGTAATACTGGATCATCAACTCCCACCGTTCACTTTCTCTCTGGTGCTCAGCTCTCTTCAGGTACAGGTGTGAAGTCTGATTGACCCGCAGTGCTAGCTCTCTCTCTCTCTCATATCCTCGGCTTTCTGCAAGCGCTAGTGTAATGTTAGATCACCAACTCACACTGCTAACTTTCTCACTGGTGCTCAGCCCCCATCTAGTACAGGTGTAAAACTGGATCCCAGACCCCCAGCTCTAGCTCTCTCACTCAACTTTCTGAAGGTGCTGAGGTTGTGTTCAATCATCGACTCAGACTGCTTTCTCTATGGTGCTCAACTCGCCTCAGGTACAAGTGTAACGTTGGATGACAGACCTGCAGTGCTACCTTTCTCTCTCTTGTACTTAGCTTTCTGCAGGTGCTGATGTAATGTTGGATCCATCGACTCATACTGTTAACATTCTCTCTCTGCTACTCAGCTCACTTCAGGTACAGGTGTAAGGATGGATCACAGACCCACATGTCTAGCTCTCTCTGCCATGCTCAGCTTTCTGCAGTCGCTGGTGTAATGTTGAATTATCGACTTGCACTGCTCTCTCTGGTGCTCATCTCTTATCAGGCGCACGCAAAAGGCTGGATCACAGACTTGCAATGCTAGTTCTCTCATACTCTGCTTTCTGCAGGCACTAGTGTAGTGCTGGATCTTCAACTCAAACTGTTACCTGTCTCTCTGCTCACCTCACTTCAGGTATATTGTATAAGGCTGGATCACAGACCCCCAGTGCTTGATCTCTTGTACTCTGCTTTCTGCAGCTGCTGATGTTACACTGGCTCATCGACTTGCTGCTCAGCTCACTTCAGGTACAGGTGTACAGTTGGATGGACCACAGACTTACAGGGACAGATCTCTCTCCTCCTTTCTCTCTCTCCCCCTTGTTCTCAGCTTTCTGAAGGTACAGATGTAAAGTTGGATCACAGACCTGCAATGCTACTTAATTTCTCCCACTCTCTCTCTCTCTCTCTCTGATGTTCACCTGACAACAGATACAGGTATAACGTTGGATTCTGAACCTGCAGTGCTAGCTCTGTCTCTCGTGCTCAGCTGTCTACAAGTAAAGATGTAAGGTGAGATACTGATCTGCTGTGTGGGCTCAGTTTTCAGCCAAAAGAACTGTACCACTGTATACCAGGTCTGCAGCAAGTCCTGCACACTGCTTTCCTACACTCAGAAACACTTCCAACATTCCTACAGATCATCACCAAAGCTCAGATCCTAAACTGTCACATATGTTATTTACTTAAGTACACCAAATTCAGTATTTTTGCTACAGAACTTTCTTGATGTATATAAAGTGCTGCAGTGGGTAGAGTCAGCTAATATAAAACAGTTTGGTGATAACTGAAACTACTGACTCAGCTATGGGAAAGATTCAAACCCCCCCACCCCCAAAGTTCAGTTTCACACTGGGATGTGCTACAACAGCCCTAGTATCAGCAGGCCAGGTGCTGTAGGACTCCAGATTAGTTAGCTGAAGAAGCTGTAATGCTCCAAGCATGCAAGACCAGTTGCATTTTTCAAATTAAACCTGCCTGGCTTGCAGCTTTTACAGATGAGATGTCACCAATGCTAGGAACAAAGTCTTGGCCCAGGCATCATGGAAAAAAAGCCAGCGTTACATGTCAACCTTCAGATGTGCAGCACGTGATCCATCCTACCGCTTTCTGCTATGAGAACAGAGCTAATGACGTCTACTGTATTAAGTCTGTGGCTTCTAATGCATTTACACTCAATGACCACAAGGAGGCGCCTGAGCACTCTGAAACTCCAGCTAGCACAAAAATGTCAACATGAAACTGTAGGCCACTAGGGACTACACTGATAATGCATTGGCTATTCACCTAATGGAGCTCCTGGTTCCAATCACATCCCAGGTCACAAGTAAAGCTAGACGTTTTGGGGGTAACAGGGATGTACGAAATCCTAGGTCAATGTGGTTTGGGGATATGTCTGACCAGTAACCCAAACCCAAATCAGTACACCTGTGCACAGTGGTTAGGTGTTTAGTAAAATCTGAAGAGATTCCAATCTGTTATTTGGAAGCAACTTCCAAACTTTTCTATCACTGCTGGCTTTGCCATCAATGATCATTCCTAGGGCAAGTTCACCTTAAATTGTAGGTCTGAAGCCCTCACCATTCTTTAAAAAAACTTGCTGTGGCCAGCCTGATGATGCAGCAGCTTGAAAAATACTAGCCATCAAGAAGTGAGCCAGCAGGCCAAGGAGGAGGAGCATTCCGTGCCCTACGAACCAAAGCTGTATGAATTTCATTATGTGCAAACATACTGGTCGCAGATCCATTCATTTGGTTATGATTTACAAACTAATATTAGACTAGTTTTGGAAAATGTAACTCAGGCATGGTGCTCTGGCCTTACAGGAGTTCATGCAAGAATGACAGCCTAAACGTATGGAGCACGTGAAATAGTTATCAAGATCTGGTAGTGCACTGCAACCTATGCAGTTATCAGAGTGATAGAAACTCTTACTAAAGCAAATACAAGAATCTGTCACTGTCTGCCATTCTAGGAAATGGAATGCTTCCATCCTACAGAGGTTCTTCCAGTTACAAATAAATAACCACAAACCCAATATACTATTCCATTCACTCCTTTCAAAGAGGGTAAGATACACAAATAGCTGTTGTGGTTCATACGTGTGGAATACTGTGGAAAGCTGAAAACTGCAAATTGAAGTAGGTGTTACGGTCTATCAAGTCCACTCAATGTGGAGCTCATGTATCATACGTTACATGACATTCCACGCATCCCCTCCCCAGGTAGCTAAATAGCTATTTCCAATGGAGAATAAATAATGGTGATAACAACTCAGTATCCTTCGGGGAGCACCTCACTTGACGGCTCTTGGTAGTATTCATTTTGAGGGTCCTGAGCTCCCTCTGAAGGGAAGCAATGTTGAAACTTTGAAGAAACTTCTGCAAGGGCAGCTACCAAAGCATTAGAATTTTCACTGGAGGAATATGGAATCATACTCAAGAATACCTGCTGGGTATCTCCAGGTTAATGAGTACTGCTGCAACTATACCCCAGCTATGGTGACTATGGTAACAATTACAAACAGGATGAGTTCTGATGACTCTGTTCTGCAACAGACAAGTGCTAAAGAGATAATCAAAACTGTTTCTTCCCCAACTTAAGCTACACCACTAGGAGCAGGCACAAGCAATTCGATGGAGTTTGTCCACAACTGAGGATCCTGTGTATAGTCTGCCTTTTTTTTTTTTTTTTTGCTGCTGACCCCATTTGAATTCAGTATGGGAATGAGAATTTCAATTTAGCTGTCACCAAGGATGCAGGCACATGGGCTGCCACAACTGCCACTGAATTACACTGCCACGGTGAAGCCTACAAGGAGTCCGCAGACTGCCATTGTCTCACTAATTACCTAATTTAAAAACACAGACGTTGACAGCAGAAAAAGGCCCAAAGGCCCTTCCAGTCTGTTACCAGCATGTATCCCCCCCCCAGCCTAATGCGGTGCCGAAGCTAGTCTACTGATAACCCTTACTGCATTTTGATACCCTACCTCACCCACTCATCCCTTTCTCTTGACTGTCTACCCTGACTCCCTTCTCTGGTTTGGACTACTCTATTGTGTCTGTCTCACCTGTGTTTGAAGCTGGCAATGGACATTACACCGACCATGCCTTTGCGTAAATCATTCTACCTTTCTACCACCTTTTCTGTAGAGAATTTCCTTACATCCCCCCTGAATCTTCCACCCACCAGCTTCCATCCATGGCAACTTGTTACCCTGCCTCGCTCCTTGTGAACAGGGCTCTGCTGTTCACTTTATTAATAGGCAAAACTGAAAAAGGGCTGAGCCCAGTCATCTTCCTGGTTAAAAATAAAAAAACAAAAAATATCCCTTAGGAACTTAAAGGTCTCCAGCATGCCACCATCCTCTCCTGATCTCAAGTGTACAAGCCAAGGCTCTCTAGCTTCTCCTCACAATCTTCCCCTGCTGACCCTGAATCATCTTCATGGCCCTCTTCTGATTAGCCTAAAAATACGTCCCTAACAGTATTCCATTTAAGGTTTCACCAAGGATCATGAGGGCAGTATCACCTCCTCCCTTCTTCTAGTAAGCCCCCTTCCTATACACTCCAACATCCTCCTGGGGTGCAGTCCCTCCTAGCCTGGTGGTCTGTACTTTCTAAAAGCTGCCCTCTTCTTCCTTGACAAACTCTTGACAGAGCACAGTATATGCGAAATGTTGAGTCTTACTGGGGTTACGGCAGATAATGAGTTGTAAGTTACTTGCACTGCATTTTTGCATACAATAACGGAACTGTTTTTACAACATAAAACAAACTTTAGTGATTTTATACAGGAGAGGGAGGCAAGTGCTGGACGGCCACACACTCAATCTGGTATTCCAGCTCAAGCTGGGTTCCAGCTGGGTCTTGAGACTGACAACCTCAAGACTGATCAGGTTGTTTGGTCTGACCACTGCACTGTGGAGTTCAGTTTTGGGGCCCCCCTGAAAATCCTTCCCTTGTGGAGATGGCCAGCTATCGCCACTTAAAGGGTGTTGACCCAGAGGGACTATTGGGGTTAGCTGACCTATCTAGGGTTAATGCATGAGTGATTGGCACTGGAGAGGCAGTGGCCACCTATAATAGGGTGGTTACTAAAGCTCTAGATGCCATTGCACCAGTCCATATACAACCCAGATCTTCTCACTTTTGAGATCCCATTGGTTTGATGTGGGGATCTCAAGGCAATGAAGATCAGGGGTCGGAAGTTGGAGCATTGCTGGTGGAAGACCCGGCTGGAGGCCGATAGGCTGGCCCTGCGTTCTCATTATGTTGAGTACCACGGAGCAATTTCCCGTAAGAAGGCAGCATGGGAGAAACAGACCATCTCAGCTGTTTCAGACTGTGGACAGGCTTTTACATCCTACCTATCTCCGGCTGAAAAAAGCTTATTCAACCATTTTATGTGAAGGGGTTTGCTCGGTTTTTCTCTGACACAGTGTCAGCCATTCGGTCAGGGATTCCGCCAGGGAGGCTTGTGCCTCACAGTGATCAAGTTAGAGTTTCAGAGGCACTCAGTTTGCCTGGGAGGAGTTTAGGCCAGTGGAGGTGTCTGAAGTGACTAAGGTGATCTTGGAGCTGAAGCACACCTTTTGTGAACTGGACCCGACACTGACGTATTTCTTAATGGGATGTGCTGATGTTCACCAGGATTGCCAGGTGCTCGATGGCAGAGGGGGTCTTCCCAGTTGCTTTGAAAGAAGCACTGGTGAAGCCCCTCCTAAAGAAATCATCCCTCGACCCAGATGTCCTGGCAAAATTACCGGCCAATCTCCAACCTGCCGTTTTTGAGCAAGGTTGTTGAGAAATTGGTGCCACATCAGCTTGAGGATCGCCTGGTGTCCTCAGATATCTATGAGCTGCTCCAGTTGGGTTTTCAGGCCAGACACAGCACTGAAACTGCTCTAGTGAGAGTGCATAATGATCTGCTGAGGGCTGAAGACAGAGGAGCAGGTCAGTTCTTGTGCTCCTCAATCTCTCCTCAGCTTTTGACACTGTGGATCACATCATGCTTCTTGATATACTCTGTGAGTTTTGTGGACTCGCTGGCACCGTCATTAAATGGTTTGAGTCATATCTCTTGAACAGAGTGCAGCAGGTGGTGATGGGGAATTTCTCCTCCTCCCCAGTGCCTCTGTCTTGCAGAGTGCCGCAGGGTTCGATCTTGTGGCCGACGTTGTTCGCAGTGTACATGCTACCCCTGGGTGAGATCATCCCAACAATACAGTGTGGAGTTTCACTGCTTGCAGATGACATCCAACTGTATTTGTCTTTTGTACTTGGAACATTGAGAGCAGTTGACGTACTTAACAGCTGTCTGGCTAAAATCAATGACTAGATGGCTTCCAGCTGGCTAAGACTCAGCCCGGCTAAGACTGAGGTGCTGGTGATCGAGCCTGGTCATGGGCGTGATGGGTTGCCACTGGGAGTCAACTCTGGACTTGTTCTGGGGTCTATTCCATTGGTGGTTTTTCCGAGGGTACAAAGGGTGTGATCCTTGATTGCAGATTGACCTTTGAAGATCAGGTGTCAGCTGTAGTCAGCAGTGGTTTTCACCACTTGCGCAACATTGCCCGGATTAAGCTCCTCATTCCGACAGAGGACCTGCTGACACTAGTACATGCTGTTGTGACTTTCAGGCTCTACTACTGTAACGCTCTGTACTTCGGAGTCTTGGGAGAGACCCTCCACAGGCTGCAGCTAGTGCAGGATACAGCGGCAAGGTTACTGATGGGCCTTTAGAGGTCCAGTCATGTGACCCCGGTTATGCATGCTCTGCACTGGCTGCTGGTCAGGTGGAGGGTTCTGTTCAAGGTGGATCATCTCATCATTAAGGCCCTATACAGGCTGGGTCCTGGTTACCTGTATGAGCTCCTGACACCAGTGTCCTCTGCTCGTTCCCTCCGCTCCTCCTTGAGGGGCCTCCTGGATGTTCCCAGGGTTCAGCTCAAGACCTCGGGAGATTGTGCTTTTAGTGTCTCTGGACCAACCCTGTGGAACTCGCTTCCACCTGCAGTCCGGGAGACTCGCTCGATTGAGGTGTTTAAGGAGAGGTTAAAGGCCCACCTCTTCAGTCTGGCCTTTGACTGCTGATACCATCTTTAGCTTTGGCCAGTCCCTTGAAGATTGACTTCTGGAAACCTCTATTTTGCAGAATTTTAATCCTGTTACGTTTTTAATGAGGTTTTATTATGCTTTAATCACTGCCGTATGTCCTCATTTATGTTCGGCACCCAGAGCCTCTGGGCTTGGGTGTCTTATAAATAAAATTGCCTTGCCTTCTTATCTCTTGCTTGTTGTTCTGTCCATGTACCAGCGGCCACGGGTACGCTTCTTCTTAGCTTTTCTCCTCTTTAAACTTATTACCTGCCCTACTTCTCTTAACAACCAAAGTGGTATATAGTTATTTTTCTTTCCGAACTGTCTCAAATGGTAACTACAGTACATTTCCTTACTGGTAATTCCACCTATGTGTAGGCTCCTTCCATAGGCAGTCAGTTTATATGGGCTCTCCTCCCGTTAGCCGGGACAGAATGAAACAGTCTGGGAGAAGTCTTAGGACACATCCCTTCCCAGACTTCCTCAGTACAACCTTCTGTCCTAGTCTATAACATAGAAACACTGAGAAATAGAAAAACAGAAACAATAAATGTTTAACAACACACATTAACCTCACAAGAAAAGGGAACTGTATGTAATATAGTACAGAAGATACCACAGAAACAAGTATTTGTCAATGCCGAAGTTCGCCGTTGGTATTGTTGTTGTACATGCTTCCCATAGTGCTACTCTTCCACAGAAACAGTATGTTATCAACAGCTGTTAGGAACGCATGTCCCACACCCACCTATTATAGTTTGATATGAAAACCTGGGTGCTTAGTGCTGCAGGTGACAACACTGTTGCTCTGCTGATAGGCTGGCACATATTAATATTTTTTACCATATTACCCTTTTAAAGCCATAAATGAATTGGGCTCTCTTTATCTTTTGTATCTGTACTGGGGGCAATATAGCATAGTGGTTAAGGGCACTGAGCTGCAAACCTAGCAACCTGGGTTTGAATCCCACCAGCCCTCACTTGCATCCAATGTGATTGTGAGCAAGTCACTTAAGTTCCATGTGTTCCCAGATCATACCTCGAAACAAGCACGCCCATACCAGGTCGGGAGGGGGCCAACAGCCAACCCTGACGGCTCGTCTGTCAGTGTGCTGTTAGGATAAGGAACCCGACTGTAACTCGGTCCAACAATAGAGTCATGGGGAGGAAGAGAGACCCAGAAGTGACAGGGAAGGCCATGCAGGTACCCTCATACCCCACACTGCACGTATCCAGCATAACGTCCCCAGCTCAGTTCTGTTACCCCAGAGCTGCCAACCAACATCGTAACTGCCCCCTCACAACTCCGCACTCTTACCTTTATGAACGCCCCTCCAGCCCTGCACACTGACCTCAGCATGTCTGCTCCTCTCAGTTACTGAGGGGTTAGTGTTCAGCTGTGGAACAGGCAGGTCTCAGTACTGTAAATGGACATGCGGGGGCAGGGGGAGCATCTCAGGACACAGACGACCATGGACACCTGCTCTCCCTCTCTTCATCGCTGCACTTTGGGGATACCTAACGCGGAACAGGCAGTTCTCAGAGCTGTAACCGAACATGCAGGGGCCCTCAAGACACAAAGGACCGAACTTCTATTGCTGCATTTCACAGTACTACAAGTAAGCAATAATACCCGACAGGGTGGGTGGTATTGTGGAATACCAGACTGCCTAGGGGCATAATGAGACCCGACACCACAGGCAGAGGGCCTTACAGCCCCTGGAAGGTCCTGTATTCCCCAATACCACCCACCCTGGAAGGCATTATTGCACTTAGAAAGTGGGTTTTTTGGTTACATTTTAGGTTACATTGTTTTAAAAAAATGTAAGGAAAATGTAGAAACTAAATGAAAAGGGAATTTTAACAAAAAGGTGCAAAATAGTCCCTCCACTACTGGACTGCCAGCAGAGGGCAGTGTTTTAAGAGTAATCCACTTTCTGATGGTGTCCATAAGGTTTGTTTTTTATGGTCTGGCGCCCCCACCACCACCACCACCACCACTTTGTTTCTCTGTGTAACCTGTTTGTAAGTCAGGAGTTCTCTACTGATAACTTGAAAAATTACTTTGTGGGAGTTGTAAATCGCAACAGTTCATGGGTGTCTGTAGTAGGGGGGCGGTAGGGTCCCATAGCATGAGCGCTGCATTCTAGGAGGATATTGAGTGCTGAACTTTGGATTACACGAATGTTGAAGTTCTGACGGGTGAGTGTGCAGTATTTTAAGGCTCTTCGTTATGGTACTGTGGGGTGAGGTTGCGGCTGCTATGGAGGGCAGTACTGCATGTGTGAGAAAAACGGTAGTTTTGTGTATGTGAGTCCCATAGAAGGAGATACACTGCCAGTACCAGCATGCATCAGCACAGCGAGCTGGCCACTAGAGGTTGAAACCTGAAGAAAAAGTTGTAGAGGTTTAATATGCAGTTGTATCATTTTTGTTATGGTTGCCCCGACAGCCCGGTTCATATAGGTAGGATACATGATGTTGATAGCAGCGGGGCTGTTTGGGCCATGGCGACTGCTTTTTGAATGTGGCAGGGGCGAGCTTGGTCTGCCACTTCGCTAATGAGCAAACCAAAGGAAAAAAAAAAATGAGAAATACCTTTTAAGTTGGCACATTTGTCTTTTTTTAAATCTAATATTTCTTAAAGTGCTTGGCCGCAGGGCTACGCCACATCCGTCGCTAAGTGAGAGAGAAAAATAAATGATAGCTCGCAAGTTTGACAACTTGGGGTACCCACGGATATCCTAAGTGATGGGGCACCCTAACTGCCCCTTCAACTGTGGTGCTCACTAACAGTACACAAACAAATGGCTGCCTCTTACGTTTGCTCCATCAGAGCAAGAACCAGACCTGGCACAGCTCCCCAATTTTTGCCTGTCACCTGCCTACATGAAGTGTATATACTGTTTTAAATCAGCCCATCTTGGGCTGTGCAGCCAAACTGCTTGTGAGGGTAGGACTGGTGGAGTGGTGGAGGGGGGGGGTTTACATCAGCCAGGCTGACCAGTGGGTGGTTTCCTGTCCATGAAAAGAAAAAGCCCACGTATGATTGGTGCAGCATTTTCTTTTCAGTACAGACCACTTCAGGCAAAACTGCATCACGATCAGCTTGGCTGATGATTGGTGTGATACTGCTGAGCCCCTTGCAGAGCACTCTGCATTGGGCAGACAGTGTCACACTCTTCAAAGCAACTAATTTCAAGAAGTTTGCTGTGCATGCGTGCACAGCGAACTTAATAACCATCTAGACATCACATGCAAAAAGAAAGAACTTCGAAGACACACCCAGGCAGTCTTTTTAGATGAAAGGTTTACTTAAAAATGGATAAAAATATGTAAAATGTAAATACAGAACACTATATCACAAAGTATACAATCACTTAAAAGAAAACAAGGAAAAGTACAAACTAAAACTCCTACTACAATACAATTAGACTTTTTCTATCTAATGAATTACCTCTATAAGAGCCTTAGTTAGGTCTTGTTTCTCAAGAGTCCACAAAAGAAATGTGCCTAAGTTGAAGCACAGAATACAGTTTAAACTCTGTGTTTCCACCCTTTCTATGATGGCATCTATCTCACTTAGGTGCAATATAGCTTTTTAACACCAGTTGATAGTAAATGTTCTTCCTCTTAAGATACCCTAAAAGTTTATGATCTCCATCCTCTGGCAGACTCATAAAGTCCCATTTCATTTCCACTTCAAAGTGCCTAGGCATATCCTAAAAGATAATAAAATGCCACTCTGAAGTAAGTCAGTTAATTAAATGGTTCCTGCTTCACTGAAACCTGGGGGGGGGGGTTGTCACCCAGGAGCACAGGATGTCGTCTTATGGAGACAATCACACACTACATTCTATATTACAAATATCATAGAACAATCATAACCAGCTGGCCAAGCACCACAATCCTCCCCACCTAGACTGAATTTGGGAGCTCTATCCCCTGCATGGGATGAGCTTCCCAAATCAGTTCACTCCTCATAAACACGTGACAGGTCATCTGTGTTCTCATTGGTAGTTCCAGCCCTATGTAAGATTGTCACGTCATACCCTTGCAAGGCAAGACTCCATCTTAATAGTCTACCATTAGTTTTTCCCATTTGAGTCAGCTAAACCAGGGGGTTGTGTTCAGTTTGTGCCACAAAATACTGCCCATATAAGTATGGCTCCAACTTCTTTAGGGCCCACACTATGGCAAGACACTCTTTTTCCACCATGGAATAAGCTTGCTCCCTTGGAAGTAACTTTTTACTCAGGTACACTACAGGGTGATTCATAGGATTCATAGGAGGTTTCAAACTTAAGACAACTTGTCCATATAGTTTGCCTTTGTTTATATTAAAATTTGGTGGTCCTATCTGTATAAAGCTCATCCAATCCCCTTTTAAAGGCATCCATATGCGGGCTGTCAATTAATGTCTGAGGGAGTTTATTCCATTCAGCTAACACCCTCTGACTATACCAATATTTTCTTGAATTTCGGTTCCAACTAGAGACATACAACTGTTTACTATGCCTTCTGCTACCATCCCTAATTTTCCTTGATATAAATCCAAACTCGTCCCTCAACTATCTCCCATGGCCATATACAATAAGCACGTATCTCCTCTGAATCTTCTATAATGTAAAGAGTACAAATTCAAAATCCTTAACCTTTCATCATAAGTCCTATTTTTTAGTGTCATTATTGATTTAGTGGCCCTTCTCTGGACCCCCTCCACTCTCATTATATCTTCCCTTCTAAAAGGAGACCATACCTGGACACAATATTCCAAGTGAGGCCTAACCAGCGCTTTGTACATAGGCATTATCACCTCCCTTTCTCTGCTCGAGATGTGCCTCAGTATACAATTCAGATTTTGATTTGCCTTCCTAACCTGATCACTGCAATGAATATTGAATTTTAAATCCTCCATAATCGTCACCCTCAAACCTCTCTCTTTCCTTGTATTAATCAATGCGTTCAATCCCATTCTGTAATTCTGATTTATGTTATGTTTTCCCAAATGCATTATTTTACACTTAGAAGAATTCAGTTCTAGTTTATTCTTCTCAGTCCAATCCCAGATTTCATTTAATGCATGCTGCAATTGACCTGCATCTTCCACATTAATCACAATTTTTCCTACCCTACAATCATCTCCCAATTTGTGTACCATACCGTTGAATTCTTTACTTGAAGGGTGGAAATGTAGATGTTAAACAAACAAGGTCCCAGGACCGACCCCTGTGGAATTCCATTAGAAATGGATGTCCATTCAGAGTATACCCCCCTTACAACAACTCTCTGCTGTCTATTCAGTAACCAGTCTGATACTCAGTGTATAATATTACTGTCTAAATTGATCTCCATCAGTGCATTTAATAATTCCAAATGAGGCAATTTATCAAAAGCCTTTGCAAAGTCCAAGAAGGCCACATCCACAGAGTTACCGTTATCCAGTTCTCTGTTTACCAAACCCTGTTCCTCAAAGAAATTAGTAATCCTTTCCTTCAAGACACCCTCCAATATTTTGCCCAAAATAGAAGTCAGACTGACTGGTCTAAAATTGGATGGCTCAGTTCTAGACCCCTTCTTTAGGAGTGGTGCCCACATTAGCAATTTTCCAATCATGTGGAACTTCTCCCCTGTCTAGAGATGATTGGAAAATATAAGTTAGAGGGAGTACTATATATTCAGCCATTTCCTGAATTACCCTTGGATGTGTATCATCTGGACCCGTAGATTTATTTACATCGACTTTATAAAGTTTCTCCAGAATCTCATCTGGATCAACTATTATTTTTCCAGAACTTGACCAATTTTTCATTATAAATGGTAATGTAGTTGTGTCATTAAAAACTGAACAGAAATATTAATTTTGTATGTCAGCCAAATCTTTTTCTGATGTCACCAGCACACCTGATTTATTAAAAGGACCCACCATACTGGGAATATTCTTTGATTTGTTTATATGACTAAAAAACATTTTTTATTATCCCTTATTCTAGAAGCCAAATGTAACTCGTACTGAGCTTTTGCTTTTCTTAAAGCAGTTTTTACCTCCTTGTTTAGTTCTCTAACTACCTGTTGATTTCTACCAGATTTATCATTTTTATATTTTTTATACATTTTGTTTTTCTTATTAATCAGTTTCTTTATCGAAGAATTAAACCAGCCAGCATTTTTTTACCTATGTTTGTCTATTTCCTAAAAGTAGGGACATATTTATTAGTCAGATCTATTAATTTTGCCCTAAAAAACTTCTACATTTCATTTACAGTCAATTTTTTAAATCCATTTCCCAGTCCCATAATGCGAATTCTTTTCCAAATTGACCAACACTGTCCTTATTAAAATTCATCTTAATAGTAGATCCCTCTACTCTTGATTTTTGTTGTTCCTTAATTTCAAAATATACTGAATTGTGATCACTATTACCAAGTGGGCCCATAACTGTAACATTACATACTTTGTCCCCCATATTAGTAAGCACCACATCCAAGATGTTATCCCCTCTGGTAGCATCCAGTACCCTCTGCTTCACGCCTAAATAATCACAAATATCCAAATACCCTGCCCCCAAATTTTCTTCCACTCCTAAAGACGTCCAATTAATTCCAGAAAGGTTAAGATCTCCTAGCAGTATTATCTTATCAGCTGGATCTAATTTAGCTACTTGATTCTGTATTAACCTATCAGTCTCTATTGAGATACTGGGGGGTCTATAAATCAGACCAACAATAATTTTAGCACCATTCTGTGGTAATAATTTGACCCTATAATGTTTCCAAATCAACCTCGTCCATACCATATTCAAAACTTTCTATTGTTTCCTCCACATAAATAGCAACTCCTCCACCCTTCCTATATTTCCTGGATTTAGAATATAAATTATATCTGGGAATAGCCCTATCCCATGTATCCTTATCCTCCCACCATGTTTCAGTAATACATGCCAATTGAATATGCTGTGTTATTAACATGTATTTAAACTCCTCGAACTTGTTAACCAAGCTTCTGGCATTAATTAATACCCCATTCCCTTGGTTGGATGTCTGACTCAGTACTGCTCCAATACCCACATCTGAGGCGTCAGTCTGAACTATAAAGGGTCTGCTATAGTCAGGACTTGTCAGTACAGGAGCACTGCACAGTGCCTCCTTCAGTCTGGTAAAGGCTTTTTCACAGGCTAGTTCTCAGGTAATTTTCTTAGGCATCCTTTTCTTTACCAGGTCGGATAGGGGAACAGCCAGGGCACTGTAATTGGGTACAAATTTCCTATAGTACCCCGCTGTCCCAGAAAACTCCTGACCTGCTTCTGCATTTCTGGTCTGGGCCATGCCTGTATCACCTCTATTTTTACTTGGGTAGGACGGAGCTGTCCCCAGCCTACAACATGCCCAAGGTATGCCACTTCAGCCATGGCCACCTGGCACTTCTCAGCTTTGACAGTGAGCCCGGCCCTCTGTATCCTGCCCAGCACTTCCCTAAGGTGGGACAGGTGTTCATCCCAATTGGCACCAAAGATGGCAGTGCCATCCAGGTATGCCATGGCGAACTCCTCAGCACCATTTAACACCTGGTTCACCAACCTTTGGAAAGTGGCCAGGGCGTTCTTCATTCCGGAAGGGATTACTTTAAATTCAAATAAGCCTATCGGAGTGATGAAGGCCGAACTCTCCCTACCTCTGTCCGGTTAACTCTACCTGCCAATACCCCTTTGTCAGGTCAACAGTCGTAAGGTAGGTTGCCCCTCCCAGCTTGTCCAGGAGTTCATCCATCTGGGGCATCGGGTGGGCATCTGACTTTGTGACTGCATTCAGTCCATGATAGTCCACACAGAAACGAGTAGAGCCATCTGGCTTGGGCACAAGGACTATGGGTGAGGCCCAGGGGCTGTGGGATCTCTGGATTACCTCTAAATCCAGCATTTCCTCCACCTCCCTCCTAATGTCCTTTTGGACAGCCTCTGACACCCGATATGCTGTCCGCCGTATGGGAGTCTGTGTCCCTGTCTCCACATTGTGCGTCGCTAAGGGGGTCAGTCCAGGCTTGGTTTTAAACAGTGGGGCAAAGTCTGCTAAAACCTCCCTTACATTCTGGATCTTCTCCGGTGCCAGCTGAGGAGACAATTTAACTGCCTCCACAGAGGACTCCCACTTGCTTTCTTCCAGCAAGTCCAGAAAGGGGTCTCCTTCGTTCGTCCCCTTCCCAGGACTACATACTGCAAACACCATGTCAGCCCTATTAGCATATGGCTTCATCATGTTGACATGATACATCCTTTCTGTCTGTCTTCTGTCAAGTAATTCTATGATATAGTTCACGTCATTTACCTTTCTAACTACTCTGTACAGGCCTGCCCACTCAGCCTGCAGCTTGTCTTTCTGGACTGGAATAAGGAGGCAGTATAGTGCAGTGGTTTAAGGCTCTGAGCTGCAAATCTGGAGACCTGGGTTTGAATCCCACAGCCCCCACTTGCATACTGTGTGACCCTGAGCAAGTCACTTAACTTCCCTGTGCTTCCAGGTTGCACCTGTAAACAAGCTTTCAGCTTAGTGTGTCTCACCTGGTTAAAAAATTGGAAAAAGGACCATGACTTTCTGACCCACCGTGTAGGAGCGAGCTCTGGCTCTGCGGTCGTACCACACTTTTTGTTTCTGTTGGGCAGCTGCCAGGTTGCTCTGGGCTGTCCCCATAAACTCCTTCAGCCTTTCCCTAAACCTAAGGATGTAATCCACTATGGGAGTTCCCTGGGTGACATGCTTGCCTTGCCAGTCCTCCCGGATCAAGTCTAGGGGCCCGCGTACCCGGTGTCCAAATAAGAGCTCGAAGGGGGAAAATCCTGTTGACTCTTGGGGCACCTCCCTGTATGCAAACAACAGGTGGGGAAGGTACTTCTCCCAGTCCCTCCCATGCTGTTCAGCAAATGCTTGGAGCATTGACTTTAGGGTACCATTAAATCTTTCCACAAGCCCATTGGCTTGCAGATGATAAAGGTGTCGTGCATCTCTGCACTACCCCACACTTCTCTCACAAACATTTCATCAGGTCTGACATGAAGGAACCCCCTCGATCGGTGATAACCTCCTATGGAAACCCAACATGGGAGAAAATCCCAACTAAGGCATCTGCCACTTTGTCTGTCCTCAGTAAGGATAGGGTGACTGCCTCAGGGTACCGGGTGGCATAATCCACCACATTTAGGATGAACCTCTTCCCAGAGAAGCTGGGGGTATTTAAAGGCCCCACAATATCCATTCCCACCCTTGGAATGGCTTCTCCACTATGAGCAATGGAATTAGGGCAGCTTGGGTTTTCTTACCCACCTTCCCTATTTCTTGGCACTAGTGACAAGACCTGCAATGCTCCTTCACCTGCTGGGTGAAGTTGGGCCAATAGAAATTCTGGGTCAACCGCTGCGTAGTGCGTGCGATTCCCAGATGACCAGACAAGGGAATATCATGTGCAATCTTGAGCAATTGCTCACGATACCCCTGGGGAATGACAAGCTGCCTATCACCCCTCCCTCTGTCTGTACAGCCTGAGAATACATCAGTCCATTTTCCCGATAAACCTTATGTTTACCATCCTCTCCCTGTGCTCTGTTAGAGTCTGCCCAAACCCTTAGCTTCTCTAGACTAGGGCTACTTTTCTGAGCAGCTGCAAACTCCTTACACATTCCCAAGGTGTGGGACAGGTCCTCTTCAGTCTCTAAACTAGGGTCCCTAGTGCTAGCGTCAGGGCACTCAGGATCACTGTCATCCCTAACCTTCAGACAATGGTTTACCCCTCCTTCTTCGGAGTAACCCTCCATAGCTGTGTGGTTAACTGCTACTGGAGAAATTTCTACCCCCTTTTCATTAGTGTCCATATCAGCAGACACAGACTGGGGAATTGGCCTCCCAGGGATTTCCACACTGGCTTCTGTGGGGTCCAGGGAACTACAATTTTCCCTTCCCGCTTGGCTACGGGTAACTGCACACACCATCCCGTTTGAGATTGTTGCCAAGGATGACATCCACTGCTAAAGTTTTGGCTACAGCCACCTGTTGCACAGTTTCCCCTGTTTCACCCCAGTCTAGGAGAACACTAGTGAGTGGCAATGTTTCCTCCTCACCAGTGAAGTTGTGTACAGTGACATATTTATTGGGTATAAGCTGACCAGGCTCTACCAGATCCCCTTTTACCAATGTCTGGGATGCCCCTGTGTCCCTTAACCCTTGTGTCTGTACACAATTCACCATGACTGGGTGCATGTGTTCCCTCATGTTCACAGGCATGCTTCGAGAGCCACATCAACAGCCCACTTCTTTCCTAGCACCATTCTTGCTATTGCTTGTCCTTTTGGGATACTGTCTGGCAATATGCCCAGTTTCTTTACAGACCCAACATTCGTTTCTTTTCTCAGAGAAATCTTTTCTCTGAAACCTGGGTCTAACTGGTTTCAGTGGAGGCAGTGAGGGTTTTAGCTGCCCTGAAGGGGCGCTCTTCCATTTTTGTGTGGCCACACCCACCCCATTTGCTCTCAGAGCAGGTCTGCTCTTGGCATAGCGGTCCAAGAGTTCAGCAGCCTCTTGCACTGTTTTGGGATCTCGGTCCTCCAGCCAGGTTTTCAGTTCTGCTGGGCATGCCCAAAAAAACTGTTCTAACAAAATAGCATTTTCGATTTTATCTACAGAGTTTGCTTCAATTCCTTCCCACCAACGTTTTAAAAACTGACGTTGTTTCGTGGCTAGCTCCTCATAGCTCATATCAGGGCTTCTCCTGAGCTTACAGAATTTAGCTCTGTATGCTTCAGCAGTTAAATCAAACTTTTTTAAAAGTGCAGCTTTAAGTTTGCTGTAATCATTACTGTCCTCATTGTCCATTTGACCCAATGCATGCCGAGCTTTCCCAGTAAGTAGCGGGGAATAGTTCCAGGACCCTCTAGGAATTTTACCCTGAAAACAAACTTTTTTAAAGAAATTTAAAAAGGCATCCATATCCTCCCCCTCTTTAAATTCAGCTATCAATTTGGAATTCAGTTTGTAACCCGGTCCTGTAGTCCCAGTTAAACCCAAGCCACCTACCTGCTCTGGTGCTGGTGGTTGGAGTCGCAGCTTCTCCCGTTCATGTTGCCTCTGGTGTTCACGCTCCTCATGGTCCGCATCTCACTGTTCACACTCCCTCTGCTCCTCTGCAGCTCACTGGCACTCACGCTCTTCACCGTCCATCTCTCGCTGTTCTCGCTCCCTCTTCTCCTCTGCAGCTTGCTGTTCTTGTTCCCTCTTTTCCTCTGTGGCTCGCTGTTCTCACTTCTCCTCTCTCTGGAACTCCAGCTTCATTCTGCACCGTTCAATCTGCAGCCTGATTGCTTCTGGCTCCAGAATGCTGGTGACCTTCCCCAGCTGCTGTGGCCCTTCGCTGGCACTAGCCTTGCTGTCATCCACACCAGATGTGGACACTGCACTGGCTGCTAGCCCCTCCAAGCTCAAGGTTTGGTCCCTTACAGTCACAGTCAGTGACGTGATGCTCTGGGCATCTGCTGCCATCAGGGCATCCATGAGGTTCTGCTTGGTGGCTCTCCCCTCATTCAATACTCCTCTGTCATGGCACAACTGCCTCAAGTAGCCTACAGTGTGCCCACTGTAGTTGGAAGCCATCTTCTTCCCTAACTACGGCTACTCTAACTTGCACTTTAGAAAAAAAATAAAACAGGTAGGAACTTGACTGTAGGCAAAATGATATAGTTCTGTTTCCTTTTTTAAAAAAAAAATCACTGCCTTTTTTTTTTTTTGCAAGTGAGCTGTACAGTATTAAGCTGACACTCTGAACAGTTAAAGCTTGTGTTACCAAACTTATCTGCACCGCTGTCAACCAATCTGTCACCAACCGCACTCAGCAGGTCAGGCCCTCTGCTCCCACAGTGCCAACCTCCAAGCGCGGTATTGTGAACAGGTAACAGAACAGGGTAACCCTCCTGTCTGCTTGTTGGTCCAAATCACCTTTCATCTCAAGTTCTGGGGGGATTCAAACTGTGAACCTTATGCTAGCATACCCAAATGTACAGGCTCAGGTAATCTGCTCTTTGGGGGGATGCCAGATATCTTTCGCCTAAGGGCACCTAACTAGGTATCCAAAATGAACCCTTAAAACTCTATAAACGACCTTAGGTATATTCTTACCTTTTTCCAGTTTGGTAACACCCTCAAGTTTACAAACAGTTATTAGTCAGTCTTAACCATCTATTTATCACATGCAAAAAGAACTTCGAAGACACACCCAGGCAGTCTTTTCAGATGAAAGGTTTACTTAAAAATGGATAGAAATATGTAAAATGTAAACACAGAACACTATATCACAAAGCATACAATCACTTAAAAGAAAACAAGGAAAAGTACAAACTAAAACTCCTACCACAATACAATTAGACTTTTTCTATCTAATGTATTACCTCTAAAAGTGCCTTAGTTAGGTCTTGTTTCTTAAGAGTCCACAAAAGAAATGTGCCTAAGTTGAAACACAGAATACAGTTTAAACTCTGTGTTCCACCCCTTCTATGATGTCATCTAGATCCTCCTGTTGAATATAAAAATTATACAAAACAGGATGTCCTATCAGGAGGTATATTAAATACTGTGACTTCAGCAAAAACAAATTTCCCAAATTATGACAGTCTTTAAATCAAGCCCTTTCCTTTGAACTGGATGCTGGCTTCCTATTTTCCCAAGGACATCAAAGGTTTTAAACAACTCTGTCATAACTCACTTTGGTGCAATATAGCTTTTTAACACCAGTTGATATTAAATGTTCTTCCTCTTAAGACATCCTAAAAGTGTATGATCTCCATTCTTTGGCAGACTCATAAAGTCCCATTTCATTTCCACTTCAAAGAGCCCAGGCATATCCTAAAAGGTAATAAAATGCCACTCTGAAGTAAGTCAGTTAATTACATGGTTCCTGCTTCACTGAAACCTGGGGGGTTGTCACCCAGGAGCACAGGATGCCTTATGGAGACAATCACACACTACATTCTATATTACAAATATCATAGAACAATCATAACCAGCCGGCCAAGTGTCACACATTTGTCTTTTTTTTTTTAAATCTTAGTATTTCTTGAAGCGCTTGGTTGGCGAGGGGCAAGCATCATGTCCGTCACTAAGTGAGAGAGAAAAAGAAATGACAGCTGGTAAGTTTGACAACTTGGGTACCCACGGATACCCTAATCGATGGGGCACCCCAACTGCCCCTTCAACTGTGGTGCTCGCTAACAGTACACAAACAAATGTCTGTCTTTTATGTTTACTCCAACAGAGCAAAAACCAGACCCAGCACAACTCCCTGATTTTTGCCTGGCACCTGCCCACATGAAGTGTGAGTATATGCTGTTTTGAATCAGCCGATCTTGGGCTGTGCAACCAAACTGCTTGTGAAGGTAGGGACTGGTGGAGTGGCGAGCCGGGGTTACAACAGCCAGCCTGACCAGTGGGCGGTAAAGAAAAAGCCCCCGTATGATTGGTACAGCATTTTCTTTTCAGTACAGACCACTTCAGGCAAAACTGCATCACAATCAGCTTGACTGGTGATTGGTGTGATACTGCTCAGCCCCTTGCAGAGCACTCTGCATTGGGCAGACAGTGTCACACTCTTCAAAAGCAACTCATTTCAAGAAGTTCGCTACGCATGCACACACAGCGAACTTAAAAAAGACAACACTGAAACCTGGGAGGGCCTAATGACCTATGGATGCAGCCTACACGTAACCAGAATTACTGGTAAGGAAATGTAAGTTCCCTTTGATTGGTGGCTGCTATAAGCAATCAGTTGGTATGGGCCCTAATAAGCTGTCCCAAAACTGGGTGGGTCAGTGCTGTATAACTGAGCTCAGCACTTACCTGCTGAATACAGCACTGGCAGAGCTGAGCACATCAAGGAGGTAAGGATTGGAATATGTATGGACAGAGGCCCATGTAGCAGCCTTATGTCTTCCAAGTATGCCGAGGCACACTCGGTGTATGAAGAAGCCTTAGCCCTTGTGGAATGATCTCTGATCCCAGATGGAGCAGACAGACCCCAGGAAGGGCAAGCAAGTCTGATAGTGGCACATAGTTATTTGACTAAATTACATTTGGGCAGAGGGATGAATTCTTCCCAGGATTGAGAAGAACAAAGAGTCTGTGTTGTGGAATGGCTTAGTGTACCGGAGGCAAACTCTGAGTGCTCCGAATCAGACAGAAGCAACCAATACTCCTTGGTATTCTTTGGGTTCAAGCAAAGGGAGGGCAATGGGATTTTTTGTTGCCCGTGAAAGTCAGAAACCACCAAAGGGAGAAAGGAAAGGCACCATTCTGAGGACCACTTAGGCCATCTGAAACACCAAATGCAGCTACCTGTAAGAAAAATGCTTGTATCTCACAGATCCCCCTAGTCAAGCACACAGCCACTAGGAAGAGAACTTTAATGGATAGTAGCCAGCAGGATACGTCATGGCTTTGAGAACCACATGATTCTTCCATGGAGATGGGACCTGTGTGCTTCTGGGCTGGAGCTTGTAACATGCTATGAAAAGCAGATGACAAATAGAAGGGGCTGCAGAAATTCTGAGATACTGGAAAGAGAGGCGGCTAAGACTTGGTCCAAAAATGGGTGCACCATGAATGAAACATATTCCAGATTCCTTTATATGTCTCATTTGAAGGTGAAGCATGCAGCCGCTTTTGAATGACAATAAGGACTCTGATTAAAGTATCATGCCGACTATGCCACGTGAAATGTGCGGCTGCTAACTGAACTGACTTCAAGCTGTGATGTCAGGTGAAGTGTAGCAGTTTGCTGAACCATGTTGGCAAGTGGCTCTTGGGTAATGCAGTTCTTTTACTATTTGGCTGCAGAATGGAATGGTCATCAAAATGGAGTGTCAGGGAGACACAACTCACAAAAAGGTGCCAGTTTATTAATGCAATGACACCACAGAGATCACACTGGAGAAGGACATGTGAATAAAGCATTTTTGGACAACCACATTCATGTTTTAAAATCACTAAAAATTCTATTCTATAGACATATTTACTCTCAGTTCTTAAATACTACTGTAACTTATTTAAGTACTGACTCTAAAATACTTTAAACTTATGAACTTAAAAATGCAAACATTGTTACACCGGAGTCCATGTGCTGATTTTCAAACGATTAGGAATGTCACACAGTGCTTGCACCACCAAGGATTGGTGCAAGGGGTACCATGTGCTGCACCGTTCACCACTCCCAATTTTCACACGCTGCCTGCATGCTGGTGGATGGGGGCTTGCACCTTGGCAGTGCTGGTACATCCCCTTTTTTGGGATTCTGGAAGGGCCACAATGGACCCAGGGCTCCCCAGGAGTTAGACCAGCCTGAAGCTGATCTAACTGGCTGTGTGCCAATGCTGGAGCCCTTGCTTGGTAGGAGGCAACTTTGTACCCCCCTGGAGAAGGCACCCTACAGCCCCTGACATCTGCCAGACCACTGCTAGAGTGGTCGGTGGTCGCGGCAGGTCTGAGCCCACAACCTGTGCCTACAGTTGCCCAGTCGGGGGCAGCTGTCACCCCTCAGCCTGAGCCATCCCACCCCCCCTCATAAGCCAGTACATGCACAGGATGACCCACCAGCCACCATGGTGACTGGCTGGTGGGTCGACATTGCTGGCTGCTGCAAGCTCATCCTGCAGCTTGCGGCATTCTCCTTCAGTGTACTGATTCACTGGCACAGAAGTTGGCGTGCAGCAAATCCAGGGACCTTGCTGCTAGGACCCTGATTTTTTCAAAATTGGGTGCAGGGTCCCTGGTGCACCTGGGTTTGCTGCAGGTGGCAGTTTGATGCAATACGCACTGATCTAACAGCTGCTTGTAAAATCAAAACCCATGGGTATACATTTGGCACCACAGATGATTCTGCCAGGGAATTTGAAATTGGAGGAAAGTGTGTTCACGTGCTTTAATTGGCCACCTTAGGAAATGAAAATTAACAACAGCAAAGAATTTGGAACCTTTGGTAGTTGACGAAAACCCCAAGGAGATGAACAAAGCAAGGATTTGTATTCCTCAGATACTGAAAAACTTGTACAACACCCAGGCCAACACCATGGACATTGGAAAAGAACTGTGGAACCTGTAGCTTCCAAAGAACTTGACCAACATGAACAGCTCCTGGGCCACCACCAAGGACTACAGGAAAGAACCTGTAGAACTAGTGAACTGGATGAATCTGAAGCTTCTAAACACCTTCAGACTGTCAACCTCAGGAAAGAATCTGGATCAAGTACCTCAGCTGTCACAGTAGACCTCAGGAAAGCACCTGAAGTACCTGTAAGGAGAGAAAAACCCAACTCCACTGGGTGTCAGATCCTTATCTGAGAACTGCGCCCGTCCCCTCAAGTGGAGTCACCTTGGAGCACTATATGCCTGATAGTGACAATGACTCCCCTAATGACACCGATAATAATAGGAGACAAGTTATCATTCTGGGAGATTCCATCATCAAATATACCGATGGATACATTTGTAAGAGAGATAAGGCTAATATTATGTGCTTGTGTTATAGAGGTGCTTGGATCAGGTACATCGATCGCATCGCCCCTAAAATCATTAAAAGTGCTGGTAAAAATCCCCTGGCAATAATCCACGTAGGCACAAATGATATTACAAAATTCACAGTTGACAACATGAAAGAAGACTTCATCAAACTAGCAACAACCCTTAAGCAGAGCGGATGTGAATTCTGCTTTTCTGAGATACTTCCGGTTCCAAGAGCAAACAGGGTCAAACAGAATAAAATTAAATAGGTCAATGAGTGGCTTTGTAAATGGCGTCTTCAAGAAAAAGTTAAATACATTACACACTGGGAAAGGTTTTCGGGTGATAATAGTCTTTACTGCTGGGATGGTTTCCATCTCAGTAAAATGGGGGCAGCCGTATTAGGCAAATCCATTACAAATACTATTGAGGCATCTTTAAACTAAACACAAGGGGGCAAACAGGGATAGCGTCTACTAGTATCCTGCAAGAATTAAACACCTATAAAATCTTAGTAGCTAATGTTAGAAGCCTTAATGTGGTAAAAATCTCTGAGTTGACTGAGTTATTAATAAACAAGGAAATTGATTTTGCAGTCATATGTGAAACATGGTGGGATAACACATCTAGTTGGTTTAATAGTATTTCAGGTTATTCAGTCTTTTATAAAAATAGGAATAATAAAAAAGGGGGAGGTGTCTGTCTGTATATTTCAAATAGAAAAAAGGCAACAGAATTTACATTACCCAGTAATCTATCGGAAATAGAAGGTGTTTATATAAAAATAACACAGCAAAATGGTCAACATTTTCTACTAGCAAACTATTATAGACCTCCATCTACTGATTTAAACCAAGATCATTTGTTGATTTCAGAGACTGAACAGCTATCATCAGTTTCTAATGTAGTAGTTGTTGGGGACTTTAAACTCCCAGGGGTTGACTGGGATAAACTTGTGACAAAATCATCTTTGGAAGGTCTATTTATTGATTCCTTTATAATGTCTGGGCTCGAACAACTGGTTTATGAACCTACTGGGGGTTCCAACATCCTGGACCTTGTTCTAATTTAGTACCTGAACTAACTAATTTCGATATGAGGGGTCCTATAGGGAATAGTGACCATAATATTATATTGTTTGAAATTAATAAACATAAAAATAATGTGGTATGGGCAAATTATAATTATAATTACAATGAAGCAGATTATATTAAAATTGACACGGCACTAAAAGGTTATAATTGGGAGACATTATTCAAGGATTTAAGTGTAGAACAATGTTGGGAATTATTCAAATCCATTACTAATGAATTATAAAAATTGTACGTCCCTACTAAGAAAACTCATAATAATAAGGGTAAAATACCATCATGGCTAACAAATGCAGTTAGAGACCAAACCAATAATAAAGAAAGAGCATTTTCAAATATGAAAAAATGTCAGAGTTAACTGAATATTTCTAAGTATAAATCAGAACTGAAAAAAACAAGAACAATAATTAGGAAAGAAAGAAGAAATACTGAACTCAAGTTAGCTGTCACAAAAAAAAACCCAAAAGCCTTTTGTTCCTATATCAGTAATAATAAACAGCAAAGCTCTAACTTAATTGTACTGAATGATAATGGGAAGGAAATAACAAACCCACCTGATACAGGTACAAGTAACAAACTAAATCAATTTTCTGGCTCGGTATTTAATGCACAACAGAATGTGGTAATCAACAAAACAGAAAATTCACAAACCAATGAGATTACTACTGATGAGGTGGTTACAGAAATTAATGATAGCCATGCAGACTCAGCCTTAGGACCAGATGGCATTAATCCCAAACTATTAAAAAACACTGTTCTCTCTATTTTCACATCCTCTGAAATTTATATTCAATATTTGTTTGCTAAAAGGAAATGTACCTAATGATTGGAAATGAGTAGTGGTAGTTCCAATCTATGAAAAGGGAAACAGAAAGGAAGCTGAGAATTATCGCCCCATTAGTCTTACATCAGTGGTTTGTAAGACTATGGAGAGAACCCTTAAAAATAGAATTGAACTAGAGATGGATTCTAAGGGACTAAAAGACTTAAAACAACATGGATGTACCGAAGGGAGATCATGCACCATGAATCTCATTAGCTTTAATGAAAAGGTTAGCAAGTCATTGGATAGGGGCACTCCAGTGGATATCGTATTCCTGGACTTCAAAAAGGCTTTTGATAAGGTCTCACATGGTATTCTGGTGAAAAAAATACAGGCTATGAAATTAGATCCATACACAATTATGTGAGTAACAGAATGGTTAACCAATAGAAACCATGTGGTCAGAATCCTAGATTCTTACTCTAACCCAATTCCAATAACAAGTGGGGTCCCCAGGGGTCTGTCCTGGGGACCATTTTGTTTGGAATTTTTATATCAGATCTTCACAAGGGTATTACCGGACATGTCAGTAAATTTGCCGAGGATACTAAATTATGTAGTGAAGTAAATACCCGTGTAAATATCAAAGCTTTACAAAATGATATTGCGATCTTAGAGAACTGGGCAAAACATAATAATATGTCATTCAATGAGGACAAATGTGTTGTGATGCACCTTGGACCTAGAAATCAAAATATAAAATATTACCAAAACAATAAGCAAATAAAACATGTAAAAACTGAAAAAGACTTTGGCATTTTAATTAATGACCAATTAATACCTGGGGAACACGGTAGACAAATTGCCCTTAGGACAAATCATATCGTAAATTCTATAAACAGATCATTTATTAGTAGGCAGGAAGCCTGTATCTTACCTTTATAAAATTCATATATTAGGCCGCATCAGGATTATGGAGCTGCCTTTTGGGCTCCATACCTCACCAAGGACAAAAAACTCCTAGACAATGTCCAGAGAAGAACTACAAAACTTATTCCCCGATTAAAAAACTTATCATATGAAGAAAGATGTAGGGAACTACACCTATACGACCTAGAAGTCAGATGCCAGGGTGGTGATGATCTATTGTTGTTTAAAACTGTCCAAGATAATCAGCTTATGGAGGACTGTGACATAAGATATGCAAATATACCAAACATACTTAGGTGCAATAATAAACAGCTATTTGTATCAAGAAATAAAAGAAAGTATTTTTTTTCCCATCAGGGCAATAACACTATGGAATAAACTTCTGCAAACTATAGTCAGCGCAACAAATATTGAACAGTTTAAGGGTAAATTAGATGAGTATTTCTTGGTCACTTAACCATACAACCCACATGGCATGGGGAGGTAGACTTGATGGGTCGTTTGGCCTTCTTCTACCTTGGTAAACCGTGTAAACGGGCAGTTCACTAAACTTCCAAGCTCACTTCTGGGAGAGATTGGCCTGGTGGAAAGGTGAGATTCCTTCATACTTACCATAATTTACTTTTCTATTAGCTTCAACCTTGTTAATGAGGAGTTAATACACAGACAATACTGGATGGGCAACTCTATACACAACCAGTGCGTTCTGCCACAGAGGGGTTGATTTTGATTCAGCTTTTAGAAGCAGCAGCTAGCAGCTGAAAGGGAGCTAGTCTTTACTTTTGCTTCAGCTTTTAGAAGCAGCAGCTAGCAGCTGAAAGGGAGCTAACATTTACTTTTAAAAGCTCCTCATTTTGGAGAGGGAAGCTAGGAACTCAAAGGGAGCTAGCATTTGCTTTTCAGAGCACCTCATTTTGGAGAGGAAGAGGGGAATCACTTAACTGCTAACAGCTAGTGCTAAGGGGTGGTAATAGTATTACCCACCCTCCCAACACCACCCAGGTTCTTTCTACATTTATAGAAGCCCAAGGGAACTTCCTGCAGGGTTCCCAAAGGAAGCCACCAGTGAGAACAGGAAGAGAGGACAGAGAAGACGCAATGAAGGGAGAAAGAAACAGTGACACCTACAGGTCAGGAGGAAAACAGACATGGATATCCAGAGCTGCAGAGGGCTGGTAGCGAGGCAGACACTCTGAAGACTGGGGTTCCCCTTCTGCAGAACAGTTGCGGAACTATGGAGGGAGCTACGGCAGGCAAGAGAAGAGATCACAAGTCTGCAGAGGAGACTGGATTGGGGATTCCCACCACTCCCCTTACCCACCCACTCCACCAAAGGCCCATGGGTCTTGGGGGATGGAGGGTGGTGAGAGGGGACAGTGGGGCACCTAGAGCAAAGATGGGGCACTGCCAGCCACATGCTATCCACACACAGAATCGTCTCACCCCCCCCTAGTCAGGGGACAGAAACCAGGTGAGGAAAAAGGAAGAATCAAGCAGGACAAACCTGATAGAAGAAAGCAGGCAGGAGGTACAAGGAAGGAGAGGAAAAATACACAGAGCAACAGGAGGATTCTGGTCATGGGAGACTCTTTGTTACGAGAAGTGGAGGCCCAGTCCAACAGTGAGAAGGGAGCTGAAAGCACAGTGAAATGCATGCAAGAAGCATCTGCAAGGAGAGCTAAGGACAGAATAGGACGGCTGGTGAGAAGAGATCAGGATTTCATGGGGATCACTGTCCACCTTGGAACAAATGACATAGCAAATAGGACTGTGGAAGAAGCCAAGGCAGACATGAAGACCCTAGGGAAGAGCATAAAGGAGTACAGTGTACCCTCTATTATCCACCTACTTTGGTACAAGACAAAAGTTGGTGGATAATCGAGATTGGAGAATAATGGGGGGCAATGGCAAAATGAGAAATTGGTACAAGATAAAAGTGGGCGGATATTAGAGGGTGGCAGATAATAAAAGGAGCACTGTACACAACACATCTGGCCTTCTCGGAGGTGATGCCGGTTTGGAGGAAAGGCAGAAGTGAGGACAAGATCAGAAACAAAGAGATCAGGGAATTCAACTGGTGGCTCCAGGGTTGGTGCGCAGACAATGGGATGCACTACACTGGAGACTGAGGGACCTTCTGGGACAGGAAGCTCTTCAAGCATGGTGGTCTGCATCTCACCAGAGAAGGAGCACGAGTACTAAGGCAGAAGTTGGATGTCTTCTTGGAAGGTTTAAACTGGGAGGTCTCCAGCAGCGAGAAGAAGACCTAAATGAGGACGCAGCAGAAAGATACGAAGGTAAGGGGATAGGCGAATGGAAGGGAACACCCCAACATCGGACTAAAGGAAACAGGCATGGCAATGAGCAAGGAGTGGCCATAGGTAAAAAAGGAAGAATCTCGTGTAAAGTACAGGAGGAGCTGACACAGAAAAGGGGGGATGGTACTGAGGTTATAGCAGAGTGGGGAGGCCATAACTGGAAGGCTATGGTGACGGCGCACACCACCACCGGTCGGTGGGCTTGTCACCACTCCCCATAAATCCAAGGAAGCACATACACACCCAGAAAGAGAAATGCAGAACCTAGGCATCTCGACTACAGAGGTCTCAATTAGCATTCCACAACAAGACGGCAACCTCAAAAATCACTCGGGCACCAACAGCAAGTTGGCACTGTCCAAGAAGAGGGTGCAGCTCCATACCAAAGGGGGTGTACATTCCTGGAAATTGATGGTTGTAAACGTCAGAAGCCTTGCAACCAAACTACTCGAACTTGCAGCCATTATGGTCGTAGAAAGATTGGACTAGGTCATTGTGACAGAAACGTGGTTCACGGAGAACCACGAATGGGACACAGCTATACCCGGATACAATCTGTTCAGAAAGGACAGGCAGGAGCAAAGAGGGGAAGGAGTAGCCAATTACATTCAAGAAGACATAAAAGCCACAAAGGTGCAGAGTCACCCTGGGGACACTGAGTCACTGTGGCTCACTACAGATACAGGAAATGGAAAAACCTTCAGGATCTACATCATTTACAGACCTCCAAATCAATTACAGAAATGGGACAAAGACCTGACAGAAGAAATACACAAAATGACTTGGAGAGGAGAAGTGAAGTGATACTGGTGGGGGACTTCAACCTTCCAGATATAAACTGGAGTACACTAACGGCAGCAAGAAGAAGAAGCAGGGATTTCTTATTGGCACTACAGGGAGCAGGACTAAGTCAACTGATCAAAACACCAACAAGAGAAGATGCCATACTTGACCTGGTCCTCACAAAGACTGAGAGGGTCATGGAACTCGTCATGGGATGCCATATGGGTAACAGTGACCATCGCATGGTTAGCTTCAAGGTGAACATAACCGAGGACACATGCCACTCAAAAATAAAAGTACTAGATTTTAAAAAGGCGGACTTCAACCAAATGAGAACAACATAAGAAATGACTTAATTGATCTACAACTGGACGAGGTCAGCGTCATGTGGAGGAAACTTAAGAAAGCAATCCAGACAGTCACTGACCAATGCACCAGAAGGCTTATCAAAGCAAAAAGAAAATGAAACCCCTTATGGTTTTCAAAGGAAGTGTCTAAAACAGTGAAAGAAAAACAGAAGGCATTCAAGCTATACCAGGGAACAAACAAGGAAGAAGACTGATTGTCATACAAGGAGAAAATGAAAGAAGTAAGCAAAAATATAAGGCAGGCAAAAGCACAGACAGAAGCAAGTATAGCAGAGAGGGCAAAAAGAGGAGGCAAATCCTTCTTTAGATACATCAGAAAGAAGGAAGGCAAAAAGGGGGCATAGTCTAGATTAAAACTCAGGAAGGGAAAACAGCAGAAGATGACCCAGGAAAAGCAGAAATCCTGAACAAGTACTTCTGCTCGGTATTCACTAAGGAGGACCCAGGCGATGGCCCAGAAATGGCAAAATGCAACACCCCTGGACAAGGGGTTAATATTAGACCCTTCACAGAGACAGAAGTACTGGAGGCACTAAATAAACTGCAAGTTGACAAGGCCATGGGCTCAGACGAAATGCACCCCAGGATCTTAAAAGAACTGAGATTAGAGTTGGCTGCCTCACTAGCTAAATTATTCACCAAATCCCTAAAGAGTGGGGAGGTACCCGAAAACTGGAAAAGGGCAATCGTGGTCCCACTCCACAAATCGGGCAGCAGGGAGGACTCTGGAAATAACGGGCCAGTAAGCCTCACATCCATAGTGGGGAAGTTAATAGAGACACTTCTCAAACAGAGGATCATGGCATTCCTGGATGCTAGTGGCCATCAGGACCCCAAGCAGCACGATTTCACAGCGGGTAGGTCATGCCAGACAAACCTGATTGAGTTTTTTGACTATGTTGCAAAGGTTATAGATGACAGCAGGGTGGTAGATGTGGTCTATTTAGACTTTAGCTAGGCCTTCGACTCGGTTCCACACAGAAGGTTGGTAAAGAAGCTAGACCACACAGGAGTTGGCTCAGAAGTAGTTAGATGGGTTAAAAACTGGTTAAAGGGCAAAACCCAGAAAGTGCAAGTAAACAGAGCACTGTCATCAGAAGGTAGGGTAACCAGCAATGTGCCTCAGGATTCAGTCCCGGGGCCCCTACTCTTCAATATTTTCATATCAGATATAGCTAATGGACTACAGGGAAAGGTGTATCTGTTCGCAGATGACACCAAAATACCCAAGAGCGTGATTTGGGAATCATTATCTCAGACAACTTGAAGATAGGTAAACAGTGCGAGAAGGCGGCATTAAAGGCCAGCGGTATGCTGGGATGCACTGGGAGGGGAATCACAAGCAGGAAGAGGGAAGTGATCCTGCCGCTGTACAGATCACTGGTTAGACCTCACCTGGAGTACAGTGTCTAGTTTTGGAGGCCCCACCTCAAAAAGGACATTGACTGAGTGGAGACAGTGCAGAGAAGGGCAACAAAAATGATTCAGGGACTGCACAAGATGTCCTATGGGGACAGACTGAAAGGACTGAACATGTATTCCCTGGAACAGAGAAGAGAGAGGGGGTGTCATGATCGAAACATTCAAGTACATAAAAGGCATAAACCAGGTGCAGATAGACAATCTCTTCCAATTTAGGAAGGGCATCAGAACCAGGGGACATGATCTAAGGCTGCAAGGAGGGCAGTTCTCCACCAACACCAGGAAGTTTTTCCTTCACAGAAAGAGTGGTGGATGCCTGGAGCAGTCTGCCTGCAGAGGTGGTGGGGCAAGCACAGTGACAGGTTTCAAGAATGCTTGGGACAGATACAAGGGGAGCCCTCAAACCCAAGGGCAGTTAGAAGGCTAGGCTAAAAGACAATGGGCAGACTAGATGGACCTGGTGGTCTCCTTCTGCTGTCAACTTCTAAGTTTCTACGGTTCTGATTCCCCGTGACCTCGAGAGCGAAGCTCGAGAGATCTGTAGGAATCAGAACCCTGAGGTGGCAGTACACACTGGTTGGGCATAGAGTTGGTTGCCCATCCAGTATTTTCATAGTGTATGGTGCCACCTAGGTAATTTCCTCCTCTATCCTGTCCCTAGTGGACTATGGACTGCCCGGTGTATGGTGCTGCTGATCAGACCGCACTCCATAAAATTCGCACTACTCTGAATAAGGCCTGCAGGTTAATTACTGGAGCACCTAGGATGACACACACCTGTCTACTGTATGCTAAAGCGCTGGTACTTGATCTCGACGAGCGCCTCAAATATCTTACCTGTACCCTTACAAAAAAGACCCTCCTTGGGCTTTCCCCACCAGGATTGACCACCACCATACGCCGCTCTGTCCCACTAGTTCATACTCGGACCTCTGGGAAAACCTCTCGTTATCCCTAGAGCTAGGACCTCTCACGGCCAAAGAGCCTTCAGCTTTAGGGCCCCCTCCTGGTTCAACACACTGCCCCCCTCCATCTCCGAAGCTCCAACTATATCGTGCTTCAAAACTTCCTTACGTAACCACCTTATTAACACCCGATGCTGTAACTGCCACTAGTCAAAGCCATACTCAATACTTATGACAAAGCTTATTACTAAGCTGCTAAGGACAACATAACTCTGGTATTGTTTGCATCCATCCTACCTGTACCAGCTTGTTTGTATCTATGTCTTAATTTACTGTTACACTTATGTGTTGTACTGCTATACTGTGTATTTTGGTTTGTCTTACTGTGACAAGGTACCTTTGTAAATGAGCCTATGGCTCAAAGGTTTTCCCAAACTGCTGTTTAAATAAAATAAAAATAAAAAAAATTTAAAAACATGTTAAGTACATTATTATTTTTTTTAATGCAAAAAACAAACTGCTGCGGTGTCCTATTCAGGGAATTAAGGCTGGTTGCTAGGGAGAGTTGCTAGTTGCTAGGGACCAGACATCCCTATGTCTCCAGTGCACACTCTCATTGGTTGTCAGTCGGGTTTGGGAGGTCTTTTAAAAAATAAAAAAATGGCGGATGTATGTCTTGCTTAGCAAGCAGTGGTGGATGCCCAGACTATGACCTCCAGACTTGACTACTGCAACTCTCTGTACCTCAGAGTCATGGGAGGGACGCTTCGCAGACTGCAGCTGGTGCAGAACGTGATGGCCCAGTTACTGACTGGTCTCTCGAAATCCAGTCATGTGACTCCAATCCTGCAGGCTCTGCACTGGCTGCCGGTCAGGTGGAGGGTCCTTTTCAAGGTGGGTCTTCTCACCTTTAAGGCCCTATATGAATTGGGTCCTGGTTATCTGGCAGAGCTCCTGACACTGTCAATCTCTGCTCGCTCCCTCCGCTCCTCTTCAAGGGGCCTCCTGGATGTTCCCAGGGTTTGGCTCAGGACCACTGGAGATCATGCATTTAGGTTCTCTGGGCCGACCCTGTGGAACTCTCTTCCATCTGCGGTCCAGGAGACTCCCTCGATCGAGGTGTTCAAGCAGAGGCTGAAGGCCCACCTCTTTGTCCTGGCTTTTGCAGATTTCTGATTTCATATTTCGTCTGGGTCTAGTCCCCTTATGTGACAGTCCACTGATTTTTAGTTTTTAATTGCTGCATTTAGGATTTTATGAATTGTAATTATCATATTTATTTATGTTTGTTTCCTGTGCTCTGATTATAATGTCCGGCACCCAGAGCCTCTGGGATTGGGCGCCTTATAAATAAAATTGCCTTGCCTATTTTCATAAGTTATTTTTAATATATCTGGTTGATCATCCTTATTTTTACCATATCTGGTTGATCCTGCATCTGTGGGATTACGCGAGTGTGTGTCGTTCCTGTCACCGCGTTATCTGGTTGATCCTGCGGTTTCTGTTACTGTGGATCCTGCGCATGTCAACTCAGCTAGAACACTGTTGTACCACTGAAAGTTTAATCAGTGTTCTATACCTTTTGAACTGTGGTACAACAACTTTTCAGCGGAGATAAAAATTGAGATAGAACAACGTTCTACCATACACTATATATGGGTAAGAAACACTCCTGTTGGGGTAGTAGAACAGCCCAAAGCTGTCAATCGGCATAGAACCTTGGGCACATGAGCATTTCAAGATCACTGATTCTTCAATCACATCTGTTCACACAGTACCTCCATGTCACCAAGGTCAACAAACAGTCTCTTTAACCTGTCACCAACAACTTATGTATATAAACTATGACATCATATAAGGATAAACGGATGATCTACCCCATTGTGGAAAGCTGGCTGATGGAGTCTTGCTGGCCAATTGTTCTGGCATATCTCTTATGCTATCAACCACTGATCCTCTGACAAGGTTAGTATGCTGCTGCTAACACCAGTAACATACATACGTTTAAACAGCCTTCACGTTGAACATAACTGAAGAAACAAGTTAGGCACTGACATGTAACTGTGAAGTACTGCTCAATGCTGAAAAATTGCAACCTGTTACCCTGCATGTCTGTTAAGTCCAATAAAAATATAAGCGTTTCCATTGTTAACAGACAATTGCAGGTAACCAGCAAGAATCACATACAAACCATCTTTGCTGAAATCTAAACTCCTTAAATACATCAGACAATATTCTCCAATAGGAGCCAGTGGGCTCCTGGGAGAGACCCCGTTGAAAACACTGGAGCTAACAAAAAAAGAAATTATGTTAAGTATGAAGGAATTTCACCTTTCTGTATGGCTCCACGTTGTCAATGGTAAGTTTATACATCTGGTTTCTAAAAAGCAATACCCATTCACAAAATGGGCAGGGGAGAATACTGTCCTATATATAACACATACAGGCAACATATAATTATCTCCTAACCACTGCCTGTAACACTCTGCAACCGAAGGCCACATCGGTAGAGATTTCAACATCCACTCTGCAGTACTTAGCAAATGTGTGAACAGAGGATCACACTGCTGCTTTGTATAACTCCAACACAGATGATTACCTTCTCTCCGCTGAGGATGTAGCAACTGCCTTGATGGAGTGAGCCTTGGTGAGAGCAGGAACCTTCTTCCTCTCAGCCACATATGCATTGGTGATGCAAGCTCCTATCCACCTGGTCAGGGTGATCTTGGAAGCTTTCTGACCCTTAATAACTGCTCTGAAAAGAACAAAGTGTCTCTCAGATTTCCTGAACTGTGCTGTTCTCTTTAGGTAAGTCTGGACTGCCCAGTGCAAGTCAGTTTCTGCAGTTTATTCTCTTTTGGATTTGCTGGCTTAGGACAGAAAGACAGTAGACAGATTTCCTGATATACATGGAAAGCTGTAGGGCTCGTAGACAAAAAGGACAGAACCATTCTAAGTATGATAAGGGAAGGTTCTTTATGAGACAGTGCCTGAAGTTCGCCAGTCCTTCTGGCCAAGCAAGTTGCAATTAAAGGGAAACACTGGAAAAGGCACAGCTTTGCCCATTCACTACAAAATGCCTGATTAATGCTTTCAGATAATAACTTTTTTTTTAAATTACCTCTAAATGCTTTTCTAGTGATTTAAAAAGTAACCCTCAACTTTCACTTTCTATTGCTGGCAGCCACCATTTCATGAGTAGCAGTGAGCTTCTTGAGCTCACATTATGCTAATATGTCCTGCCAACCAATAGCAGAGGTCAAACAGACATATTAGCATACAGTGAGCTCAGGAAACTCACTGCTGCTCACGAGATGGTGGCTGCCAGCAACAGAAAGTGGAAGTTGTGGGTAACTGTTTAAAATCATTAAAAAAGTTGTTACTGTCTGATAGCATTAATCAAGAGTTTCTGTAGTGTCTGGAGAAAGCTACAACTTTTCCAGTGTTTTCCTTTAAGAAACACACCTTGTAGGACAGGATGTCCAGAGACACTGATGAAAGAGGTTGAAAGGTGCCCTACAAAGAACATTTAACACCACATTTGGGTCCTAGGGAGGTACTGGAAAGCAACATAATGGTTTGCTTCTGCTGACTGCCCTAAGAAAGTGAGTAACATCCGAACTGTTCCCAGGAAGGTGTCCGTGGAAGGTCCCAGAGCTGCCCTGAGTGTAGACACCTGTCCTCTCAGGAAGCTCAATGTGAGACCTTTGTCTACCCCAGCCTGCAAGCAATCCAATATCTGCAGGACTGTAGCTTTAGAAGGTCTGATACATATGCCACACACAGTCAAAAGCTGCAGATGTAGAAACCTTCCATGAGTCCATTAAGGTATCCACCACTTCCTTGGAGAAACCCTGCCTTAACAATCTCCTCCTCTCAGAAGTCAGGCCGCCAGCTGCACTGCCTCCTGATCTGGATGCAGAATGGGACCTTGGAAAAGAAGGTCTCCCTGAAGTGGAAGTTGAAAAAGGACCTACTGAGCTAAATTCACAAGGTCTGAGAACCATGGCCTTCTTGGCCACTCTGGAACTATCAGAAGGAAGCCTCCTCTTGACTGTCTTATCTTGAGAATTACCTTGGGAAGTAACAGAAACACAGGAAACAAGCATGCTCTGGGACAAAGCATTCATCACCTCTGCCTGAGGACACCAGAAAAACCTTGGGACCTGAGCATTTTCTTGACACGAAAAGGTCAATCTGAGGCTGACCAAACATTCTGCACAGAAACCCAGATACCTCCAGGTACAATATCCATTCCCCCGTATGGACCGTCTTGACTCAGTAAATCAGCTTGGATATTCAGTTCCCCTGCCAGATGAACTGCCAAGATTGTCAGAGTTTTTTTCTGCCCACAGTAGTACCTCGGCTGCTTCTGCTATTATTCCCTGGCTTCTTGTGCCTCCTTGATTGTTTATGTAGGCCACGCTGGTGGCACTGTCCGATCTTACCTTCAGGGCCCCGGGGCTGCACTTACTTGTGAAAATAAAAAAAGGCAAGAAACACTTCCTTCATCTTCAACACATTTATCTGTAGCTGCTGCTCCTGGGGGGAACAAACCCCCTGGACCAGAACTTGATCCAGAACCGCACCCCAGCTCGATAGACTGGCACTGCTCATCAAAATCTGCTCTGTAGGAACTTCCAAGAGAGATTTCTTGCCGGGGTTCTTTGGGTTCTCCCACCAAACTAGTGACTACAAGACTGACTGTGGTAGAGAGATGAGAGCTTGGTAGTCCTCTGAGGCTGGATTCCAAGCCTCCAGCACCTTTTTCTGGAGGAGCCACAAATGCAGTCGGACCCACGGAACTAGCTCCATCACTGCAGTCATCAGACCTAGGATCCAAAGAAGCCTGTGAGCAGACACTGATGACTCACTCCTCAGCCACTGAGCATCACACCTCAAAGTCTCCTTCTTGAAGGAACAGATGAACTCTTTCTCCTCATCTGTCCAGAACATTGCCCCTGAGTGTTCCAACCTCTGAGACAGAATCAGGGACCTCATCTCCTGATGACCCAAACATGTGTCCCCTGCACCTCCAGGGTCCTCGCCACTGACCTTTTCACCATCCAAGCAATTGGTGCTTGGATGAGAAAGTCATCCAGGTAGAAATATATATGATGTCCCGCCTGTCTCAGTTGCACCACTAGCATGATCAGGATCTTTGAAAATACTCAGGCCGGTCAACCTGCTGGCACAGCAGTTGCATTATCACTTGCGACGCTGGAGACCCAGGTTCAGAAGCGAACCAGCCAGGGAGAGGAGGAATGAGCACCCAAAGGGGCACTCTCCTCCTCTGAGGAGGGAGGGACACCGCTCCCGCTGCAATGTCACCTGGGTGCACATGGGTGGAGGTGCAGTGGTGGGTGCCACGTGGGAGGGCTGGACATTGGCTGGGATCTGGAGCTGTGTCACGTTTCAGCATGCACCTGCCTCCATGGATCCCCTTGGTGGCCAGCGTCCTTGGGGCGTGGGAGAAAAGAGGAAAATGGCCCCGCAGTTCACCGGAGTACAGGGCTGGCAGGGGTGTGGTATGAACTTGGGTCAGATGGAGGCCCACCACTTGGTACAAGTGGGGGGTAGTCCTCGGGGGGGGGGGGACCGAGGCAGGATGGGGGTCGAGGTCCGGACCCGGAGTTCATGCCCCCCGCCAGTACAGTCCTTGAGGCGAGCTGTGGACAGAAGGGAGCTTGAGCAGAAAGAATAAATTAAAAAAAAATACTCGGGACAAAAGGAAGCACCCAGCACTAGAAATGCTGTCCCTGAATCACGAACCTCAGAAACGACTGGTACGACCGGCGAATGGGAATGTGGAGATGGCATCCTTCAGATTTATGGGTGCCAAAGGATCCCTGGTTGGACAGCCTAAATGACTGATTGTAAGAACTCCATCTTAAAAGTTGTGTGGTGGACAAACTCATATAAGTGTATCAGGTCCACAATCGGTTGCCCCCCCCCCCCCAACTTCTTGGAAACCATAAAATAAATTGGGTAGAATCCCAGACTCTCCTTGCTGGGGTGAACTGGGACAACTGCTCTGATCTATATCAAGTGATCTAAGGTCTGAGTCACCACCTGCCTTTTCACTGGGTTTTGGGGCACTGGGGATTGCAGAAAATTACCTCTCGCAGGTACTGTTACGAATTCTATGGTGTAGTTCAGAGCCAGGATTTCCAGTACCCACACATCTAACATTATTTGGGCCAATTGCTGGCAAAAATTATGCAGCCTTCCACCAAAGGAAGGGGGGGCAGAGATGAGCCGAAGTATCTTCACTGTGAGTTACTGCCTCTTCGTCCTGCACCTCCACTACATCTGTGGGCAAAGGATCCTCAGTTACTGTTGCCTTTAAAACTTGTATAGGCTCCCCTATTCCTCTGGTTTCCAAAATTCTGAAAGGGACGAAAAACTGCCTCTGGGCTGCTGCCACGTACCCTCTTTCCCTCTTGGTGTACAGTTTGCCTTCTGTTGCTGCTTGGACCTCGGACATTGTCCCTTCTTATCCTGGACATCCTTCAGGATGCCATCACACCAGAGCTAAATAAGATCTGTCCTTCAAAGGACAGAATAAACAGCTTTGACTCTGATGCCTAGTCCATGACCCAGTGTCTGAGCATGGCTCCCCACATAGCTGCAACAATATGATTAGCAGATCATGCTGACATCCATAAACTGTCCACTGTAGCACCCCCCAGAAATGTGAAGGCTATGGACACAAGCTAAAAAATGTTCCCCCCTTTCCAAGTCTGGAGAAACAAAAACTATGCAGGGCCGTAACCCATGAGTTCAAGGCTCTGGATACAATAAAAGATGCATATGAGGTGCGAGGATTTACTCCATTTGAGGCAAAAGCCCTTCTGCATGAGGGATCCTCTTGCTTATCATGGGTGTCGGTTGGGGTTACTGAACCTTCAACAGGTATGGTTGTGTGCATAACAGAATTATACACAGCCTCATCTGCCAAAGGAGGACCCTGTCACTTCTGGGAGTGCTCCTCCAGGAACGGACAGCATCTTACCCTCAGCCTAGGGAGCCGCTTGCGCTTATCTGTCCCAGCCCTTTTACATTCAATAATCTGGTGACAGTGCATAAAGTTTGGAAAACATTTTGGTGCAGAAGATGAAGCGGACAGAATGGGATTCACATTCACAGACTCCATGATTTACACCTTCTTTAGCGACAATGTCCAACAAGCTTCCATTATAAGACTGGACAGAGACTTTGTATTAAAACGGGAGAAATCAGAATCTTTTTCTTAGGCTCCATCTGCTCTTCCCCCTCTTCTTCCTCAGAGGGGTCCTCTTCCTCAGCAAACAGCATGGTCAGGTCAGGATTCTCCTCGTCGCCTACTGTATTTTCATCTTGACCTTCTATGGTTTCAAGGTCGGGGATTGCCTGCAAATCTGGGTAAGCATTATCACTCTACTCGGGCACACCTAGATGTTGCTGTATGGGCCCCCTGACCTAAGGGGCCCACCTTGGGTTCAGGTATGTTGGTGGGGATGTCCTGTGGAACATCAGAATTCAGCAGTTCATTTAAGAGCAGCAGGAGGGAGCTGCACCAACTCAGTCTTACCACTGCCAGTCGGTGTACCAGGTGCACCCTCATACTTGGAAGAGTCTGCTGGGAGGGCCAAAATAGACATGTTAGACTGCGTTACACTATTAGAGCAGTAGGACTCTAAAGGGGAGGGTCTCATCATCCTCCTGCAGGTCTTATATCGCTAGATATGACAGGTCTCAGATAAGCCATGATGCCACTTCTAAGTATACAATGCTGCAGCCAGAAAAGGCAATAAATGTACATATATATATATATATATATATATATATATATATATATATATATATATACACGAGCGCCTTTCTAATCTAATGTTGCAGCAACCAACAGGGAGAAGGCAACTGAAATACGAATTCCCTGAACCTAGGAGTATCCCCAGAAACTGAGCCTGCAGCTCACTGACCTGCAGGTGGAACCATGGTCTCATTTCTTCCCCTGAGCAGAAACTGTTACTGATGAGCTGCTGGTGCTCACTCACGGCGCTGTTCCACCCGAGAAACCAGAGATAAACTCCAAGTTATGATTTGAAACAGTAAACCAGATATGAGGCAAAAGTTATGCCTGCAGCAGGAAAACACTCCACCTCCAACCGAGAAGGCAGTGATCGTGCAGGCATCTGCTAGTGTAGTTACGTCATGCCATCATGTCCTTCTCACGGGAGCGTGCCAAGTCGAGCAGCTAGAAACAAGAAAACCAAGCAGGCACACCTCAGTGGAAGGCGCAAACGACCTCCCACTGGCAAACCATCAGCAATGGTGCAGGAAGACTGCGCGGTTAACTGAAAAGTGTGCAAACTGTCACGCTGGTGGGCGCTGCTAGAAATGACTGCACTCACTCCTGTGGTACTAAAATGCACAAGGAAATGCTCAGGAGGCTGCTGAAAATAGAAAAAAAAGGAAAACAGCAAGACCATTATCCCAGAGAAAACAGGGAGACTAATATCCCAGTGCAAGCTTCTCCCTGTAAGAAATGGCTCATCGAGCCAAGCTCACGATACTGCTGACAAATGGTTCCACTTAACCCAAAATTAAACAAATACCCAAGCTGCTGCAACTTAGGAAGAAGGGGAAGGAGAGTCCATCACTAGCAGCATGCTAAGGGTGAAAGGAAAAGAGAAACATAGGTTAGAAAGGATCCCAAGCTGTGCCCCTTCCCTCAACCAAATAAAGAGAAAAACACCTATCTGAGGCACTAGGCTGAAGTAAACAGAGATCTGCATGACACACCCAAAGAAAGCATAGTGGCAAGTGGCCACCTATACAGGCGCAGAAGGCACTGAAATGGGGAAGAAATTTGGCAGGTTAGTCAATTTGAAAGATGCAGCTTAACAGGCATGATTTCTAAATTTGAGGGTGCTCCCTATCACCATGTAGCCCCAACCTACCTCCCAGCTGCACAATCCTTGGCCAAAAATAACAAATTAACTGTAGACAGAGGCCTCTTCAGAGAGAGCTCTACTATGCTGCCTACACCTATAGTGACACAGCAAAGACTGGAGAATTAGTGATCCCGGAATGCTCATGTGCCCCAGGTTCTATGCCGACTGACAGCGTTGGGCTGTGCCACTTCCCCCGTGTATTCATTACCCACATGTATTAACTCCCCACAGACAATGTGGAGCAATACAGAAAGAAAGCAGGTGACACAGAAGTTCCTTAGCTAACTAACACTATTCCTATCTGACAACCGGCCCTTGACTTTTCAGCATGCAGTGGGCCATTAAGCTCTGGCATGCAGGAGCTAGCGATCTGTGCATGTTTCACTGATCATGCAGGAAGATTTTGTTTGGCATGTGGATCATGCATTTGGCATATATAAATAACAAACTATCTGTAAAAGGCGGCCCAGTGGCGCTGAGGGTTGAGGCGCTGGATGCCACACCTCGCTCCACACCGGCGACCCGGGTTCGGAAGCGAGCTAGGGCCACCGGGGGTTGGCCGGGGCGAGATAGGCTGGAGCATCCAATGACGGCTCTCTCCTCGGGCAGGGAGGGTTCGCCATCCTGACGAGGCAGCGACCTCTGGCAGAGGCTGGTGGTGCGACGGCAAGTCGGGGTCCTAGGGGCTGGATTGGTTGAGGATGTAGGTCAGCAACCAATCAGCCTCAGGGACTATAGGGAGGGAGGGACATTGCCGACGTCGGCATTCGTGCCTTGACGTACAGGGCCCGCGATGTCCCACAGGGAAGAAAATTGGAAATACCCCCACTGGAGCCGAGAAGACGGAGTGCCGAGCCGGGGTCTCTACGTGCCGGAGTCAAGCCAGCAGCCCTGGACCCTGACACTTGCAAGATTCGGGGGATTGCCCCCACCCTGACCCCACCCGGGGGGTTTCCACGGCAGAATGGAGGGACCTGGGACTGACAGGTAAGGCTCTGGCAGAGACCAGGCTTAATGGGCGACTCCCGACGATGCGGGTCCAGTGGGTAGTAGGGGGAGATAAATTGGAAAAAAAAAACTATCTGTAAAAGGTGCACTGCCTTTTTGTTTAATTGTATTTACTGATTTTGTACGAAAAACTATACATCAGCATTCACAGTGGAAGATACCTATATAGAGATACAGGCTGTATTATAACAAGGAAAAATAAGAGCCACTTCCTAGCATTGCAACACTGGGGGATATGCCTAATATGGTAAAATATTGGATGAGCTTTACAAAAAGCTTTCGGACACAAGGAACTCTTAAGTGCCTAAGATATTATGAATATATAAGGATACCCCATTAACCATTTAGGCTCTAGTAGCCAAACAGGGACCATACATTTAATAAGAACAGCAGTAAATCTGCTAAACATACGCCCCTGAGACACACATATGTTTTTTAATATAAACTGTTGTGAACAGTAACTGCTTCCCATCATTTACAACTTCATTACTAGATATCCAGCTCCACTTCGTGTTTTTTCTAAGGCCTAACATCCTTTTCGTAGCTAACATGCACTGGGCTAGAATTAATAACCAATATACCATTAAACTGATACCAGTAGTTATAATAATATGCATAGACATTAAAGCATTTAAGCATCATCTCTCCGGTCTTGTAGTCCTGGCATATTGTAAAAGTAACCACTGTAAAACATTAACAAGACTAAGCAAACTAGAAATCGATCATGGACCGGGAGCAGAAAACAGTCAAAGTCGGAGACCACGCTTGTAACCTCGTGGATTTCAGTGCAACATGGATTGACAATATAACAGTTTATTACAAAAAGTAGAGCAGTTATTTCATTTAAGTGATACTGTTAAGTCCCAGTCTCCCCCGCAGAGTGTACTCACAGCCATTCAGTTAATAAGCCCGAATTCAGTCCTCAGCACCCGAGTTGTCCAACTCTTCATTCTCACTCTGCTGCATTTCGGCCATTTTTTTGGCCACATGCTTGGCCACATCGTTAGGATCAGAAAAGACATAGGAACTAACTCCTTCCAAAAGCAACAGTTTGGCAGGAAACAGTAGCTGATGATGTACCTTAAGTTCCCTCAGGTCTCTTCGTATCGGATCAAACTGCTTACAGCAAAGTCTAGTACTGTATGCCAGGTTGGGATATACCGAAACAGATACATCCTTGTATTTAGCCCCTCGTTGTTGCCAGGCTGCCCGCAGTATCATTTCCTTCATGCCACCCCTGCGCAACACAACAACAGTGTTCTCAGGTCTTCCTCCCATGCATTCACTCTCCAGGGGGTAACTCTGTATACTTTCTCGAAGCGCAGAGGGGAGATCGATGGATCTATATTTAGAGCCCGGACCAGCCAATCCTCAACGAAGCATTTAGGATCATCCCCCTCCACACCTTTGGGCAGTCCCACCACCCGAACATTGTTTGCCCAAGACAGATTCTCCACGGCCTCAGGTCTCTGCCTCCGAGTCTGATTTTCTTGAAGCAGCTTTACACAGACTTAATGTACTTTTCCAGCGGAGTTTTCAACCTTTTCTACTTTCTCCTGAACAGTGTCCACACATTGCCCCAAAGCTGCCACTTTACCTGTCACTCTGTCAAGCTTTTTATCAATATCTTGAACCGATCTGCATAGTTGTGACAGGGTCCAATTCACAGTAACCAGCATGATATCCCCTTTGGCTTGCTGCTGTAGGGATGGCAGATCTATGGCCTGTTTGCTTGTCACAGGCTGATTAGTTTTTGGCTTAAAGAAGTCCGACTGTGAACCAGAACCCATAGGACGACCCATTATCAGGTGCTGATTAGCATTTCAATGCCTCGAACAAAGTCTAGAGCAAGAAAAGAGCTTTTAAAGCGAAGCAGTAATCTAATTTAGATAGTCCTTCTCAGGAGCTGATCTGAAGCATGTCTGCTCCTCTCAGTGTCCAAGCCATGCCCCCCAGGTGCACTGTCTCTTTAACTGTGGGGGTCTATTTCAGCAGTCTTTGAGTCAAGCAACAGCATGGGGCAATTCTGGAACATGTAGGGGCAAATAAGCAGTTTTGGAGCAATTATGGTTAATTTCAATACGTTTAGAGCAAACAAAGGCAATTTTGAAGCAAACAAGGGCAATACAGAGCTTGCTAGGGCAGGTACAGAATCTCAGAGCATGCAAATGCAGTATGGACAAATTCAACACACACAAGGGTGATTTCAAAATCTCAGAGTATGCAATGGCAGTTTGGCGCTATCTCTAAGCAATTTGAATACAACACAGTTGCTGTCCTTTGAAAATGTTCATTCAATAATTCAGCCACTTTAATAACACTTGCACTTCAAAACGTTTGTTCAGATAGTCAGCACCTTACTAACCCTTGTACTTTAAATACCAGGTTGGCTAATGGCAAGGAGCGTTATACCAGGGCAGACACACCTGATGGGAGGCCTAAATTTACTGAGCTGGAGGTTGCTATGCCTTGGCTGTGAGGCCTAATTCAGGCTTACAAATAGGCTTGGATATATATAAAGCTACAGTGGGGACCATGGACTCTGCCCTCCCTGCCACAGGCACAGTGGGTAGCTTTAAAATCCAATGCACAGCTCTGCCATGGGGCCAATCTGGTGAAGTTTGTGTGCTGGGGATCCCATGCCTACTGTCCATCCCTTGCTGGGGCTGTGGGCACAATAACATACTTTTAAAATGGTAAGCTAGCCCCTTAGCTGTGGAGCCTGGAAGGCAACTATGCTGCTGGATGGTCACTACTACCTGTCTGCTTCCCCTCCTCCTTGCTCATGGCTGGAGCTCTATCCAACTGCTTGCTTATTGGGCTACTATATTACTGTCCTGGGCTGGTGTGAGGTTACCTGGCTTCGAGCCTGTCTGGGCCCTTGCCCTAGTTTCATCCACCTAAGCATTTACTTGGTTGGGGCCTGCCCTGCTCCTTTTCCTACTTACCTGGTGGCTTTGCAATCTGGGGTCTGCCCTGCATTTATCCTTTGGTCTCTCCACCTGCTGGCTCTTACTGGGGCCTGCTCTGTCCTGTCCCTTCTCTCTTGTGTTCTGTCCCCCCAACCCCTGGACTTCTCAATCAGGGCCTTGCTGTATCCATTTTCTCTATATCTTGCCCTTCCTGGGTGCCTCTGGTCTTAGGGCCTTGACCTGCCCTACAGCCTCAGATGCTGCCTGGTACAATGTCCAGCATGAATGTTTCATAAAATAATGAAAAAAAAAGAAAAGCAATTATCCAGTTTAAATGACGATCAGCACCTGTCCTTTTGGTGCAGCCGCTGACTCACCACCCTGAACAGGTCACTGTCTTCCTCGGCTGTTGAGTATGGCTGCTTTGTGAGGGCCGACTGGTCCAACCTCCCACTCCGCCTCCCCATGATGTTGCAAACACTCTCTCTCTCTCTCTCTCTCTCTCTCTCTCAGTGCTCTTCTGTCTCCGGAACCAGTGAGGGACTTAAATCAATAAAACAAACAAAAACAAAAGGTGCAACAAAGCATTTTCTCCACTTGCCTTGGCGCTGCTTTTTCTGTCAACACCTGGGCTTCTTTCGCTGCTACCGACTGGACTTGACACACTAGGAGGGAGCATCACTATTGACAATCAATGAGGAGTGAAGGGCTGCACTCTTTGCCGAATTCACCAGGACACACAGAATGACCCCGCATGGCTCCTGCTGTCTCTGGCCAGCAGGTCTCTCATTGGTTTGTTCTCCTCCTTTTTTTTCTTTTCTTTTTTCTTGAGGTTCAGTAAGTAACTATGTCTTAAGGGTTATGTTTTTTCTGATATTTTGGATACTGTACATCAGTTCATATAAACCTTTAATGTTACCTCATCATAACCTCCTACTCTATTCTATCACTATGATCCAGGAATATTATCCTATTTAGCCAACTTAATTTTAATTAACAGCTCTTTCTATTTTAACTTTATAGAACTTATTTATGATTTTGATTGCAAAGATTTTGATTATTGTATCCCTTGATATATTAAAGTATTGAAGGGCTGCCATATTTTTTGAAAAGAGTTTCTTGCCCTGTTTTCGTTTATTGAAGTCTTTCTAGTTTCATAATATCGAACATATAATTTATCCAGGTTTCCACAACTGATGGGTTAGAGTCTTTCCATTTAACCAAAATACATTTCTTAGCAATTGTCATGGCTATTGATAGGAAAGTTTGTTGGAACTGATTTATATTATCAGCGTGCTCTTGTTTTGCGAACATGGTGAATAGTAACCTGAAAGTTATTTGTTCATGTAAAGCCTTATTAATTTTTCTACATATTGTAGACCAGAAGTTGGTGACATACGGACATTGGTGAATAAGATGAATCAAGGTTCCAGAAGTATTAGAACATCTGGGGCATTTATCTAATAGATTAGTGTTGATTTTGTGTAGTTTATATGGAGTAAAGTATACTCTATACAAAATATTGTATTGAATTTGTTATAATTTGCTGGATTTAATGTTTATATAGGGGTGGTTAATATAGAGGACCAAAGATCTTCTGAGAGGTCTTCAGTGTTCATTACCCAAATCGGTTGCCCATCTTCGTTTTAGTTTTAGAAACTCTTTTGTTATAGAAGGGAACTGGAATACAATTTTGATATTAGTTTTTTATTCTCATTCTGTTCTAATAAGATATCTAAAATAGGGGTAGACAAAAGTTTCAGAGCACCATTAGTTTTTATTATATAATGTCTGATTTGTAAATATTTGAAGTATTGTGTTTCAAGTATTTTGTACTGTAATTTTAATTGATGAAAGGTTTTGAACTGGTTATCCATAAAAAGCTGACCAAATTCATATAGACCCAGCGAACACCATTACCCATAAATTCGGTCATTTACTGATGGGGGAAATGATAGTTATTGAATATCAGGGAGAATCAAGCAAATCCTATGTTAAATTTTAGAATATTATGAATCTCATACCAGCTAACTGTTATAAATGTTGTTAGACTTCCTTTTTCTTAGTTTTTTTTTTTCTCTAGGTATAGTCCTGAAAATAATAAATTCGTTAGATTGGTATAGTCATACATGGAAGCTTCCATTTCTGCTGTTATACATGAATGCTGTTAGTAATTCATCCCATTTCAAATGACAGTAATCTATGTAACCAAACAGTATTTGTAAAAGTCAGGTAGGGCTAGTCCCCCTCTTCTTTAGAAAGGACTAATTTATCATTTGAGATTCTTGGCTTTTTATTTAGCCAGATTAAGTTTGTGATTATTTTCTTTAGTCTTTTGAAAAAATCAGTTGGGATTAGAATTGGGAGAGACTAGAATGTATACAGTAACCTTGGAAGAATCTGCATTTTTATTACATTGACTCTACCAATTAATGTGAGGGGGAGGGAGCACCATCTACAGCATCTAGCTGTATCTATTTTTATTTCTTGTAATTGTTGTTCTAAGTTTGAAATATATAAATTTTCAAGTTTATTAGAAATCGTGACTACTAGGTATTTGAAAGAATCCACTATAGGACATGGGCATTCTCTAGGTAACTGTACATTAGAGTTATTTATTTTGAGAATTAATGACTTCTGATAATTAATTTTGTAGCCTGATTCTTTGCCATTTACCTCTGTAATTCTAATAAACTCTTTAATTGATTCTTAGCTATTTTTTAAGTATAATAAAGCATCATCTGCATGCATACTAATTTTTATGTTCCATAGAGTTATATTTGATTCTTTTAATTTGTGTGTTTTTTCTTGTTGCTTCTTCCAGGGGTTCTATGATCAGGGCAATTATTAACAGAGAGAGTGGGCAACCCTGCCTGGTACCCAGTGACAGTTTGAAAGGGGAGGATATTGTATTATTTACTTTAATTTGTGCTGTTGGTGCTTGATATAAAATTTCAATCCATTTTATAAATGTATCCCCAAAATTCATTTTTTGTAATGTCGTTATAAGGAAACTCCATTCAACCCGGTCAAATGCTTTTTCTGCATCTACCATGAGAAAAATGGTACTATTATTATTAAACAGTAAGTTTATTGTACGCCTGATGTTCTCTGTTATTGTTTTGCCTTTAATAAATCCGTTTTGGTCCTGGTTTATTAAATCTGGTTACACTTTCTTCAGTCTTTTTGCCAGTACTTTCACAAAGATTTTATAATCGGCGTTTAGCATTGAGATGGGCCTGTATGATTTAAAGAGTTCTGGATCCTTGTCTTGTTTATAAAAAGGTGAATATGAGCTTCATAGAAAGTGAAGGGTGCTTTATTATATTGATTGTTTTTTTTTTTTTAAAGCGATTTGTGAGTATTGGGACTAGTGTATCTTTAAATATCTTGAAAAATTCTGCCTGAAAACCATCGGGTCCTGGTGCTTTACCTGCTTTAAGCTCTTCCACAGCTGTCCCTACCTCTAGGTTTGTTATAGGTTCATCCAGAGAGAGCTTTAGGTCAGAAGAAAGTTGTTTTAGATTGATAATTTCTAGAAATTTAATCTGGTTATGATTATCTGGCAAGCTCTGAGTAGTATATTTATTTGCTTTTGTTTACTGGGTAAGCACACTAGACAACCAAGTGCCTATTTTCATGTGCGACCCGAGTATAGGTATTTATAATATTCTGTAAAGATTTTACTTACAGTTTCTATATAGGTTACCATTTTTATCTCTTACCTGTTTAATGTTATTATGTTCTTTGTCCTTTTTTAACTGTCATGCCAGTAGTTTTGAAGGTTTGTCTGAATTAATATAATGGTTAGATCTGGCTAGTAAAATCTGTTTCTCTGCCATTTCTGATACTAAAGTATTATATGTGTCTGGTGGAGGAACTGAATGAAAGGATTGATGACCAGGAAAATTGGTCTCGCCGCTCAAACCTCAGGATGGTCAGCTTACCTGAGGGAACAGAGGGCAATGACCCTGAAATGATGCTGCATGCCTGGCTGTTCGAACACTTGGATCTCCCACAAAATTTGCAGAAATGTGAGGTGGAAAGAGCACATTGAGTAGGCCCAAAGCTGTCAGAATCCCGCCCAAGGCACTGTTTAATAAAATATCTCCAATACACTGACAAGGAAGCTATATTGAGGAGGGCGAAGGAGAAGGGGCTGATCGTGATGGGCAACCACAAAGTCTGCATTTTTCAGGACTTCAGCAAGCAACTGCAAGCAAGGAGACAGAAATTTAACGACATCAAGAGTCGCCTTTATAAATTAGGCTGGTCTTGTGCTTTGATCTACCCGGCTAAATTAAAAATCGACAGACCTGGAGGCGCACCACAATATTTCTCGTGCCCTGGAGTGGTGATGAAATGGCTGGATTCTCAACTTAAGAGAGCAGAAGGAGGGCATTCTCCACAATGGCAAGAGATAGAGGATCGCTGAGGGAAATAATGTAATGTACTGTGGAACTTTCTTCTCCCTCATACTACAAATAAGAGGAAGGATCTGCAGTATACTTGGGCCCTTTCATCTCATACTATTTTTGAACATTCCTGTGTGACCGTGCGCACATTTGCACGGGTCTGTGTTCATACGCAGGTAGACTGGGAAAGGACCGAGCTTGGAGTGACACTCAATTTGCATCTCAGCTAAGTCTTCTTTTTTATATGTTTTGTGGACTGTCTTAGATTCTTCAACAGTACAATAGGACATTCCTTCTCAATTCATTTTGTCCTGGATACGCAGTGAACTTTTAGACTGAGACCATACTTTATGTTCCGGATTATTGATTTTAATTTGAACTTCCTATAACTGAAGACTTAATGTCTGGACATACTTGTTATGTTTACAAACAATGTCTTATGCTTGGGTCTCAGGAACTTTGGAAGGGTCCTTGGGTGGCAGAGCTGATTTGTGTTGGCTCCAGGGCCCTAAGAAGGTTTATAAATGCTGTCTTTTTCAGCTCAGTTGAATGCTTTTTAAGCAGGGTGTTTATAATCTGTTTGGTACTCCCATTTTATATAGCGTTGTTCAAGGAGTGCAATGCAAATATCATATGGTAACGTCTAAATGTTCACCAAATGTTTGCAGGGGTTATTATGGTGGGCTATGTTTTGCTCATCGGGGGTGGAGGGGTTTGGGTTGTTCTATATGTTTTTTTTTGTTGTTTTTGACGTTGGGATTGGGTTGGGGAGGCACTAGGGAGATACACTGGGAGGAGCTTGAATCTACAGTCGGCAATTATGGCTGTTCAGGCCGGCTGTGTTTTGGGGTTCACCAGGTTTCTTCTTTGCGGGGGCGGGGATTTGAGTTTATTAGTGCCTACTTTAAAATGAGACATGGGAAATTATCTGATAGTGAGGAATCACTAATACTAAAGGTGGTATTTATGAGTTTTTCTATTTATGACTATGGATAATTCTATCTCTATTGCAGCCTAGAATATTAATGGTCTGAAGCTGCTCCCTAAAAGAAGAAGGGTCATGTCAGAGGTTAAAAGAGCTAAGTGGCAGGCAGTGTTGCTTCAGGAAACACATATGTCCAGGCTGGAGGCGTCGAAAACGGAGGCCTATATGGGGGGAAGGGTGGATTTCAGCTAATTTTTCTTCTAAGGCCCGGGGCGCAGCTATTTGGCTACCTAAGGGCTCTCGCTTTAAGATACTGGAATCTAAGCTTGCTTCGTATGGTAGATATGTCCTTGCTAGGGTAATATATCCAGGGCTGGGTACTTATAATCTGGGCTCAATATATGCTCCTAATGTAGAGGATCCTGAATTTTTTCAGAGACTCTCCTTGGACCTGGTGGCCTGGCAGGGCTCATGGATTTTAGGGGGCAAATTCAACTGTGTAATAGACACCGTTCTAGATAAGTTTAACACCACACCTGCACCACTGACAAAAAATGCAAGGGCACTGGCTATGTTAATGCAGGAGGTTGGTATGATTGATGCCTGGAGGCATTTGTATCCAACTGGCAGGGATTACAGTTTTTATTTTTTTGCACATAAATCATATGCCCGTATTGATAAGGTGTTAATTAGTACTGATATGATATCCATCTTGAGAGAGGCCAGTTATTCTCCCATTCTGATCTCAGACCATGCTGCAGTATCTGTTGGTCTTAAAGTGGGCCATATAGCGACAGGGAGTAAGTCCTGGAAAATGGACCCCTTGCTGTTGAAAGATCAAGCTTATGTCTGCTTTATTAAAGAACGTATTGAGGAATTCCTTGTCTTTAATAGAAAAGGGGATACCTCTAACTCTACGAGATGAGAGGCTTTGAAGGCTTATATTAGAGGGCACACCATTTCATATACAGCACATGAAATCCGGAACTGAGCTAAACAGTTAGAGGAGTTGAGATCTCAGATAGAAATAGCTAAGCAGTCTCATAGACTTAAGCCTGACCAAATGCTATACAATAAATTGCAGAAACTGAAGTGGCAGTACAACTCGGACTGTGGTGCCCGACTAGATAGAGCTATATTGCTTTCCCAGGCTGGTCAGTATTTCGATGGAGATCGAGCGGGAAAGATGCTGGCTTGGCAGTTACGTAGGAGGAAAGGGGAAGAGGACAGTAACCCAAATACACACTTCAAATGGGGACTTCGTAGATAACCCTGAGGAAATCGGTCGAGCCTTTGAGAGCTTTTATAAACAGTTGTACACTATGGAGTTCTCCCCCTTCATCCGAGCTGATCAATGCTTTTCTGGACAAGGCCTCATTAAAAACACTTTCTGAGGCTCAGTCTGAAATGTTGGAGACCTCAGTCAATCAAGAGGAGATCAGGTTGGCTATTAAGAGGCTAAAGGGTGGCAAGGCTCCTGGCCTGGATGGCCTACCGATTGATTTCTATAAGTGTTGCCAAGATATGCTTCTTGTCCCCTTGGCTGACATGTTGGATGAGAGTAGGGCCATGGGAATTCTGCCCCCCTCCACTCAGTCAGCAGTCATTACAGTTCTCCCTAAACCTGGTAAAGACCCCAGTTGGTGTTCTTCTTACAGACCTATTTCTCTGCTAAACGCTGATTACAAGATCTTAGCGAAGGTTCTGGCTTCCAGGTTAGACCCCTTATTGCCTAGTGTGGTGCACTCTGACCAGACTGGATTTGTGAAAGGCAGATATGGGAAATACAATATTAGACATACTCTGAATATTGCTCACCACTGGGAGAAATCTAAGAACAAACATGGGGCTGCTATTCTTGCATTAGATGCGGAGAAGGCCTTTGACCGAGTGGAGTGGGGGTACTTATTTGCCACACTGGGCAAAATGGGATTCAGCTCAAATTTTACTTCTTGGATTAGGGCTCTTTATATGAGCCCCACCGCTCAAATTGTGGTAAATGGAGGCATGACCTCTCAGTTTACTTTAAGTAGAGGGACCAAACAGGGTTGTCCCCTATTGCCCCTGTTATATGTTCTGTCCTTAGAACCTTTAGCTGGAGTTATTCGTAATAATTCAGGGATCTGAGGCCTTCAGGCTAATGAGACTGAGCACAAAGCAGCTCTATATGCTGATGATCTCCTCCTCTATCTCCAGGTTCCATCTGTCGATCTCCTTTCTGTATATCTGTTTTTTTCTGAATATGGGTTAATTTCAGGCCATAAAATTAATTGGACCAAGAGTGAAGTCCTCCCAATAGGAAATCTACAGAGGCAGTGTTTGCTCCAACATTTGAATGGCTTACAGGTGGTGTCTAAACTTAAATATTTGGGGATCTATATGTCAGGAAGTGCACATGCCTTGTATAAGTTTAACTTTAAGCCTTTGCTAAGGACACTGGCTCTGGATTGTGAAAGGTGGACGGCATTACCGGTTTCACTGCTAGGCAGTGTGGGTGTGATAAACATGATGGTACTACCTGGATTATTATATCTATATCAGTCCCTCCCAATTAAGCTCCTTAAATGTCACTTTCGGAGGTTGAACTCTATTGTTCACAGATTTTTATGGTGGGGTAAAAACTCCAGGGTGAAAAGATCAATATTACAGCTACCTCCCCGATGGGGTGGTCTTGGTCTGCCAAATTTCAAGTATTATTATCAGGCGGCTCAAACTGCCACTCTACCAGTGGGCACAGAAGAGACCACTACTGGATGGTTGGAGCTTGAAGAATTGGGCACTGACTTGAAAATAAAAGGGGGAGCCTTGGCAGAGGTGCTTTGGTGTGGGACAATACCGGATTACCCTAATCCATTTGCTTCAACTACAATTGAGGCCTGGACATGTGCACACCATACGATTAGTAGACCAATAGCACCTACTCACATGACTCTTATAACAGAGGCAGTTAGAATGAAGTTTGCATCCACCTTAGCTATGACCTATAGACTGGGCTCTTAAGGGGCTGCGCTGGGTCCACCAGCTTTATGTGGGTAGTCGCATAGTGCCGTTTGCCTACCTTAAGGATACGTGGAATATCCAGGGGGGAAACTTTTTCATTTACTACCGCTTAAGGAACATTCTGGGAGTTGCCCTTAGTCCTAGGTTTGGGTGGGCTCCTCTCTTACCTTTGGAAGAGGAATTATTTGTTCCTCAGCCTGGATCTAGACCACTAACAGTCTATTATCAGTGCCTTAGAGGGTATGATACAGAGCCCTTGAGTAAAATTATGGGGAAGTGGATCTGGGCATTAAGTTTAATGAACTCACTTGGCAGCATGCACCCAAGCATTTGGCTACCTGTTCTAGGAGCAATAAGCTCCGACAGGTGGAGTTCTTCTTTTTACACCAGGCATGCTATACCCCTGTGCAGCTTAATAAGATGAGCCCCTCCAGATCTGATTCATGTCCTAAATGTCAGGCTGGTGAGGCAGACTTTATACATATGGCCTTATTGTGTCCTAAAATTATGCCCTTTTGGAATGGAATGCATTACATAATGTCCAAGGTTTTGGGTGCTGCCCCATCTCACTCTGCAATTGAATTTTTACTAGGGGCTGATCGTGATCATCCGAGCAAGGCAAAACATGAAATTTTATGGTCTTTAGCATTGGTGAATGCACGTAAGACAACTGCAAAGAATTGGTTGTCACAAACTACCCCTAACATACAGCAGTGGGTTAACAATCTGAAACAATGCATGTTGATAGAGAAAGCTCAGTTCACTGCTCTGTGTCAAATAGAGAAGTTTTTGCAAATATGGGGCTCTCTACTGGTAGCAGTCGAGGCAGATATTTTTCCAAACTAGGATGCTGGTAGCTTTTGTAGCTGTGGTAAGTCATTAATATGGTAGTAATTACTCAGGGTCCATTTCTGTTAATTATATATAGTGACAAAGCTTTTGTCTGTACCATCTGTATAATGTATTCGATGTGGATTGTTGTGATTCAGGTGGATGTAATTTATTTTGCTATCAATTTTCCTCATGTCTCAATAAAAATTATGTTGAAAAAAAAAGTATTATATGTGTCTTTTTTTTGCAGTAATAAAATTTTCCGTAACTAGGGTGTTCAGTATATTTGCTCCAGCAGGTGAATTTCCTCTTCAAATGTTTTTTGTTGTTCCCATCACTTCTTTCTTATTCCATGTAGTTTTTTGCAATTTGCCTCTTAGCCAAGCTTTAAATGCATCCCAGATTACCATTATATTAGTATCATCTTCTGTATTTCTGTTAAAAAAATCATTAATTTTTCAGTTATATGATTGCTTGTCTCCTGATGTTTAAGTAAAGTAAGATCCATTTTCCAGCTGTTTAAAATCTGGGATGATTTAAGCCATCGTATCTTAAACAGACACGGAGAATGGTCTGAAATAATAATACCTGGGGAGGATATGCTTTTAATCGTACAGTGTAGTGTTTTCAGAAATTAAGAAATAATCTATTCTTCAAGATGAATGGTGCACATCAGAATAATATGAAAATTGTTTAACATTAGGATTATACTGGGATCAGGGATCTAGCAGCTTAAGATCTAACATAAAACTCGATAGTTGTTATAGACGATTTGTAGTTATGAATGAGACTAGATGTTCTATCAGACTTATTTAGTACCAAATTAAAATCCCCCCCTATAATATATGGAGATTTACAGCCACACAGTTGCAAGAACAATTCTGAAAAGAAGGTAGGATTGTTATAAATAGGTCCATAATGTGGCTAAAGTGAAAACTTCAGAGCCCATTTCCAACTCTGCTATGCCATATCTACCATTTTGATCGATGGTTTCCCTTAAGATTCATGGTTTTGGTATTTTTTATGAAAAAAAAAATTGTGACTCCTCTAGAATTTGGACTGTATGAAGAGACTGAACCTGAACCCCATTTTTTCTGAAACCACTGAAAATCAGTCTCCAAAAAATGGGGTTCTTGCATTAAAACACAATTTATTTGCTTTTTGTTTAGGTAAATAATGACTTTATTCATTTTAGTTCTTTGCCTCAGCCCTTTAACATTCCACGTAGCTATCTTTAGTAAGATTGCTATAGATTTTTTTTTAATTTTATTGAGTTTATTTTTTTCCAATGTATTACTGATATGTGTTATTTTACTTCTGCACCTATATTCCTAGATCTTATACTCTTGATTTTGTTTCTTTTGATTCTTAAGTTTTTGTGAAAATTTAATTTTGTGCTCCCCTTCACCTAACAAATGACACCTCTGTGCCCTTGTAACCCCAGTGGAGAAAATTGTTTTCTCCTCTCCCCCCCTCCACCTGCAGTAGCACAGATGCACAGAGAGTCATTCATCTCTTGCGTCCGAGAGGCGCCACTCAGGTCTACTATATGTGTAAACTAAGACTAACAGTGAATAAGAGATTTTTTTTCTTCTTTTAATTATGTGATCAGTAACTCCTTATAGAGAAGCCGGTTCTGGGAGAAATGTTCTGCTTCAGCATTTCTTTAGTTTTGTTGTGATACACTGGAGAGAAAAAGAGAGCCTCCAATAGATAAGAAAAGAAGATACATTTGGGAATGTTCATTATATGTTGAATAGGGTTTGTGTATTTCCCAGAGATGTAGAGATTCTTAATAAGTTCCATAAATTCCAGAGAACCTGCAGCGGTTATAACCCTCATTCCAGCTCATAGTATTTTATAAATGTCTCCATATTAGCTAATTCTCAAACATGCTTCTTTATACACGTGAATAAAGAGATTATATAGTGCTTGTAACTACAAAGTTCTTTATCTGTAGTAATCTTTTCCTTCTTTCTTTTATGAGTTTCCCTGGGGACTCGTGGAAGAAGCAGGCTGTGGTTGGCCAGGGTGGGGTCTCCCTTGTCTAGGGGATGGTTGTGAGTGTTGCCGAGAGGATGAATTGTAACATCTCTCAAAAGCTTCTTCTGCTTCTTCATGGTCTTCAAAAGTGGCTAGTTTACTGCTGACTACAAAACGTAATCCTGCTGGGTGCTGCACTGTGAATCGAATACCCTGATCATACAATTTCTTTTCACTGGGTTGAAAAGTTTGTGCTTATTCAGCGTTTCATAGAGAGGTCTGGAAAAACATTAAAACTTATATTGTGATATTTCAGAACCCTTTCTGTTATTGTTTTCTGTAAAATAGCCTCCCTGTCCTGATATCTATGAGGCTTCATCAAGATTGGTCTTGCATAACTTTGGCTCGAGTTGGAAAATCATGAGCCTGTTCTGTGTATTCTGTCCAGGGCAATCTTCTGATCTGGGTAGTTTCTGCCCATTGCTTCTGTAAGCATTTTCTCAAAGAAAGGTAATGGGTCCCCTATACCCTCCAATCTCTCAGGGATATTCCATATTCAAATGTTGCCCCTTCTAGACCTATCCTCCAGGTCCGCCACCTTTTGTATTAAATTCTGAAGCTGTTTATCGTGGAGGGTTTGCGTCTTTAAAATAGGACCCTTAACATCCTCAATCTGAGAAACTCTGTCTTCTAGATCTTGTGTACGTATTGTTAGACCTGCTAGTTTCTCTGTCAGTGAGTTTACTGAGTCCGAGATACCTTTAATGAATAAGCTGATTTCTCCTAGCACTTTCACCATGTCTACCCATAATGTGGTGACTGCCTGCATTATCCCTAAGGATACTTCAGAATTTGTTTGTGAAGGAAGGGGAGATTGAGAGTTTGTCCCTGTTAAAGCTACATTGGTCTCAGCATTCTTATCTCCTTCTGGGCCTCTTAATGGGTTTAGCTCATTAGACAGGGGCATATCTGTGCCTCCCTCAGCTCCTATTAAATGCTCAGCAGTAGGGGAATTGTTTATTTGATCAGGATTTCCCGTAAGGGGTTTGCTACTTTCAGCTTCCATCATTTGCACAGTATTTTTCTCTGGCTGTGTAATTAATTCTTCCTGACAGGTTTCAGTATTTTTAGTTATACCTTTTAGTTAGCAATAATATGTTATTTTACCAGGAGCATTAAGACTCCATTTTGAGCTGGGAGGGGTTTCAGGAATGGGTGAAAGAAGGGGGTCACTTACCGGACCAGCATTCAATGTAAACGGAGAAGAATGGTGTCGTTCCAATGTCGCTGAGGCTACAAGTGTGTTTTGCTTACCTCTTCTTGTTTTTTACCTTTTGTGTGCTGTCTCGTAATTTCTCTTACTCTTCAGACCGATTTAGACATACTGCGTCTCAAGAGCCATCCAGTTCTCCCATCGGTAATTTATTTATAGTCATTTACTTGCAGGGAAAGTCAGGCATATTCTGACTTTGACTATAAGATAGTTGCACCGTGACCAGAGCCGGGAAATAAAATCAAAGGCGACAGCGTTGCACATTACCAGAAGCATCAAAATGACTATCAGCTTAACAAACCAGTTTGTCCTCACTTCAAATAGCTTTCTCTCTCAGTGATGCCCTTAAACATCTAAAACGTGTTTCAAAAAACCAAAGCTGAAGACAATTAAAACAAACCAGGTATAAGAGTAAGCCGCCATTCGACCTGGTCTACTTCAGCTCCTCTCAGTTGGAACTGAAGTCATCCCCCTTGTTCTCTCCTTTCTAACACTGCTGCAGTTGACCACAGATTCCTGCCACTAAACGTGCCTTGTATGCTGTGACAGGGAGCTCCTGCCACTCTTGAGGACCAACCTTTTCTTAAATCTGCTGCAACAGTTCTTCTATTTCTTAGCCTAATCTATCCTTTACAATTTCTAAAAGCAAAACAAAATGGTTATATTAAATGCACGCTGAAAATAGAAAATAGAGTTAAAAATCTTCGTTTCGACCTTAGGTCTTCTTCAGGAAATATCTAAAAGAGAAAAAAAACAAGTTAGTGTCGTTTGTTAGGTGAAGGGGAGCACAAAATTAAATTTTCTCTTTTAGTTATTTCCTGAAGAAGACCTAAGGTCGAAACGTAGATTTTTAACTCTATTTTCTATTTTCAGCGTGCATTTAATATAACCATTTTGTTTTGCTTTTAGACCACATGCTGACGCAGCGCCTTGTTTTTGTTTTTTTACAATTTATAATTTCTAGTCCATAAGGCTGGCCACCTATGGGCACCCCTTCTCTTTCTTGACTATGCTATAGTGTCCTTTTCCCTCTCAGTCCTCGTACAGGGAGGTTATTGTGGTGACCTCCAAATGTATGTGAAACAGTTGTGTTTATTGTTGTTAGATTTAGTATGTAATAGCACTATGTCATAAAATACCTTGATGTATATACCTTATGTTTATGTAACCTGCAAATGTTGAAAATACCATGGCACTAGGTGTTTTTGATAATGGTAAAAAGTACTAGGTGACTATTATAGAAATTAAGTTAGTTGTGTTATTTAAAATGCATGTAAATTGCTGTAAGTTGAACAAGTCTGAAATTGCATGGTGATTTGCATATATCCCATGATACGAACATACAAAATTTGCCAGCAGATACAAGGCCTAGAGGTCTATCAAGTCTGCTCGAATGTGCAGCTAGCACCCCTTATTCTGCAGCTTTGCATTATGGAAGTATGTATGATGCTGTATTCCTTTGAAACTTGATTTGCTGCCAATGCCCTTTGGGGTAACCTTTTTTCAGTGATTCTGTACTGAGGTCCTTTGTCTATAGTTTGTTTTTGTTTTTTTTCTTTTTGAGCCCCCACTACCCAAGCAAACAAGGCCCACATAGGGATGAAGGGTTTTCATTAAAATGTTTAGATCACAGATCAGTATCACTAGGTGCTTGCTAAGTGCAGAGAAAGGACATACATAGTCTGTTGCTGCAAAGTGATGTACTGAAGAAGGAATATGACATTGCTGAAGCTTATTTCCTGTATTTTGAATAAACATCACAGAGAGATTGTGTGTTGAACTTGAAGTTCAGTGTCTGGTCCATCTGTTATCCCACAACCCCTCCACAGACTTGGTGTCAGGAGTGGGATAACTTGTTGGAAATGTCTGGACTGGCCGAAGAGGGACGTTTTCTGGTGGATATTGCCCAGATATCCCAGGTGGACCAATGCAGCAGGAGTTGCCAGAGGAGAACCCAGAGAAGAAAGTCCATGGAGTCCTGCCCAGAATCATGGCTGACAGATGGAGAGAAGCTTCTTCCTGGACTGGATCTGGGAGCTCATAGGAAGGCCAAGCCTGAAGACGACAAAGAGATGCAGGTCGAGGTAGACTGGAGGTGCGAGGCACAACACTCAGGAGGTGGAGACCCTGATGAGGATGATCCACTGGATGAGTGGACAATGGCGGGAGGCAGACCAACTACGCAGAGAGGCGGAACACTGGTGCCAGGTGCTCGAGAGGTTCCTGCCAAAGAGTCTGGATAAAGAGTCAGAGGAAGATTTTTTGTGGGCTCAGTTTGAGGAGGACCCCCTGACTGAGCAGGATATTCCTTTGTTTCCTGTGCTCCCAGCATGTTACCTGTTGGAGGTTGGATATGCAAGTATGGAACTTGAATGTGAGACCCCATGTAAGACTGTGCCTAGTGATATTGTGCTGGAGTTGAGGACTCCAAGCAAGCAAGAAGAAGCCTGTGAGGCTGAAGGGACTTTTTCTTGCATTGATACAGCAAAATCTGTTAACAGTATTGACCAAGGTATACTGCAGGCTAAAGATGCTAATATTACCAAAATGTTACAATACGTTAAGATCAAGGAGGTGGCAAGTGTGTGTTTTTGTTTTTTTTGATGAAAAACCTACAAAGAAGGAGTGGGTGGAAAATGAATAGGAACCTGTGTTGAGGTAACATCTAGAAGGTCTACCTTCAGGTGTCTGTATCTGTAGCAAGTGAAATGAAACAAGACACATAGTGGGTTAATGTAGAGGGGTTGAACCTAGAACTGGGCCCCTGCTTAAAACTGACATGTTTGGTGAGGCTGGAGCAGGTAATTAGTCACCCCAGAGAAAGTCTTTCTATGGTACTGGACTTTACAGCCGTCCACAATTTTTTAAAAGAAATATGATGGACATTCCCTAAAAGGAGATGGGACGGTATTGTTGGTCTCTGTTGAGAAATGTGTTAATGCCTCATGGTAAAGAATTATGATATCTACTATGTTTATAACAGAATGTTTATCATTAATAGGAACCCTGAGACCGAGCTTCTGAAGATGGATAGGTGGAAGCTCCATCCCTTCCTGGGACAGGAAGGTGGTAAGCAGTTTGCAATAACTGCTTCCCTCTTAAGGTGGGGGATATGTGACAGGGAGCTCCTGCCACTCTTGAGGACCAATCTTTTCTTAAATCTGTTGCAACAGTTCTTCTATTTCTTAACCTAATCTATCCTTTACAATTTCTAGTCCATGAGGTTGGTCACCTATGGGCACCCCCTTCCCTTTCTTGACTATGCTATAGTGTCCTCTTTAATTTTTCTTTTCCCTCTCAGGTCCTCGTACAGGGAGGTTATTGTGGTGACCTCCAAACTTATGTAAAACAGGTTGTGTTTATCGCTGTTGGATTTAGTATGTAATAGCACTATGTCATAAACTACCTTGATGTATATACCTTATGTTTATGAAACCTGTAAATGTTGAAAATACCGTGGCACTAGGTGTTTGTGATACTTGTAAAAAATACTAGGTGGCTATTATAGAAATTAAGTTAGTTGTGCTATTTAAAATGCATGTAAATTGCTGTAAGTTGAACAAGTCAGAAATATCATGGTGATTTGCATATATCCCATGATGCTTTGCAATATGGAAGTATGTAAGATGCTGTATTTCTTTGAAACTTGATTTGTTGCCAAAATGCCCTTTGGGGCAACCTTTTTTTCAGTGACTCTGCATTGAGGTTCTTTGTCTACAGCTTGTTTAGCTTTTCTTTTTGAGCCCCCACTACCCAAGCAAACAAGGCCCACACAGGAATGAAGGGTTTTCGCTAAAAATGTTTAGATCAGAGATCAGTGTCAGTAGGTGATGGCTAAGTGCAGAGAAAGGACATACATAGTATGTTGCTGCAAACTGATGTACTGATGAAGGAATATGACAATGCTGAAACTTATTTCCTGTATTTTGAATAAACATCACACAGAGATTGTGTGTTGAACTTGAAGTTCAGTGTCTGGTCCATCTGTTATCCCACAGCCCCTCCACATATGCTCCCCTCCAATGTTTAGGATGCAGAGTCCCTGGCAACACCAGGGGCAACCAACTGGCCAGTGCAAGTTGGCATCATTTAAAAAACTGTGGTAGCACTAAGGCTCATATCATGGTCAAGGAAAAAGAAAACAGCAAGGGAAAAAGTTTCTGCGTTTTTTCCTTTTTATTGAAAGTTTACAGATTTTTTCTGGAGCAGCACAACAGTTATTAAGCAAGCCATGGTTTTGAAGTATAAGGAAAAAAGTTTAAAGAGCAAGCAGTATTTTTCCTATGGGACCCTATTTATCTCTTAATTTCCCCCTCTTGCCATCCTATATCTGCACTGGGTAAGGGGCACAAGAGGCATCTTACAGGTCATTGCAGGGTAACTGGGGACCCTTACTGGGAACTAGGGATGATCAGTTTTAGCAGAATATGTTTTGTGCACATTTGTCAGATTCTAGGAAATTTAAATTCTGGCTCTAATTCTGGGGTTCAGAATCACTGGAATTGGAGTCAGAATCTGGATTTCAAATTCTGTATCCAACTTCTAAAGAAGTCTCCCCTCACCACCCAATACAGTCAAGAAAACTAACCCCCTATTTTCCCTATATATACTACACATCCCCCTTCTCAGACCTGTTGTCCAGCTGGGTCTTACTGAAGGGTCAAGGAGGCATGCAGCAGTAGGACAGTCCACTTCTCCACCCTGGACCAAGACTCAGTGATGGTCTGGATGGGTCAGGGTCACACAAACCTGTACTGGGCTGGTACGTGGTTCTCTAATGAGTGCGCAGCTGGCACATGCTCCAGAAAAAGGTGCTCCCCCCATCACCTGGCTGTCCCCTCCCCAAAACTGGACATGATCCATGGTCACTCATGCACACACCCCCATCCCAAGTCACTAGTCAGGCCAGCTGCCACTGTGCATTCCAAGCACACTCACGCACAGGGGTTACATTGGGCAGAAGTCCACAGGAACTCAGTTCCATCACCTCTTTAAAAATTGTATGACAACTCCACCACCCCTGTCATCTTTCCTCACCAAGTACTATAGGAGAGTTCCGCCACCAAGAAATGACAGTTCCACCACATAGAAATCTACATGTGAGAGTTTCCCAGCCTAAACATTTTCAATTTAACCACTATTCAAGCAGTCACCTGCAGTATCACCTGACTCTCTATCGACCCGCACTCATGACTGTAGACAGGGGAAGTCCCTATCATGAGCCTCGCTGCCCAACCTGATGGACCAGTCAACTGGAAAAAACCCTGTGAAAAAGTATGTCAGAAATACCTTACTCAGAGTATCTGGCATAACTCAGGTTTTTTACAGTTGGCCAGAATGGTACCTCGTATTCTTCACTTTTTCCCAGACCACACTGGGATAAGAAGATGGCTGACAGCCTCACACAAGAGGAAGTGAGCATGAGTAGACTGGAAGATCAGGATGATGGGACATAGGGCTACTGTGCGCTAACTGGAAGGGGGGGTTCACTCTAAAATGGTTTCTAGTGACCACAGCTTAAGAGAATTGGAGGGTCAGCTTGGAGTCTTACTTGGGATCGGCTGGACCATGTGGCGTGACAGAGTCTTATGTTGGTAGTGTGGCAGCAGGATACTCTTGTGTGGCTGGATCTGTTCAGGGGGAGTCACAGATGGATATTTGGATACTAGACAGTCCGGCTGGAGTGAAGGACCTAGATGGATGAGGTCAGGTCGAGATAAGCCTGCCTACAGCTGGAAACTGGACAGAGGTAAAGGACTACTACTAAATGGTAAAAAACAAAAGCCATCAGTCCTGACAAGGTGGGGGTATTTACTGGGTGGAGGAGTGGCTGAAACTGAACATCAGATGCTGGAACTGGAATCAAATTCCGATTCAGCAATCCATTTCTGAGAGTCCGTTTTCAGAATTAGGATTTTTTGGGCCCTGAATCCTAAAATCTTAATTACAGGTTTTGAACCAGAATCTGGTTAAATCCAATTTTGGCTTCCAGAATCCAGTCATCACTACAGGAAACACTGGGGACAAGCATTGGGTATTACATAGAAACCTGGTTGGCTTGCACTAATGTATAGAGAATTCTTGCTGACTATCCTGCTATCACAAATCTTCTGTACTCAGAAGCCAGGGTAAAAACCTATTGTGTTGCAGATGAACTGGCCCCTGGTGAAGAAGGTCTGGCCTGGTCAGGAGTTGGAGTGGTTCATCCAGTGTCAGGTGTATCAGCTCTGAGTATCACACTCTTTAAGGCCATTGGGGTACAGTGCGTATCAGTGTTGATGATTTCCTTCGCAGCTGCCCGAGAACCTTTCATACTATAGGCCATGGAAGGAAAGTATACAGGAGGTGTTCAGCCATGATGAACAGAGGCAGTTGAATCTTTATGACTTACATACCTAATATTCACAACTAGGTGTCTCTGCATTGGACCTGGGGACCATGAGATCCTGAAACAGTGTCTTTAACATTGGTAAATCAAGTGAAGCACTTCCTAGGTGAGTCCTCACTCTCCTGGTTGCAGCTTCTGCCAGTCAGTTTGGCAGCTGAACGTACTGCCAGGGGCCATCCCTGACAGTGAGAGAGGTTCATCTCCACACAGCTCCTAGGCCTCCGCTATCATTGCTCTGTGTCTTCTGCGTCCTTAGCATCTGAAATACACTACAGTCACCATACTGTCCAGCCAGACTAGGAGATGATAATTTCTTAATCTGCCTCTGAATGTGAGTAGCACCCAGATATTGTTCCCATGTCAAAAAATACAGGGAAGAATAGAATCTTTTCTATTTGGCTCAATTTCCCTAAAGCGACTGGAATGCCTAGCATCACACCCCAGCCTGAAAGGCTGGCGGCAATTGTCTCTTCCAAACAAACACTTCCTGAGACAGGTTCATCTGCACTAGCCAGCCATTATTTGAGGTATGAGCTCACTAAGCTCTTCGAGGTAGTCAGAGAGATAATGGTTGAACGGGTCTTTGTCTATGAATACCATACTATAGTTGGTACAGCTGAACAGTGCCTGGCTTGTTGCCCCAAGTCAATACTTGCCAACATAAGACCCAGCACAAGCTGGACTGTCCTTGCAGGTGCTTCAGGCCTGTGAGGGGCTGCACTCTGTCTGCTGTGAGAGATACTGTAGCTCTGCTGTGCCAACACAGCCCCGAGGCGTGGACTGCACTACATTAGGTGCAGTGTACTTTTACTGTGGTTGATTATACATTCATGGTACTGCAATGCTCTGGTGACAGCCACCATTGCCTCCTCTGCTTCAGTCTGAGACTGTGCCACAATGAGTCAGTTATGCAGATATGAATGAACATGTATGCCCCCCTCCATGAGGAGTGACTTTAGCACCAATAGGACCTTTGAAAAAACCCTTAGTGTAGTGAATTCTCTGAGCAGTAGCACCATGTACTGAAAGTGGTGAACACAGAGAAAGGGCAATATAGCTGATACATGGAAATATGCTGATATGCCTCTGGGAGTCCAGAGACACCAGGAAAAATTCCCCAATATACCTTGTTGCTGCGGAGGAGCAAAACATTTCCATCTGGAACAGATGAGTACTGGATTAGATTAGCTTTGAGCTTTGTCTTGTGAGAAGTTACAGTGGCATCTAGAGTGGTCCTGGAGTACACTGGGCTCATAAAGGCCACATCTCCTTGGAGTGGAGTGGTAAATTTCTTTATAGTGTATGATTACGTCTTATTGTGCATGGAATTCAAGCAGCTGAAAAACCTTGTTGTACAAGTGCTAAAGTTGTTGTGCACGTTATATCATTAACTGCACCTGCGATTCCCTCGTGCTGACTCCTGCTGCTTGGTTTCACTTCTCTGCTCACTGTACCTCAGCATTATGGTAGGTAATAGTAATCTTTATTGTTTGGTCATCAGACCATTACAGATTTACACAATACTCAATATATAATTGTTATAATATAAATACAAAAGATACAAAAACAATTCTAAAAATTGGAACAAACAATAAGTTAAAAAGAAGACATCAATATAGCAGCATACATTATGCATATAAACACAGGACACCTACGCAATCATCAAATGTGTAAAAGCATAAATTATACATATAGACACAGAGCACCTATGAGATCATCAGATGTATAAAAATAAAATTCATCTGTTTCTAGTAATATACAAGTTGTCATTACTAATGCCAGATAAATCATATAAAAATAGTGTATATGATTTATCTTAAGAAGAGTACTCCACCTGGGGGCCAGAAACCCAGGCCAAGTGTACACCCTGGGGGGGGAATGCTACAAGTCTCGATGGCTGAGAGGGACCTGGGGGTGGTGGTGGATGTCAAGATGAACAACTCGGAGACTTGTAGGAGGGCAGCAGCCAAGGCCAACAGGATGCTGGGATGCATCGCTAGGGGATCACCTCAGAAGGAGGAAGTGATACTCCTCTGTATAACTGCTTGGTGAGGCCGCACCTTGAGTACTGCGTGCAGTTTTGGAGCCACCTTAAAAAGGGTACATTACTCTCTGGAGAGGGTCCAGAGGAGGGCAACCAAATGATTTGGGGCTTGAGGGACAGGACCTATGAGGAGAGGCTCGAAGAGCTAAATATGTACACATTGGAACAGAGAAGGGACTGGGGGACATGATAGAGGTCTTCAGGTACATGAAGAGGGTAAATAGGGAGGAACAGTCAGGGTGCTTCAAAGGAAGGAGGAGGGGCCACTAGAGGGCATGGGTGGAAGCTGGAGGGAGGATTCAGGGAGAAAGGAGGAGGTGCTACTTCACTGAGAGAGTGGTGGTGCCATGGAACGCTGCCTAGGGGCTGGTGGAGGCAGAGACAGTGGAGGGGTTCAAGAGGGGTGGGACAGGTACAGGGAAGGGTTCTGGAAGCAAAATCCAATGCAGCAAGAATATCCGGAACTGGGAAGGAAGAAGCCAGAGGAGGCGAGGGGGGCAGCAAGGTCAGCACCCAGGGTGGAGGCTGACCAAATGAGCAGACACGAAAGACCATTAGGCCTATTCTGCTGGCATTTTAGTATGTTAGTAAGTGTCAGAAAGCCTCAACCAGGCTTGTATAACTTAACCCGTAATCTATGGATTGCATTAATATATTTGGTAACCACATATACAATAACTTCGTCACTTGTGGTGAAAAGTATTTTCAACAATAAAGATTGATTCTCGGTTGATATTAAATCAAAAATAGGTTTTAGCCACCTATCCCTGAGCTTACTGTACCAGGTACAGACAAAAATAACATGAAACAGGTTCTCTAAACACTGGAAGGAGCACTGGCAGTAACCGTCGCGTATTGATATCTTGCAGAGAGTACACAATTAGGAAAAACTTCTAGTCTGCATTTAGCACTCTCAGCTTATTGTCCGTAATTAGGTCAAGATAAGGGTGATAAAAATGAGACCTATCATTAACTCTTAACCATGGGGAAACAGGAAGAGTCAAAAGGGACTGAAGGTCTTAAATTTTATATTTAGCAGCAATTCTATCTGACACATATTTTTGATATTTAAGACTGATTTTTATTCCTCATAATTGATAACTTTTAAGTATACTAAATCATTATCAACAAGAATCTGAAAAATATGTGAAAGCCAATTCGATTGCAAATGACCTAGATTAAGCCAAGAATATTTTTCCAATAATGTGGAATAAGAAATTCGACTTGACTTGGATTGTATTGTAACAACTTAATCCAGAAATGTATTTTCCTGGTGGTGCAAGTAGCTTGAAGACTTGTTAAGCCTAGTTCTGCAGTTCTGCTCTAATAATGGCTGCAGGAAATGAATTAACAAGGCCCATACTGGAGCTCAGTGATTTATTTAGAAGAATTTCTAACAAGTTGCCATTTGCTACTGGCCAAATTTCACTATTGAACGCTGTCCGAGCATAGGATTTAGCTTTGACAGCTGTTATCAACAGCTTATGGAACTGACCCCAAATTTTCTATTGAAAGAATTAAGTGAAGCAGCAGTTTGCTTAAGCCTAACCTTCAAGTTGTTAATATGTTTGGTCTTTTTACCATTCCAAGAAAGTGTTAAGCCTAAATAAGTATAATGATAAACAGTATTAAAAAACTATAAGCCAACTTTCCAAGTTTTATGTATATGGTTGAAACCAAACACCAGAACTTGACTTTTATTGGCAAATTTAGCCAGGATATCAAGTTTTTTGAGTGGTCCAGACTGCGTAAGGGAGAATAAAACTAAATCATCCGCATATGCCAGTACCGCAATATGCTTATTAAATATTTTCAGGGACTCAGATCTTGAAAACTGTAACTGATTTAATAGACTGTGTATATATAGACAGAACAACTTTGGCGCAAGTACACAGCCTTGCCTAACCCTAATAATTTGTTTCAAAATTAGCGGAGAGTTGCTCACTTCTACAAAGCCTCACTTGCACCCTTGTCTGACTTGTAATTCCCTAATTATAGCAATATATCATAAGAGAACCCTTTTTATTTCAAACTTAGTCATAAATGAAGTCTATCTATTGTATCGAATGCTGAGTGGAAATTTAAAAAAGATGCATAAAGTTTTTGTTTCCTAATATGAATGTATTTCTCGTAAAGATGCATAATTACAAAACAGTTATCCACTGAACTCAACTCTGGTCTGAAATCTGCCTGCAAATCTGATAAACCCCCAAGAAGTTGTAATTGTTCCGTTGATCTACTTAATAACAACTTGGCAAAAATTTTGCCTAAATTATGTAAGAGAGATATGTGATGATACATTGACGGGTCGGTTTTATCACCCTTTTTGTTGCTAGATATAATAATTGCCCCTTCCAAGATTTAGGGAAACTTAATTTGTGACAGCATTTGTTAAAAAAAAAATAGTAAACCATTCAGAAACTTTGCAAGATATACTTCTCTTGGAATAAGGTCCGGCTCTGAGTCCTTATTACATTTAAGTGAGGTTATAGAGACATATACTTCTGTTCTGGAAAAACAGATGAACCTCTCCATATCAATGTCTAATAACAAATTCTGCTCAGTATTAGGCAAATAAAACTTACCACTGTAATAATTAACCCAAGCATCAAGGCTGATATGTGAATCTATCTCAAATTTAAGATTGTTTGTACTTTTGGCCATCAGCCAATAAGATTGAAAAGCATTCCTATTGATAACATCCAGCATCATATTCCATTGTTTATGTTGAAATTGGACTCATTTTACTTTAAAAAGGCATTCATAGCTTTATCTTGCCTTATTTAATATCTTATAATTTATGTTATCAGGGTCACCTCTGCAGTTTCTAATTAGCTGATTCAGCTGAGACTTGGCAGCCTTACGGTCTGTATCAAATCAATTCTGATTTAAAGGATTTACAATTGGCCAGAATCTCTCCATGCACAAAAGACCTCTTATATGTTCAAGAGCCATCTTCAGGTGGCTACTAATGGCTGAATGATCTAAGTCTAGGCTATCCAGTCTGGAAATAATGTTTTGAAGAATGGGTTTAATCAAAGGGCTTTTAGAAAACTGCCATCTAACCCTTACTTGGTAACACATTTCAATGGGTGGCAAAGAAGTGTACTGCCTGGTAGCACCAGAAAGATTTTTAGATTTTAGGACAAGAGGAAAGGGATCACTTTCAGCTCTTGTCAGCACCTGGCATAAGTCCCATAAAGACATATTGCCATTCCACAAAATATAGTCTATAGTGGAAGGACCCCTTACAGAGTACTGTGTAAAATCACCCCATAAGTCACCCTTAATTTGACCATTAAGTGGGGTTAAATAATGTGTCATAAGTAATTCAATTAACTTATTACCGGAGTTATTTGTTTTATGTTCCTTTGATTGTCTTATCAGATTGTGAGTCTGCTGGTGGCAAAGGAGATAAACTGCAGTCTGTGCAGCCATCAAATTTTGCCTGTCCTGTCATAAAAGTTGCCACATAATAAAATTTCCTCACATTCAGTACTGGCCCAAGCCAGATGAATGACTTCCTCTAATAGTTTCCAAATTTTAGGTGTATAGTTTTTTGATTTAGGAGGAATAAAAACATTAATCAGACAGAAAATTCTCTTAAGAAATTGAATAACAAAAACTTGAAAATTAAAATTGGCCAAAATAATTTCAGCCTTAATCGCTGTATTAATTTTAATCCATGTTACTAAACCCCAGGCATATCTACCCAACTTAGCAGTTCTATGACCTGGGACATGAAAGGTGATATAACTGTTTGGTGCAAGATCTTGATTCATATTGTACCAGGTCTCCTGTAAGCAAATCAGATTATAGCTCTTAATCAGTTTCAGCCATTCAGAATCCACTCATTTCGTACTACGTCCTGCTATGTTCCATGAAATTAACTTAACGAGACCAGGGTCAGCTACATCTGAATTAGTCATCCATCTGTATTGGTCAGCATTTCAAATCTATTCATAACTGAGATATTATACACTACATTTTCTTTTGGGCTTAGATCAATTATATCCTGAGCCAAATTAACATTCTCACAGAGAGCTGCTTCAAAGATGCTATCAAAAGAGATAACATGCAGGCTGAGAGTATCCAACAAGATAACACTGTCCAAAATTTTATTGTAGAGGCTCTTATAAGCCACTTTTAAATAGACAAGGTCGCAGTCAAAATCTATGCCCTGCCTTTCGGCTAAAAGAGCATTAGGATCATCAATAGAAATATTTAAAAGTTGCTCAGTTAAGTCAAGGATAGTACTTTGCAGTTTGTTGGAATTCTCATTTTTAGTATGACCCAAACCATACAGACATAGTATGGCTGAAACTTTGTCTTCAGAAGCCTTTTGAGATGAAATATTCTTTTCATAATTCTGTTGTCTGTAAAAGAAATCACTATCTAATATGTGGATACCAACATTGTCCAAGATAGTGACCTTGATCAGTATCTCATTTATCAGAGCCTGATTGTTAATCGAGAATAGATAAGCATATTTTGCCTCAGTAGATCCAAAGATTTTCTACTGATGAAGTCAACTGAACAGCCTAGATTAACTAAGCAGTCATTATTTAGCTATATCTGATTGGCTATTCGCAGGACAGAACAAAAAATTAAAAAAAAGTCTTTCCCTGAATGATCTTTGTCTCTCCAAAATTGAGCAATATCAGCAGAAGAGATATCAGCACTGGTTACTGCCCTAAATAGGTGCACAATCTGGTCCCTAACAGAACTGTAACATGTCTTGGTGATATAATGCACCATATAAACACAAGTTGGCACAGTCAAAAATATCAATACATTTATTAATAACAGTATCTTTAATTAATCCATCAGTGACCTGGTTCTCTAGGATAATACTTTCAGTTTTTTCCCATCAGCGCACAGAGGGAGGCATACCTTCCACTCTTTCCTAAATGACAACAGCTCTGTCTCAAAATGATTCAACTGGGCAGTACATTTTTCTAAAAAGCAAGTTGAAGTGGGTGTACAAGAAGCATTTAGTGGAGAAGTAATACGGGCAACCTCATCAGAGGCAGTAAAAAGGGGGTCTTCGCAGCTTCAGGTATAAGGGCAGGATTTTTAGGCCTATTTTGATTAGCATTCTGTGAACTTTTAGGTATTGGGTTAGTCCTGTCAGTTTCTTTTTTCTTTCTTTTACCAACTTTTTTTTTTCTGTTTTCCCATATTTGTTTTTCTCTTGATATTAGGTGAGCCTGGAATCAAAATTGTAGAGAATTCTGGCCATAGGGTGGATCAGATTCCACTACTATTGACGGGGAGCCAGATTCTGGAACTAATTTACTTAGTTAAAGCAGGATGACATCTAACCTGCAGCCATTTATGGCTATGGTTCCTTTTAACGTGTCAAATTCATGTTGTAAATTGATTAAGTATTCAATCGTCATGAGATCTGCAGCATACATCCTCGCTAAGACTAGAAGGGTAGTTAGCAGCTAAAGTGGTAAAACTGATTTTACCATTTCCAGGGTCTTCCGGAGAATCTACTCCAGCTGTACATGGTGTGTTAAATTGTTTCAAACCATTAATAGTCTCTTGTAAATAATTTACAATACCTCTTAGGTCACTATTTCAAGGAGGCTTAGGATTCGATTCCGAAAAATATTCTGGCGAAAAATTCAAAGAGTCAGAAAATGTCTTACTGGACTCATATGTTACAGTGTGTGAGACATCTATAGATATACGATTATCACAAACAGAATCTTCTTCCCCAGGATCATGACTAAGTTATTGCTTCTCATTACCTGTCCTACCAGAAGGAGAACAAGGAGTGCTGGTACTTGGAAAACTAGTTTGTGAAATATTTATTTTCAAAATATTAGTAGTATCAGTAGTAGAAGCAGAGGCAACAGGAGCTGGATTCACATGTTCAAAACTAGATACAGTCTCAGCTAAAACACCAACATCCTTAACACAAAATGATTCTGGGCCAGCCACTCAAAATGATCTAAAATCTTAAAATTGTCTCTGAGTCATCTGTTTTGCAGACGAGTGATTCTTAGCTTTCAGTGTGTTTATTTTCAAACTATTTCTCCCATTTATACTATTAGAATTGTGTTGTTTAATTGGTTTACTTTTGAAAATTTTGCTCTAAGCCCCCCCCTCCTCTTTTTTGTTAAACTTGACATTACCCATAACTTGTGTGGTCTGCATAGGTGTAGAATGTGTATCAGAATTTAAGAAAAAATCACCAAGACAGCCATCAGCTGGCAGCAATTCGCAAGATGTAGCTAATTGCTGAAATAAGTCTGGAGAATCTACAGAGTCTAAATCGACAGCGTCAGATTCCAAAGCATGGGCCTGCTTCCTTGTAAGAACCATGTTCCACTCAATTCCCTCAAACAGTGGTCACAGATTGTACAAAGTGCAGCTTGATAATAAAACGAGCAGTTAATAGTCCAATAGTCCAATAAAGATATTCTATAGGATATCAGTTCTCAAACTTTTTTAAGCTTCAGCATTCAGGATAAGAGAGAATGACCTCCGACTTCTTTTCGGGACCAGGCACTTCCTCATAAAACCAGATATAACCAAATACCTATAGTGTGGCAAAAAGTGCATCCAGAAGTATCATTAAAGCCCACAATAAAATGTTCAGTTGGCTCAGTTTAATCTAAGGGCAGATTTTCATCAACAGTTTAGTCCTAAAAGCCTTGCATTTAAAGTCAGGGCTTTCTAATTCAGAGTTTTTAATTATGCAGTCAGACACAGAGTACTTAGTTCCCCTTGGCTCCCTTGGATCTTTCACTAGGGAAAACAGAAAAAAAGTATGAGCGGCCTATGCAATATTAACTAGAAAAACAAAACTGGACATAAGCTTATCTCCAAAATTGTAAAATACAGATAGAGCAACCCGGCAAAAACCTTTAGCTACTCGTATATATCCTAAATCGTGGCCCTTTTTGTCCTTATACCTGCTATACCAATGTGCCTTAATACTTTTAAAAAAAGGATAAAGAATAAAGTAAAATTCTGCTTACTTTTACCATGGAAAAAGACATTTATAATTGTTAATAAAATGACTTTAAGGCACCAGGAGACATCCTGGAGTCGGCATACACCGGCCCACTTAGCTTCCACTAGCCTCTCCACAGGCATATATGTAGACCTGCGACCTGTTCCTGGGCTCTGCCTGGACGCCTGATAGTACACAGCTGAATCTGCAACAATGGCTTTGTGTATTTTACACGCAACCTGCTTAAGTGCTTAAAATCGCAGACAAAAGCCAAAATACAAAAGTAAAGGGCAATGCTGAAACAACTTGAGTCCATAAAATAACCACAAGTTACAATACTGTAAGATAAGAAGTACACACTAATCCACAGAAAAACACTCTCAGTGCTCCGAAGCTGTGTAGAAGACTAAGGCAGCTCGCATTTTTAGCCAAAAGGTCCCAAGACAAAAATTTGCACATGGCGCAAAAATGTGAAAGATTTTAAAAGAAAAAGAATAAATAAAACTCTAATTTACTAAAATACTAAAGTAAAGCCACAGTTTCTCTAACCAGCCTAGAAATAAAAACATAACCGAATATAAAACCAAAAAAACGCTCTTGGCTGTTTTTTCTCCTCCAAGCTTGGAAGAGTAGTACAGTAACAAACTCAGAAAGTAAAACACCTCAAATAAAAACCTCGAGCACACAGTCACACATATCAGAATCAAAAAATAGGGCTAGATATATTCAACGTATAGAGCAATTTCACATATTGTAGCTGATTACTAAAAAGTGAATACATCCCTTTTCCAATGTGTTCATCCAAGGGCATAATGGGTGTAGAATAAAAAGTGCAAAAGATTGAGACTGAATCCCTGAAACCCAGCCGGGTACACTTCGAAGCAGGTGCATCTCTCCTCCGCTCTGACAGCCACCCAAAGGCTCCTCTCCTTCTGACATGCAATCCTATGCCGCTCCAAGAAAATGTACTTCCCGGGCCATCAGCAGGCCTTCCTCCTGCGAACTGGGAGAGGAAAGAGCAGAGTGGAGACACACAACGGGGGCCAGCAAAAAGAGCAACTGGTAAGGAGACAAGCTATTTAGGCAGTGGTGGCATACATTTTAAAGAAAATTTTCAGGCAATGTCTCCCTGTTTCTCTATTTTCCTCCACAAAATAAACAGCACATAGATGAGCAGCCATCTTAGTCAGTCTCCAGAGCCTCAGCATTATGTAACCGTGGTTAAAAAAAAATAAAATAAAAAAAGACATGGCCACATTTTTTTGTGTTTTGCTTTTTGTCAACCATACACTATAACAAATAAAATTTGGGTGACCATACAGAACTCGCCTTATGTTTCCATCTCAGGGTTGAGATACCAGCAAGGACCTCTCAAACTTTGCTCTCGAGTTTCAAATGCTGGTATCTCAACCCCACGAGCTTGTGTTTGGGCACCTGTACATTATTCCTTGTATGTCAGCCAAGTGGTGTGTGTGTGTGTGTGTGTGTGTGTGTGTGTGTGTGTGTGCGCGCGCGCGCACGTGTCCGCATGTGCACGCACCCCAGACTGGGACCCCATGATGTAGTATGCTTGCCACCTCCTGTGCAGATTCTGTAGATTTTTGTGGCATTTTGCAGAGATGGTGCCCTTTCTTTGTGTGTGCCTATGTGGGGGCTGAAATGTCCACAGCCTCCTTGCCTTGGCCAAGCCTGAGGGGAGGCAGGATAAGCTTTCAGTCCATTGTGAATTACAGAAAGGCATCTCTTATCACAAGAGGGGTACTAGGAAACAGCCAGTGGACACCAAATCTTAGCCTGACATAATTTACAGTTTGGAGTCTTACTCTTGACTATTTATTGCTGCTGCCTGATGGTGCACACTGAAGATGCAGAGTTTTTTTTTATGGGGTTCCATAGCTGAGGATGGATCCTGTCTCTGAGGAGTTTCTCTGTTCAACCAAGCCTGAGCTGAAGCCTGACAAGCACTGAGCCTTTTTTGTCTTGAAGAAGGATTCTTTGTTATGAGATGGGCAGTAGGAGCTGGCCATTGCTGTCTGTAGCCTAGCCTGGCATCTTTTAGATTCTGGAGTGCTAGATCTCAACTCCTTAGTGCTGCTGCTGCTGCTAGATAATGCCCCATGCATTGGATGATGATAATGCCTTAGATCTCACCTCCTTAGTGATACTGCTAGATAATGCCCCATGCATTGGATAATGACAATGTCCCAGATCTCAACTCCTTAATGCTGCTGTTGCTAGATAATGCCCCATGCATTGGATGATGACAATGTCCCAGATCTCAACTCCTTAGTGCTGCTGTTGCTAGATAATGCCCCATGCACTGGATGCTGACAATGTCCCAGATCTCAACTCCTTAGTGCTGCTGTTGCTAGATAACGCCCCATGCACTGGATGATGATAATGCCTTAGATCTCACCTCCTTAGTGCTGCTGTTGCTAGATAACGCCCCATGCACTGGATGATGATAATGCCTTAGATCTCACCTCCTTAGTGCTGCTGTTGCTAGATAATGCCCCATGCATTGGATGATGATAATGCCTTAGATCTCACCTCCTTAGTGCTACTGTTGCTAGATAACGCCCCATGCACTGGATGATGATAATGTCTTAGATCTCACCTCCTTAGTGCTGCTGTTGCTAGATAACGCCCCATGCACTGGATGATGATAATGCCTTAGAGCTCACCTCCTTAGTGCTGCTGTTGCTAGATAATGCCCCATACATTGGATGATGATAATGCCTTAGATCTCACCTCCTTAGTGCTGCTGCTAGATAACACCCCATGCATTGAATGATGGTGCCTTAGATCTTGGCTCGGATGCATATCTCTGCTCTGCTGCTCCCATAACAGAGTAGGAGGAGCACTGGGCTTCACGCTGGTTTAGAGAAATAACCCTAGTTACAGAGAGACAGTAGGAGCGGGCCATGGAGGACCAGAACCTAGTGTGGCATTTCTTTAACACTTGCAGTCCTGAGAACGTGTCCCCTTGTTTGCAGCATGCAGGCATTTGAACATATTGCAGTGGATCAATTAAACAAGTACCTAGAGAAGTATCAGATCCAATGCTCACAAAAGCATGGATTCCAGAATACGCATAGCACTACCACTGCCTTGCTTGAGTACACCTCCTTTATACAGAATGCTCTTGACCAAGGTCAGCTTGTGGGGGCGATAAGATCTTATGGTCCCTGTCCAGGCTCTCCTTCTGTGGTGCAGGTCTCCTTCTGCAGCCACCACCCACTCACTTACTCACCTGCCCGCCAGCCCAAGACTAAGGTATGCCTGGAAGGCGCTCCTTCAGTTTTGAATGCTGGCACCTTCCCCGGCCTTGTTACTGATTGGCCTCCTGTTTTCGGCCGTGCTGCCTATTGGCTCCCTCACTATTTGCTTTCTGCTCTTAGGAGTTCATTAATTAGCTCTCTTTGTATTTTGATTTATTGTAACTTGTGCTAGTCAGTGCAGCTTAATCAGCATTTATGCCATTTTTAGCCAAGTGTAACTTTAACGAATCTAGCCCACAAGTTATTTCGTCTACTCTAAGGAATTTTTAGTAACAATTTGCATTTGTTTTGCCAACGCCCTGTAACATCTGGTTACCCTGGTTTTTCCAGCGTTTTCTTTTTACTTCTGTTTCCTATAGTTACAGGACTGCAGTTCCCAAAAGCAGTCTTTCAATTTGCTGCTTGACCCCCTTCTGAAATGGATCTTTCACACTGGCGAGAAATCCCACACAGCGACATCCTCGACAGCGTCGGAAGCCAACCCCTCGACACCGACGCATCCCCATAACGACCAGCACCCTCGTTGCTACAAGTGAAAGTGAAGTGAAATCCCCGTCACTGCCAATAGAGGCACGGTTGGGGTTTCACTGGTGGGGGGGCTCACTGTGCCAGTGTCGCCAAAGAGATGGCATACCTTCTGAAACCCCTTCCAGCTAATCTACTGTGACTCGCCCTCCCCCTGAATCTATCTCCCTGTTTCTCCCCTCCGACTCTCCTTGTGTACCCCTCCCACCGATTAACTTGCCATTCTTCTTGCACCCCTGCTGTTTTGTCCAAGTCCCCGAGTCTCCCTGCATAACCCAGCCCACCAATTTGGGCATCTGTAAATAAATTTGTGCTTCTCCCCTTCTTCCCTTTAGATCTACGGCCCCTGACCGGGTGCTCCTTCTGCCCGTTTGCTCGCCTGCCCACCAGCCCAAGACTAAGGTATGCCTGGAAGGCGCTCCTTCAATTTCGAATTCTGGCACCTTCCCCGGCCTTGTTACTGACTGGCCTCTTGTTTTCGGCCATGCTGCCTATTGGCTCCCTCACTGTTTGCTTTCTGCTCTTAGGAGTTCATTAATTAGCTCTCTTTGTATTTTGATTTATTGTAACTTGTGCTAGTTAGTGCAGCTTAATCAGCATTTATGCCATTTTTAGCCAAGTGTAACTTTAACGGATCCAGCCCACAAGTTATCTTGTCTGCTCTAAGGAATTTTTAACAACAATCTGCATTTGTTTTGCATATGCCCTGTAACCTCTGGCTACCCTGGTTTTTCCAACTTTTTCTTTTTACTTCTGTTTGCTATGAGACTGCAGTTCCTAAAAGCAGTCTTTCAGTTTGCTGCCCGCCCCCCTTCTGAACCCCCCTCCAGCTAATCTGTGACTCGCCCACCCCCGCATCTATCTCCTCCGATTCTCCTTATGTACCCCTCCCACCGATTAACTTGCAATTCTTCTTGCACCCCTGCTGTTTTGTCTAACTCCCTGACTCTCCCTGTGGTAACCCAGCTCACCAGTTTGGGCCTCTGTAAATTAATTTGTGCTCCTCCCCTTCCTCCCTCTAGATGTACAGCCCCTGACCGGGCATGACTTCTGCAGCGCAGCTCACCTTCTGCAGCTGCCACCCACGACAAACCCCACCCACTCCCCTCCTGCCCACTCTATCGGAATATGTACATATATTGTCAAGACCAGTCACATGACTGGGAGTTGTAAAAACCAAGTACCAATTCTTCCACTGGCTTTTTATATTCTTCATCCATCAGAGGCACCTTAATTTTGTGGAGTTCTGCTCCCATTTAGCGTTGTTACCTTCAATCACGTGTCTTATGTGACAATCTAAATCAAGATAACCAGAATCCAATATTTTGCTTCAATCAGATGTTCTGTGTGCCAGACTAAATCAAGATAACTACAATCCTATCTTTCGTTTCTCCCCTCTCCCAATCCATCTTTTAAAATAATTATACTTTATTTTAAAAAAATCTACTATTTATAATTCAGTCTCACTATGAGAACATCTCCCCCTTGCCTACTCCCCATTCTCCTCCACATCTTCTCCCTTTCACCTACCCCTCAGACCACACCTCTACTGCACCACTTCCATGCTGCACTCCCATCCTGCAAGCTCCTATGTTCCACTAAGCAGTAACTGCATCCCCCTTCCATCATACCTGGGCCCATCTTCCACTCCAACCTCGTGCGTCTCTCATGTCAGTGCCTAACTCCTGTGCACTATAGCTGGACAAGCTGGAAGTTACCATCAATCGGTGTGGTTCACACTCAGCATGGGCAGAGAGAGTGTAGGTACAGGAACCAGGGTGGTTGACTTCAGGCGGGCAGATTTTAACAAGATGGGGGAAATTCTGGGAAGGCACCTGGGAGGAATTAGGACTGATAAGGATGTAAATCAGATGTGGGCAGTTATCAAACTTAGGCTGATTGAGGCTATTGGGTCATGTACCAAGATGCTGAGCAAGAAGAGTAGGGCTAAGAAGCTAAGCTGGCTGAACAAATAGGTTTTGAAAGGGGTAAGGGCAAAAAAAAGTTTTTCAGAGGTTCAAGAAGTATGGGAAGGGGAGGACAGAAAATTGCATGTGAAGAAGTCCAAGGAGGTAACCAGATTGGTCAGGGTGGCCAAAGCTTCCAGGGAGCTGAGGCTGGCACAGGACATCAGGGAAGGGGAGAAAGACTTTTTTAGATATATAAGGGAGAAACGGAGCTGCAGGGACCAGATAGTAAGGATTAGGAATGATGGGTGGGAGTGGGTGGAGAAGGGGGCGGAACAGGCAGAAGCACTAAACGAGTGCTATTGTTCTGTGTTCATGAAGGAGAAGGACGGGCAGCTACCTCAGGGGACAGGGAAGGTGGGCAATGGGAGGGAAGGAGTGATGGATGGGGCAATTATGGAGGGCAGGGTGCTGGAGGGTCTGAAGGCACTAAGGGTGGATAAGGCACCAGGTCCAGATGGCATTCACTCCAGGGTGCTGAAAGAGCTGACAGAGGTACTGGTAGGGCCGCTGGCAGACCTGTTCAATATTTCCCTGGACACAGGCTGCGTACCACAGGATTGGAGGATGGTTCACGTGGTGCCCCTCCACAAGAGTGGCCCAAAGGATGAACTAGGCAATTACAGACCTGTAAGCCTCACATTCATTGTAGGAAAACTTATGGAAGCAATCCTGAAAGAGAGGCTGGTGTCCTTTTTGGAGGAAAATGAACTCCAGGACAGTCAGTCAGCACGGGTTTGTCTCTGGAAGATCCTGCCAGACCAACCTACTTGAGCACTACGACTGAGTAATGTGGGAACTGGATAAAGACCATGCAGTGGATGTACTATATTTAGACGTCAGCAAGGACTTTGATTTAGTGCCTCATGGGCGGCTAGGGGATAAGTTGCAATATGTGGAGGCAGGAACAAAGCTGATAAACTGGATCATGAACTGGCTGAAGGGGAGGTAGCAATGGGTGGTGGTGGTGGTGGTGGGGCACTCTCATCCCCAAGGACGGTGACAAGTGGGGTGCCACAGGGCTCAGTGCTAGGTCCAGTATTGTTTGGGTTATTCACATCGGATATCTCACATGGCATTAGGTGCAAGATCAGTCTGTTCACAGATGATACCAAGATAGGGGCAGAGGTGGATAACATAGAGGGCTGGCAAGGGCTATAGGAGGACCTGATCAAACTAGAGGAGTGGTCTGAAAAGTGGCAACTGAACCTCAATGCGAAGAAGTACAAGGTTATGCACTTTGGAGCAAGGAACCCAGGGAGGGGCTACAAGTTGGGATGGGTTCAGACAGAAGTCACAGAGAAGGTGAAGGACCGAGGGGTAACATGAATGACTCAGCTCAGTGCAGGAAGGTGGCAGCTAAAGCCAACAAGATGCTGGGATGTATTGCGAGAGGAATCTCATCCAGAAATAGGGATGACATCCTGCCACTGTACAAGGCACTAGTCAGGCCACATTTGGAGTACTGCGTGCAGTACTGGCATCCCTTTCTGAAGAAGGATATTAGATTGCTGGAGGGGGTGCAGTGCAGGGCAACTAAGATGATCCAGGGGCTGGAGGGCAAAACCTATGAGTACAGGCTGACCGAGTTGAATATGTACAGCCAGGAGGAGAGGAGGGATTGGGGGATATGATTGAGACCTTCAAATATTTGAAGGGGATTAACAAAACGGGCACAGAAGGGATATTTAAGCTGAGAAGAGGAAGGGACACCAGAGGGCACAGTTTCAGGTTGGAGGGTGGAAGATATCAGAGAGAAATGCGGAGGCATTTTTTCACAGAGAGGGTGGTGGAGAAATGGAACACTCTACCCAAAAAGGAGGTATCCTGTAGGACAGTGGGCAGTTTTAAAAGGGCATTGGACAGGGTGCAAGGTGGGTTAAAGATGGGGGGGAAGGGGGCAGCTGCAATATAAGGGTGCCAGCTGCGCACTCAAGCAGACTAACTTGATAGACCATGAGGCCTGTTTCTGCTGGCAGATTGGTATGTTCATAAGATCACAGCCAGGGTACAAGAGTTCTAAACTTCAATATCTCGTCATAACACTCCTACTCCTATCCACTGGTGATATTAATCCCAATCCTGGTCCCAAACCCTCCGACACCCCTGTGATATCATACACTTACCCTGACCCTTCAATCTCCCCCAACCTCCCCTGAGGCCTCAAATTTCTCCACCTCAATATACACAGCCTCCTGGCAAAAATCGATCTACTACAGCCACTCGTTGTATTGCTCACCCCTGACATTCTCATCCTCTCTGAAACATGGCTAAACAACAAAATATTCCACCTGTCTATTGCTATCCCTGGTTACACTATCTCTTGTCAAGACCATGCTGGTTAGGGAGGAGGAGTGGTAATCTACGTCTCCTCCACAATCCAATACACTACCATACTATCTACATCCCTCCCGGCAGCCTATTCGGCTATCCCTGCCATTTTCAGTCCCCATCTTTGTAGCTGGTGTCTACTGTCATCCTGGTCTCCCCTCCACCATTGCCACAGATCTCACCACCATCATCATTTCACTCACATCCTCTGGTGAAAGGTGTATTATGAGGAATTTCAACCAAACTTGGATGTCCTCCTTCCTAAGTAAGGCACATAACGACATAACTGCCCAAAACTTAACACGATTAATCCAAGAATCAACCCTGTTAAATCCTAAAACTCTAAATCACACCCTGATTGATTGTGCCCTCTCCTCACATCCACACAGGGTCATTCAATCTGGCATACTTTCCAATGCCCTAAGCGATCAGCACATGATTTTTATAGTTCAAAAAATTCACAGGCCTAAGGCACCCCTACAAAGTATTACTAATCGGTTCCTATAAATCTGTGGACCTAGCCCCTCTCCACCAATGCCTAGCCCACAGGGATTTGGTCCCTATAGCCTCAGCAACATCAACTGATGAAGCTCTGGACTATTTCAAAGTTAATTTTCTAAACACCTGGAACCAACATGCCCCATTTAAGTGCTCCAGAGTTTGTGGAAATCACCTCCCATGGGTTACCCCCAATAGGCACGAGACCATGCTTGGAAGATTCACAAAGTATCCAAGCTGCCTAGGGACTTCAAAAAACACTGTGCACTTTGGAACTCTTGTACAAAAGCCATCCGGTTGGCTAAGGCTGAATACTTCAGATCCACTTTCCAAACTAATATAAGCAACCCTTCAAAATTCTGGAAGGTTGTCCACGCCCTATTCTCCTCCCTATCTAAACCTCTAACACTTCTTATCAAAGTAAACGACTCACTAATATCTCACCACCCTACTATCACTGCAGAATTTAACTCCTATTTCACGTCCTGTGCCTTTGCCCTCCTGTCTTTCCTCCCCCCTCTTCCCTCCATTCTGTCCGATCTACGAACACCCCTAGTGTCCACCCCAATTTAGGAGTTGTTCTTTCTCCCAAGTCACCCCTGTTGACACCCTGAAAGCTCTCCTCGCCCTCAACCCTCTCAAAAGGTAGTTCTCCTGATGGACTCTACCCAAAGCTCCTTTACCTGTCTGCTCCTACAATCTCCTCTCCACTGACTGATCTACTAAATCTCTCCTTCTCCTCCGCATTTGTCCTAGCTGCATGGAAGCATGCCGTTGTCCTACCATTACCTAAGGACAGTGATCCTACCTCATCTGGGAACTACCATCCTATTTCACTTCTACCTATCCTTGCCAAGTTACAGGAGCACGTGGTCCTCTCTCAACTCTCCTCCTATCTCTCAGATTCCTGATTCTTCACACCTTTCCAATCTGGGTTTTGGAAAAATCACAACCACAACCTCCTTACATAGGCTCACAGATTCCATCCTCTCAGGGATGAACAGTGACCTAATCACATACGCTATTTGTGTCAACCTCACCAAGGCATTTGAAATGGTCTCCCACTCCCTCCTTCTAAGCAGCCTTACCTCAGCTGGCCTCTCTGACACTGCCACAAACTGGTTCAGAGCCTACCTTTTAGGTAGGACTCAATCAGTTAGACTTGCTGATTTGTTACCCCCTCCACTCCAAATTAACACTGGTGTGCCACAAGGTTCTGTACCTGGCCCACTATTATTCTCCATTTTTTAAACGACTTCCCCACTGTCTGCACCTCATCCGCCATCCACATGTATGCTGACGACACTGTCTTATTTACCTCCGGACAGTTTCCCTCTGATGTAACAGCTAGACTTCAGCTTGACTTCGATAAGGTTCAGCTCTGGCTAAGCTCTCATCAACTCTTTGTCAATGCCAAGAAGACAGTCTCCATGACCTTTGGCTCTAGGAAGAGACTTTCTAGGCTACCCTCCATGCCCTCCTTTCACACCTTTGATAGGACTACCCTTGAGGACACCTCCTCATTTAGCTACCTTGGGGTCTGGCTCGACCAACATCTCAACTTCTCTGGTCATGTAGACACCATCCAGAAAAAGCCATGCCCCAAGCTAGGCGCCCTATACAGGAACCGTAGATGCTTACATCTATTGGCTCGGCGCAAACTCCTCCAGAAGATGATACCCTCCATTTTTGACTACTGTGAAGTAGTCTATAGTGCTGCTCCCAAGTTTTCCTTAGGCAAGCTGGACATCCTCTTCAACTCTTTCTGTCGCTTCACTCTAGACTCCCCCTCACACACCCATCACTGCGACCTATACCACTCTCTTTAATTTCCCTCACTTGAGAACAGACGCCTTTCCCATTGTGCAAAATTCATCTGTAAATACTGGTTTGGATCTCTCCCGTCATACCTCTCCTTCTCTCTAACCATCCCTCCACCCACCTCACATTCCCATAGATCAAATGAATATCGCACTATGCCAGTCCCTCGCTGAACTACTGTAGTAGGACAGGCAGAGTTTTCACACCACTTCTCAATACTTTGGAACTCTTTACCCCATCAAATAAGGCACTCCTCTTCCCCTCATTCCATTTTCTCATCCATACACAACTTCTTCTCTCCAAATTACACCTGCTCCTAAGTTACTCCACCTTCCACTTACTATTGTAACCATTACATCATATTTTAGCTGGCTATGATTATCACTGCCTGATTGCCTTCTCCTCTTTAACTTGTCATACCCTTCCTCTACTTGTAGCAATGTTATCTTTGTACTACTAGGCGTCAATTACATGCATTGTTTTAATTTGAGTCTCACAACGTCGCAACAATACCATATGTTTATATTTCTCCTACTCTGTTTAGTTTTATTTTACTTTGATGAATTACGCATTTAATATATCTTGCTGTTATTCGCTGTATCTTTCTATTATTCACTGTATGTCATACACTATAAGCAATTCTTTGATTTTTAGTGTATGTCATATACTATAAGCACTTTTATGATTTTTACATGTTGTATAATTTTTAATTTCATGTATTAATGTACTCGCTGTCCTTAGCAAATGTACTTGTCTGACTGTATGCTACTCTCTTACCCTCTCCCCCAGGACGCACTGGGAGACAAGCAACTTGTTTACTCAGTGTACCTTTCCTGGTAAAACTTTTCAATAAAAAAAAAAAAAAAAAAATTAAAAAAATATCAACCTCACTAAAGCATTCGACATGGTCAACCATGCCCTCCTGTTAAACTCCCTCGAGACTGGTCTATCACATGATGCAGTAGGGTGGTTTAGAAGTTACCTTGGAAGTAGGATCCAAAGAGTCAAAATAAGTGGTATCCTATCAGATAGCAGGCAAGTACTATCTGGTGCCCACACGGCTCGATCTTGGGCCCTGTAATTTTTAGCCTCTTCCTCAATAACCTCCCCCAGGTATGTACCAATATTATGCTGCTATATGCAGATGATGCTGTCATTTATGCCAGTTTATCTGATCCACTGCACCTTGAAACACAACTTTAGGTTAGTTTCTCTGATATTGAGGCCTGGTTTAAAAACTATAAGCTGCTAATGAATTACAAAAGCCATGCTCTTCTCTAGCCTGCATAACAAATTCATAACGCACAAACTAACTATACTGAACAATGAAGGCTCCCGACTTGAACAAGTCCCAAATTTCAAGTATCTAGGGTTCACGCTGGACTCCTCCCTCTCCTATGGCATGCACACTGACTTTGTTGCAAAGGCAGATAATACCAGGTTCTAGGGACATGGATATGTTGTTCTATCCACATTTATGGGCATGTACTTTCCCTTTAAATATCTTGCCGAAAGGTATCAAAGCTGGCTCCTGCCACCCACCCGTGTGGTATAACCCCTGGCTCCATCCCATGACATCAGATCTTCCTTTCTGCTGGAAGATTCAGGTTCCCTCCTTACCACTCCCACATTGAGTAGGCCCTGGTGCTCCAAAACTCGGTTTTACTACCGATTAAGATTCTTTGAATCTCTCCTAGTGAATTTAAAATTGCAACCACGATGGAGGACAAGTCCTCGCCCGGGTTCTGCCGGTATCCCTGCATAAATGTCTCAAACTGACCTACATGCCACGTGCATGTACTGCCTGGGTCATGATCACGATACTCAGGCCTGCGATCTATGTCACTCTTTTCATCCAAATGTTTTGGATGACCGCCTCGCCCATCTCCAGCTTGGACGTCCAGAAAAATGGCACCGGACAGTCATATTGAAGGATTCCCGCTGTGAGTTCCCCACGGCCTTGGGGTCTGCAGAACAGCTGGAACAGATGAAGCCTTCGAAGAACAGGCAGCTTGCACTGCTGAACTCTCATCTTCACCCTCAGTTTTTGGTTCTCTTAGACTAGGCTCATCTTTCTCTGGTTCCTTCAAGGAGCTTTGCCAATCCCATCCCACTCGTGGGGAAGGCCTTGGCGCTCATGTTTCCAGTCCCGTAAGAAGGATACGAAAGAACTGAGGGATTCCGCGTCTTGTAGACGTCACTAGACATCACTCTTGGGACAGAGAGCGATCTCAGTCCCAAGAGTCTCCTGCTCTGATTTCGGTCGATGTTGCGGCCTCTGCCACTGAACTCACAATGATCCCGTCAAGTCAGCCGGCCCAGACGTGGGACGACAAACCCTTCGAGATTGTTCTCAACCCCATCAACCCACTGTCGACCGATGAGGCTGACAACTCCTTGTTCAGGACTCAGGTCCTGATGGGCCTCGCCAATGAGGCGACCCAGCTTGCTGGGAAACTCCCAGCGATGGTCGTCCCTGGCCTTGAGGAGCCGAGGTTCTCACCGACTCCTCCTAAATGCCCCGGTCGGTCCCCCCGATGGCCCATGTCCAGGTCCGGGACATCCTCGACCAAAAGGCTAAGGAACTCACATAAGTGGCGGTCTTAGAAGCGGCACCGCCGCCACTCATCCTCCTCCTCCTCAGATGAGGGGAGGCTCTGATGCAAGCTGCGTCAGTGCTGCGAGGACCTTTTGTGGCAGCAGCTAGTCATGTCCGGGTCAAAGTTGGTCCCTTCTACCCCAGCCATTACCTGGCTGTTGCCCTCCAGGCCATTGTCGACCACCCTGGAGCCGGTCATCGCGGCCCCTCTGGCTGCGGAGCCAGTGACGACCTTCCTAACTCGGCCAAAGCAGATCTCTCCATCTATCTTGGTGGAGCCACCACCTAAACAGCCTCACTTGGGGGCTCCTCCCAAGGAGTCTCGGCCTGGTTCAGGCCTCCCGCACAGGCTGTCCACCACTCTCACTCCCGACCACCCGCAGTGGGTCCAGAGCGACTCTGGTGGTAGGCCGCTCTACCCGGACTCTTCGGAGTCCAAGGACTCTGAGCTGGCATCTCGTCTTCACGACGATGATGCCATGAGTCTTTCTACAGAGGAAGGGCCCTCCTCTTTCATGGGTATCCTCTGCCTTATCTCCGAGTCCACGGGGATGAAGTTGGAGCCCATCGAAAACGGGTGCAATACCCCTTAGCTGATATCCTCAGAAAAGGGGATTCTCTGACAGAGGCCTTCCCAGTGTCCATAGCCATTGTTGGCCCAGCCCTGGAGCTTTGGCAGCTACAGGCCTCCTTCCCTGCACCTTCCGACAGGATGGCCCGCAAATATGCGGTGCCCACCGGCTCCCTATCAGGGTTCATACAGCATCCCTCAGCTGAGGGAGTGGTGACCGAGTCTGTGTTCAATTGATTGGGGAATTCAGGGGACCACTGGAAAAAGAGTCCAAGAAGCTGGACCATTCTGCCCGTAAAGTCTATGCTGCCTCGTTGCTCGGTCTCCATCAGGCAAGCTCGGCCATGATCATGGCACACTTTTCTCATGCCTTGTTGGGCTCCTTGGATGAGGTGCTCCTTCATCTCCAAGCAGACCTTCAGACCACAGTCAAGCAGGTCTGGGACCAGCGTCAGGCTGTTGCCAGGCCACAACTCCAAATGGTCTTGGGAGTCGGGGACTCCTGTGCCCATTCAGTAGCGGTTGCCATGCACCGCAGGGCCTAGTTGCAGGTCCTGACTTTCACGGGTGACACCCAACACAAGTTGGCAGATGTTCCATTCCTGGGTACCAACTTATTTGGCCCAGGAGTGGACGGTCACCTTGAATGTATCGAGAAGTTCAATACCACACTGGACTCCGCTATGTCTGCCCAAAAGGAATCCCAAGGTTCCAAAAAGCAGAAGAAGCCTTTTCGACCTTCTGTCTCTGCAGCCAAGCAACCCCAGTTTCAATCTGGGCAACAGCAGTAGGCCCAGTCTTGACACCCTCTGCCGAAGCCAGGAGCTCCGTCAGCCCGCAAACCAGGGGGTGGGGAAGGGTCCAGGTGGTCCCGCTACTGGACTCTCCTCTTCTAGGCCTGCCCAGTGATGGGATGGGGGTGTTCAGCCCCATACCTGTCCAACCACTCCGGGTCCTCCTGTGGGGAGCAGGCTCCGCCACTTCCTTTCTGCCTGGTCCACTGCTACAATGGACAGGTGGGTTCTGAAGGTGGTCGGTCATGGACTGCCTCTGGAGTTCAAGCAGTACCCCCCAGCCGAGTCTGCATCCCATGGGAGGAAAGCTTATCAGTGTACACTCAGGATGCGTTCTTTCACGTCCCGATCCGTCCGTCACATTGGAGGTTCCTCTGCTTCCAAGCAGAGGGAACCCTTTACAAGTTCCAAGCCATGCTGTTCAGCCTTTAATCGGCCACCAGGGTCTTCACCAAATGCGCTGCAGTGGCGGGAGCCCATCTTCGGCATCGAGGGGTCAGGGTGTACCCTTACCTCGATAACTGGCTAATAGTGGGTCCCTCTAGGTTGGAGGCAGAGAGGTCCAGGGATCTGGCTTCCAGACCTGTCTCAGACTTGGCCTCCTGGTCTACAAGGCCAAGTTGGAATGCGTGCCATCACAGGTGATTTGCTTCATCGGGGCAGAGTTCAACCCTTGCTGAGCCAGAGCCAGGCTCCCAGTGGACAGGGCGGAGGTTCTCTCCTCCTCTGCCCAGTCATTTCAGGTTGGGCAACTGTGCCTTGCCTGGGACTTCCTGCACCTTCTGGGTTACATGGTGGCCTGTACCTCTGTTGGGCCCGGTGGCATATGAGGCCCCATTCAGTGGGGTCTGGCCAGTCAGTGGTCCCAGCATCAAAGTCTTCTCGACCTGCTGGTCATGGTAACCCTGAAGTTATGGGACACTCTCCAATGGTGGACCGTCCTGGAACATCTGCAAGGAGGGATCCCATTTGTCCATCCCGAGCCGACGGTCATCTTTATGACTGATGCCTCTCTCATGGGCTGGGGAGCCCACATGGGGAACCACAGGGTCTACGGGCTCTGGAATCCCAAGGAATCCCAATGTCACATCAACCTGTTGAAGCTCTGAGCAGTCTGGCTGGTGCTGACAGCTTTAGCTCCATTCCTGCAGGGTCAAGTGGTTCATGTCCAGATGGACAACAACACAACCATGCACTACCTCAACAAGCAGGGTGGCATGCACTCCCAGCCTCTGTGCAGGGAAGTGCTCCACAACTGGATGCTCATGAGCCGTCTGAGGTGGATCTCCTCATCATTCATGTGGCAGGAGCCTCGAATCGACTGGTGGACACCCTCAGCCACGTGGGCGAGGTGTCCCATAAGTGGTCTCTCCATATGGAGGTAGTTCACACTCTGATCTCCCAGTGAGGCACCCCTCAGGTGGAAATGTTTGCCTCCAGGGAGAATGCAAAGCTGAGGCTGTTTCATGCCCGCCCCCTCAGCAGGGCTCGCTGCAGGGGGATGCCTTCTTGAGGCCGTGGACCCCAGGCCTCTTCTATGCCTTCCCTCCATTTCCCTTGATCCACAAGGTGCTTCTCAAGGCAAGGAGGGACAAGGCGAAGGTGATCCTGGTAGCCCCAGATTGGCCATGTCAGTTCTGGTATCCAGATCTGAGCCTCAGCGCCAAGCTCCCGAGGTGTCTTTCAGTCTGCCCCAGACCTGATCTCAGTCAGTCAGGGCAAGGTACTCCATCCAGACCTTCAATCCCTGCACCTGACAACCTGATACCTGAGCAGCTAGAGTTCCAGGCTTTGGGTCTTTCAGACGATGTACTCAACGTGGTTGAGGCATCCAGGAAAGAGTTGGCCAGGAGGTGCTATGCCTTCAAATGGAAAAGGTTTTCCACTTGGTGTCAGGGCAAGGGCTTAGAGCTTAATTCCTGCCCTGTGGTCAGTATCCCTGACTATCTTTGGTCTCTCTCCAAAGGAGGTCTCCAGATGACTACCCTTAAGGTGTATCTGGCAGCCATCACTGCTTACCGTATGCGGGCCGGTCAACAGATGGTGGCGTAGGAGAAGTTGGTCTGGCGCTTTTTCAAGGGCCTCAATCACATATCCCCTCCGGTGCATGAACCACCACTTCCATGGGATCTACTGCTGGTATTGGCAAAACTCAAGGGCAAGCCATTCGAACCAATGCACAGGTGTGATATCTCACACCTGTCACTGAAGACCGCCTTTCTGGTGGCAATAACACCAGCCAGAAGGATTGAGGAGCTCCAGGTGCTCTCTGTAGAGTCTCCTTACCTGGTCTTCCATAGGGACAAGGTTGTCCTGCACCCCAACCCGAAGTTCCTTCCGAAGGTTGTGTAGGAGTTTCACCATAACCAGGTGTTAACTCTGCCGGTGTACTATCTGAATTACACCTTGGAGGCCGAGTACAGGTTCCCTACATTGGACCTGAGATGAGGGCTCTCTTATTATAATGAGCGGACGAGTGAAGTTCGGGGAGAAGTTCACCAACTGTTTGTCACCTATGCTGAAGCCGCACCTGGCAGACCTGCAGCGAAGCGGACGATTGGCAGATGGATTACATCATACATTGATCTCTGCTATAGGTTGGTGGGTAGGGAATTTCCTGTAGGGCTAAGGGCTCATTCCACCCACCATACTGCTGCGTCGGTGGCTGCTTTCAGGGACATCCCTATCCAGGATATCTGCAGGGCTGCTACCTGGAAGTCAGCAAACACCTTCATTACCCATTACCATATTGACCATGAGTCATGCCTGGATGCTGGTTTTGGAGCCTTAGTTCTCCAATCTCATTTTCCCCAAGTAGGGAATGTGCACCTTGCCTCCCTCCTCCCGGAGAACTGCAAGGAGTCTGCCAATAAGTGTGGATAGAAAAACATATCCACATCCCTAGAAATACAGGTTACTCACCTGTAACAGTAGTTCTAGGAGTGGTATATATTGTGCATCCACACTGACCCACCCAACCTCCTCGGCTTCAACGCACAACCTCTGCTTCCAGCGGGCAAGAGCTGGCATCATGGGGAGAAGCCGAGGGTTATACCACCCAGGTGGGTGGGAGGAGCCAGCTTTGAGACCTTCCGACAAGATATTTAAAGGGAAAGGACATGACAATAAGTGTGGATGAACAACATATACCACTCCTAGAACTACTGTTACAGGTGAGTGACCTGTGTTTAGGGCTGCTATATGGGCACAGGCACTGCATGACTCCAGATGTGCTCCGCACTGCCGTAACCAGTTCAATTTTCTCTATCACTGACTAGTCAAGTTAGGTCAGATTTATTTTTAAAAAGTGCTTTTCAAAGTATCAAAGCACTTGTACATAAATAATAAAACAAATCATCAAACAAATAATTAAAACAGCAATAAAATTCTTAATGACAGGCAGTTTAATTTAGGAAGCATCCGGAAATGCTAGACTAAATAAATATTTTTTTAACGCAGATTTAAAAGCCTCAGTACTAAGACTGCAGCTTAGTAGTATATGGAGCTGGTACGGACACCACGCTCAAGAGGATCTGCATAGCCCTCAACAAGGCATGCAGGTTGACTACTGGGGCACACAGACTAATGCATGCCTGTGATCTGTAAACACAGTCTAACTGGTTAAACTTGAAGGGCAGAATCACCTATCAGACCTGCCTCCTGGCAAAAAAAAATTAGTCTTGGTCAGTCTACCCATTTTGCCCCGAATGCCTAATCCCTGCATCTAACACCAGCAAAACCTGGGGCATGCCTAAACTAGCATATCAAGTTCCTTTTTGCCACACCTCTCAAGCACAGCATTGCTTTTCATACCGGGTGCCCAGCTGGCAAAGTAACCTCCCCTCGAGTATCCGGGATGAGTCTAGGATTGGCCCTTTTTAGAGTAATCTTAGGAACCATCTGTCTGCACTTAGTAGCTGTGACTGCTGCCTCTAAGCTGCTCCTCCCCCTACGTGACACCCTTCCTCTCCTGCCCACCCCTCCTTAACACCCCTCCTCAGCCTCATTTAACTACCACTTCAAATCCTTCCCCACCCCTCCTGTCACTTACAACCCCACCCCTCCCCTTTACCTCAACCCCCTCCTCTCACTACCTCCTTTCCTCCCACCCACATACTCTTGATACTGTTCCCACCACCCCTACCACGCCTTACCAACCCTCTCCCCCATGGTATTTCAATATTGTCTCACCCCTCACCCCTACCTACCCCACCTCCCCTCATCATACTTGCACTCTCCCCCACTACTCCCCCATTTGTGTCCATCATTTCCCACTCGACATAGCCCACCACCTCTCCCATCATACTTTACACCTTACCCCTGCCCTCGAACAACGCCTACCTCTGGCAGCATCATTTTCTACTGCTCTGATATACCCGCCTGGTTTAGCTTACTACTGTCTTGATCTTTATATGCCTATGTTATCCACAGAATGCATGACGATCACCCCCCTGGTCTAGCTTATTTTTATCTCATTTGTATGCACTTATGCTAATTCTCTGAATGTACCTACATGACTGTACCTATCTGGCCTAAATTGTACTTATTGTGTTACTGAATTGTATGTCAACATTTTTGTTTTTATATACCATTGTATGACAATGTTTCTCAGACATGGAACCTTTGCAAAAGAGCCTCTGGTTCAAAGGTATTTGTAATCTGAGATATAAACAAAAAAACAGAATAATAGATAGGTTCTGGTGTATTACAAGGCAGTAATTCCATCTAGAGGTTCTGGGTACACAGAAAACCTCGAGAGCGAAACTCGAGAGGTTTCATGTGTCCCCAGAACCTCGAGATGGAATTTCTGACTTGTTACACCAGAACCTATTTGTTATTTTTTTTATATATGGATCGGAGTTGAACTGACTCACTTCCGTTTCACCAGTGGAGTCAACGGGTCCATGTGCGTGCCGCCAGGGTTCCCCATTGCTATGTGCATCAGCAGGTGGTGTGGGTTTTGTTTAGCCCCGCTTTTTTTCAACTGTTTGTCGGTGGCAGTATTGGTCAAGCCACAGTTGAGAGAAGAGGAGCCAGGGAAAGTGAATTGGATTGTTGATAATCCAAAACACATTTTTTAAAAGGAAAGAAAAACTGTTGCTGCTGCTTCCGATGATTCTTTTGCTAAGCGAGCGAGCAAGCCGCCATGATTTCAGACTTGTTTTGCCCACCCACAGAGGAAAAGCGGCCAATCAGAAGGCATGCTTTGGAAGACATCGGGGACAGACTTGCGCCTGCACTCTTCAGCTTTGGTGATAATACTATCGTTCAGGTGCCGAACGATAGTATTACGGCAGCTGGACAATAGTATTATCACTCCTGAACAGTAGTATTATTGCTTCAGGAGCAATGGTATTACCAGGATTTTTTGTATGCTTTTCAAGTGTATTATTTTAAGAATCCATATATTAAATATAGGATAAAGTATGGGGTAGAGTGTGTTACAAGGATTTAACACACACCCGAGTTGTTGGATGGCACATAATTATTATAGCCATCCAACAACGAGGGTGTGTGTTAAATCCGAGGTAAAAACACTGCACCCCATATTTTGTTGTATATAATTACAGGGTTCCGTTTTTTCGTTCGTTTTGAAGTGCTGTAGCATTTTGAACAGCAGAGGAAATAGTAGGCTTGAAACGGAGATTACTTAGGATGGTGGTAAAGTGTTTACTGTAGCAATGTACAATTCTACAGAAAATGTTATATTTTGGCAATAAAGTGCTGTGTGGTGGCTTGACTGTTTTAAGAATATCTTCGTGAGAGTTGTCTGAGTCCTTGATAACTTGGATTCTTCATTGTTTCTGTGGGTGTTGCTTCGATTAGGGATATTAACTTTACTGGGGTATGAAAATGCAGACAATCCCAAACATAGCCTTCATGTTACGGAGTCATTTTATCGTGTTGGCGGGTAGTGAGCTGTGGAAGCGTCTTTGGCTGAGCAGCTTTGGATTTGTTTGTTTGTCAGGAAGTGCTGCGAAAGGGTAGAAGATAGAAAGCGATTGAGAAGGTGAGTGACTGAGGGAGAAAGCGAACACTGAAAGGCTTGAGCTGTGTTGTGTCTGGAGGGCTTCTGTATGGATAGGCTCGCGCTGACTTTCTGTTTGTAGTGCTTTAGGATTGGAAGAAGGCGCGTGAATGCCGTAACACCTACTCAGGTGTTACGGTATTTAACACACGGCTTTTTCCATTGAAAAAAACGGAACCCAGTAATTATAAATAAATAAAATGTGAGCCTCCTATGTTGGGGTCAGAAGAGTCCTGATGTGGACTGTGTTTGGCCAACTGCAAATTTTTGTGGTCCAGAAATGAGTTATGAATCTGGGCTCATCGTCAAGTCATTGTTTTGCTGCCTCTTGGGCTTCACTCTGCTTAGAAGAGGAAGCTTTGTCGAAGGATGGACAACAGGAACCAGTCACAGTGGACCAGAGCCTTGTCTAGCACTTTATACACTTGGGAGCCTTAGATCTTGTTTCCTTTAGGTCAGCAGTTGAGGACTCCATGATGGGGACAGGAAACTTGTTAAGGAGGCTTGAGTTTGTCAACGCATGATTTTAAGGAGGAATGATGATATGACGGCCAAAAATCATGAAATCTGTGACAAAATGCAACATCAGTGATTTTGCGTTAATATGTTTTTCCAATATGGCAGATGTACTCCTCTTCTTTCTTACAAAATCTTGTTCTAGGCAGGTGAGTAGAGGGTCATTAGAGGCAGTTAATCCAATACTGTGTTGTTGGGAAAACTGCCTTATCTTTTAGCGTCCTCCAGGAAGGACATCCTGGGAATCTGGCAGTCCTTTTTGGGGTTTTTTTGTTTGTTTTTTTTGCTGTTTGGGCAGGGGAACCATATGCTACTTTTCTTTGAATATCATTCAGCTGCTGGTCTGAAAGCCTCCTTCGTTTCTTGCCATTAGATGCATCAGGATTTTCCTGGCTGAGAGCTCTGTGCTCTTTAATGGATGATCAGGCACACTGGTTTACCGAGATTGAAAAAGAGCAAAATCTGTTTTTCCTAATGGAAAAAAATGGTATTGTCACCAGTGTCTAGAAAGACAAAATCTGTTTTACCAGTATTTTGTTTTGTGCGTTTTGCTTAAGGCCAGTGTGTGTGTGTGTGTGTGTGTTTGTAGTTGACCTCATGTTTGGCATCTCGAGTCGACTATCCCTCTGATGTGACAGCAGCACTATGGCCCCCCTGTCCCTCAGAGGTGACAGCAACAGTTACACTATGGTTCCCCATCCCACAAGGGTGGTGGCAGCAGCAGCACTATGGCTCCTAAACTTTCAAGGGGTAACTGCAACAGCACTGCAGCTCTCACCTCTCAGGGGTGACAGCAGCAGCACAACGACTCCATCCCTCAAGTGTGATGTCAGCAGCACATCAGCTGACAATCCTCAGGGTGATGGCAGCAGCACTATGGCTCCTATCCCTCAGGGGGTGACAGCAGCAGCACTATGGCTCCCACCCCTCAGGGGTGACAGCAGCAGCACTATGGCTCCTATCCCTCAGGGGGTGACAGCAGCACTATGGCTCCCACCCCTCGGGGTGACAGCAGCAGCACTATGGCTCCTATCCCTCAGGGGTGACAGCAGCAGCACTATGGCTCCCACCCCTCAGGGGTGACAGCAGCAGCACTATGGCTCCTATCCCTCAGGGGGTGACAGCAGCAGCTATGGCTCCCACCCCTCGGGGTGACAGCAGCAGCACTATGGCTCCTATCCCTCAGGGGGTGACAGCAGCAGCACTATGGCTCCCACCCCTCGGGTGACAGCAGCAGCACTATGGCTCCTATCCCTCAGGGGTGACAGCAGCAGCACTATGGCTCCCACCCCTCAGGAGTAACTTCAGTAGCACTATGACCCCATCCCTTAGGTATGATGAACCACCAGACACCAAGGTAGACTCCATCAGTTTGGACCTATCTAACAGCTTCAACCATTCTTGGCAGGGCATCTGGCTGGGTCTTCACTATCTACCTACTGGTTTCATTTCCCTCTCCCATACGGCTAAGGCATAAACTCATCTTACAGGTCTCTCGCATGTTCAGTATAGTTATTTGCATGCTGTGTGCTACTGCTGTTTTATTTTGCACTTTGAACAGATTTCCCTATTGTGCTGTGTCCACACTTTATTCTTGTAACAACTTATTTTCAGGTCGGCTCATTTACTAAATGTTTGATGAACTGACCTGTTATTGTGTATTGTACTTCTGCTTCTCCTGCTCCCTTCCCTTGAGTCGCACCTAGACATGAGCCTTGGCTCAGTGTACCTCTCCCGAGTACCAATTTTCTAATAAATAAACAGTTTACTGCCTGACCTGGATTCTTTGACATACAGTGCCTTACCTTAAAAAACAATCTGCAAGTGATTAGTGGAGGACTTTATAATGGAAAATCCTGCATCTCTCAAACATGTGGATGCCATTCTTTTTACCTGGTCTCCATGAAAAGGGGCCCCTTAATTTTTTAAGTCTGAGCTCAGATGTCAAGTAAGCCCCACTCTGCCCACTGTCATTGTACAGTACCTGGGGTCTTACCTTCTGTGTGTCCATGTGTGTGCTGTCTGGGTTGAGTGCTGCTGCAGCATCCCCCAACCCTGCTGGCATCATATACTGGCAGGTAGAATGACAACAACTGGGTCATATAACAAACTCAAGTGCATACACTGACACATGCTAAGGCCCCCCAACTTACTTAGGGGAACACAATAAGCAACAGCAGCTGCCCCACTCTGCCCACTGGCATCATACACTATCTGCACCTTACCTGCTGTGTGTCACTGAGTGTGCAGTCTCGCTTGGGTGCTGTTGCAGCCCCTTCCCCTCCCCGTGCTGGCATCATGCTGTGGCAAGTAGGATGACAATAGCATCCAAGTCATGCAGCAAATTCAGGAGCACATAGAAGCTAACCCCCCACACCCCAACTTAGGGGCACACAACTAGCGACAGCAGCCTGAAGAACTGCCAGCACTTACACCATCAGCAGCCCAGCTCTCCCACCTACCCAGCTTAAATAAACACTCCGAACTTAAAAACAAAATAGTTGTGCAGGCTGGCGGTGCACAACACTACCAAGTGGGACATCTGAGTTTGTGAGTCGAGTTGATCCAGACTTCCCTACCCTAGGCTGTTGGGGTTTAGAGTGTGATACAGAGGCATTGTTTACTGACCTGGGGGGATACCGTAAGGGAAGTGGGGGCTGCCTTAAGACCCCCTCCAGGTTGACTGATCCCTGCACATAAACATCCAGATCAGCAAGCATCCCTTGATCCCCACAGCTCAGCAGGACTAACAGTTTAGCTTCCCAGAGAGACACTTTTAAATAAACCCAATTAAGGACATCCAACTGCCCCCCACCTGATCCCCCAAGTGTGCTGATACTTAGCTGTTTGGTGGGTTTTAATCATACAGTGTAAAAATAGTTTAGGTACATAACTTTTTTCTGTACAAAAACCTTACTGTCAGGATAGAAAGCAGTTACATCATCTGATCAAAGAGTTAGACGCAGAACTGTTAAACTATAAGCATGACACCCCCACACCTGCGGCCCAGCCCGATTCACCTAGTAGGCTGATCCCTACCTTTTGTGTTGTTTTAAATCCTCCAGTGAACAAAAAGACTGTAGGTTTATAATTTTTCTACATAAAAACTTTACTTTCAGGTTGGGGAGCAGTCATATTAGCTGACACAATGAAGGGTAAGATGCAGAGTAGTTACACTTTAAACCTGACTCCCCCACCACTGTTGCCTAGCCCGATTCCCCAAGTGTGCTGATACTTTGCTTTTTTTGTTGTTTTTTATATCATCCAATATAATACAAAAATGTTAAGAAGTTTAGGCACATACTAAATGAAAACTGTGCTTTCAGGATGGAGAGCAGTCCCCAGCTGATTGAAAGGCTGGAGGAAAGCATGGGTGGTTAAACTGAAGCATGGGGTGGTTACACAAAGCAGTGCGGGTGGTTTCCTTACTCATTTTCTAAGCAGCAGAGCAGAACCAACGCGCAGTACAGCAGCATCCATTTTAAGATGCTTAAATTTGGGGGATTCTGTGCAGTGATGTAATTTCTGTGTGACACAGGTGGAATTCAAAACCTGCAAACCAATCAGTGATTTGTATTGTTTTTTCCATGAAAGCGGAAAAGCAGGGTCCTTGTGGATGATGGCTTGGTAGTCTTATCCGTCTCCTTGGGTGCCAGAGATGACTGCTCCTCTACACAGAAAGCCTGCAGCATATTTCAGTCTCCTTGGTGCCAGAGACCATTACAGAGAAGCAGCACCATCTGAAGGATAGTTACTACCCCCAGTGGAACCTTTCTCCATATTTGCTATTGTAATTTTTACAGAACATCACTCCTGTGAAACTGCTGTGGAAGCTGGTGCTGACAACAACTACCATTTAGCAGCCCTTTTTTTCGACGCAGAAATCTTTGCAGAGTGAACGATTTTTCCAGATTGTGACCTGGTCTCAATCAAAGTGAAGGTCATGGCCATCTGCTTATGCCAGCCAATATCTACAGGATTTACAATGTTAAACTCCTGTAGCACCCACTTTCTTTTTAGGCCATTCTGTCGTGCCAATTTGATGGAGAAAGTTGCCAGAATTATTATGCCAAAACTATTATTAGTGGTTGTAAACACTAAAAAATGACAACTGTTTTAAAAAAAAAAGGCTAACTGAAACAAAAAACTTTACTTTAAAAGTTTCTTTAAATTGTAAACCCATACCAGGAACCAATGAAAAGCAAGATTCTACCAATTTTGAGAACAGCGGAACCAAGAAAAAAAAACCTAAAATATAAAGAACTAAACTAATGCAGAGAATCAAATAAACTTAGAAAAACAGTAAAATAACAAAACGGTAATAAAAAATAAGAAAAATGTAGTCTATAGGCCTGGAACAGAACTCTAGGGCAACTTATCACTTATGCAGAGAAATACATCTGACAGTAGAATGCCAGGGGGAGGGTGACCATACTACAGAGCTTGAGCTTTTAACATTTTTAAGTTCTACGTCTGGGGCAACAACTCAGAGCTGAGATAATGCAGTCTGCATGACATCACTAATACTATCTCAGTGCTAGAAGGGAGGCTCCAGGGAGACAGGGTGAACAAGAAAATTGTTTATGTATTTGAAAATTGGTAAACTGGAAAAGGCACAATGGGCCAAGGCCCATTTCCAGGTGCAACCTGAAGGAGGGGAACAGGAGAAAAACAACAGTACAATACACATACAAGCCAACAGAGCAACATTTGGTAAATAAGTTGGTGCAAAAATAGAAACAAAAATAATACGGTACAGAGAATAAAATGCGGTATCAACTCCATATGAAATGCCTGAATAAGTGCAAAAGTAAAAACGGCAGCGACCCACAGCATGTAAAAACTATACTGACAACACATGAGAGACCTGTAGGGTGAGCTCATGCCTGATCTCATACTAGAGGAGGACCAGAGGGAGAAGGGAAGAGAAGCCAGAGGCGGTAGTGGAGACTCAACCGGATGCACTACCATGGACAGCTGAGGTGCCGGCCAGGGAGATGTTAGGACGAAGGGTGGCAAGAACAGGTGGAACAGCAGAAACTGAAAAAAATACTGTAGTAATGATGTTTTTTCTAGAGGGTTTACTAGTGAGTTACACAGTCTTGCATCATCTCAGTCTCGTGGTGTTGTCCTGCTGACACAACTTTAGAATGGTAAAGTTCAGACTCTGCAATGTGGTCACACACACACACACACACACACACACACACACACCCCCCCTCCCCCCACAGCATTCTAATGGCAGATGTATTTCTGAATATTAGTAAGAAAAAAGTGTCTTTTCTTACATTTCTCTTAGATCATGAGTTACTGGGGCCCTCAGATGTGTCTCTTCTGGTATATAATTAGGTTTGGGCAATTAGAACCTCTCGATATACTTGCTCCCAAACCTGCAAGAGACTACATTCTACCATAAGAGACATAACTCAGAACACATACTAACTTAGGTCTGCACCACCTGTTAAACTAAAATAGGCTCAGATCTGCCTGGACTTCTATGAGAGGGAGATCACGCTGGCAAAAGAAACATTGTCAACAGAAAAAAACAACACTTTTAGGGCTTACCTTTCATGAGTAGAAGAACCAGGCTCAGCACATCTGTTACAGAGTAGAAGTGTCAAATACCAACGGATGTAGGGAAACCGGTTGGCCTACCAATGAACGAGCACAGCACATAAGGACAACTAGTGAGTAATGGCAATGGTCATTATTTATTCCAGCAAGTCATCCAAAACATTAAACCTAGTCATGGTATTTCAGCATTTGAACACCAGAGTCCTAGATGAAAAATGCTGAAAAGCTGCGGCTGTGTTGAATGTTTTGGATTACTATGATGCTGGAAAAATGATCAGTGGATTACTCACTCACAAGTCATCCTTATATGCTATGCTGCTGCATTGAGAAGATGGCTGGTCTCCTCACCCCCCCTTGGCAAAAGAAACACTGGCCACTGGTGCTGCTGCCACATGCAGGCAACACACAATTTTTAAAAGAGTTGGGGTGGGAAAATACACAGAATCATATACAATAACATGAATAATAATTCTCCTTACCCAAGTCATCAGTTCCTCTGCCATGCCAGTGCTGTGTGTCCCGTGAAAACCTCAAATGGACCTCTTTTGTATAGGAGTCTTTCACCAGGCTCTTCCACTCTATGGGAGCACCTGAAATTCAAATCAAGATTACACAGGTACAGTGAAGGGGATGCTTTTTGATGTTACAAACTACTAAATGTAGGGTACAGTCTCGATGGATTGCACAGTCTGATGTCATCCTCAAATTTTGTGCAAATTCAGGAGCTTAAAAGGATGAAATCACAGTACTGAATGATTCTGAAACATGCAAAAGATAATGTCAGTTTTTCTGGTGAACCAGCAATATATTATGTAGGTACAGTATGCTGGCAAATGTTAAAATTAGTTCATTAATTCATTCATATAAAAAATGTAGATGAGACACCCATGTGAAACAGTGATCCTTACACTCTGGGAAAGCTGTAAGCTCCCTCAGGACTGAACTCTATTATGCTGTTATCACTACATCCTGTAACCAGACGTCTCATTGTCACAGTGCATCAGGCAAAGGCGTACAGGCCCTGAAACAAATCTGTCTGTATCAGATGAGATCCTGGTGTTCGCTGTTTGTATAAAATAATCTCATTAATTCCAAGCAAATACTGGAGGCCGAGCTTACAGCCAGCTAGGCATGATATGCTCAGCTCGAACTCCTACAATTTATGCAAACATGCCTCTTCTTTATAAACACGTATTTGTACTGATTATTCTGCTTGATTTATTTTCCTTTTTGTGTGTGTACATAGAAGGAACAGTGCTTTTGCTATCACTTTTATATCAAGATGGGCAGACTGATACAGAATGTTACCGAGGACTCCTCGAAGCAAAAGGGCACACAGATCAGACCGGAGAGGATACCAGAACCTGCTGATCTAGGTTGGCTGTGCATTGATCCTACTGGACTCTCAATGTCCATTGAGGGATCTGCATGTGTAGTCTGGCTAAAGGAACAATGACTGCAGTGATTAAGTCCAGTTGCTTCAGGAAGGCCCTGGCAGTGACATATCGATTCCGAGCCACAAACAGGGCTTGGGCCATCAAGCTCTCTGCCCTGTCCAGGCTAAGGAAGACCTTGCCCTGAGCAGGGTCCAGAACCGCCCCATGTATTACAATCGTTGCCAATGGGGCAGTATGGATTTGGGCAAGTTGATTGTTGTTCCCAGTGAATGGGATAACTGCAGAGTACGGTGAAGGGTCTGCAAAAGCAAGTCTCTAGACTGAGCCTCCTGCAGCCAGTCGTCCAGATATGGGAACACATACAGGCCTTCCTGCCTGAGGGCAGCCACCACAGCTGCTAAGCACTTGGTAGGGACCTGTGGCGCAGAGGATAAGTCAAAGGGCAAGGCTCTGGACTGGTAATGTTCCCTTGGAACTGGAGCCTGAGGTACCGCCTGTGTGGAGAGCAGACCCGGATATGCAAACAAGCATTGTGCATGTCAAGTCCTAGGGATCTAGAATACGCCAAAGGTTCCCGGTTCACTTGAGGAAGAAAAAGAACTGGGCGTAGAACCCTGTCTCCCTCTGCTGGTTTGGGACCGGCTCTATGGCCTTTTTGCGCAGCAAGGTGAACACTTCCTACCACAACACTGGAATGTGGTCTGGCGAAAGGAAGAGAAAACTGGCGCAGTTTCTGGAGGTCGTTCCAGAAGTTCTAGAGTGTGACCTTTTTGGATCAACATTAGTAACCAAGCGGTTGAAATGTTGGTTCTCCACTGCTCCAGGTGGAGGGAGAACTGACCCCTGATCACCACCTCCTGGCTTGGGGCAGGAGGAGGGGGGGACCGGGCAAGGTGTCATGCTGAGGCAGGACCCACAACCAGGATGGCACTACCTCCTCTGGGACTTTTTGAGGAGGCACCGGAGGAGGAGGAGGAAAAGGAAGGGGAAAGCAAGACAGAACCGACCCTGCATTTGCCCTGAGGCTTGGTTTCTGGCAGTTTAAGAAAAGAAGACTTGGTCCTACTCCTGGGCTAAGTGTGGTACAGTGAATGGAGAGACCTAAGGGTGCTGTCAGGGGTCATATCCTGAACAACATCCCGCATATCTGGTACCAAAAAGAGCGGAGTCCATACAAGGGGTAGGGAAGGCTGTCCACTGGGTATCACGAACAAAGCCCAGATAGCTCAGCTAGGAATAGGGCATGAGACAGATGCCCGTGGCACCAGCCCTGATCATGGGAGCTGCTATATGGAAAAGGGCCCCTTGGAGGTGCTTAGTGACAACCTCCACAGTTCAGAGAGCTTGAGGAGGACCAATAGCCCTGGGCAAGGGGGCAGAAGCAGAGCCTGAACGTGCCTGGAATGACCCTTCCCTTATCTCCTTGCAATGAAACTCACCTCAACCTCTTGTCTCGCAGTCAAGGGGGAAGGCACAGGAAGAACAGTCCAGTGTTCTGAACACAACCAGGGATGACCGGGGTAAGACGCCACCTGGTCAGCCCAGGGGCGCCCCTCATAAGGCAGGAGGGTAGCAGGGGAGGCAAGATCCAGCCTAGGGAAGCTGCACCTGGACAAAGGTCAGCAGGTGCTAGGAAAGGGAAGGAACACCCAGAAAGGCCAGCCCCCAAGGTGTTATTGACAGGAGAGGCAATAATTCCCCCACTGGGACCACAGCACTGCACGCCATCGGCAGAAGAACCAACAGCAATTCCTGAACATCGTCAACAGAGAAATGAGCCCCACCCTCACGAAGCAACGAGTGTTGAGATGACGGTGGAGGGGGGGTTAAAATGCCACAGTTGAAAGGCCAGTTGAAGTGTGCAACCAGACAACTCCTGTGGCCAGACCCCTCAAGAAGGGCGGGCAGCAAATGCTGCCGTATAGGACCTGTAGGGGAGCATTAGACACCACAGCTCCCTGCGGCCTGGCCCCGACCAAGAGGAAAGGGTGAAGATACTACAGTGGTGTGGAACAACTCCGCCACCGGAGGGACAGTTAAGGGGAGAGGAAGGCACTCCAACTCCCTGTGGCCAGAACACGTTTAAATAGCTCCATCAAATGGCCAGTTATGGGGAGTGTAAGACCAATAACCCCCTGTGGCCAGACTCCACCCACGATGAACGCACCAGAGGGGGATGGATGGAAAAGGAACCAAGGCGCCAATCCCAGTGGGGCAACTGCAAACTGCCCTAGAACCCCTGTCCAAAAACTGGGCAGCAGGAGGAGGAGGAGAGAGAGGGTCTACTGGGCAGCCACCAAAATGGAGGACCCCCCCCCAATATCACAGCCAAGCGAAGGATGCACCAGGCCGCCTGCCAGAGCAATTACTTGGAACACTGCAGAAGGAAGTGGCTGGTGCAAGTGGGAGAAGGCAGGAGACTCTAAAGTGACAAAACAACTGCCCACGGAAATCCCTAAAAGGGAAATGGCCCTGAAGACTGGTCAGAGAGGGACAGGATTCCCACTGCAAAGAAAGCCCAGCAAAACCGCTCCAAGCACTACTGCAGGCCACCATCATCATCATCCCCCCCTCTGTAAGATGTCTTACGAAAACCGGAAATGGAGAGGAAAAAACAGTCTAGCTACACAGTTTGCAGAACAGAAATAAATCAAGAAAGAAAGTACAAGAATTTGGTGGTCGACTGAATGGAGAGACTTCTGCGGAGTCTAATGTGAAAAGGTCAATGTCAGAAAAAAACTGAGGAGGGAGGGGGCCGCCCATGCATATATAGCGTATGACATCGGAGTGGGTGGCCCCCTAGTAGACTGCTGTGGAAAAGCTTCCATGGGATCCTAGTGCCTGACAGCTAAGTTCCATAGATGTGACCTGATGAAAGAGATATCCTTGAAGATCACTTTTTTACTAACTGAAAATGTTGCCCTGCTACATGATGCCTCAACTAGGGAAATTTGGAAACACTGGTACACATGTTTGTCACTTCCAGATTAGACTACCGCATTGCACTCTACCAAGGTATGACCGCAACTGAGATCCATCACCTTCAGCTGATGCAAAATGTGGCAGCTGGATATTATTCACATCTAGTAGGTCTGAGCAAATTTCTCATTCTCTTTTTGGTCTGCACTGCCTAGCTATAAGATCAAGATTGTGTTCACAATTTTATTACTGAAAACATGGTATAATTTATTTCTTGAAAATTAGTAACCTGGGAAAGGCAAACTGAACAAAGACTCATTTCCAGGTGTGACGGGGGAAGGGATGGGGAGAAAAATACAATCAGTGGTAAACTGCAGTCAATGAAACCAACCAGAATACAGGCACATATTTATTTATTTAGTTTTTGTTAACCGGGTAAGTGCACTAGCCAGTTGGTGACTATTTTCAGGCACGACCCGAGACAGTACAAGACAATACATACTGTGGGTGTTTACACAGACAATACAATTTGTGTGGCAATTAAATGTTTAGACAGTAGAGCTGAGGCAATGTGGCTAAGATAACAGTGAGGGCACTGATCTAAGTAAGACAGCACTGGTCAGTACATAAATACAGCATTGTTCAGTACAGTATATAACAAGCAGAGTAGTTACAGATTCAGAAACAGGGTTATTCAATGATCTCCAGGTAGGCATAAAGTACAAACAAGCAGGAGAGAGAAGGCAATAAGTAAGTAGGTGAGTATGGGGAGATGCTAGAGGAGGAGCGATCCGAAGCCCCAATGGGCTTGGAAGGACCTTTCGGCGATCACGGCTTTGACGGCTCTAGGTACCAGCAAGCGGCCAGGCTCATGGTTCTGCTTCGGGGCGTGAGCGCGGCGGGCAGCCCCTGTCAACAGGCATCCCTGGAGGAGCAAGGTGCAGTCTTCGCTGGTTACCACTGGGCAAGCAGTTCCAAAGGCGGGTCCCTGAGGCTACAGAGGAGGGTCCATAGCAGCGCTGGGGTGCGAGGAGGAGCAATCCGAAGCCCCAATGGGCTTGGAAGGACCTATCTGCGATTACGGCCTTGGCGGCTCTAGGTACCAGCAAGCGGCCGGGCTCCTGGTTCCGCTTCTGGGCATGAGCGCGGCAGGTGGCCCCTGTCAACAGGCTTCCCTGGAGGAGCGAGGTGCAGTCTTCGTCGGTTACCGCTGGGCAAGCGGTTCCAGAGGCGGGTCCCTGAGGCTATTGAGGTGGGTCCACGGTACCGCTGGGTGTGAGGAGGAGCGATCCGAAGCCCTGAATGGGCTTGGAAGGACCTTTCAGCGATTACGGCTTTGGCGGCTCTAGGTACCAACAAGCAGCCGGGCTCCTGGTTCTGCTAGTGGGTGAGAGCATGGCGGGCGGCCCCTGTCAACAGGTTTCCCTAAGGAGCAATGCACAGTCTTCGCTGGTTACCGCTGGGCAAGCGGTTTAAAAGGCAGGTCCCTGAGGCTACAGAGGTGGGTCCATGACAGCGCTGGGGTGCGAGGAGGAGTGATATGAACTACCAAGGCAAACAAACAGGTATACAAGGAATAGTATAGCGAAATTAGGAGACAAACAAAAATCTATGCTCCAAGGCAGCATATATAATGACATGTGCACAGATATAGAATGTGGAGTGGTTGTGCTAGGCAAAGAAGAATAGGCTACTCTCCTGTAACCGTAGTTCTTGGAGTGGTCTACCAAATTTGATAGAACAAATGACCTTCTTCTGCTGGCTTCTTCATATGTTCGTATGTATATGGTTCACATCCTCATTCCTGGGCCACCTCAGCATACTGTCCCATGCCCAGTAAGCAGAGATGGCTGCCAGATGCACCTTAAAGGTTGCTGCTCATGGTCCCAGCTGGGAAAGGGACCAGAGGTAGTCCAGGTTGCTAGCCACAGGGTAGGCAAGGGGATCATGTTATTTGCCCTGACACCAAATGGAACATATCTTCCATTTAAAGGCATAGCACCTACAAATCGACTCTTTCCTGGAGTCCTCTGCCATGTGAAGGACATCCTTAGAGAGACCCAAGGTATGGAACTCTAGCCATTCAAGAACTAGGCAGTGAGGTACAGGGGACTGAAGGTCCTTGTGAAAGACCGTTCCCTGAAGTCTGGTCAGTAGGTCTGGGCAGACAGGCTGTCGATGTGAAGACCTGCTGCTGAGGCTGAAGAGATCCGGGTACCATAAGTGCCAAGGCCAGTCTGGAGCTATCAGGATCATCGGTGCATCTTTCCTGACCTTGACCAGTACTCTGTGGATCAGGGTGAATGAAGAAAAGATGTAAACGAGGCCTGAGATCCAGGGGTTCATGAGTGTCCCGAATTGTGTGGGGCTGGCACAAAAAAGCCTCAGTTTGGCATCCTCTCATGCGGCAAACAGGCCCACCGATGGTGAGCTCCACAGGGAGAACAGGTGGTTTACCACTTCCTGATACAGAGACCACTTGTGCAGCATCTCTCTCTCTCTTTCTCTCCTATCTGGCCGAGAGTGTCTGCCAGCTGACTGTTCTCCCCCCCATGATATGAATCTCCAGGAGATCAGTGCCCAGGCTGCACTTGAGGGTCTAAGTGCAGAGTACCTTCCAACACACAGAAAGGGAGTGTGTGTCTACTGCCCTGTCTGTTCAGGTAAAACATGGCTCTGGTGTTGTCTGTCTGGACCTGAATGACCAGATCACTGACTAGCGGAGTAAATTCCGTCAGAACCAAGTGCACTGCACAGAGCTCCAGCAGGTTTATGTGGTGACGGGACTCCCCTGAGTGACAAGAACCTGTGAGCCTTGTAGCCTCCCAGGTGTGCTCCCCATCCTGCCAGAGACACATCTGTTGTCAGCGTGACAGTTGGCCCCAGGCAGACAAATGGCATTCTTTCATCCAGATGTTCTGCTACAAGCCAACACTGAATGGTGTCCCACATCGGCTGGGTCACAGTGACCGGTTGGTCCAAGTGGCCTAGGTGCTGGGACCACTAACAGCCCAGCTCCCACTGAAGGTGGCATGTCCAACAGTGAGCCAGGTGGACTACGCTGGTGCTGAATGCCATGTACCCCAGTAGCCATAGGAAATCCCGGGCAGGGTGCAACAGCTCAACTTGAAATGATCAGGCAAAAGAGGTAAGATCCTGCACCTGGTCTGCCAGGAGGTGGACTTAACCCACATAGAGTCTAGTTCTGCCTCGATGAACTTGATTACTTGCTTTGGCACCAGTTCGGACTTGTCCAGGTTGACCAACAGGCTCAAAACTTGGCAGGTCTTAACAGCCAGGTCAATGGGTCTCTCCACGGCCTCTTTGGTAGACCAGTCAGTCATCCTGGTAGGGGTACACTCTAATCCCTAGGCACTGCAGGGGGGCTGCCACCACTGCCATGCATTTGGTGAAGACCCTGGGTACAGAAGAGGGGCCAAAAAGCATGACCTGGAACTGGTACAGTACCCCTTCTGCTCAGAAATGGAAGTACTAGCGAAGGGACCCACAAATGAAAATGTGGAAGAACACATTGTGGAGGTCCAGGGAACGTATAACCTGGCTACAGAGACCATCCAGAACTTCTGCTTCCACACATATTGGTTGAGATTGTGTAGATCCAGTATGAGGCACCAGCCCACCATCTGTTTCGGGACCAGAAAATACCTGGACAAGTAATCCTGACAGGCCAGGGCATCTGGAACATGGGCTACTGCCCCTGTTGCAAGGAGCCGAGCAATGTCCTCCATGAGAATAAACAGCATGTCCTAAAACACCCTGGACTCTTGAGGCACATGGAGGTGATAGGCAGGACAGCCTTGAAGTCTAGAGACAATCCTCTGCCCACTATGTCCAACACCCACTTATCCATTGTGACAGTGGACTAATGTGTCAAGAAGTGATGTAGCCTGCCTCCATCCTGGGGAGCAGTTGGGCACAGAACAAGTGGAGGGGATGACACCCACCAACCGATCACTGGGCTGCTTTTGCAGGGGCTGCTACCAGAGAGGCACCACTACCAATGCCTCCACCCCCCCTTTTTTGCACCTTGTATCCTGGGCTTTGACAGCCCTCAAGCAGTCAGGCAAGTTGAGGGACTGGGAGGACTTCGATCTCTCCCTGTCCCATGACCAGCACAACTTGGATTTTGAACCACAGAGGGAAGGGCTCTCCCCCAAGGTCTGGAGGAACCAGTACTAGTCACGGAACTGGTCCATGAAAGATCCTCCTATGTTGGCCCCAGGTGGGAACAGAGCTGAGACCAGGGAGGTGCCCACTGTGGCAGCCACCACTTCTGCCTCAAGGGCCACAAGCTGCTCAGCAGACCCAGCCACAGCCAAGGCATATTTGCAGCCCTTAAGGCAGTCCTTTGGATCCCTTTATGAAGGCTGACCCAGCGAGAGCCGGAGCTCCCTGTCTCGAGGGTCTCAGGAAGCATGGATAAGCACAGGTTGCCCACCCAGGCAGTACATGCACATGTCATGTGGACTGGTGACCAACATCTTCTGCCAGCCCCTAATAAAAAATTGGAATCCTGGTTTCTTGCGTTATATCACTGGTCCAGAGATGGAATCAAAAGAACCACAGAACTACAAGCAAGACTTCGAAAACTTTCAAAAAGAAGAGTTTTGCCTAAGGAGCAGAAAATCCTAAGTGGCAGTGCGAAGGAGGTGAATTGTTCTGCCAGAAAGAATAATCTGACATCATGGGGCAAAATTAGGGGTTATACCACCCGGGTGGTGGGTGAAGCTTATCTTAAAGATGTTCCAGCCAATATCATTCCAGTGGAACCACCAGAATGTGAATAAATGAACCATATCCACGTCCCTAGAATAAATATTACCAACAGATTGCAGCACGCCTTGAATATTTATCACTGGAGCTGCACATTTTAATAGCAGTTACTGATGTTTTTGCCAGTGACTTCTGTTTGTAATGGAAAGCTGGCTTTGTGTACGTATAATTCAAAGTGTACATGCCTTCCGCATTTGGAAAGGCACATTATCTATCTTTCATCTTATTTGTGTTTTTTTTTAGTTGTTTTAACCAGGAGTTGCACACTGTGCTGAAAGCTATTTTACAGGTGCGGCCTGGGAGCACAGGGAAGTTAAGTGACTTGCTCAGGGTCCCACAGTATGTAAATGGAAGCTGTGGGATTCAAACCCAGGTCTGGTCTGCTGGATGTCACCAGATTTGCAGCTCAGAGCCTTAAACCACTGCGCTACACTGCCTACCTAAATATCCCTTATCTATCCATCTACAACATCAATCTATCTAGCTACAATATCGATCTATCTACAATATTGATCTATCTGCCATCCATCCGTCTGTCTGTCTATCTATTCCATCTAACTACCTATCCATCCATCCATCTCCATTAGGCAAGCAATTACTGGGGGGATTGTTACTAGGAGACTGTAAAATATATGATTGTGGGAGCAGGTTAATCTGCATCGCATTCACTCAATGATTGAGGGTAACAGGTAGGCAATACCAATGGATTAAGTCCTGTTGGATTTCCCCCATCAGTGGAGAACAGTTCAAAGTGAGCATTTCTGTCCAGTTCTTGGGAAGAATAACACCAAAATATTTAAGAGCAGTCGTTTCCCATTTCAGGGGATATGCATGGGTCAAAGACAGTGGGAGACAGTACCCATGTTAAGGATCTTTGATTCATTGAATTTATAGTCCTAGATATTACCAAATGATAAAAATGTTGATACACCCTGGAGAAATGAACTCTCCAAATCTGTTTGTCTGCAATATACAGTGAAACATTTTAACACTAGGAAATTTTGTAAACAGTGTCCTGAATTGTCACTTTTTTTTAACTTCATGATTTTATGTGAAAAAAGCACATCAGAGAGACACAGAAAGATAGCAATATGTTGTACAGGAAGTCTAATAATTAGGTTAACCGACAGACACTTCCTCAGTCAGCACCACAATGGGGAAATAATGCAACTGATACAACCGTTGTGAATAATACAGGTATCTCAAATACTAATAGAGCCATAGAGCTTTAAGAGCCTATGGGATCCACGATATTTATTTAAAAGTTTACCAGGAAAGTATACTGAGCAGGCATTGTTCGTTTCCAGATGTGTACGGGGGAGGGTTAGCGGAGCAGCAAGGTGCAGTGGGTATAATACTAAGGATTCCCTCACTGGACTTCCGGTGTGACGGCTGCCTGCTAGGGCGCACCTCTTGGTGCAGTGGGTATAATACTAAGGATTCCCTCACTGGACTTCCGGTGTGACGGCTGCCTGCTAGGACGCACCTCTTGGTGCAGTGGATATAATACTAAGGATTCCTTCACTGGACTTCCAGTGTGACGGCTGCCTGCTAGGGCGCACCTCTTGGTGCAGTGGGTATAATACTAAGGATTCCCTCACTGGACTTCCGGTGTGACGGCTGCCTGCTAGGACGCACCTCTTGCTGCTCCCAAAACCCTCCGTTCCTTCTTACCTGCACAGCTCCATTTTTCCTAGTGCAGTGTCGAGGAAAACTGTGTTGCAATCTTCCGCAAGTGTCAATACTGTTTCCAACTGCCAATTGTCCGGTACCATGGATGGGGACATGAAACAAGCTCTCCCGAAGCATACCCCACTGCCAATGCTGGTATAGGAAAAGGCCGCAAAACAAGCCAAGGCGCAAGACATGGGATTGCCGCCTCAATTTACTCCCCAGGACGCGCTAACTGAAGCTAAATTTATTGGGGAAATGAAAGAAACTTTGCAACTCCTGGTGACAGATCTTAGAGGAATGCGGGCTTCACTGGACCAGCTAACAATTCGTACCACCGATAATGAGGCCTGCATTTCCTCTTTAGACTGGAGGTATCATACAGACCCTGAGCTTACCTCCTTAAGGCAGTGGATGAAGAAGGTGGAGGGTTGGTTGGATGACCTGGAAGGATGGTCCTGCCGCAACAATTTAGTAATCCTGGGTCTCCAAGAAGGGGAGGAAGGATCAACAACCCTAGCATTTCTGCAAAAAATGTGTGAGAAACTTGCAGGGCCATCGCCTAATGGGCCTTCCTGCATAGTGGAAAAGCATCACCTTTCTGCGCCTCTGCACCCCCACCTGCCCCCCGAGGCTCTTCATTTTCTGTCTGCTTGATTTCCTGGACAAGCAACATATTTTGGATCAGCTCCGGGAAGTGAAAGAGCTTCAATAGGAAGGAAAGCGAATCCATCTGGTGCAGGAACTCCCACACATGGTGCACCTACGAAGATTGGCACTGCACCCCTCACTCACTAAATTAATAGCCGCTGGAATCCAGTACAGAGTGTGCTACCCTGCAACACTGCAGATCAGCAAAGAAGGACAATGGCTTTCTTTCATGTCTCTAAAAACTGCTACTGTTGAGTGCAAACAACTGTTTCCGGATCTCTTTAAGTGACTGCCTTAGCATACCATACAGCTGCACACTATGGCTAACCCTCCACATTGGGAGGAATTTCATTGCATTTGTCTAACATTATTTCCACTCTTTCCTCCTTTTACTGGCTTAGTTGTGGCTGCTATGTCCCCTGGAAGTGGGGGGGCTCCTCTGATCTGTATCCTCGGATGGAACAAACGGATCCTTCTGTTCTGCTCCAGTTCCCCACTTTTAAGTCCTGGAAAGCCCTGCAGCCTATTGCGGACTGGACACATTCCTTTAATTTGGACTAAAACTCTCCACTGAGACCAGAACGTCCAGTCATGGTGCATCTCCTTACTCAGCTTTCTAGTCAGACCAGGAATTTAGAAACTTTGGCTCTCCTACGCTATGGTTTAGTCTGTGGCATTCAAGTAGACTTCACATTTTGGATCCTGGCAAAGTGCCTTCTTGCTGCAATTGTGTTAATTACAATTTCAGGATATGCAAGTGACACTTCCACGATTATTTAAGCTGGGAACTTTAAGAGGCTTATTGGGGACATCTGTATAGAACTGTTAGATCTGTTACCTCATGGTTAATTGGAATGCAAGTAGTTTACCTTTTCCCTCTCCATTTTACTGGGATAGTGGGATCTGCCAGTTAATAAGGTTACAGGGCAGTTATGGGGATAACTTGAAAAGCTTGTTACGTGTTACACTGCTCTTCTTAAGTACAGCCTATTTAAAGGGCGATTATAATTGTTTAGCTTTTCTCTTCAGGAGGGGGATGGGGGCACGTACTGTGGGCAATTTGATAAAACATCACACCAAGTGTGACAATAGATCAGTCGTACAGACTGGGGATGAGTATGTTCCTGCTTTGGGATTTAAGGGAAGGTTATGGGAGGGGGAGTTCGGGGATGGGGAGGGAGGGAGGGGAAGATGTTACTGCTTCACTTTTGTGCAACTGTTTAATTGCTTAGATGGGAGGTGTGGGGGCAGTTTAGTGAAATTGCTATCTCTACAAGGGGTCTATTAACATTTTTTAGGACCAGCTGCACCTTGTGGCCATCCTACATGGGACACTGTATCAAACACCAGATACCCACTGAGAGAAGGGACTCTATACGTGAGGGTGGGCTTATTTCGGGGCTGGGGAAGATGAATATTTATTTATTTATTGGAATCTCGGATAACACCTTTGAGCTAAAAGCTTGTTTACATGGCACTTTTGGTGAGGCACTGCCTATGCTGGTAGAGCTGACCTAGTCTAGCACTAGCTGCCTTGGCAACATGGTCTATGTGCTGGCTGTAGGAGAGAGAGCTGTCAAGGTAGACACCAAGGTACTTAAAGGTGGTGACCATTTGAGTGTGTCAAACTTGTTATTGTAGATATTGAGGTGATGTGACTTATGACAGTTTTGATGGGAGGCAAACAACATTGTTTTAGACTTAGTGTAGTTGAACAAGAGCTTAGACTGAAGGAACCATTTTCCCACAGCAGTAAAGTAGTCTTGCATGCCTTTTTCCAGCTCTTCCGGAGTAGAGTGACACGTGTAGAGAACAGCATCATCTGCATATAGAAGGATCTTATTCTGGCAGACTTTGTGGAGTTCATTTAGAAACAGGCTGAACAGCAGGGGGCCCAAAATGGAACCTTGGGGCACCCCTGTGTTGACATGCCAATGGTCAGATAGAACATTAAGAATCTTGACCCACAGGGTCCTGTTAGAGAGGAAACTCTGGAACCAGCCTAGAGAGACAGAGGATATACCAATGTTAGAGAGTTGTGCGAGAAGCAAGTCGTGGTTGACCGTGTCGAAGGCCTTGGTGAGGTCGATGAAAGTGGCCCCCAGCAAGAGCCCTCAGTCAAGTGCTTCATGGATATGACCGGTAAACTCAACCAATGCTACTGAAGTACTATGTGGTTCCGAAAGCCATGCTGTTCCTGGCACTGAAGGTTGTACTTATCAAGGTACGTACCTAACTGATCATATGCTATCCACTCTAGTGCCTTGGGGGGGGGGGCAGAATTGAGATTGGCCTGTAGTTGGTCAAGCAGGTTCTGTCCCCGCTTTTAAAGACCAGGGTGACCATCGCAGCTTTCCAGCATTGAGGGAACATGCCAATGGTTAGTGAGAGATTTAGGATCCAGGTTAGAAGGGAGAGTAAAACATCCAGGGTGAGAGCCACAATCTTCAGGTCAAGTGAGTCCCCACTGGATCTAGTGTTCCCGAGAACTTATTCCAAGTATTTTTTTTTGCCTCAGTTGTACAGATTACCTTCAGGTACAAGGGAGGTGCTGTGTGTGTTGGAGGGATGTCGGTACAACTAATAGCGAAGCTAGGCACAGGTCGGAGATAGTCTGGAGGATGTTATTTCTGCATGGGTTATGACCCCGGTACGTAAACTCACAGGTTTATTAGCAATTTTGATCTTGCAATATGAGATATGTGTCTTGGAATGTTAAAGGTGCCCGGTCGACGGTCAAGAGATACCAAATTTTAAAACATCTTAATTTGATGCATTGTCACCTGGCATTTCTCCAGAAGACTCACTTACTGGAATCAGAAGGAACCCTGTTCCGTAGGTGTTCCATAGATAAAGTGTTTACAGCAGGTAATTCAACATCGGAAACAGGGGTAGCAATTTTGATAGCTAGAGGGGTCCAATTTCAAATGGAGCACTCTGTAGCAGAACTGCAAGGCCGATATCTCTTGCTGAGAGGTATGTTGAATCATACTGAAATCCTTGCTGGGTTCATCTATGGTCCCAATAGAGACGCCACAGAATATTTTACAGACATGTCTGCTGCCTTGGCTCCCTTTTGTTGCCTCCCTATTATCTTGGCAGGAGACTGGAATCTTACCCATACGCTAACTTTACATAAATCCTTTTACCATGGGAAGGCTCTCTCTCCTGGCCAAAAGTCTCTTCATGAGTTCATGGAATCCCTCGGCCTTAGTGACCCGTGGTGACTCCTGAATCCCAAGGCTCGAGAATATACTTTTTATTCTGCTTTCCATAAGTCCCTGTCTCGAATCTACTACTTTTTGGTTAATAATGTGGTACTATCAGGCCTGTTAGGCTGTGGCATCACACCAAGAGCCCTCTCGGACCACTCCCCGGTTTGGCTGGAGAGAGTAATCTCCCCCAATGCCCAGAAAAATAGTTACTGGAAATTAAATACCCAACTGCTTCATGATGAAAACATTTTACAACTGATTAAAGATCTAATATCCCAATTTATAACATATAATGCTGACTCTATCTCGTCGGTGGATAAAATATGGTGTTCACTGAAATGCGTCTTTAGAGTGGAGTTTATTAGAATATCTACCACTAGAAAACGTAAGCAAGAGGCTGTGTCTGTCTCTCTTCTCAACCGTATTAAGCAACTTGAGACACCTCTTCCACAAAAACCCCTAAGAAGGATATGGAGTGTTTACTTGCCCCTTAAGAACCAATATGCAGAGGGCCTGAGGGAAAAGGCCGAATATGCCCTATTCAAAACCCATGCCCGCTATGTAGAACAGGGGTTAAAGGTAAGTCACCTTCTTGCACTGTGACTCAAAAAACAAGAGGAGTCAAGGATAGTGACTGTTCTCTCTTCCCTGGCTGATAGCATCCTACTTACCACCCGAGAGAGATTGCCCGGGAATTTGAAATTTGGTCTTCCGTCTTTCCTACTATGGCTTTTCACTGGAAATGGATATGGCGGGACCTTTATATTCATACCTCAAATGACAGGCTCCATCTGATGCAGTTCTACATACTGCACAACATCTACTATACACCTGCCAAGTTGAATGCGATGGGGAAATTCCCTTCTCCTATCTGCTTTAGGTGTGGGCAGAATACTGGCTCTCTATTCCACATTTTTTGGGACTGCCCCAATGCGGCCCCCCTTTGGAGCCTAATCCAATCCAGGCTGGATCCTCTTTTGGGGCTGCAAGACTTGTTTACATCAGTAATCTGCCTGGTGGGAAATTACTCACAAATCAGAGTAAAGGAACGGCGGTATTATATGTCCCTTACCTCCTTATCAGTTAAACGGGTGGTATTACGTCATTGGAAAGATCAAATAAATATCCCGTATCTCCAATGGAAAAATGAATCCCTGGCTAACCTCCAGATGGAAAGAACAATTGCTAGCATAAGAGGTAGACTATCAGTATATCATAAAAGGTGGGACAAGCTCCATACCCTGTGTACCCTCCCATCCGTGTAACAAAAGGTACTTCTGAGTATCTCCTGTCCCAGTCTCCTATAAACTGTAAATCATACCTGTTCCAATCGTATCAATGCATAACAGTATATCTGTGTACGAGGGTTTCTATAGTTCACAACCTGGGTATTTATTTTTGGATTCTCAGTGATGGATGGAATGTATATTTTTAAACCAGCAGTTCCTGGGGGGAATAAAGGGTGGGGGGAGGTATGGGTTTGAAGAGAGGGGTGGGGGGATTTGGACATTGTTTCTACTGTTTAGGTTGCCAGTGATTTATATTTACTGTACCGAACTGTTCTTCCTTTGTATGTTATATTGTCTTTGTTGGATAATCAATAAAGTATATTGAATTTAAAAAAAAAGGATTCCCTTACTCATCGTGACTACTTGTCAAAACAGGCACCACATAAAAATGTACTACCGCCCAAAAGAGACCCCAATAAAAGTAGCATAATAGAAATTTGGTGTACAAACACATCTAAGTTACTGCATAAGTGGCCCACAGTATTGTAAATTCTAGCATAACACACCTGCAATTTCGTTTAAAGTGGCAGGGGATCTGTATATCATAAATAGTAACCAGAAAGTACAGTTACATAAGAACTTACCGTAACAGTAGATCTTAGAGAACAGCTCTTGCAGCAGGTTACACCATTAGGACTGAAGCTGGCAGATGCCAGGACCCCACGTAAATTTTCTAACTAGCAGTATTCAGCGGGGACCGCCTCCGACGTCAGTCCTGCCCCCGATGTCAGGCATAGTACATAATGAGGCAGTCCCCCAGAATCCCCAGTTCTCCCGCCGGAGACTACCGGCCGCTGGATGACATCAGAAGAGGAGACTGAGGATCCGCCATCAAATGGCAATCAGAAAGAGGCTGTAAATGCCTTGTCCTAGGAGAAGGATGTTGGAACCAGAATCTACCTCCAGCGGGGATGGTGGGAGGGAAAGTACCTGCTGCAAGAGCTGTTCTCGAAGATCTACTGTTACGATAAGTTCTTATGTAACTGTACTATCTTACTTTGAGAAACAGCTCTTGTAGCAGGTTACACCATTAGGACTGATTCCCAAGCAATCCTGGAAAACCCCACACCACTGGGAGGAGGGAAGGTAGAAATCCTTGAATGACATCGAGCCTAGGACAGAAGTCCCTGAAGGACTGCTAGACCAAAACCTGCTCTTTGCCTCGATGCAATGTCCAGGCTGTAATGCCTGATGAAAGTGTGCACGGAGCTCCAAGTAGCTGCAGCACAAATAGCTGAGGCGGATACGTTCTTTAAAGCCGCAAAAGAGGTAGCCACCCCTCTGGTGGAATGACCCTTAACTGCGCCCGGTAAGGGTTTGTTACGCTTCTGATAACAGAACATAATACACTGAATGAGCCACCTGGGCAGTGACTGTTTTGAAACAGGAGATCCCATCATCCTGTGGGCAAAGGAGACAAAAAGTTGGTCCGATTTTCGGTGGTGTTTGGTTCTGGTCAGGTAGTATCTAAGACACCTATGCACATCTAAAGTGTGCAGAAGGGCTTCTCCTTGATTAGAGTACTTATGGAAATACACTGGTAGATCGATATCCTGATTAAGGGTGAGAGCTGAGACCACCTAAGACAGACATTTAGGATTAGTCCGTAGGGGTACCCTGCCTTGGTGGAAAACCAAATAAGGCTCTTTGTACATAAGTACATGGAGTTCAGAAATTCTTCTGGCTGAGGTGATGGCAACTAAATTCAGCGTCTTCCAAGAGAAAAGACGTAGCTCGCAATCCGTGGCTGGTTCAAAGGGTGGCAGTGTAAGCTGCTCCAGGATGAAGGGTAGATCCCATGGTGGAACTGGATCCTTAATCAGGGGCCTAAGGTGGAGGACATCCCTCAGGAAGGCACGTGTTGTGTCCAATTGAGCTATAGTGCATTGGTCTATAGGGACGTGATAGGCTGAGATGGCACAGAGGTGTACCTTAATCGAGGAGTAAGCAAAGCCTGACTGGAAAAGGGACAGTAGGTAGTCCAAAACCAACTTCTCTGGACAATCCAAAGGCGAAAAACTGCGCGCTTGAACCCATTAACAAAATCTGTGCCACTTCATGGCATAGGTTGCACGGGGAGCCGGTTTCCTAGCAGTAGCAAGAATGTCCGCTACCTCTTGCCAGACCCCGTGTCGCATTATGGCTATGTCTCTAGGAGCCAAGCGTGCAGGTTCAGGAAACGTAGGTCTGGGTGGACCAAGGAACCCGCCTCCTGAGACAGCAAGTGGGAGCTGATTGGCAGCGGCACTGGAGGTTCCCGGGACAGCTGATGCAAAAGAGGGAATCAGATCTGCCTGGGCCAAAACTGCGCGATAAGTATCAGTGTCGTTTGCTCTCTGCGAAGTTTAGGAAGAACCCTCCGGATCAATGGAAAAGGAGGAAAGGCATAGAGGAATCTGCCCGCCCAAGAGAGGGACAATGCGTCTCACCAGAAAACACCAGGCCCTGGATCTAGCGAGCAAAAATTGGGCAGTTTTGCATTGGATGGGGATGCAAAAAGGTCCAATTCTGGAGTACCCCATCTGCGAAACATCCTCTGCTACCTCCTGAAGTAGTTCCCATTCATGAACTCTGGTCTGAGAGCGGCTCAGGCTGTCTGCGATGACATTGTCCACTCCTGGACATGAACGGCAATGAGGTTTGTGCCATCCTGCAAGACCCAATCCCACACCCTCATGGCCTCCCTGCAAAGTGGGTAGGAATGGGTGCCTCCTTGTTTGTTGAGGTAATACATCACCGCAGAATTGTCTGTTTGTAACAGAAGTGTACCCCATGGGATCTCGGAATGGAAGGCCGGCAGGGCATAAAGAACTGCCCTCATTTCTGAGATATTTATGTGGAGATGAGTCTCTTGGTCTGTTCACAGGCCCTGCGACCGAACACCATCGAGGTGTGCTCCATAACTGAGCCCTGAGGCATCTGTGGAGAGTATCACAGTCAGAGACGGCACAATGAAGGGGAACCCCACCGAAAGATTCCTCGAATCTAGCCACCATTGCCAATCTCGGACTATGGCCTTCGTGATCCAGATTGGATGCTGCAGATGGTCTTGCTTTTGATCCCATTGGACCTTTAACATCCACTGTGTTACCCACATGTGGAGACAGGCTAGCGGGACTGCTGCAATGGCCGCAGCCATGTGTCCAAGCAAGCGAAGGACCAGTCTGGCAGGAACAGTCTTCTTTGCCTAAATGTTCCTGATGAGGGATCTGATGTGTTCCACTCTGTCCGGGGGGAGAAAAGCTTTCCCCTGGATGGTGTCCAGAGCTGCAGCTATGAATTGCAGAGTCTGGGACAGAACCAGGCATGACTTCTCATGATTGATGATGATGCCCAACGCCTTGAACAGAGACTGAGTGCAGTGAATAGCAGACATCAGGGCCTCCCGGGAGGTCACCGTGAGAAGCCAGTCATCCAGGTAGGGGAACATGTAGTGGCCTTGTCTCCTCAGAGATGCCGTTACGACCGCCATGCACTTTGTACACACCCGAGGTGCCGATGACAGTCCGAAGGGAAAGGTGCAGAACTGATAATGGTGACTCCGAAACTCGAAGCGCAGAAACTTCCTGTGCGCTTGGGCAATAGGTATATGCAGGTAAGCGCCCTGCATGTCCAGGGACGCTAGGAAGGCGTCCTGCTTGAAAACGGGAATCAGACCTGGGAGGGTCACCATGCAGAAGCGTTTGTACAGGACCGAGTCGTTGAGGTCGCTGAGGTCCAGTATCGGACGAAGGTCCCCTGTTTTCTTTGGAACCAGCAAGAAGTGAGAATAATATCCTAGACCCCTCTGGTTCTGTGGTACATACTCTATAGCTTCTTTTCCCAGAAGCGCGAGCACCTCCTGCTGTATGAGCAGGGCATGCTGTCCTGAGTAACGGGAAGGCAGGGGAGGCCTTGCCAGTGGGTGGTCGAGAAACTCTATGAAATGGCCTTTCTTGACCAATTAAAGAACCCAACTGTTGGTGGTGATCAACTGCCACCCTGAAAAGTGGCGAGCGATGCGACACCCGACCTTTTGTGCCCGTTGATCCGGAGGAGGGGTTGGGGCTGGGAATGAGTCATGCTGTGGCAGCACTGGTCCCTGCAGGCTGGGCTGGTTTTGTGTAACATTGGCCTCTGCCTGAGGACGACTTGGCCTGGGCTTTACGCTGAAAAGTGCCCCTTTGGTGCTGGCCGGAACATGGCTGCTGCCTCTGTTGCCAGCTACAAAAACGGCTCTGGTTCCTGCGAAAGGAATCAGGCCTGGATCTGTACATGCTCTGTACAGATCGGACTGCCTTCCCCGTGTCCTGGAGTTTGGTACTGACCTTCTCCGTGGATTCAACAAAGAGTGCTTCGCTGTTATATGGGACGTCAAGAATGTTCTTCTGCACGTCCGGGGTGAAGCTGGCGACATGGAGCTAAGAGTGTCTCCGATGACAAACGCCTGAAGCAGCAGCTCTGGCAGATGAGTCCGCAGAATCGTATGCAGCTCGAAGCACTTGGGTACCCACATCTGACCCTGTGCGGAGAAGATTGAGGAGCTCGGCCTTCTGATCGCCATCTGGAAGCTTATCGACCAAGTCCTGGCCCTGTTCCCACAGGGCGTTCCCTGAAACTGTACCATGTAGGTGAGGTAGTGCAGAGACCTGATGGCGCATGTAGCAGCCGCGTATGTGCGTCTCCCCAGGGCATCCAGTTGCTTGGATTCCTGGTCCGGTGGCTGTGTGCTCATACGTTGTGGTCTTTGAGACTGCTCATGCGAGGCCATGATGACCAGGGAGTCTGCCAGAGGTTGTTGGGCCAAGTACTGGTCCTCTATCAGGGCCTTGTACAGGCGGTCAGCCTTCTTTGACACTGTGGGAGTGGAGTGCAGACCTTCCACGCAGCCTTGGTAACGTCCGCAAAAGTGTCTACCAAGGGTGGTACAACCACAGGCTTTTGGTCTTTCTGCCAAAGACAGTGGGCAAGGCATTGTCGTTCACGGTCAAGGTCCTCAGCATCCCACCCCATGTTGTCCTGGATGTGCCTCATGATCTCAGCGAAAGAGGGATCATCCGGAGGAGACCTGGGGAGGCCATGTGGGTCAGGACGGGAGATGCTGAGTGGAGAAGGAGATCTGGAGTAGTCCGAGGTGTCCGATCTGGAGTCCTCCGATGGAGTGTACCAACGCCATCTGGGTCGCTTGGGGCTGGGAGACCCTGATCGAGCTCTTAAGGGAGGCCTTCTCCTGTCTTTGGATCTTCCCCCTAGGAGGTGGAGTCTGCTCCTTGGGGTTGGTGGTTGTCCTGCTGGCTCCATAGGTGGAGGAGGGGGTGTAGGAGGTGAAGGAGTAGGAGTACGAGATTTAACAGGGACCACATCCTTTCGGATGGTGTCCCACCAAAAAGTAAAGAGCTCCTTTACTTCTTCAGTATTCATGCCCGACGACGGGCCTGTCGCCGGTGGTCTGTCAGCAGGGTTGGGCGTCTGGTCCCCAGGTGTCTCCGAGTTCGGGGAAGATTCCCGCGGGAGCCCGGCATTCTCAGTGTCACCCACCAGGTCTTTGGGCAGTGTGGTGTCCTCCTCAGCCAATTACCTGTGACCGGTGTCCGCCGGTGATGGAGAGGCGGTCTTCCGCTCTGGAGAGTGTGATGCCGATGTCGGTCTCCTTGCCGACACCTTCGGATCCAGCAAATGCCCAGCCGGCGACTGGTGCCTGGCTGGTTTCATCGGTTCCTGCGAGCACCTGGCCGACTTCGGATGCTTAGCCAACGTCGGGTGCTTGTCCGACATCGGGTCTGATGACCGCTTAAGGGACATCAGGTCCTTGGTCTTTCTAGGAGCTGGATCAGGACCTCTGGGAGGTTGGACCGACCTGGAGTCGGTGTCCCGGCGTCGGGTGGAAGATGATGATTTATAGTGCTCGGAAGACTTGGAAGAGGCCTTGGATGGAGTGGAGGAAGCCGAGGGCCTCAAAGTCTTAATAGGCTGGAGTGAAGAAGAGCCGCTTGCAGCGCGGACCTTAACCGGGGGAGGGGGAGGCTGCAACCGAGCCCTGGAGGGAGAGCGGTCCGATCTGGTGGAGCCTGAGCTGCGGGAGTCCAAGGCCCGGTTCGGGGATCTGGACCTTACTTTCTCCCGGTGCTTGTCCCGGTGCTTATGGGCCTTCGAGGACGATTCTCCCCTGGAGGAAGTTTCTTGGTCCATCCTTTTTAATTTTCCTTCAAGAAGATATGCCTGGAGTGCCTTCTGATGGCGGATCCTGGTGTGACTATTGAACCCTTGGCAAAAGGTGCAGGCCTTGGTATCGTGGTCCGGGCCTAGGCATCGCATGCAGGAGCAGTGAGGATCCTTGAAAGGGATCTGTTTGCCACAGGCACACTTCAAAAGGTGACCCTCAAGCGAAGGAGTTGGAGAGGACATCAGTTAGAAAAACGCAGAAGTTCTGTAGTCGTCATACGCTAGGTAGAGACTGACAGGCCGATGCTGGTGAGTCGACGGCGGGAAAAGAACTGGGGATTCTGGGGGACAGCCTCCTTATGTAATACGCCTGATGTTGGGGGCAGGACCGACGTCGGAGGCGGTCCCCGCTGAATACTGCTAGCTAGAAAATTTCCGTGGGGTCCTGGCCCGTGCCGGCTTCAGTCCTAATGATGTAACCTGCTGCAAGAGCTGTTTCTCGAAGTAAGATCATTAGAGACCCTGTGCATCTAGTGACAGAGTCTATATACCCCCAAGCAAATGCTGCAAGCTGAGAAGGGACCCCACAAAGTGTTTCAAATCTTATCTATATCCAACAAGGATAACATACAGGTTACATTATAATGTTGATAAAGCATCAAGTGAAACCGGTCGGGGTGCCAGTGGTTCTTTTTGTATACCACCACTGTTTAGGAGGTATGACTATTATTCATGCTATTTAGGTACTTTAAATTAGCACTTTAATAAAGCTCAGTGCTATTCAGCAACTCTTGATGCTCAGTGATGTTTTTTTTTTTTCAGGTTTGTAGTGGTTACCTGGCACGAGCAGCTTATCTGTTTGCTTCACATACAAATATGAAGTGTAATACATAATTTAACAGTTTAATCTTCAACCCAAATCAGCCAATACAAACAGATGCTGCAGAAAATAGAGAAATACTAGCTACAGCAGTTAGATTCCCCTGATTTGTAGCTGCAAGAAAACAACGTTATATGGAAAGCAAAGTACACGAGCTGTAGTGTTTATTTTATTTTTTATTTATTTAGGCATTTGGAAAGACCTTTGAGACAAAAGCTCATTTACAGAGGTTCCACGTCAATTGAAACAAACAGGATAAACAATAGTTAACACAGCACGGTGACTACACAGAGCAAACTAAATAATAGGTACAAACACAGAGTAGGTTAGAAGGTCATACCCAGAACATGTATTAAATAGTTCTACTGTCTAAGTGCAATGAGGATATCGCAGCTGGTTTAGCCTTGATGCAGAGAGAGGAGTGCATAGTGGGGCATGGACTAGAGGGGGTAGGGGAGGAAGAACAGACAGGGGAGGGAGTGCAGACAGGATCAGGGAGCAAAGGTAGTGTGGGGGTTGAGAAGAGACGTATAGCTAGAGCAAAGCTGAAAGGTGACTTGGGTGGAGAGATACTACAGGATGTTAGATCCCACAGTCGCAGCCATCATTAGATGCTAGCAGAGCTCTACGTTTCGCTTTGAATGGTTCGAGTTTGTGTTCATTCTGTAGATCTTCCCCGAGCGAGTTTAGCCAGAGAGGTACACAGTATTCAAAGAACCGATGACCTTCCGAGGTCCGGTGAAAAGGGATTTTTAGAGATTGGTTGTTCAGGCACCTAGTACTTCTGGAGGAGTTAGGTATTGGGATGAGGTTTCTCACTCCAGAGGGAGTAAAACCTAGGGTTGCTTTCTTTTCCAGAAGGCAGACCTGATAACGTAATCTACTGTCCAGGTTAAGCCATCCTGTCTGTGCATACAGGTCACACGGGTGTGTCATCCAGTCTGCACCCATCACAAGTCTACATGCCTTGTTGAGTGTTATCTTGATATGTTTGAGGGCTGTAGGGGTTGCAGCACCATACACCACTAGGCCATAATCAATGATAGACAGCACTGAGTTTGAAATCACAATTTTTAGAGCTTCCCTGGTTAGGCAGTGTTTGTTATGGTAGAGCAGCCCCAGTTTAGCATTAGCAGCCTTGGCCACTGAATCAATGTGTTGAGAGTATGACAGAGTGCTATCCAATGTAACCCTAAGATATTTGAAGCTTTGCATCATTTCAAGGGGGGAATTAAAATTGTTACAGATTTGTAGTTGGTGAGACCTGTGTTTATTGTGGGCAGAAGCAAATATCATGGTTTTCATTTTTTTGTAATTTAGTAGCAATTTGGAGTTAAGAAACTATTGCTCTACTGTAGAGAAATTAGACTGCATTAGTCTTTCTAGTGTGGTGGGTCATGGTGACTTGAATAAAGTATGGCGTCGTCTGCGTATATTAAAACATTGTCTGTTACTGCATGGCGGATGTGGTTAAGAAATAGACTAAAAAGAAGAGGGCCAAGAATTGAACCTTGGGGCACTCCTATAGTCACAGGCTGACTATCAGAGAGGACATTTTGAATTTTTACTCTTTGCACTCTCCCAGTGAGGAAATGCCTGAACCAGGATACAGAGTCTGCGGATAGGTCCATGCGGGAGAGTTGATTCAGTAACAGTTTGTGGTTAACGATGTCAAAGGCCTTGGTGAGGTCGATATACAGTAGGTTGCCCCCACTAAGAGCCCGTGGTCTAAAGCATTATGAATATAGTTCGTGAATTCTACTAGGGCAGTTGGAGTTTTATGCTACTTCCGGAATCCGTGTTGTTGGCACAGCAGTTGCCATTTGTCGAGGTATTCTGTTAACTGATCAGATGCTACCCGCCCAAACACTTTTGAAAGTGCGGGAAGTATTGAGCTCAGTCTGTAATTGAGTGGGTGGCACTGTCACCGGATTTGTGGATGGGGGTGACCACTGCAGCTTTCCATAGCCCAGGGAATTTACCAGATGTAAGAGATAGGTTTAGAATTTTGGTTAGGGGAATAAGGATAATATCGAGGGTGAGCTTAAAGTGTTTGAGGTCAAGCATATCACTGCTTGTGCTGGACTTGCTAAGTGCTTCAGTGAGGCACTTTTGGCCTCAACTGGGTGTAGTAAGTGGGAAGGTGGGGTAGGGGCCTGCTGTGCACAGGGCACTAATTGCCATTTTCAACTGATTAGTCTACAGTTAATACAGAATTTTTTAAACACTGAGTTAGCAAAGTTATTGGGCCCCCAACTATCTGCCCCCCAGCCCCGAAGTACTCACAGTTCTACAAAACCAGAACCAGCTCAGTTCTCTTTGCTCCAAATTTCTGCTTCCCCTGCCTGTCGAGTGCTCCTCTCTTGCTGCAATTTAGTGACAAACCTTGCAGCGTCCTTCAGGTCATTATAAATAAGCAAGTACTCTCCATCAATCACTTGGAATTTTGCTGGTATTAATAGCTGGTGGTGAATCATCATATCCTGGAGGTCTTACTGAATGGAGTCAAATGGCTTGCACCAGAGCTTGGTACTGTATGAGAGATCTGGAGAAACTGTAACCCTGGCCTCCTCTTAAGAAATCCCCTGTTGTTGGTGAGCTGCTTTAAGGATTAGTTCCTTGATGCTTGCTTTAACACACACCACAAATAAAGACCTCAGCCCTGCTCATACAGCAGATGCCCTCTGAGGCATTATGTGGTACATCTTTTTAGGAGGCCACGGAATGAGCATTCGTTCAATTGGTTAGTTGTCACCTTGTCCTGTTTTAAATAAAAACGTGACCTGAACTTTTCAAAATGCAGCTCTCCTTCCTGATCCAGCATATTTAGTGCCTGGCAAAGCCATAAACTTTGTTGAGTTGTCACCTCAGACTCTCTGGGTTGCCCGAACAATCTTTTTTTTATTCATTTATTTTTAATAAGTTTCAAAGTATCAGACAGTGAAAAATTATACGTGGTCCTGAGTATAGAAATGCCTACAAGTCGTATTACATACTCTGCTTCCTTTCTTACTCATATGTAGGGCATTTTAATTCATCTTTATTGAAACAATAGGGCAAGATATAACACTTATACATGACAAAAAAAGTCTTGATAGTCAACTCATTACATAGGTAAATTGGTCCTTACAGTTGGTCTAGTACTAGTCTTAATCATCATTTTGATATTTCATCACACATCTGGAGAGATACTTAGGCTCGCATTTTCATGAGGATTTTAAGCAACTGATTCTGGGATATTCAGTCCCACCTCGCTCTGTCCCTCCACATTACCCCCTACTTCAGGTTCCACCACACCCCCAGTGGGGTCAGCCTCTTTCCAGATAATCCATCGAGTCCATCTACGTATGAACACGTGTTTTTAGATTTGCCTGGTATGTTAATTCTTCCATACTTTGGATCTCCTGGATTATTGCTAACCATTGGTCAAAGCTTGGGGAATCCTCCTGAAGCCACTGATGGGTTATTGCTTTATGTGGTGCTCCCACTAATAAGTTCCACAAATATATTTTATCTAATCCCCTTAATCCCTCTGGTGGCAGGCCCAGCAAGAGGTGGGGGATATCCAAGGTGCCCTGTAGTGAAAGAATTTCTTTTAGAGATACTTGAATTCTCCCCCAGTAAGCACACAGGGCCGGGCATGACCAAAACATGTGGGAGTGGTGCGCTCTAGGCTCCGAGCACTTTCTCCAACAAGCTGACAAGCAGTCCCCACTCTACTTACTCTGGATTACTGGGGTATAAAAATATCTTGTTTTTATTTTGTACTAACATACTTAAAGCCAGCAGAATAGGCCTCATGGTCTGTTGTGTCTGCTCGGTAGCCAGTCCCCCTACTGGGTGCTTGATTTAGCCGCCCACCCCTCCCCCAGAGATGGGCTTCCCCAGCTTCACTTTCCCCTGTACCTGTCCTACCTCATCTTGAAACCCTACACTGTGCCCTCACTGACAAGGCTCCCGGGCAGTGTATTCCACGGATCCACCACCCTTTCAGTGAAGTAGTGCCTCCTTCGCTGCCCCCTATAACTCCCCCACCAAGTCCCATTAATGGCCCCTGGTTGTTCCCCCCTTCTTAAACCTGAACATCTCCTCAGCTCTCCTTTTGTTGATCCCCTTTACATACTTAAAGACCTCTATCATGTCCCCCCGACTCTCTTCTCCTCCAGTGAGTACAGGTTGAGCTCCTCCAGCCTCTCCTCATAGGGTCTATCCCCCATGCCCCAGATCATCTGGGTCACCCTCCTCTGGACCCTCTTCAACAGTGCAATGTCTCTCTTTAGGTGTGGTCTCCAGAACTGCACACAGTTCTCAAGGTGCGACCTGATCAGGGCATTGTACAGAGGGAGGATCACCTCCCTCTTCCTGGAGGTAATTCCCCTGGTTATGTAGCCCAGCATCTTGTTCACCTTTGCTGTTGCTCTACGACAAGTCTCAGCGTTATTCATTTTGATGTCCTCCACCACCCGAAGGTCCCTCTCGCTCGATGAGGCCTGCAGAGTGTCTCCCCCCAAGGTATATGCATGGCCCGGGTTTCTGGCCTCCAGGTGCAACATCCTGCACTTCCCTGCAATAAACCTCAGCCCCCACCTCCTTGACCATCTGTCCTGGGCATTCAGGTCCCCCTGCAGGGCCACTCCTCCCTGTCTACCAATGCTCCCAGCTTTGAGTCATCCATGAAGAGACTCAGTCTACTCCTAATACCTCTCCCTATGTCCAAGACATAGGGACTGAACAGGAGTGGACCCAGGACTGATCCCTGGGAGACCCCACTAATGACACTTCTGGGGGTGGAGACTATCCCACCAACCACCACTTCCTGTACTCACCCTAAGAGCCAGTTTTCTATCCACCTGAGCAACCGCCCCCACCCCCATCTTCTCCAGCTTGGTCACCAGGCCATTGTAAGGGACCAAATCAAACGCCTTGCTGAAGTCCAGACAGAGGACATCCACCGGCCTATTTTGGTCCAGAGCACTCATCACCCAATCATAGAAATCAACAAGGTTGGTCTGGCACAATCTCCCTGGGACAAAGCCCTATTGCCTACCGTCCAGGTGCCCCATCCATTCCATCAATCCCCCAAGCATCTCCTTGATAATACCCTCCATCACCTTTCCTACCACAGACGTTAGGCTAACAGGCCTGTAGTTCCCCATCTCCTCTCTAGCTCCCCCTTTGTGGGTAGGCACATGGGCCGCCCTCCAATCTTGAGGCACCCATCTTGTCTGCAAGGAGATGTTGAAGAGTGCAGCTAGTGGAGGTGCCAGCACATCTGCCAGCTCCCTCAGCACCCTCGGATGAAGCTCGTCCGGTCCCAGCATCTTCTCAGTCTTTAGTGACCAGAGGGCCACCCTCACCCTGTCCACCATGTTTATGCCCTTCCCCCATCTTCCTGTCCTTCCTGTGGTCCCCCCCCAGCTTCAACTCATCCCCCACCCGAGCCTCTTCTGGTCCTCCAAACTCCAAGTGACCTACCTTATTTATGGTTTCACCATCCCTCCTGTTCGGAAGTGCTGACCCTCCTCTTCCCCTGGTAAAGACTGAGGCAAAGTACCATTTAATATCTCAGCTTGCTCCCCCGCTTCCTGAGGCCATCCCTCCCCTGTCCTAATCCTGCTGATCTGTGCCCTTACTTTCCTTTTTTCCCCTATGTACCTAAAGAATCCCCCGATACCCCAGCCAGATTTTGCTCCGTCCTCACCTTGGCCACTCTGACCACCCTGGTGACCTTCCTGGACATCAGCTTTTACTCTCCCCGCTCCTTTTCTCCCCTTGAATGCTTGAAGGCATAGGCAGCCTTTTTCACCCTCACCGCCTCCTGAATCTCCCAGGTCCACCAACATGGCTTTCTGGCCCTACAGTGCTTGCGCCTAACCCTTGTGCAGGCCCTGGCAGCCTCCTGCACCCCCTTGTTAATGGCCTCCCAGCATCCACATCCAGCCTTAACTCATCCAAATACCCCTGAAGAATCCTCCCCATACCCTCGAAGTCCGCTCCCCTAAACTCTATCACCACCATATTTGTGCGGTTGTCTTCCCCCCTAGGTACAGGTGAAACCAGACCGTGGCATGGTCACTTCCTGCCAACAGGCTGCTCACCTCCAAACCCTAATCTGGTCACTGTCTGCTAGGACCACGTCCAATATCCAGCCCTCCCTAGTTGGCTCCCCCACCTGCTGGGCTAGAAATGCATCCTGAAAGAAATCCATCAGCCTCTGCTCCCTGGCCACCGGGGACGCCATAGTGCCCCAGTCTGCCCCCAGGAAATATTTAGGTCCACCATAACCACCACTCTGCCTTTTCCCAGTCCACAGTGGCCCCTAATATTCTCCACCAATTTGTCCTCCAGGTCCTCCGCCATTGGGAGGGGGGGTTTGTACACAACCCCTATTTTCATTCTCTTACCCCCCCCATTTGCAGAGTTACCTAAATCGCCTCCACCTGCCCTTCAGCCTCCTCCACTCCACCAACACAAAGTCCTTTCTGACTATCAGCGCCACACACACACACACACACAAACACACACACTCCCAATCGTGCCTCTGGGTGGCCCATGTCTCTTGCTGCCACATCCACCGCCCCCTCAGTTAGCACTGCTTGGAGAGCAGGCATTTTATTCCCTACACTCCTGGCATTGCTCAGGACCATCCTCCACCCCACCCCTTCCCCTTCCCCATTCTCCATGCCCCTGTTCAGCCTCCTGCCCATTTCACCTGCCCAGTGCTGCTTGGCCTTATACCGCTGCTTCCCGTCCCCATTTTGGGTTCTTGGGCTAACCCTTTAGGTGGCTCTGCTGGAGCACACCTTTTCCCAATCCTCCCCCTTAATAAGTTTAAACCACACCTTTCACGTATGAAGCCCGACAGTTTCAGTTTAAGGATCTCCCTTCCCTCCAAGTTGAGATGGAGCCTATCCCTGGTATATAACCCCTTACCCTCACATGTCGAGCCCCCATCTCTCACTAACCCATATCCCCCAATCTTGCACCACTTTTTCTCCACACTCGGCCTTGGTGCCGGCAGTATTTCGGAGAAGGAGGCAGAGCACCCTATAGAGTGGCAACCTGACCAGCTCCCGAAATCTCACCTGTATCTCAAGTTCGCTATTCCCATTCAAGTCGTTTGTTCCCAGGTGCACCAGAAAGCCCGAGGTACCCCCGCATTCCCGTGCCATTGAGTATAGCAGGAATTTGTCCCTGTGCACAGGCAAGCCCGGGATACAATTTACCTTGACTGGGCTGGTTTTCCCTTCCCCATCCCCCTCCCATTGGATACCCCTGATCATTGAGTCTCCCAACAGGATCAACTTCACCTCTCCCCCTACCCCTGAGTTACTAAGCCGTTTGTGCTTATCCTGGATCCTTCTGCTGTCCACCTCCCGCCAGCCCTTTGTAGCCACCACAGCCTGGGTGCCACAGGTTGCCCCCACCATCACTTCCTGGGCCCTTGCGCCCCCCCTCCCCCCACAGCCTGGGTGTCACAATCTGTCTACCCTGTCGCTTTCCTGGCCCGTCCCCAACTCGAACCTGTGTTGTCAGTACCCTCAGTCAGGTTTCCCTTCACTGGTCTCCCTCTCTCTTCCCCACCCCCCCTTTGGTCCTGTGCTATCAGGGCCCACAGCTAGAGTGTCCTCTGCTGATCCTTATCCATCCTACCTCCTCCCCCGACTGACTCCTCCAGCTTTGATACTGGCCTGTCCAGAGTCCTGCCCACTCCTGCCAACTCCTGCCCTGCTTCTCGCTTGTACTCTCCCATTTTCTGTGCCTCACATAATCCCTGGTTCCTTCTCTACCCCGCCTCCCCCACCGGGTCCTTGTCACTTATTTCCTGTCCCCCTCCTGCATTTTTGGCTCATCTTCCTGTACCTCCACTCTCAGGTTACTTACCAGCCCCTCCTTCTGCCTGTTCCCCTGCCCACCCCTCCTCTTCCTCATCTTCTGAGTGCAGCAGGCAAAGCAATTTGTAAGTCTGATGCCTGCTTCAAGGCTGCTCCCTCCTGTCTTCCCCCCCATGGGTCCCCTCTGGGTATCCCCAACCCCCTGGCGTGATTCCTAGATGCTATGTTTTCTGTTTCCCACTCCCTCCAAGCCTCTGTGTGTCCTTAGTCCACCCACAGCTGCCCCTCTCCCTAGGGCCAGGAAATCCTGTCCCGGCATGGTACCATATGTTTCTACCCACCATCCTACTCCCCTCCTGCCCCCCTCACACCCTCCAGTTGTCTCCTGATTCCCTCAACCTCCTCCTTAAGGCATGCCAACCGAAAGCACACCAGGCATCCTCCGAACCTCCATGCTCAATCTAGTACCATGGCTACCCCACACACCGTACACTCAACCACTCTGCCAAAGATGCCCCCCTTTGCAACATGTGGGCCCATCCACATCCTAGTGACCACCAAGGGAGGGTAATCTAGTAAAAGTAGATTCTGATTCCCCACCCCGATATCACTCAGCAGCATGTAGATCCCCCAACAGTATTCAAGCAATCTCTAGTCGCTTAGCCAGCAATGATATCTCCTCCCATAGTAGTAATCCAGCAGTTTGGTCCCCCTTCTATGGTAGAGAAGTATTCAAACACAAATGCAAACTGCACCCCCCATCAGCAAATGACCAAGCAAGGTTCTGCCTCCAATACAGCCCCAGCAAGAAAAAATTGATTTCTCCCCCTCCCCCGGCAATGTCCCACAGTAGTCCCAGTAGTCACTTGAGGCTCCCTGTCCTCTCACAGTACCTCACAGTGGTTCCAGTGGTCACTTTAGGCCCCTTGTCCACCAATCCCAGCTCACCCTCCTCTTAGGTTCCACCCCCACAGACCATTTAATAGACGTGGCGGCCGGGGAGGGTGGGAAGGAAACAGTTACAGCTCTCCTTTGTGTGATGCAGCTGGGCTACGCTGCTTATGTAGTCCAGCCCAAGTTCAAATTTGGCACCCTGTGTGCTGATTGTCCCTTTGCTGCAGTCCTTTCCTGGCCACTGACTGCAGTTCCGCTCCAGCTCCCGGCCGCCGATGTGGTCCCGATACAGCTCCCAGCTGCCAATGCCGCCACAGACCAACCTGCTACCAGTACAGCCACAGAACATCCACAATGCTGCCGCCAATGCAGCCCCTGGTTCCTCCTGCAGCCGACAACAGTTACAGCTCTCCTTTGTGTGGTGCGGCTGGGCTACGCTGCTGATGTAGCCCAGCCCAAGTTCAAATTTGGTGCCTTGTGCGCTGACTGGCCCTTTGCTGCAGTCCTCTCCTGGCCGCTGACTGCAGTCCTGCTCTAGCTCTAGCTCCCGGCTGCCAATGCAGTCCCGATACAGCTCCTGGCCGCCGATGTGGCCCCGTTACAGCTCCCAGCCACCGATGTGACCCCCGGACCCTCCTGCCACCGATGCAGCCACTGAACACCCACAATGCTGCCGCCAATGTGGCTCCCAGTCTCTCCTGCAGCCGACAACAGTTACAACTCTCCTTTCCAAGCAAACTCTTGCCTGCTCGGAGAGTGGGTGGTGTTCTTTGCCCCAGGAACACCTTTTCCCACTCACCTTCCTCCAGTTGCAGGTCTGCCTCCTGTTCCCATTTTTCCGTAAGTGGTGTTATACACTGCAACCCTAGTCCCCTAAGGTCTTTGTATATAGCCGATATATGGCCACTGGTTAGTTTCTGGGTTAAAATGTCTTTGAATGTGGACAACAGATGATCAGCAGGGTGATCATCCTTGGTTCGCCCCTGCAGGGTTGCAATGTAGGCTCTAAGCTGCAAAAACATGAAATGGTCTGAGTTCCTCAAGTGATAGGTGTTCATCAGCTGGGTGAACTCTTGCACCATCCCCTCCTGAAGGACTTGCTCTAGTCGACATAGTCCCATCCTCCCCCACCATCTAAACGTTAAGTCTTGTTGAGAGGGTAGTAAGTTGTCCTCCCAAGCAAACCAACTGAACGGCCACAGGGCTGGTATCAGCTTATATTTTCTCCATGTCCTATGTGCAGCCCCAATGGTGTTATGGGCAGAGAGGGGGTATGTATCCTTCAATAATGTTCCAGGGGAGGGAATCATGACTCTCTCCTAATGGGGCGCCCTCTACCAATGTCTCCTTCATATGTTTCCAGTGGGATTGATATCCCTCTGTTACCCAGAGCATGGCGTGACGAAGATGGGCGGACAGATAATAGTGCTCCAAGTTATGGAGTGCTCTTCCCCTGTTTTTCTTTTCTAATTGCATAGTAGATGTTCGAATCCTACGCCTGCCTGGGGACCAGATGAAGTGGGTGATGAGCTGCTGCCACTTCCGAAACTGGGTGTGTGGGATGCTAAGAGAGAGGCATTGGAACGAGTACAGAAATCTTGGTAGCACCGTCATTGTTACTGCTTGAATCTTCAAGTGAGGTGGGAAGTTCATTAAGGACCATCTGGTGATATGTTGCTGGGTCTGTTGTGTCAGTGGCTTGAAGTTAGCCTTGTATAAGTTGTTTACGTTTTTGGGAATTTAGGTTCCTAGATATTTTATTTTGCTAGCACACCAATTGAGGGGAAACATATTTAAGATCTCCTGGGAGGGGTTGTAGTGGAGTTTCAGAGATTCAGTTTTGGTCTTGTTTAGGGTGTACCCAGCATGGTGGCCGAATTCTTCCAGTAGCTTCCATATCTGCAGTAGGGACCTCTCTAGGTCTGTCAGATATAACAGGACGTCGTCCGCATACAGAGAAATTCTGTGATCTGTGTCTCCTATTTGGATGCCTTTTATATTTGGATAATTTCTAATGGCCTTTGCTAGTGGTTCTATGTACCAAGCAAACAGTATGGGGGAGAGTGGGCAGCCCTGCCTTGTCCCCCTACTCAGGTGGAATCCATCTGACAGACCTCCATTTATCCTGACCTGGGCTTGAGGAGATGCATACAGGGCTTTTAGTCCCTCTATGAATGAGAGTGGGAAGCCAAACTGCTCAAGGGTCAGGAAGAGAAAACTCCAAGACACCTTATCAAAGGCTTTCTCAGCGTGCAGACTCATTATACATGTGGGGGTATGGTATTTACATATTCTATAATGTTTATCGTTCTACGGACACTATCCGAGGCCTGCCTACCTGTTATAAAACCAGTCTGATCTGGGTGGACTAATTGCAGATTTAGGGGATTACGACGGGCAGCTATTATTGCTGTGTAAATTTTGTAGTCTGCGTTTAAGAGGGAGGTGGGCCTGTATGAAGTGCATTCAGATGGGTCCTTCCCTTCCTTAGGCACCACTGTTATTGTGGCATAGTTCCAAGATGGAGGGGCGGGTCCCCCTCCCCCCCACATCTCGTTATAAGTGTCTTCTAAAAGTGGGGTTGTTTGTTTAATGAAGGCCTTATAAAACTCCCTGCTGAACCCATCCAGGCCTGGACATTTACCTGTCTTTAGTTTTTTAACAGTGTCCAGAATTTCATTTTGGGAGATCTTGGACATTAAGCCTTGAGCTTGTTCAGGCGTGAGGGTTGGAAGCGCCAGGGACCGAAGATATGTGGTCTTGTCCTCTACTGGTGATTCTACTTGTGTTTGGTAAAGGGTCCTATAGTAAGCAGTAAAAACTTCTGCAATATGTTCCCAGTGATGAAACAAGTGTCCCATAGCTGGGTGTTTAATTTTAATTATGTTAGCTTTTGGAGAATGTTGTCTAAGCCGGTAGGCTAGAAATTTGGTCACCTGGAACCCCCACCCCACACCAAAATAATACATTTGTTTCAGGTACCATAAAACCCTCTCCGTCTCAATCTTGTGTAGGTTACTGATTTTACATTTTAGTCCCTCAATTTTAGCATCCCTGTCCTTGCTTCATTTCTATTTTTGTTGTGACTCAACTGTCCTCAACTGTCCCCCCAACATGTCTAGCTGTTTTCTACTTTCTTTCTTTTTATAGGCCGCTATGGAGATTAATTTGCCCCGGGCCAGTGTTTTTATTGTGTTCCAGAGTATCTGTGGGGATATGTCTTTAGTATCATTGGTCTCAAGGGTTTGTTTAATTGTGTTCTGTATTTCTGTCTTTACCTCCTTATCTCTCTCAGTAGGGAGACATTTAGTCTCCATTGGGTTCGTTTTTGGGGTAGTTGTAGTTCTGCTTCTAGGATTATAGGCTGGTGAGCTGATAATGTAGAGGTTCCCACCCACATTGATCTAATATGTTCCAGGTCCCTAGAGTAGGTGAAAAACATATCTCGTCTAGAATAGACTTTAAATCTAGGAGAGTAATAGGTGTAGTCTTTGGTCTTCGGGTATTTCTCCCTTCAGATATCTACTAGGCCTGTCTCACTCATTAATTTTGCTGTTGTAATACTAGGATTTAGTATGTGGGATGTGGAGTCTAATGTTTTATTGAGGACCAGATTCCAGTCCCCACCCATAATTACTCTTCCCTGTGCCTTTTGTGCTAACAGTTTCATGAGGTCAGTATAGAAGTTGATTGGTGCACCAGGCAGGGCGTACACATTTACTAGTGTTACTGGGGTATCCTGGATTCTACCCATCACCATTACATAATGTGCTCCAGCGTCCGTCACTACCTCTTGCTCTTCAAATGGAGTAAGGCAGCTAAAAGGATGGCAATCCCTCTCTTCTTCCCTTTGTCTAGGGAGGCATGACAGAATATGGGGCGTGTTCTGGATTTTAGTTTTAGGGCCTGTCGTGGGGGTAGGTGTGTTTTCTGCAGGAAGTTGATCTCACATCTCTGTTTTTTCAAGTATGTGAGAATTTGCCTCCTTTGGATCGGGTTGTTAATCCCATTTATGTTACAGGATAGGACTTTGGTGCTAATTTGAGCCATGTTCCAGGTGGAGGGTAAATGGTTTAAATTTCGGTTGCTGTATTAAAGTTTTTAGGTGATGTGAATTGACCATCATATGAGTAGTGTTAGTTAGTATTCGCCCCTGTAACTTGACAGATACCTGAACATTTTCAAAATACCTTAACCTAATTTGACAATCGATAATCTCATAACAGCAAGTTAACATATAAAACTGTTGTAACAATATGGATATTCTGCTGCTAGATGTCACCATTTGCTGTGTAGCACTCTGAGGTCTAAACCAGACTACAAGTTCAACTTTTCATTTTGAACAGTTACATAACTAACTATATAGAATTGGAACTGTACCCCCTGCCAGCAGCAATTTGTAATCATTGTGGGGGCATTTCCATACACAGAGCATTTGATGACATTGACCCCCTTGGGGGTATGGCCATCTAAGGGAAGTTGTAGTTTCCTCTTTAGATCTAGGTCTAGGTGACTTCCTAGGTCAACCCAGTGATGGTGTCTTAGGTTGGGGAGTGTCCTTTTTGTGACACCTCTTACCCAGTCCATGTAGGGTAGAAACCAGCTGGTGGAGCTGGGGGGAACACGCTGACCCCAGTCCGCTGGTGTAACCAACGTCAGCAGCTCCAAGCAAAACAGTAAACAATGCATAAGAAAGAAACTTTATCTCCCTCACTCCCCCCTGCCCTCTGGTTCTGTATTTACAAAGTTTTGAAAAGGTGGGGTATATGTTCCCCATCCCATTTTCTAACATACATCTGCCAGTTTTTCTTTCATTTTATGCATGTGCCTGCTCATTTCCCATGCTTAACACAGCAGAACAGCGGAAGTCATTTTCATTTTGTTCTCCCAGGCAGTAAATCCTCCTCCCCCCTTCCCATTAAACAATCAGTTACTAAGGTTCATTCAACAGGTTTCATATCAGATTGTAAAATTAAAACCATGGTGCGTTAGACCAGTTTTAGCACAGAGCAAAAGTTCTGATTCCCCTTTAAAGTGGGGTGCTGTCTGTAGACTGCAGACAGGTGGGGGGGGAGGTAACAGGAAGGACAGGAATTAGGATGGACCTGAACAGTTCTTAAAGTCCCTTACAACTTATCTGTAATTGTCACAGGCCTGGATTATACCTGCCCTTTGTGTAGTCTGACCAAGGGAGTAGGGATTAAAGCTTTTCCCCATCAAGGAGGGCAGAATGCGGACAACAAGCATCAATGAGTCTCAAAGTTCAGGTATCTTGTCTAGGCAAGGCTTCCTCTCCGTGCTGCATTCAGTGAACCCACACAGGCAGTGCGAGGTATACACCTGAGAGGGCCCCTCTCAGCCAGACGCCGAAAGAGGAGAAAGAAAATGTTTGCTACAGTACCTTAAATATGCCTGAGCCAGGTATCTGGATTCTGCGTATCATCCTCCATGGGGTCCGACGGCTTCCGCGACCCCTCAACACCTCATAGATCAGCTAGCTGAAGTGGAGAGATGAACTTGCCAAGCATGGCATGCAGGTCAGCCCTCAGGTGTGTCTGACTGTGTGGTTGTGACTTGTGTGATCAGGGGAGGCCTTTACGAGACATCGAGTATGCAGATTTCATCAGCTCCTTTTCAAGGCGCTCCTTCGGAAGCACGGGGACTGCTTTGCCTTTTTCCTCTAGGTATTTTTAGGCCACTAGAAGAGCTTCAAAAATCTTGGTTCCCTTCTCTGTTTCAAGTTTCAGCTTGACCATAAAGAGTAGTTGGGCCTTGATGTTTCTGGCCCGTAGCTGTTTCAGAATCGGCCAGGCCAGTCGGCGGCTCTCTTGCACTAATGGGGGTGTAATCATTGTCCAGAGATATACAGTTTTGTTGAAACATCATATTTCTGGTGCCCCAGGCCCTCCGAAGTAGCTCCTGTTTGGTACAGCAGGAGATCATTTTCACCACGAAGGATCGTGGTCACACCCTGCGTTGTTAGATTTCATTGCTAGACAGCAGTGGACCCTGTCCATGGCCAGGTCAAAATCTGGAGGTAGTGGAAGGGCCTCTCCTAGAGCCAACTGCAAGAAAGTGATGGTGTCCTTGGAGCCCCTCTCCGCGTCTTCTGGTATGCCACAAATTTGAATATTTTGTCTTCAGCTGCACTCCTCCAGATCATCGAGGCAATGAGTCAGCTCTCTGTCTCTTGTCATCAGGTATAACAAGAGACATTCTTGGCAGTTGGACTGCTCCATTACACTTGTGAGGCTGAGTTCCAGCTGGTCTGTTTTATGTTTAATTTCCCCAGATCAAATTTAAGCTCTGAGAGTGTTTGATCTATTTTGGTGACAGTTTTAGTGGTATGGAGAATAGAGGATATTATGTCAGCATTTTCCTCCTCCATCACTTGTTCCATTGCCATGTGGGTATTTAGATCAGAGGTCTCAGTGGGAATCCCTGTCTTTTCTTGCATTAGGAGTTCTTTCAGTTTTTGTACAGGCATTGATGTATTCCTTGCCAGGATAGTTTTTGACCTTGTCGTTTTTGCAGATGAGTTCATCGTTTAAAGGGCAGATGTATTTTGATTTTTCCCAGAGAGTCAGAGGAGCTCAGAAATCAAGCTGCCATTAGGCTGCGGACATCACTAGAAGTCCAGAAAATAAATGAATCTGATTGGCTGAAACGGCAAATACAGGTTCATTTATTTTCTGATAGAGCCCGCATCATAACACATGCCAATTTGGGATGCCCCATTACTTGGGATATCATTGGGCACCCCACTTTTCGAAAGGCACAGTCGCCATCTTTTTTCTCGCTAACAGAGCACCAAGCTAGTTTCATTCATCACCAGTCTGCACTCCGCGGTCTCGCCATCAAATCACGAAAAAAGTATGAAACAGCAGCTCTGTGAAAACTGAAAAAAATCTCAAGTGTTAGAAAAAGAAAGTGGGTCCAAAATCAGTTACAGTACCACACAAAACAGCAGCTCTGGTACCCTACTGTCCATGAGAGGAATGGCATCTCATTCGTTTTCCATACCGCAGATGGATGTTTATCTGCACTATGGAAAACAAACAAAATGCCACTCCCAGCGGTACCAGACCAACCGTTCTCTCTGCCACTCTTATTACACGCTTTGGCCTGCATAAATAAGTTTTTTTTCTGTTCATTTTAAATTAGCAGCGACAGCACGTCGCATGCTCCACGCTACTGCCAACAGCTTCTCCCAGCTCACCCTGCCCTTCAGCCCTGCACGACCCAAGATGCACAAATAAACACAGTAAGATGTTTCTTTTATTTCAATCTGCACAGCCCTGTACCTTGATGTTTTCTTTCTTCTGTAGTTCTGCCCTTGTGGTGCACACCACCACATGCACTGAAGTTACGAGTCGGCGAGTGGCCAGAATGCGGGGGGGGAAGGGGCATCTTGCTGATGTGACTCATATAAAAAAATGAAACATAAGTCTGTACTTTAAATCAAAGTAAATAAATTAAGAAACAAACAAAATCTTCTGAAGAGGCTTCCTGAATACATTTGGGCATGGGGGGAGATGCGAAAGTCAGTACTGCTTTTAAAATGGTGCCCTTTAATGTTAGTACTACCAGTAAACAGACAGTATACAAAATAAAAATTTTAAAGTAGGCGGAGGAATTATTTTATTACAAAATGTACTTTAAAATAATTTTTTATTAACATTTCTTATTAAACTTTTTTTTTTTTACAGTGCCCATTTTCTAAGCATAATAATGCCCTCTAGGTGGGCTTTATTGGGTAATACTGGATCTTCCAGGGGCTATAAGGTCCCCCGCCTGTGGCATCGGGCCTCATTACACCCCTGGGCGGTCCAGTATTTCCCAATAAAGCCCACCCTGTTAGGTATTATTGCTTACTTAATGTAAAATAAGTACTTCTACATGCACCATGCAATCATAGCTTCCAGGTCATAACAGTTTTCAAAAGTTTAAACCATTACTGCAGCAGCTGGTTTTCCTGCACCAACCTCGTCACACTGACAAGGGCTCTTCTCACATTATCATCCGCCTCCTCCACTGCAGCTTGCACTGCATCCACTCAGTGTTCTAAAGTATTCCCCTTTCCTGTTCAACCAGCTAGTCTGTTGTCCATATCTTGGACTGAATGATACCGTCGACTTAGAGTTTGGTTTTCAGTTTGGAGAGCTACGTCCCCCGCTGACGAGGTCTGCAAGGGTGATGGCAGATCTGAGGCCTATCTACTGAAGGAGGGAAGATTTCCTTTGAAATTAAGAGTCTGATTGTAAGGCTGTACCTTTCAGACGACCTGTATTTTGATGGACAGCAAGTCCTAATGTTCAGGTGAATTAAATGAAAAGTCAAAAGTTTGGTACAGGCAAAATTTATATTAAACATAAATGGCATCTCTCAGAAAATGAGCAGACACGTGTCTGTGCCACTCAGCTGCCTAGCCACACCCCAGCGTGACTGCTTTGAGTAATCTTCTTTCTAAAGTGTTGAGTGGATGACTCACTAATAAGGACAAACACAAGCATGGATACATGGCATCCCTGAGTGGTCCCATGACCCAGAGAGAATGGTAGTGAAAGGTGTCCATCAGTTTAAAGTGGAGCTTGGAGACTTGAGTAAATAGAAGACAAGATTTAGGAAAGGATCCTTGAAACTAAACTGTTGAAGTGTATATCAAGGATCAGACCCTGACAAGCGGATAAATGCCTTTGTGCATCAACATTAACAATTGCAACTGCTTGTTTCATTTGGTGCAGATCATGCAAGATATAAAGTGCAAAGCAAATGTTATTTTAAGTCTGGCAAGACCAAGAAAAACAAGGTACAGGCACTGAAAGTTTGCATTCAAATTATAGTAAATTTAGAAAAAAGAAAAGTCTGAGTTTTACCTGGAAATATGCTAGCCCGCAGACAATGCCCCAGACTGTGGTAAATTTCATGTGGATTGTCTGACTGATCCATGTTGACCCACGGGATGCTGTAACTTGTTGTCTTCACTGTCGGCACTGATGCTGCAAGAGCTCCTGTGACCTAGTACATGAACAAAATGGCCTACAGATATTAAGGAAATGAGTTGTGAGTGAATGAAACAAGACAAGGGCTAGAATTTTCTGCTGACTGGTTTGGATGCCACCAGTACTGCAAACAGGAAAAAAAAACTCTTTCAGGTAGTAGCCTGCTCCTGTGCAAATCGAAACAAATACCTCTTATCAGACATAGGAAGGGTAGCCTCTCCCCTAGGTTAAAGCATTCACTGACCTATTTTACAGAGAGCAGATCACCACTATTATGCCATCAATGTTTCAGGGATATTAAAAAAAAACATCCTCAGGGTGGAATAGTGTATCTAAAATAAACAAGCAATGTAACATATGCAGTTATTGTCACATTGATAAAAACACATTGCACCATACTCCTATAGAGAACTCCACCAAAGAACATGCTATGCTCCAGACAAAAATTACCTAGTCTCTGTATACACGAGGAATGTTATAATTTTCAAGTTCTCTGTCACCTTAGTTTACAAGACTTCTGAAAATGCCTTTTGTTGACTCTGAGTCTTTATGTGCTGGCTCCTTGTCATGTGGCTCCCAGTTTCTTCTCGGAGACGTTGGTGGTATAGTAATGGTGGCTATCCTTGCTGTGTCTGGTAGAAGGACTAGAATGTCACTGTTCTTTTCCATGTAGAAATAAGCTACAGGCAAGGCCATATCTACAGCATGAGGTACAGGGGAACAGCTTCCCCTCCTGAAAAACTATCCGGCCAAGCCAGAACCATGCTCCATCTGATAAGCTCATTTTTGGTCCCTTCCTCTACCTCCATTTCACATTGTCTACGCTGGGAATGAGCCAGAATGTAAACCAATCTACATGCTGTTAACATTTTGTGTTCAGAATTTATTTTTGTTCATTTAATTTACAAACTTGTGTAAGGAAAGCATGCTGAGCCATACCTTGATTCTAGGTGGGATCTGGGGGAGAGCAGAGCAAAAGATGTATGGAGGTAATAATTCCATATAAAATGAACGCCAAGATATGTGGAGGTAATAATTCCATATAAAATGAACGCCAAGATATATGGAGGTAATAATTCCATATAAAATGAACGCCAAGATATATGGAGGTAATAATTCCATATAAAATGAACGCCAAGCTATATGGAGGTAATAATTCCATATAAAATGAACGCCAAGATATATGGAGGTAATAATTCCATATAAAATGAACGCCAAGATACAGTACAAACATACCAATTAGTGCAGTGTGAAACAACAGTAAGCACAAGAATACACTAAGAAATGAACAAATATTAATATTTGGTTGCATATGCTATTGCCTTACAGAACTGCATGTTCAGGGTCAGCTGGAATGGGGAGGTAGGGTAAAGCATAGTAAGGCAAAGTCACAACACAATATAGGATACTGTACCAGCTGGTGCGGTGTGTACAACAGCAGAGGAATATACTACTGTACACATAAAATACTATACACAAAGTTTGCCTGCTTGGTGTGCTTTTGCTGGTAAAAAATGTAAAATAATAAAATACAATATCAAGATATGGGTGTGTGATGCCTAGATGGACAGAAACTGCCTGCTCAAAGTGCTTGACTGTGCGTGAAGCTAAAACTAAATGGGGGTAATAGAGAAACATCATATAAACCTACAAGATACAGGTGGGGGCATCAGGGGATAAAGTGTGCAGGATCAGCATAGAATGTGAGTTGGGCTTTCAGAGCGTAGCAAAAGCAGAGGTAGATGGAAGGATATGCCACAGAACATTAGATGCAGAGAAGGGGAGGGTATGCAGGAATAGGAAGCCTGCAAGGCAAAGGCCTTGAAAAGGGGGGTTCAAAGGGCCACAAGTAAAAATTTTTAAGGGAGTAGGTGAGGTGGGGGTGAGGGGAGAGAAACAGGAAGTCAGCCAACCAGAATTCAGACATGAGGATGGTAATGCAGATGAGATGAACGGAGCGAAAGGTCAGAGTATAAGGAACAGTTATGAATATGGGAATGGGGCAGTTAAGGGAGAAGAGACAGAAGGAGTGATAGAGTGGGTTGAGTCATGCCAGGGTAGATTGGAGGAGAGAACAAGATGGGACCCAAGGCACAGTGTTGCAGAACACCTAACCCAATTTGGGTGGGGGGGTAGAGGAGGGAGAAGAATAGAGCGGAATTATAACTTCCTTACTGGTAATTCTGGTTGTGTGTGGGCTCTATCTGTAGGCAGGCAGATTGGTATAGGCTGTCCTCCCCTGTCAGCTGGGACAGATTGCATAGAGTGTTTGCACACTCCCCTTCCCATGCACTCTCAGTCAACCTTTCTGCCCAAGCTGTAGGCTGAACTCTGTAAGGAAATAAAAAAACATAGTAACAGTAGCCTATCACTCTACTAGCCCTTTGACAAAGAGAACTATATACACAGTAGAAGAGAAGAAATAAACACATACAACAATGGATGCCAAGAGGGTTTGTCAGCCTAAGGATGGTGCATACACAACACCAATGACCAGTGAGGAAATTATAATTTCAGTTTGTGTGCTGGTTCATAAAAGCAAGCAAATTGGTATAGGACCTAATGAACATTCCCTAACTGGATGGGTCAATGCTGTACAACTGAACTTAGCACACATCTGCCAAACGCAGCATCCTCGGAGCAGAATACATCCAAGCAGTAGCGCCTAGTGAAGGTGTGGAGGTACGAACAGAGGCCCACATAGTAGCCTTGCAAATCTCCTCCAGCGACACCAAGACATGCTCAGCCATAGCCCTAGTGAAATGAGCCTTGAGCCCCAACAGAGTCGACAGACCCCAAGATATGTAAGCTTGGCCGCACATGGCCATTTGGCTAAAGTATGCTTGGCCAGACCCTTTTCTTCCTAGAAGTATTCCCAGCAGAAAAAAAGCCTGTTAGCATTACGAAAGGGTTTGGTGTGTTTCAAGCAAATCTTAAGGGCTCCTTTAACATCAAGAGAATGTAAATGCTCCTCCTTTCCATTCTTGGGATCTGGGCAAAGGAAAGGCAAAGCAATCTGCTGCTGCTTGTGAAAGGTGGATGCTTTCTTAGGAATGACTGACGTCTCTGTGCAGAAACCCACCTTTTCAATCAATCAATCAATCACTCAATCAAATCTTTATTTATTCAGGCGATCATCATTGAGCAAGGCTCATTTACAAGATGGACCTGATAAGGTCAAGGTTTGAGTTGGTGCACAGCAATTACATCACATACTTATGAGACAGTTATACATACAGAAACAAGAAAATGTTATTTATAACACAATAACATACAGAGAATTCACATGTTAAAGCTTGGCAAGAGAAAGTTAAACTAACATCTACAATATGTACAATACATACAGTGGCGTGAAAAAGTATTTGCCCCCCTTCCTGATTTTCTCTATTATTGCATATTTGTCACACTGGATGTTTTCAGGTCTTTAGACAAAATATAATATTAGATAAAGGGAACCTGAGTGAACAAATAACACTTTTTTTTTTTTACTTATTTCATTTATTTAATGAAAAAAGTTAACCAACACCAACGGGCACTGTGTGAAAAAGTAATTGCCCCCCTAGTTAAATCAACCCAATTAATGGGATAATTAGAGTCAGCTGATTGAACACAGCCAGGCTTGATTACAACCAGCCCTGCTCAATATAAATCTCACTTATTTTGACCCTTACCATCAGAGTCACATTGCCAGCACAAAGATTTAGCAAGCACATTATGCCATGATCAAAGGAAGTTCCTGAAAAGATCAGAAAAAAATGTGTTGCCCTCTATCAGTCTGGAAAGGGTTACAAAGCTATTTCTAAGGCTCTGGGACTCCATCGAACCACAGTGAGAGCCATAATCTCAAATGGAGAACACTTGGAACAGTAGTGAATCTTCCCAGGAGTGGGCGGCCTGCCAAAATTACTCCAAGGCGCAGCATAAAATCATTCAGGAAGTCTCAAAGGATCCTAAAACAACATCCAAAGAACTGCAGGCTTCTTGCCTCAGCTAAGGTCAGTGTTCACGACTCCACAATCAGAAAGAGACTGGGCAAAATGGGCTTCATGTGAGAGTAGCAGGGAAACCACTGCTAACCAAGAAGAACATAAATGCTCATCTCTCATTTGCCAAGAAGCACCTGGATGATCCACAAGCCTTTTGGGAAAATGTTCTATGGACAGATGAGTCCAAAGTGGAACTTTTGGATGACATGGATCCCATAATGTCTCGAAAGCAAACACAGCATTCCACAGTAAGAACACCATACCAACAGTCAAACATGGTGGTGACAGTGTGATGGTGTGGGATGCTTTGCTGCCTAAGGACCTGGATGACTTGCCATAATTAAAGGAACCATGAATTCTGCTCTGTACCAGAAAATTCTTAAGGAGAATGTCCGGTCATCCTTCCGTCAGCTGAAGCTGAAGCGTAGTTGGGCCATGCAGTAAGACAATGATCCAAAACACAAAAGCAAGTCCACATCAGAATGGCTAAAAAGAAGTAAAATTAAAGTTTTGGAGTGGCCTAGTCAAAGTCCAGACTTAAACCCAATAGAGATGCTGTGGCAGGACTGAAACGAGCAGGTCATGCTCAAAACCTACCAAATGTTACTGAATTAAAGCAGTTCTGCGAGGAAGAGTGGTTAAAATTCCTCCACAGCGATGTGAAAGACTGATATTGAATTATAGGAAGTGTTTGGTTGCAGTCATTGCAGCTAAATGTGGCATAACCAGTTATTAAGTGTAGAGGGCAATTACTTTTCACACAGTGCCAGTTGGTGTTGGTTAACTTTTTCATTAAATAAGTGAAATTAAAAAAAACAAGTGTTATTTGTTCACCCAGGTTCCCTTTATCTAATATTACATTTTCTCTAAGACCTGAAAACATCCAGTGTGACAAATATGCAATAATAGAGAAAATCAGGAAGGGGCAAATACTTTTCACGCCACTGTATATATTCACAATGAGGGCTATGACAGTCACTCACATAATGAGTACAAGGATGGTGAAGGGAATATTGGTGCCATATACTGGCGTGTGTCTGGCTGGAAGGAATATGCCATATGTGATTGGAATAAGGTTTTGTGGGATGACTATTCTATCTCTAGCGGTAGCAACTGCATTTCTCTGTGAAGAAGGCTGTACAGTGCTGCTTGAAGGATGTAAATGGAATGATAATGGACAGTTTTAGGGATTTTGTAGGTGTTCCATGCTATGGCTAGAGAGTAGCTGATCGCTGACCTCCCTATTTTGGTGTTGACTTTGGGCAATTTGAGCAGGATGATATTGTTGCTCTTAGGCATAGGAGCTGGGAGTGGTCAGGTTGAAGCAGTCCAGGATATAGCTTGGGAGTTTTTTGATAAAGCTCTGTAGATCCATAGAGCTGCATTTCTGCCCTCCTGACATGAAGGGAAACCCATCCAACTGAATCATAGAGAGAACAATGGTGAGTATTATATGGCAGGTCTGTAATGAACCTTATTGCTCTATGGTATAAGGTATCCAACTTTTGAAGGTAGGGAGTGGAGCAGTGACTATAGAGGAAGTCTGCATAGTCAATGACTGATAGAAAGATGGCCTGGACTAATCTCATCTTTGAATCTCTATTAAGGAAGGGTTTTAATCTGTAGAGGAGGCCAAGCCTTAGGCGAAGCTTTTTCAGCAGTTGTTCTAGATGTTGAGTAAAGTCAAGTCTGTAGTCAATCCACACACCTAGGTATTTGAAATTTTCAACATACTCCAGATTTTCTCCAAGTATAGTGCATTTCTGGGGGAGACTGATTGAAGAGGATGTGTTGGTGGAGTTTTGGGTTGTGAACATCATTGCTTTGGTTTTCTTTGCATTTAGCAGAAGCTTTTTCTCGAGAAGCTGATGTTGTAACAGGGAGAATTCTGCTTGTAGGATTTCATGAGCAACTTTAGGTGAAGGGTTGCTGACAGTACAGTGTCATCAGCAAAGAGATGTACTGAGGACTTGGTAAGGGTTGAATCAATTTTATTTATATAAATGGCAAAAAGGATAGGACCCAGAATAGAGCCTTTGGGGACTCCTCTTGACAGTGGTCTTAATGGGGAGAGGTCATCTTCAGCTTTTACCTGCTGTGATCTATCGGAGAGGTAGCATCTGAACCACTTAAGGGAGGATGGATCTAGGCCAATGGAGTGTAGGGATGAGAGTAGCAGTTCATGGTCCACAGTGTCGAATGCTTTGCTCAGGTCCAGGAATACTGCACAGACATTGTTCTTTTTATCCAGTTCGGTTTGCCAATCATTGGTGACCTTGGCTAATGCAGTGATAGTGCTATGTTTGGCCCTGAATCCAGATTGAGCTGGATTTAATAGATTAGCATTGTCCAGATATTCCCTTAACTAAATACTCACTAATTTCTCCAGCATCTTGGATAACACAGGTAGGATGGAAATGGGCCTGTAGTTATTAAGATCCATAGAGTCCCCTGATTTTAGAAGGGGGACCACTTGGGCTGTCTTCCACAGCGTGGGAATAGAGCCAGAGTTTAGGGAAAGGTTAAAGAGGTGAGTTAGGGGGACTGCAAGCACATGACACGCAATCTTTAGAAAGAATGGGTCCAGAAGATCTGCTCCTGCACTTTTTTTGGTATCTAGATGCCATAATAGATCCTCAACTTGTTTCAACAGTATAGGTTTGAAGCTAAAAGAGGAGTCAACTCTTTGTTCACCAGTATAGTGGGAGCTTAAATGATCCCTTAATAGGTTAGCTGGGGAGGAGTCAAACGCAAGGCCAGCTGTTGCTTCGGAATACCAAGTAGGTTCTTTGTGAGATAGCACATGTATTTCGCCAATTCTCCTTGCTGAACATACGGCCACAAGGAATAATACTTCCAGAGTGGAAAGCCATAGGAAAACCTGAAGCAGTTTAAAGGGGAAGACTATCATTGCCTCAAGAACTGCCTTCAGTTTTCAAGGATGAGAAACCTGAGGAACACAAGGGTGTAGTTTGCGGCATGCCTTAAAGCAGCAGTGCAATGAAAAAAGTTATTTCCGGAAAGCTAATATTCTGCTATGGTTATAAAACATATTGACAGAACTGTTGATCTTGGTTTTCTGGATGCTTCCTATGCTGTGTATTGTATATTTGCATTTTTGTCTGGATTCTTATCATCCTCGGGTCCTCAATATTATTTCTATGCAAAAATGAGGTGGCTATCTTTCTTTCTTGAGAAATAATTACTTAAAAACTTTCATAAAATTCTTAAATGATGATGAAAACTGAAAATTTTACCACCAAAATAAACTGGAAGACATCTGGCATCAATTAAGAAGAAGAAAGGTGGGGTCAAATTTTAACCCATTTTCGTTGCACTGTTGCTTTAATGAAGTGGACCACATTCAAATAGGAACCTGAGAGGTATAAACTCACAAAACCCCTTACAGCTGAAAGCACTGACACCTGAAGCCTGAGGGAACTAACAACCCCTTGTCTAGACCCTGCTGCAGAAAATCAAATACAGAGGACAAAGAGGTGACTGAACACCTAATCCCCAAAGGGGAACACCAAGATAGGAATGTATACCAGACTCCACTGTGGGTTTTGTTTGTAGTTATTCCTGGAGTGTGTCAGACTGTGCATCATGCCTTGGGAACATCCATCCCTCATGTATCTATTTTATTTACTTACTGAGTCTCGGAATTAAGACCTTTGAGCCAGGGGCTCTTTTACAATGGCTCTGTGCTCAGGAGCCAAGCGGACAAATAAAACTACTGAGGTTCCGGATGCAGAATTGGACCCTGATGCAGAAAGTCCAGCCTCAGTGGTAGCAGTATCGGGCTGCACAGTGCCAGCTATACCAGTGTGCAATGCCATGCTCTTGGGAGCGATGAGGATCAAGGTGGACAACTCTCTCTGCAACTTCTGGAGAACCTTTGGGATCACTGGCTATGATGGGAAGGCATACAGTAGGGCTTCTGGCAATAAGAAGACTAGAAAGGACTGGAGGAGGGCAGATGTAATTCCCCTACACAAAAGTGGGAGTAGGGCAGAGGCAGGAAACCCTCAAGGAAAGGAGGGAGAGGGGGGACATGATAGAAACTTTCAAGTACCTCAAGGGAATCAACAAAGTCCAAGAGGGTAGCATCTTTTAGAAAAAGAGGTGTGTAAAAGCAAGGGGGCACAATTTGAAGATAGAGGGGGAACGGCTCAGAGGTAATGTGAGGAAGTATTTTTTCACAGAGAGGGTTGTGGATGCATGGAACGGCCTTCCTGAGGAGGTTGTAGAGTCGAAAAGAGTGGGGGAATTCAAGAATGCATGGGACAGACATAAGGCAATTCTAGGGGGTGGGAGTAGGAGAAAGTAGGCTGTTGGTTAACTAGGATCTGCAGCTTATCCATTAGGTAGGGAAATGGGCAGACTGAGTGGGCCAAGCGGTCCTCATCTGCCATCAAATTCTATGTTTCTGTAAGTTGATGCCCAGTGACTGGCTTTCACAGAACCAACTTAAATATCTTGGAGTCTTTGTGTGCCCTTGAGATAGGAGTGGTTCAAGTGACTCTGATGTGGGGGGGGGTGCAAATGTCTTCAACAAATGGTGCGGGGGTCTGGACGTAGAAATGTTTTTTGTTTTGTTGTTCATTTCCATGATCTTCCAGAGTATTTTTTAAAATAAAGTACTAGTCAGGCATGGGTTAAATTGTATTGACAAAAAATACTGTGAAGCACAAGAACGTGCAGATCAAAAAAAAAATTTCCTAGATTAACTATTTTTCACAGTGTCATCTGTGTTAATCAAGACACATTAACACCAACAAAAAGGAACTGCACACAATAAATATATGTGAGGAAAGAGGAAAAGGCTGCTGCAAAGCCAGGGTATTCACCACCAGGATCCTCCTTTCTCTTGATTCTCAACAACTAATGCCACTCAGCACCAAAACGAGATGCAGAATTGCACAGAAGAAGTATCTCAGTGAGAAAAATGAAAAGGCTTTTAGATTCAGCTGCAAAGGGAAGCTGGGGCAAGTAGGAATGATGACTATGTGCAGTATGAAGAATACAGAGGACCTTTGTCACAGAGCTTCCTGAGATCTCACAGGAAAGGACCTGTGACAAGTAGCACACACACAGTATCCTTCTCAGAGGTGCTGCCTGTCAGTGGCATGGGTGAGGCGAGGGTACTTTGCACCATGCAGTTTAATGAATGGTTGAAAAAATGGTGTGGAACACAGGGGTTTGGCTTCATTGGGGACTGGGGTTCCACCTGGAGGGACACCAGCCTATACTGGCAGGATGGTCTGCATCTGTCCAGGAAGGGAACAAGTCTTTTGGGCAATCAGTTTAAATGCGTCATTGGCAGGCTTTTAAACTAGTCAAGGGGAAGGCACTGATAAGCAGCAGGAAAATCCCAGCCTCCCCCTATAAAACAGGGTACTAAATGAGAAAAAGTCCAAGGTAGAAAGGTCAGTGGGGGATGCTGCTACAGAAGGTAAAGCCATCAAAAAATGGAGAGCAATGAGTACCAATGCCCGTAGTCTGGGTAACAAGCTTCCTGAATTAGTGGCCTTGATGGAGGAGGAACATCTGGATATCGTGGCAGTCACAGAAACATGGTTCACACAGTACCATGACTGGGACGTAAACATACCAGGATACACTATCTACAGGAGGGACAGGGAGGGTAAAAGAGGAGGAGTAGTAGCTCTCTATATAAGGGAAGGGATCAAAGCAACAAAACAAAAGGGTAAACAGGGAGGAGAAGAAGCACTGTGGGTCAATTTGGAGGCAGGCAATGGCACCACAATCCGCACAGGGGTTGTATACAGACCCCTTTCTCAGGGGGAGGAAATGGACAAGGAAATGATAGCAAGTATACTTAGAATGGCAGATAAAGGGGAGATACTGCTAATGGGTGATCTGAATATGCCAGATGTTAACTGGAGTGCAGTTGCAGCAGCCACTTGTAAGAGTGGGGTTATTCTAGATGCCCTACAGGGGGCATGCCTTAGACAACTTGCATTGGAACCCACTCGAGAGGGAGCAATCTTAGACCTGGTTCTCTCAAATGGAGATGGAGAGAGGATCACAGATGTAGAAGTGGGTAGCCATCTGGGAACTAGCGACCATCAAACAGTATGGTTCACATTAAACACAGCAATAGAGTCAAGCCATACAAAGGCAAAAGTACTGGGCTTCAGGAGGGCTGACTTTGCCAAAATAGGTGAGTGCCTAAGGAAGGCACTAACAAATGGGCAGGAAGGAGGGGTGGAAGAACAATTGGGAATAATAAAAACTGCCATCACAGAGGTAACAAGTCTTTGTGTGAAGCAAATAAACAAAACAAAATGATGTAAGAAACCACTATGGTTCTCAAAGGAGGTGGCAGTGAATGTTCAGGAGAAAAAGAAAGCATTCAGAAAGTACAAGGAATCACAGAAGGAGCAGGACAGAGAATTGTATCAGTTAAAGCAAAAGGAAGCTGGGAAGGCAGTCAGAACAGCAAAGGCCTGAATTGAGGAAAAGATAGCCAACTCAGTTAAGAAGGGGGATAAAACCTTTTTTAGGTACATCAGGGAGCAAAGGAAGACTAAGAGAGGGATAGTGAGGCTTAATAAAGGGGAGAGGAGTGGGCAGAGGGTGACGGTGAAAAGGCAGAGATACTAAACAAATATTTTTGCTCAGTATTTACAAATGAAGAGGGGGAGGTACCTAAAACAAACGATAGAAACACTCTGGATACAGAAGTTGATACAAGCCCATTCACAGAAGAAAGAGTTCTGAAAGAACTCTTAAAACTGAAGGTGGACAAAGCAATGGGGCCTGATGGGATTCATCCCAGAATTCTAAAAGAACTAAGGGTAGAACTAGTGACACCACTGACTACACTCTTTTAACAAATCATGGGAGGATGGGGTGGTACCCGAGGACTGGAGGAGGGCAGATGTGATTCCCTTCACGAAAGTGGGAGCAGGGCAGAAGCAGGAAACTACAGACCTGTTAGTTTAACCTCAGTGGTAGGGAAAATGATGGAATCCCTTCTGAAGGAAAGAATTGTTGAGTACCTAGAGGCCAGAGGGGCAAAGGACCCAAGGCAGCATGGATTCACAGCGGGAAGGTCATGCCAGATGAATCTGATAGATTTCTTTGACTGGGTGACCAAAGTAGTAAATCAAGGAGGGGCTGTGGACATGGCCTACCTAGACTTTAGCAAGGCATTTGACTCAGTCCCACACAAAAGATTATTATACAAGTTAGCCAGCCTGGGAGTGGGTCCCAAGATGATAGCCTGGGTAAAGAACTGGCTGGAGAATAGGACACCGAAGGTAATAGTAAATGGAGTCCACTCTGAAGAAAGGGGGGTTACTAGTGGGGTACCGCAGGGTTCAGTATTAGGTCCGGTCCTCTTCAATGTCTTTATAAGTGACATTGCAGAGGGACTGGAAGGAAAGTATGTCTCTTTGCAGATGACACAAAGATCTGCAACAGAGCTGATGCACAAGGTGGGGTGGAAAGGATGAGAAGGGACTTGGCAAGGTTAGAGGAATGGTCAAATGTATGGCAGCTTTGATTCAATACTAAGAAGTGCAAGATAATGCATCTTGGAAACAAAAACCCAGGGGAAGAGTACACAATGGGGGGGGTGAGATACTAACAACAACAAAAATGGAAAGGGACCTAGGATAGTCATATCAGATGACTTAAAGGTGGGCAAGCAATGTGAGAGGGCAGTAAGGAGGGCTGGGGGGATACTGGGATGCACAGGGAGAGGCATCACCAGTAGAAAACAGGAAGTTGTTATCCCTCTGTACAGACAGCTGGTGAGACCCCATCTGGAGTACTGTGTGCAGTTCTGGAGACCCAATCTCCGCAAAGACATAGACAAGATGGAAGCTGTCCAGAGGAGGGCAACTAAAATGGTGTATGGTCTGCACCAGAAGACATATGAAGAGAGACTAAAGGAGCTTAATATGTATAGCCTTGAGGAAAGGAGGGAGAGAGGGGACATGATAGAAACTTTCAAGTACCTCAAGGGAATCAACAAAGTCCAAGAGGATAGCATCTTTCCAAAAAAGAGGTGTGCAAGAACAAGGGGGCACAATTTGAAGATGGGGGCAGCTCAGAGGTAATGTAAAGAAGTATTTTTTTCACAGAGAGGGTTGTGAATGCATGGAACGGCCTTCCAGAGGAGGTTGTGGAGTCAAAAACAGTGGTTGAATTCAAGCATGCATGGGACAGTCATAAGGCAATTCTAGGCTGTGGGGGTAGAAAGAAGTAGGCTGCTGGTTAACTAGGATCTGCAGCTTATCCATTAGGTAGGGAAATGGGCAGACTGGGTGGGCCACGGGGTCCTTATCTGCCGTCAAATTCTATGTCTCTATGATAGGGAGTGTTCCCAGGCTTGCTATGTTGTTTCTCATAAATGCCATAATCTCTTCCTCAACTGCAACTGACCAAAGGTTGAACACAATCATAGAGAAAGCCTGGGTATTCCAACAGCAGTTCTATACTGATCTGAATAAGGTGGAAGTTCAAGTCCCTGAAAATAAAAAACAAAAAAACATTTGTCTTCGCTGGCTACTAGAGCAAACTGAATTCAACATACGTTAGTTCACTTACTTTATATAAAAAGCAAAAGCAACGTAAGGAAAAATGAGCAGACTTGCAGACTGAAGAGAACAATTTTATTTTTTTGAATTCTAATGACCAGGTAGGCCCACTGAGCCAAGGCAGTCCCTTTTTCACGTATTCACCTATGCGAGGTATCTGAGGGCTGAGCAGGCCCCTGCTTGGTCGAGTTCTGATATGAACACCTGCCCTTATTGTTAAAACTGCCACAATATTTTTTTTTATTTACCATTAAAACAGTCAGCACATGAAACCATGTCCTCAAAGCTGACAGACCCAACAGTGAAACTCCATTATCTTCCGCTTGATGCTAAACTATAGAAGGACAAGCAGACAATTGTAAATACTAGAGACCAGCCCACTGACGTAGACAGGGTTGAAGCGCCAGGGCTCAGGGTTCTAGTCAGAGTTTTCTACTTGCCTGCCATACAATAAATGTATTTATCACTGAATTTTTGCCTTAACATTTGTTGTATTGTGTCCATGAATGCTGAGCTTCCTGAACATATGCTTTGTTAGCAGGCTGGTCAACTTGCTTAACATTACCTCCACCTTCAGAGCACGACAGTTCTTTTTTCCTTTTAATTGTAAATACTATGTCATGGGCACAAAAATACATTTATCCTGGTGTATACAAGTTGTACAGTACCTGGACAAGTTGGCAACGATAATGCCCCCGATGATCAGGCATGCAGAAAGGACATTAACCTGCTGGGAAAGGTCCAGAGGAGGGCTACAAAGATGATAGCAGATCAGCAGGGTAAGGCATATGAGAAGAGGTTGAGGACACTGAACATGTATTCCCTGGAGGAAAGGGGAGAGAGAGAGAGAGGACATGATTGGGACCTTCAAGTACTTGAAAGGGGTAAACAAGGTGGAAAAGGAGTGTCTCTTTAAGTTGAGTGGCAACCATGAGGAGGCACAGTCTTAAGCTGGAGGGGGGTTTGGGAGAGAGGTCAGGAAGCACTTGTTCACAGAGAGGGTGATGGACACTTGGAATGCGCTAGTAGAAAAGGTGGTCTCATTGAAGACAGTTTGCAGCATCCGGAGAGGCTGGGATAGGTATGGGGGAAGGTAAGGATCATGGGTAGGGAGAATGGAAGGAGTGGGGAGGGGAGGCAATGACAGTAGCTCAAGCTGTGGACCGTGCAATACAAGCAGACTAGCTAGACCAAATGGCCTTCTGCTGACTTCTTCGTATGTTCCTGTGTGCATATGTATAAATAACAAGCTTCTCTTCTCTGTTCAAAGTTATGGCCCCCCACTTGCCCCCTCCAGCCCCAACATCCACAACAACACAGACTAATTCCCTCCTCTCCCCAAGATATTTACTCAGAATCGATATCTTGGGGAGAGGAGAGAAACACTGCAGTAAAGACAAGGATCTCACCATCACGATCCTTTAGTCATTTTCTTGCAGATGCAGCTGGCAACTCAATGGTAGGCAGGAACAGAAACTTGAGCGCTCGCAGCTCATCCTGACTGTGTCTTGAACTGCTTCTGAACAGTCCTGCACTCCTGCTTCAACAGTGACAACCGTAGTGTAGTGGACCATCCACCCTGACATGACAATAGTGGGAACCCATGGATGCACACATAAATGAGGAGACCCTGTTTTAGTAGTATTCTCTTGAAACTTGTGGGTCATATTGTAGAAAATGTATGAAATGTCCCCATAATCCCAGGCAACTGAGGCTTTGCACTGGTGGGAAAAACAGCAATGGGAAGCATTAACAGAACCCGTCCCTAACTGTATGTACAGTACTAGCTATGTGGCACCAGCTAAGCCAGTTCACTTAAAAAAAAAAGAAGTAAAGACAGCCAAAAAAAGGTTAGATAAGGTGGGGAGGCCAAAAGATAGTATGGCCCACCATGATTTCGCAATAGAGGGCCTTGACTGGTCCAGCGTGCCTGGTTTAGCCACCACTATCTCAAGCCCATGAGATCTAGTAGTGGTGAGCCCCATCTCCCACAAACTTGAGTTAAACACATTCTAACTGCATTCCCACTATGGTGGGTGGAGACTCGGATGGATCCACCAGTCAAGGTAATGTTTCAGGGTTCTTGTGAAATGTAGAATGAGAGAGCAGGTTCGCTTCCTCCCAATAAAGCAACTTGCACACTTCTGCCATCATTGCCTTGGTTTTTGTTCCACCTTGTCTACTGATGTACGCTACCGACACTGTGTTGTTTGACTGTACTAGACAGTTTGAGTCTGCATTTTCCTCCAAAACACGAGCACTGCACTGAATACTTCCCTCATCTTGCGACTGTTGATGGGAAGCCTTCTCTCCAAGAGATAACAGGTTCCTTGAGCCAAGGCTGTGCCACGTACTGCATCCCATCCTGTCAGGTGGGCATCTGGTCAGCAAGAGACACTGTACATTCCATACAGTGATGCTTATTTTCACTTCTGGAGACAGCAGTAACTCATCCAAGAGGGACCCTGATTGTAGGTTACATGAGCGCAGAAGCTGGAGTGGGCAATAATGTAGGCTGGCCCACTGCACTAGATTGACACTTGCTGTCATGAGACCCAGCACATGTGGTATGCCTCTGGCTGTTTCCACTGACTTTCACCTGAGCCTCTTGCTTGCTCATGACAAGGACTGAGCTCTGTCTGGTGAGACAGCCATAGTCGTGCTTCTGTGTTGAGCAGAGTACCCAGATGTTATTCTATATGCGCTGTGAAGGCTGCCAAGTACTCTTTTTGTGGTTGATTATTCAACAGTGGTGCTGAAGAATTTTAGTGGATGGCTAAAACTGTGACTTGTGCTTCTTTTAGCTTGAATGAGCCAGTTGTCCAGGCACGGATGGTTGAGAACTCCCTGCTCCCATAAATGTGCTGCAAGCACCATGACCTTTGTGAAAACTCTCTGTGCAGAGGACAGACCAAACTGTAGGACATGTACTGACAACGGACCTTACTTCTGTACTTCCCCCTGATTTTTTCAAAGAGGAGGACACTCCAAATTTCCCAATCTCCTCTGCCCCCACTAGCCACATTCCCTTCTACTTTAAATCGGTCAAGATGTACCAGGTTCACAGCTATGTTACTAAAGCCATTAGTGAGTCCAGATCCAGCAATGATTCTCTTGACCTCAAACTTCTATCACTCACCCTTGAAGAAGTACTCAGGCCACTGACCAGGATCTTTAACCTCTCCCTCAGCCTTAGCCAGTTCCCGGACAAAAAGAAATCTGCCACTGTAACCCCTATACATAAAAGTGGTGTCAAAACTGCACATGAGAACTTCCACCCAATTTCCATCCTACCTCCACTCTCCAAGGCCCTGGGGCGTATTGTTGCAGACCAGCTTACTGACTTACTGGACAAGCATAGCATCCTGTGCAGGCAGCAACATGGCTTTAGAAAGGGTCACAGTACCTCCAAGGCTCTACTTGAATTTACCGGCACCATCCACCACTCACTGGACAACAGTCAGCTAACTGGGTCTACCTTCATTGTTTTAAAAAAGGCCTTTGACACCGTCAACCATTGTCTCCTGCTTGTCCAGCTCCAGATTGCAGGGCTCTCACCCAATTCTGTGAACTGGTTCAAAAGCTACCTAGACAACCAGTTCCAAAGAGGGAAAATTGCTGATATGCTCTCAGATGCCAGACCTGTCCGCTCTGGTGTTCCACAGGGTTCTAAACTGGGCCCCCTCCTCTTCAGCCTTTTTTTGAACACACTACCAGATTTCTGTCCAGAACAAATCTTACTCTAACCTGATGATGCAGTTATCCTAACCTCCCACCATGATCCAAATCAACTACAAGAGAACCTCCAGCGGGGTTTCACTGCAGTCGAAAACTGGTTCTTAAAACACAAACTGATCCTAAACCAGAAAAAAACAAAGACCGTATTTTTCAGCAGCTCCCACAACAAAAATAAACATTATCACCTCTTCATAAATACCAAGCAAGGAGTCACCCTTGAACAAGTCCATACCTTTAAATACCTTGGCCTCACCCTTGACTCCAAACTCACCTATGCTGCCCATATTAATAACGTTGCGAAAGTGGCAAACACCAGGCTTGGCTTTCTGTTCTGACATAGGAAGCATCTAACCTCTGACGCCTTGCCTGCTGCCATCCAAAGCTCCATTGTTAGCATTATAGACTATGGACTCATCATCTATGGCTCTGCAACTGACTCCTCTCTCAAGCGTGTTTCTACCTCTCTCAATAAAGCCTGTCGACTCGTCACTGGAGCCCACTGTCTCATCCATACTTGTGACCTCTACTCCCAAACTGGAAGGCTGCAACTAAACAACTGAATAAAGTATCAAACCTGCATCACAGCAAAGAAAATTATGATGGGCAATGCTCCCCCTGGAGTCTGCTTCCTCCTCAAACCCAGAATCAACAACTGCAACACCAGGAGCTCTAAACCCCAAATCCTGCAAATCCCCCACTGTCGCATAACCCAAGGCCAAAGAACCTTTGCATATAGGGCTCCTAGCTGGCAGAACAGTCTCACTATTGACATCGCTACCTCATCAACGCTGGGCACTTTCAAGGCTAAGCTCCGCCTCTCCCTAGTAGGCTCAAGTACCTGTGACTGCCCTGCTTAATGCAATATTCTTCTCGCTACTGCCCATAGTCCCTGCTGTCTGCTGTTGTCCTCTCACCTAGCACTTCATCTCTCCCAATGCCCATCAATTACTCTTACCCCTGTTCTGTCATGACAAAGCCACTTAGGCTGCCATACTCAGTTCCACCCACCCCCATGACCTCTCCTCCTCACACACCCATTTCCTTTGTTGCTTACATCTTATGTATAGTCCTTTTAATAACAAGTTATGACCACTGTGTTACTGATTGTTTTATACTGTATTCTGAAACCTGTATTACCTTTATGCCTGTACTTACTGATGTGGAACCTCTGTAAAAGAGTCTCAGCTCAAAGGTACTTTGTAATCCTAGAACCAAATAAATAAATAAATAAATAAAACGGTGCCCCTGCACAAAAATCAAAGTTACTGCCATTGCCACTGAAGAACAAGGATATTCAGGTATGCATCCTTCAGATCCACTCTGGCGAATTACTGCCATGGTAGAGCACAGTGGTTCCATCTTAAAAGGCACTGCTTTTATCCACCTATTACGGCTTTCCAGATCCAGGACTGCTCTGAACCACCCTGTCTTCTTTGGGATGATGAAGGAGGTGGGATACATGCCTGATCCTCTTTGGGATGCTGGTACCAGCTGTGTGGCTTTGGTGTTCATAATAAGGTGATGTACTTCTTCTTGGATTGCCCTCAGTTTGTTTGATCATAAGATACTAAGGATTGCAGGAAAAATCTTGTAAGCAGCAGAAAAGACACACTAGGGTGGGATGCTCAGGATGTGAAAGTCAATACAACACACTGAAAAACCCAGCACTCACCACCTCCTAAACTGAAGATGCTGCTCTCAAAATAATGTTGTTAAAGGTGCCATAACTTTATTGCAGGTGCAAAAACATGACTAAAAGGAGCCCATCTTGATGCATTTCTGATTTACATCTCCTTTCTCAAAAGATGAGCACACAGTAGCAAACTAACATTTTTATAGTCCTAACAATGTCATACAATAGTGCACATGATTAAGAATAACAGATCAACAATTAAAGACACAGTATCTCATTTTAAATAGCTTTCATAAAGTGCACAGATCTATACAAAAATAATTAAAAACACTATCTATAACATAAACATCAATATTAAAATTTAGGAGGTAGCGAGTGCAGGATTTTTCAGTGTGTTGTACCGCAGGAAAAATGCTGAGTTGGAGGATATCAAAACTCGATGAAGTAGTTGTTGGAAAGAACCTCTAATACCTACTAGTCTGTGGTAATTTTCATCCACTGGTCCACAAACTGCAACAGTATTGCACCAAGGAGGTGACACAGAATGGGGATGGACCTGCTCTCCGTATTATTTGTTGTCTTTACGATCCCTGTTGTTTCTGTGGATTCCTGGTCCTCTGCCTCCTTTGTGGGAGTGAAAGAAGACCAGGTTATAGGAATCTGGGACCTCCCCTGGATACAACTGGAATGTCGGCCTGGCCTGTACTGATGTACCTTGCAAAAGAGACACCACCCCATTGTTTTCTTGTCCTGATGCACAGCAAGCTTGGAATCCAAGACCTGCTTGATGAGGGCTTCCGCTTCTTCCTCAAATAACCGCCCCCTCCGAAATGGTAGGTTCAGGAGAGATGCTTTGAAGGAATTGTCTGCTAGCCAGCGTCTTCACCACTGGGCATATCTTGCAAGCACAGTATATAGCATAGTCTTCACTGCAATCTGGATGCAGCCATCCAGAAAGCTGAGCCCAACACCAGAAGAGATAAGGGAGTGGATGACTTGGACTCAGGGGCCAAACTGAAAGAGACATCTGACAACCAAAAGGCCATAACCCAAGACACATAGGCTGAAACCAGTGTTGCCCGCATGACTGCATGTTGCTTCATATGCCCTCTTCATGGCCATCTCTATCGTGCGGTCAAGTGGGTCCTTGATGGCCGTAGACCCTGGAATAGGACTGGTGATTTTCTTGATATCGGCGCATCTACCTATGGGCTTATATCCCATGATTTTGCATCCTTGATTTTGTAGGCCTTCACGTGCCGCACAGCAGATGTTTTCTGGACCACGTGTCCAATTCAGGGTAGATCATTTCTTTCATCATCTTACATATGAGAAAGGCTTTTTCTTTCCTAGTGTATTGACATTCTTTAGTGGAGCTGCCTTCTTTCTGGATTTGTGTTACGAGTCCTCCACGAGGTCCAAAGTGATACAGGTTTGCTTCACTAACATCAGTTTCTCCCAAAGGGAACTCCTGCTTGAAGCATTCTCTTCCTGTTTCTCATTTGAGGAAGGGTACTCTCCTCCCTCCAGCTCCAAGTCCCATTTGGAGGAGGCAGGGGTACGTCCCTAGCATGTGTGTCCCCTCTTGGACATGGCATGATGAACTGAGAAGACAAAGAATGTGGAGGGGGGCCAATGGAGCCTCTGTTGGTCTCTTCCACTTGTTAGACCTCAGCTTTGACAGACAATCTTAAAGTAAGGATCCTCACAGCTTTAGCTAACTGCAAGATGCAAGATGTTGCACTTGATCTAGAGTTTGAGGAGAGGGAGAACAGGAACTCCTCAATGATACTGGAGTGATAATTGAAGGGTCCTCTGAGTGTCTGTATGTTTGAGAAGCATCCTTTAGACCTGGAGCTTGACACAGACCTGCATTAGGAAGGTCCATCTGCTCTGCTGTTGTTTTGGAGGCTCTACAGAGATCCTGGGCTTCACCCTGTTTAGTGGAGGAAGCCTTGTCGCAGGATGGACCGAAGTGAACCGGTGCCTTGACCATCACTTCTTACACTTGTGGCCTTTGACCTAATCTCTTTTGAAGTGGTCTCTGAGAAAGCAATGGTGAGGGCTATGCAGGCCAGAAGTCCATCTGGTAGATGCAGAATCTGGAGGCAAGTGTCTGATATGAATAGATAAAACACAGAGCTGGGAGATAATATAGAGCTGCAGACAATAAATTGCTTGCAGGAGGCAAATGCCAGAAATATCATCTCCACAGGGATGTTTGTTCCAAATGCCCAAATGTTACACTTGCTGTGAGTGGTTGTCCATTTCTGCAATAAAACATTAGCTGTGACTAGGGCCACAATGCACCTGAGAACCTGGACCATGATGACCTTTCATGAGCACTCCCCTATGACAGCCACAGATTCTACTTGCTGCCAATTTCTTCTGGGTAGGGGAATATCTGTGTCCACCAGGCTTGTAAGGGAGTGCAGGCTGTTGATTCCCTGACATGCCTGGGTCCCCCTGCAACAAACTCTTTGAATTGTAGCTCTCTGGGGAAAGAAAAAAGACCTCCTCAGTGGGCGTAGCCAAAATACCTTAGGCTGCAGCTGAAGACCAGATGTGAACACTTAAGAGACTGAAGGAAAAATAAATATGTTTGAGAGTAAAATGTTCCTTGCAGAGTAGGGAGCTGTCTACCAGCTAATGACAGACTGAACAAACTGAGGTTGCATGGGAAGGGGTGTGTCATAACTCCAGAAAAAGTTGAGTAAGACTCCATCCGAGTATCCACAATTCTTTTAGTTCATGACAGGCCTCTTGCGGCATTTCACCTTAATCTGGGCTTAATCAAGCATGGGCCTAGCAGCTTCATGGACACATAACATGAAACTTACTTCCATCAACATGATTCTTGATTCATTTTGGGCATGTCTTTCTCACCACCCAGCTCCTGCTGTCAGCTCCACATGCACGGTGTGATGTCACCTAAGAGCTCACGCAGTGCATGTGGAACTGACGTCAAGAGTATGATTAAGCCTAGACTAAGCTGAAATGTTGCAAGAGGCCCACTATGAAATAAAAAAAATTGTGGATACTAAGATGGAGCCTCATTCAGATTTTTTGTTGAGTTTGGCATTGGTCACAGAATTGATGGACTCTCTCAGTTTAAACATTATCAGTTACTGTTTTCAGAGAAAAATGAGGCAAACCAGAAATTATGATGTTTTCAAGGGGCATGTCATAGCACTTCCAGACTGTTCATTCTGTCATAGCTGACAGGAGAGGAGAGCTCATACCAACCAACCTCCATACAGGAGCCGACATTCAACATGTTATTTATTCATTACTCAAAATGTTAAAAGCAATTTCTTTTTTGTTTTCACATGTGTATTATACAAGAAACAAAACACAATAAAACTCATATTAAAAAAGAAAATAAACCAAGTAGTACACAGTCCAACCAGTGAAGTTCTTCAAGGACCAATATGGATATAAAAGAACAGTTATGTAAGAACTTATCGTAACAGTAGATCTTCAAGGGAATCTCTGTCATCAGGTCACACTTATGTAACTTAGCCATCAGGCGTCAGGATCACATGGAAGCGTTTTCTGCAGCAGTCTATTAGGGGCCCCCCACGACAACGTCAGGCTAAGACATCACATGCCCTATATACTTGATACTTGACTTAGTAATAACTAACATGGATAACCCTATAACTAATCTAAGAATTACTGAGCCTCTAGGCAATAGTGACCATATGTCCATTTCATTTGCATTTCCTTTGAAAGTTCAAACTGTAGTAAATAATGTTACCTTAAGACAATACGACAAAGCAAATTTCCAAAAAATCAATGATCATCTTGCAACTATTCCCTGGAACTATATTCTTAGTCCCCTTATTTTAGAAGATGCCTGGTCATTTTTTAAAAAGACACTACATGATCTGGAACAGCAGTACATTCCTGTAAAAAGGATATATAATACTAAAGGTAAGATTCCAGCATGGTATAATCCATCCATTAAAAAGCTGAGAGCTAAAAAGCTGAAATTATTCTCACAATTGAAGAAATGTGCTGCAGCCCAGAAAGCTGAAATCCTTGATAAATACAGGTTAGTAGTTAAGGATTTAAAAAAGCAAATCATCCTAGCAAAACGGAATCTTGAATTCCGTATTGCTCACGCTAAGGATTCACACAAATCCCTTTATTCCTACTTAAATAGTAAAAAGGGTAACACAAGATCAGTAGGCCCATTGATTAAATATAACATTACCATAACAACAGATATCGAGACAGCCAATGAATTCAATAAGTACTTTAACTCTGTATTTGAACATGACAGACTTAATACATTTACCTTAAATTCATTTAATTCTCCCAACTACTATATTTCGCTTCAAGAAACTATGGAACTACTAGCTACCTTAAAAAAAAAAAAACTATTCCAGGACCTGACAGCATCAATCCAAGATTTATCTTGGGAACTATTGAAACCATTGCTCTCCCTCTTACTATTATATTTAATAAATCCCTACAGGTATCTAAAGTACCATCTGATTGGTTAGCAGCTACAGTCACACTGATATTCAAACAAGGTACCCATTCTAAAACTGAAAACTATAAACCAATTAGTCTGACTTCAATACCATGTAAACTTTTGGAGAAAAAAAATTAAATTATTATTAGAAGCCGAAATGAAATCACTGAATATTATAGACCCTACACAACACGGGTTCAGAACAGGTTATTCTTGTATAACTAACCTGATCTCTTTCTACAACATAAGCTAAAATCTCGATTCCAACTTCCCAGTCGACGACATCCTGCTGGACTATAGCAGGGCATTTGATAAAGTTTCACACAATTTATTAACAGCCAAACTAATCAAACTCGGGTTTTCAGCACAACTAGTTTCATGGGTTCATAGCTGGCTGAATGACAGAACACAGAAGGGTTAGGGTAAACAATGTACTTTCAAACAAAGTTAATATAACTAGTGGTGTTCCCCAGGGTTCAGTCCTGGGGCCATCACTTTTTAATATCTTCATTAGTGATATGACTATTTCATCTAAAAACAATCTTGTTAGATTTGCAGATGATACCAAACTTTGGGTCCGTGTCAATGATATAACAAACATCAGCCAGTTAAGATCTGACTTGGCCATCATTGAACAATGGGCAGTAACAAACAAGATATTTTTTAATGTATCCAAATGTGCAGTATTGCACTTGGGTAGAAATAACCCTGAACAGATTTATTTCCTAAATAGCAGTAAAATTAAATTTTCTAGTGTAGAAAAAGACCTGGGGATACTAATCGATAACAAATTATCTTTTTCGGAACACTGTAACAGAATAGCAAATCAAACAAATGCTCTTCTTCGCAGAATAAATTCTACATTTGTTTCTAAATCTGAAGAATGCATTATGACCTTGTATAGGTCTCAGGTTAGGCCCTACATAGATTATGGACCCCACTTTGGAGCCCTTATCTAATCTCTAGTGTGAAAAGAATAGAGCACATTCAATGCAGAGCAACTAACCTGGTATATCAACTTGCTCCCTTTGACTACGAAGAAAGGTTGAGACGTACAGGACTGTATCCGCTCAGATTGAGAAGACTACGAGGTGATCATCTTCTACTCTTTAAAATAACTCAGAATCCATCTTTAATGGTTCAGTGTGGGTTATCATTCACTTCCAGTAAAATTGTGGCTAGGTATCACAGTAAACAGCTTGAAATTGAAAGAACACGAACTAATAAAAGAAAATTTTTTTTCACTGTTCGAACTCCAACGGTATGGAACTTACTAACACAAGATATTGTAGATTGCACCAGAATAAATACTTTAAAAAATAAATTAGACAAATGGCTGCTGATACAACTGTTATAATACGAGATTCGACAGAGTTCTTTTCAATTACATGTTCCACATGTGTGGAGGACAATCTAGATGGGCAAATAGTCCCCTTTTGTCCATCTTAACCAAGTAACCAAATAAGTGTGAGAGGCTCCACTCCCTCCTCAGGTCTTTCCCTAGCCAGAGGCCATAGGAGACAGCAGCCCCACCAGGGAACTGAGGAAAGAGAGAAGGTGCCCAGCTAGCAGAAAGGCTGGAGCAACAGGACAGTCGAGATGTAAAGACAGAGAGAAAGGGGGATGGAAGGAGGGACAGCATGACCTGATGACAGAGATTCCCATGAAGATCTACTGTTACAGTATGTTATGTAACTGTTCTAGCCTCTTTGTGGATATCTCCGTCATTAGGTCACACCTATAGAATAAGTCCCAAGAAGTGCTAAGCGCAAGACAGTCTGGATCGCAGGAGGCCAGAGGCCTAAGAAAGAAGGCCCTGAAGCACAGCTAAGCCAAAGCCCGCCCTTCTTCTGGAGGCAATGTCCAGACTGTAATGCTTGGTGAAAATGTGGACGGTATTCCAAGTTGCAGCAGTGCAAATCTCGTCTGTTGACACACCCCTGAAACAGGCAACTGAAGTGGCCATATCCCTGGTGGACTGGCCTTTAACAGCCCCAGGAAGCTCCTTACCGTACATCCTGTAATAAAAAACAATACAGTTGGCCAACCATTTGGACAAGCACTGTTTTGAAGCTGGAACGCCCTTTCTGCCAGGAGCAAAAGAAACAAACAACTGAGAGGACTTTCTGCAGTCCTTTGTACGATGCGTATAGTACCTGAGAATTCTGTGCACATCCAAAGTACAGAGTAATGCTTCCCCTGGGTTGGCTGCTGTGGAAAATAAACAGGCAGGTGGATGGACTGATTTAGGATAAACTCAGACACCACCTTAGGAAGAAACTTAGCGTTAGTACGCAAAGAGATCCTGTCTTTGTGGAAAATCAATAAGGCTGCTCTCACATGACAGCCTGTAGCTCTAAAATTCTTTAAGCAGAAGTAATGGCAACTAAAAAATACAGGTTACTCACCTGTAACAGGAGTTCTAGGAATGGTAGATGTTGTTCATCCACACTGGCAGGTTCCTTGCCACTTTAAATCTTGCCAGAAGGTCTTCAAGCTGGCTCCTCTCACCCACCCGGGTGGTAAAACTCTCGGCTCCACCCCATGACGCCAGATGTAGCCCACTGGAAGCCAGGTTGTGCGTCGAAGCCGGGGAGGCTGGGTGGATCATGTGGATGAACAACATATACCATTCCTAGAACTCCTGTTACAGGTGAGTAACCTGTATTTCTAGGGACATGGATATGTTGTTCATCCACACTGTCTGGCAGACTCCTAGCAGTTCTCTGGGAGAAGGGAGGCAAGGCGCACACCCCCTACTTAGGGAATAATGACTGGAGAACCGAGGCCCCAAAACCAGTATCCCGGCGTGACTCAAGGTCGATGTGGTAGTGGGTAATGAAGGTGTGTGCTGACTTCCAGGTAGCAGCCCTGCAGATTTCCTGGATAGGGACGTCCCTGGAAGCAGCCACCGATACAGCGGTATGGTGGGTAGAATGAGCTCTTATCCCTCTGGGAGGCTCCATGCCTGCCAACCTATAGCAGAGATCTATGCAGGAGGTGACCCACCTGCCTATCATCCGCTTGGCTGCAGGTCTGCCAGATGCGGCTTCAGCGTAGGTGACAAACAGCTGGCAAACCTCTCCCCGAACTTCAGCCGTCCACTCCTTGTAATAAGCAAGCGCTCTTCTAGGGTCCAAAGTATGGTGCCTATATTCGGCCTCCAAGGTGTGATTGGGGTAGAACACCAGCAGAGTCAACACCTGGTTCAGGTGAAACTCCTACACCACCTTTGGAAGGAATTTTGGGTGGGGGCGCAGGACAACCTTGTCCCTGTGGAAGACCAGATAAGGAGACTCGATGGAAAGCACCTGGAGCTCTCCCATCCTTCTGGCTGATGTGATAGCCACCAAGAAGGCGGTCTTCCACGACAGGTGAGAGATGTCACACCTGTGCATCGGTTTGAATGGCTTGACCATGAGCTTAGCCAATACCAGCAGTAGATCCCAAGGAGGTGCAGGTTCTCGCACCGGAGGGGATATGTGATCAAGGCCTTTGAAAAAGCGCCCGACCACCTTCTCCTGTGCCACCGACTGCTTCCTGGCCCGCACCCAGCAAGCAGAGATGGCTACCAGGTGCACCTTAATGGTTGTCGACTGAAGCCCTTGCTGAGAAAGGGACCACAGATAGTCCAGAATGCTTGCCAAGGAACAGAAGGAAGGGTCCAGGCCCCTTGCCCTGACACCAAATGGAGAGTCTCTTCCATTTAAAGGCGTAGCATTTTCTGGTCGGCTCCTTATGGGACGCCTCAACAATGTTGAGGACCTCGTCAGAAAGACCCAAGGCCTGGAACCCTAGCCACTCAGGAACCAGGCCGTCAGGTGCAGGGACTGAAGGTCCGGATGGAATACCTTCCCCTGATAGACTGAGATCAGGTCCGGGCAGTCTGGAAGCCATCTCGGGAGCCTGGAGCTGAGACTGAGGAGATCTGGATACCAGAACTGCTGGGGCCAGTCTGGGGCTACCAGAATCACCTGCACCTTGTCCCTCCTCGCCTTGAGGAGCACTGTGTGGATCAAGTGAAATGGGGGAAAGGCATAGAAGAGGCCCGGGGTCCACGGCCTCGAGAAAGCAACCCCCTGCAGCGAGCCCTGCTGAGGGGGGCGGGCATGAAACAGTCTCAGCTTCGCATTCTCCCTGGAGGCAAACAGGTCCACCTGAGGCATGCCCCAGTGGGAGAACAGATCTTGTACTACCTCTGGCAGGAGACACCACTCGTGGGACGCAGCCCCTATCTGTCTTAGGGAATTGGCCAGAATGTTGGAGGCTCCTGCCACATGGATGGCAAGGAGATCCGTCTCCAGACTGTGCACGAGGGACCAAATGCAGCGAGCTTCCCTGCACAGAGGCATGGAGCGTGTCCCGCCCTGGCAGTTTAGGTAGTACATGGTCATGGTATTGTCCGTCTGGACCTGGACCACTTGACCCCGTACAAATGGAGTGAAGGCGGTGAAGGCTAGATGAACCGCTCGAAGCTCCAGCAGGTTGATGTGGCATCGGGACTCCCGAGGGGACCAGAGGCCATACGCTCTGTGTTCCCCCAGATGGGCACCCCAACCCATCAGAGAGGCATCGGTCGATAGAGAGACTGTCGGCTCGGGGTGGACAAATGGGATGCCCTCCTGCAGATGAGCTGGAACAGTCCACCACTGGAGAGCGTTCCACATCTCCTGGGTCACTGTCACTAGCTGATCCAAAGGATCAGAGCACTGTGACCATTAGCTGACCAGTCCCCATTGTAGGGGATCCATGTATCAACGGGCACAACGGGCCATGCTGGTGCAGGCCGCCATGACGCCCAGGAGGTGCAGAAAGTCCCGGGCAGGGCACACTTGCCCAACCTGAAATGATTGGGCAAAGGAGGAAAGAACCTCAGCCCTGTCCACCAGGAGCCGTGCTCTGGCTCGCAGAGAGTCAAGCTCTGCCCCGATGAATTGTATCACCTGCTTTGGCATGAGTTCCGACTTGGCCTCGTTGATAAGGAGGCCAACTTGAGAGCAAACCTGGAGGGCCAGATCCCTGGACTGCTCCACCTCCCTTCTGGAGGAGGCCGCAATCAGCCTGTCGTCCAGGTAAGGGTACACCCGGACCCTTCGGCGCCGCAGGAATGCTGTCACCACTGCCATGCATTTGGTGAAGACCCTGGGAGCTAGAGAAAGGCCGAAGGACATGGCCCGGAACTCGTAGAGGGATTCCTCTGCCCTGAAGTGCAGGAATCTCTGGTGGGACGGATGGATTGGGACATGAAAGAACGCATCCTGGAGGTCCAGAGAACAGAACCACACACCTCATTCCAAGGATGGAATGATCTGAGCCAGAGTGACCATCCTGAAGGTTCGAGACCTTAGGAACCTGTTCAGGTCGTGCAGGTCTAGAATGGGGCGCCAGCCCCCTGTCCGTTTCGGGACCAGGAAGTACCTGGACACAAGCCTCAGGTCTGGTGGAGGATCCACCACCTTCCTGATCACCTCCTTTTCAAGGTGCAGGGCAATGTCAGCTCAATGAGCCGACAGGGAGACTGCGGACCCCGTAGCCCCCCGCGGGGCGACGGCTCAGAAGGGCGGGGCCTGCTCGAACTCCAGAGGCAGGCCCTGAGGCAGGCCCCTTTCCTACCACCTCCAACACCCAGTGGTCCGTGGTGATAGCGGACCAGGCGGAAAGGAAGTGGTGGAGCCGTCCCCCCACAGGGGGAACCCAGGGGGGAGCGATGAGTCTGGGGGCGACATCCCTCAACTCGTCACTGGGCAGGCTTGGAGGAAGGACCGGCTGAGGGACCTCCTGGGCCTTTCCCTCCCTGCTTCCTGTTAGAGGAAGCTGCAGGTCTGGCTTTGGGGTGCCAAGCGCGAGCCTACTGGCCCTGATGCTGGTGTTGCTGGGCCGGACGTGCCGCAGGAGCAGAAGGGCGAAAGGAATTATGTTGCTGACGAGGGCCCTTGTCCTTCTGGGCGGAGGTGACCGAGTCCAGGGTTTAGTTGGACTTTTCGATCCTCTGGAGGTGGTGTTCCACTCCAGGGCCGAACAGGTCAGTCCCCAAGAAGGGGACATCTGCCAATTTGTGCTGGGTATCCGCCGTGAAGACGGATATCCTCAGCCAGGCTCTGCGGCGCATGGTCACTGTGGCCGCTACTGATCAGGCACAGGAGTCTCCCATGCCTAGAGCCGTTTGGAGCTGCTGTTTCACCACTGCCCTTCCCTGATCCCGCACCTGCTTGACCGTAGTCTGCAGGTCGGCCGGGAGATGAGGGATCACCTCATCCAGGGAGCCGATGAAGTGTGCCATCAGCACGGCCGAGCTAGCCTGACGGAGGCCGAGAGAGGACGCAGCATACACCTTGAGCCCGGCATAGTCCAGCTTTTTGGACTCCTTGTGGGGGACTTATCCACATCCCTAGTGTTCCCGGAGCGCCAAAAAATGCTATCGGTGACCAACCCCTCCACAGATGGGTGCTCCAAAAAACCGGACAAAGAGCCGGTAGGGACCACATACTTCCTGGCCAAAGGCACAGGACAGGAAGCCGGCCGCTGCCAAAGCTCCAAGGCTGGGCCAACAATGACTTCAGCCACTAGAAATGCCTCCGTGGGAGAATCCCCTCGGTCCAGTATCTCTGTGAGGGGATACTTGGCCCGTTTGGATACAGGCTCGAGCTGCATCCCAGTGGACTCCAAGATGAGCCGAAGCAGACCCATGAACGACGATGGGCTCTCATCCATCGACTGCCCCCCAGAGGACTCCAGGTCAAGGGGCCTGGAAAACAAGGAGAAGTCGTCGTCAGACTCCGAGGAGTCTGCGAAGAGCTGCCTGGGGCCTGAGCCACCCTCCACCTGCCGAGGACGGTCGGGAGTGAGGGTGACCGACAATTGGTGGGGCAGACCCTGACCCGACCGAGAGTCCTTGGTCGGCGCCCCTGATTTCGGTTGTGGAGGTGGAGGTACGACCACAATTGGTGGGGCAGCTGGTTTCGGCCGAACAACCGGCCCAGGCTTGGGCACCTCGACTACCGCGAGGGGTTGTTTCGGCCTTTCGGGTGACAGCCACTTAATGGCCGGGGAAGGCAACGGTGTCAGCTTGATCCCAGACAGAAGGAGCTGCTGCCACATCAAGTCCTCGTAGCATCAACGCAATTTGAGCCAAAGCACCTCCTCTTCTGAGGAGGAAGACGATGACGAGCAGCGTGGCACACCTCGGTGCGAGGCCGAGACGCACGATGTCGGGGGATTGGCTGGACCGACACGAGGTCGAGACCGAGACCGAGATCCTCAGTGTTTCCGAGGGTGGGTCTGGGAGGGAGCGGGGGACACCCGCTCCTCCCTCGGCTCGGGAACCTTGACCAGGGACTCCGGCACAGGAGGTGCAGGCAAGTCCTCGGTTTCCACCAGGGGAACCAGTAATGAAGGGTTGTCAGCTTCACCAGTCGACAGCCCGTCCGATGGGTCAAGAAAAATCTCGACCGCGTCGACGGGAGTCTCGGCCGGCTGACCTGATGGGGACACCGTGAAGCCAGCAGCCTTAGCCGCAACCTCGACCGAAGTCGAGTGTCAACTGTCCGGGGAAGGGGACCTCTCCCGCTCCCACGAATGTCAACGGTGGGACTTACCCTTCAAGTCCTTCTTTCTTGACCAAGAAGAGTGTCCCGATGGCCCCTCTCCCTTCGTGGAAAGGGACTGGCAAAGCTCCTTAAAAGAAGCTGTGTAGGAGGATCCCAGAGAGAGCGGGATAAATGCCACGACCGAGGAAGATGAGGATGCGGCCTGGGCGATCATCTGCTCGAGTTGCTCAGCCGAGCCAGCCACCGCGGACACCGCCCAATGGGCCTCCTTGGACTTCACCGGCGGATAACGCTTCTCGGGGCCCCCAAGTTGTAACCAGGTGGCGCAGTCTTCAAGGATGTTGGCCGAGAAAGAGCTACACAACTAGCAGGCCTGCGGGTTGTGATCAAGGCCGAGGCAGCAGATGCACGTGGAGTGCAGATCCGTCCTGGACATCTTCTGCCCCCATGGGCACCGACGAAAACCGGAGTCGATTTGTCCATCGCAGCCGCGAAGGAAGAAGCTGACCGAAGTCTTGAGAATTTTAAAACTATTTTTGGGCGAACCAAAGAGTTAGGATCCAGTCTATACGCAGAGTGTTAAGGAGGGAACCTGAGATTCCAAGCGGTAAGGAAGATCTGGCGTCATGGGGCGGAGCCGAGAGTTTTACCACCCGGGTGGGTGGGAGGAGCCAGCTTGAAGACCTTCCGGCAAGATTTAAAGCGGCAAGGAACCTGCCAGACAGTGTGGATGAACAACATATCTATGTCCCTAGAAATAACGCTTTCCACAATACAAAGTGTAGCTCGCAATACGCGACTGGCTCAAAAGGAGGCATGATCAGCTTCTCGAGCATGAAACTGAGGTGGTTTGCGGATAGGAATTTTCAAGTGGAGAATGCCTCTAAGAAAAGTATGGGCCACATCCAACTGGGCTATAGTACGGCCATCAATAGGCACATGAAAGGCTGAAATAGCCGACAGGTGCACCTTGATGGAGGAATATTTGAGTCCTGCATTCAACAAGGACAGGAGGTACTCCAAAACTTGGTTGACCGGAGAAGTAAAAGGGTCTAGGCAATGGAAAATGGTCCATATAGCAAAGCCCTTCCACTTCATCGAGTAAATGGCTCTGGTGGAAGGTTTCCTTACAGCCACCAGGACATCCTTCACCTTCTAAGACACCCCGAACCTAGCAATGACTATGTCCTCAGAAGCCATGCATGTAGATGGAGGGACCTGAGATCTGGATGGACCAGGGTTCCCTAAGCCTGTGTCAACAGGTTCCGGCAAAGGGGCAGAAGAACTGGAGGTTCCACAGCCAATTGTTGCAGTAATGGAAACCATATCTGACGAGGCCAAAAGGCAGCCACCAGAATTAGGGTGACACTCTCCATCTGTAGCTTGATGATCACCCTCTGAATCAAAGGAAAGGGTGGGAAGGTGTCAAGAACCCTCCCTTTCCAGGAGAGGAACAACACATCTTGCCAGAAAATTCCAGGCCCTGATCTCGACATGCAAAGACAAAAGGAATCACTTTAAAATAAAGTGATTCAAAGTCAATTACTAAAGAAAAAAGTAAGTGGTTTTGGCAGTCAAACTGAGCAATGACGCTTCTGCGGAGACCATGCAAGAATGGCTGACATTGGGAAAGAACTTAGGAAGGAACAGTGCCACCCATGCTTATATAGGGCATGTGACCTCAGAGCCTGATGTCTGTGTTGTCAGTCCCTAATAGACTGCTGCAGACAAAGTTAAGTTCCATAGGTGTAACTTGATGACAGAGATATCCCCGAAGATCTAATGCTCCACAAGCATTCCAGCAAGTTTTTTTTTAATGTATTCTTTGAAAAGGAACAGTTTTTGCAGACTTCTTCTCTATTTCTTTTTTTGCCATAGAGGTGTTTCTCCCACAATGGCTGGGAAAGCTAATTAGCTCAGTCCCCCTTACTTCAACCTGTTGACTACCTTTCCCAGGACTAATCTGGTCTTGGTTCCTCCATGGTCCCACCCCTATTGATGGGACAGGTGGAAGGAGGGCTGTACTCGCCCCCCCCTTGAGACACACATATCCAGAGCAAACCATGAAGTTCTGCGCCACAGCGCTGACCTGGGGCTAACAGGTAGGGCCTCACAAAGCCCCAGCCACCATTTTCCATTTTTCTCCTTCCCTGCTGAAGCAGGACATTCATGCATGCAAATGGAGGCACAAGTGTATCTCACAACTGAGGCCCCCTCCCTTGGCATCGCTCGCAGTCCTACACCATCATCAGGCAACCACCTGCTGGCAGTCAAAGGATAAGCAAACAAGACTCCCTTCCCTTGAAAAGGAGAGCAGTCCCTTTGAGAAGCAGAGGGAAGCAGGGAATGCTGTGAGGAGCACAAACTGAGGAGAAGACAGCCCAAGGGACAAAGTACAGTTACATAAGAACTTACCCTAACAGTAGATCTTCAAGAGGATCTCTTGCAGCAGACCACACCTACGAAACTATGGCCACCTGGTGGCAGGACCACACAGAAACATTTCTAGCTAGTAGTATACCAGTGGGCCAACCACTCTCATATCATACGCTGATGTCGCCCGATCATATTAGAGTGGGCGGCCCCCGCCCCCACCCCCCGGTTCTTCTACCGAGGCCATACGTAACTGATTTCCCACTCGAGAACCAAGGAAGAGCTAAAGGTTCCCGCCAATGTAATAAGAACAGAAAAGTAAAAGGCTTTCTGGTAAGGAGAAAGAGAGACAGACACAAAGCGTTCCCAATGGCCCAGGGGGATGGTGGGTGGGACAACATGGCCTGATACAAGACAGCCTCTCGAAGATCTGTTATGGTAAGTTCTTACATAACTATACTATCTTACTTCGAGGGTAGCAGGTCACACCTATGGAACGAGTCCCAAGCAGTTCTGACAGCAGAAGCACCAAGCTGGGTGGCTGGAGACCAAGAGCCTAAGAAAGACCCTGAAGCACAGCTAGGCTAAAATTGACCCCACACCTAGAGACAAAGTCCAGACTGTAGTGCTTGGTAAAGGTGTGGACAGTACTCCAAGTGGCAGCAGCACGGATCTTCACAGCTGAAGCCTTCCTGAAACAGGCTTCTGGTGGAATGACCACGAACAAAGTCACGAAGATCCTTACCATATTTCCTATAGCTAGAAGAAATACAGTTGGCCAACCATTTGGGCAAGAACTGTTTAGAAACAGGAACCCCTTTTTCCCAAGGGTGAAAGAAACAAAACAGCAGCAAGGACTTTCTGAAGTCCTTCATATGGTGTGTATAGGAACACAGAACTCTATGCATATCTAATGTATGAAGCAATGCTTCCCCTGGATTGGCATACTCTGGGAAATAAACAGGCATGTGGATGGTTTGATTTAAGGTAAACTCAGACATCACATTAGGAAGAAAAGAACAGATATGTAAGAACTTTCCGTAACAGTAGATCTTCAAGGGGATCTCAGTCTTCAGGTTACATCATAAGAACTTCACTGTCGGTGAATGGGGAATCCACACGAAGATTTTCAGCAGTACAACTGGGCCCACCCACGCCTTTGACATCAGCCAATGTCCCCAGCCCTATAAAGGCATAGGCGGGCCTGCGCCGTCCTCATTTCTTTCCCTCTAGAGATGAAGGAAGCAAGGTCAATGCCTTGGGGACCTGAGGAGAGCAGGGGATCTGGCTCTCAGAGAAATGATGGAAACAGCAGACAGCCAGGTCCTGAATAGGAGCCCCAAAAGGGGGATGGTCAGAGGGAACAGACCTGATGATTGAGATCCTCTCAAAGATATAATGTTACGGTAAGTTCTTACTTAACTGTTCTATCTTCTTCGGGGGTACATCAGTCATCAGGTTACACCACAGGAATGAGTCCCAAGCAGTGACAACAGCATATGAACAGTCTGGGAGGCTGGCTCTCCATAAACTTAAGACAGGACAGTTGGAATAATCTACCCAGTCAAGGAGCTTCTTAAACTTAAGATAGAAGACCTTGAAAACTGAACCTGCCAGGGAACTTCATAAGCTTAAAAAGGACAGGAAATCAATTAAACAGGGCATCCATACGTGTAGTGTTTTATGACTTTTTATCTCAGTGTACCTGTTTGACTATTAACAAATTGAGTTAGTGCCTTTTTCTTATATGTTTAATGTTGTGATCAAACAGATAAAATAAATATGGCTGTTTATGATTCAGTTCGTATTGTATTTCCCACTTTGACATCGGTAGAGAGAGCGAGGCAGCCAAATGGTGACATTATCATTCATCCATTCCATGAGCTCACTGCGAATCATGTGCCTGGAACTATCAGAAACTGTCAGCAACCAGAAAGCGATTTCCTTGTTTCTTTGTAGGTATTTTGTTTCCACATGATATGCTTTACATCTTCAGACTGAATAATTAACTGGCTCTGTTATGTCAAAAATTCTTCTAATACACTTGCTCTGAACTAGAGTTCGTCTTATGGTACATTCTGTCTATACATGTGAAAAAAAAAACAAATAGAAGTAAGAACGTAGCAATTTCAATAGTGTCTGCTTCTCATGGACACACGCTGTCATTATTTAGCTGCCCATTCACCAACAGAAGGGCTTGGATTGGAGATGGTGCCCTCATTTATAAAAAATTTAAATTGATAGTGCTTTCTAATTTTTTTGCATTTAGCACCCACTCCCGTACTGCAACCCCACCCATCCAACGCGCGCGCACACACACTAAACTACAGTCTAGTCTGTGCTGAATACTGCTAATCAGATGAGACGTAAAACCGAGGTCCCATCTGCCTGTATTGGTGGTAGTTCAGATGGATGTTAAGGATCCCATGGCACTTATCGAAAAGAGTAGGGGTATGTTTATTAAAAGCAAAATCATATATACAGTAATTAAATTCAAAAGGAAAATACACAGGTTTGTAAATTATGAAAACTCAGAGCCCAATTCAGATCTGAAAGAAAAAACTAAATAAACTAGAAATAAGTCAAAAAAAGTTCCAATATCGTTCCCATATGTTCCTCTTCAGGATTTTTCTTTCTCCTTCTCTTAGACGAGCAAGATGGGTTAGTATCTTCTTGAATAAATCCTCTGAAGTTAGATGCCGTTGCTGAAATAAAAAAACACATCTGACCTGCCACACCCAATACAGAATTACAATTGCTACAATGTTCAGGGTGCTCGAATTACATTTCGACCAAGACTCTGGAAATAAACCAAAAAATAAAGCTCTTTGATCCCATTGACACCAGACTTTATCCCAGAAGTGGCGTTTCCACAAAAACCAAAAACGTAAAATAAAAGGGCAAGAAAAATATAGATGAGTCATTGTTTCCATGAGTTCTGCACATGATTCTCGAAAACAATTCCTATCCATTACCTGCTTATGCTTTTGATTCCCACGTACATTAATTTTACCGTGTGCACCTAACCATGCAATATCCCACATTGTTACTGAATACGGGAGTCCATAAAGGCGTTTATCAATCTGTGTCTGTTCTATAGGTGTAAAACCTGGAAATACGTCTACCTTAAAATGGGATTCTACTATTTCTGTATACAATTGTTTTCGAGATAATTCTTTAATCATAGTAGCTTAAATGTTCCATGTTTTAGCATGTCAAATACTATTCCCAATCTGTCGATAAGACATATTTCTTTATTTTTGTGTAAAAATTTCCCAATACTCCATTCTTGAAAAATATCTTTAATTGATATATATACCAAAGGAATCCAAGTTTGGATAGAATCCTTAACCAAAGGTTTTAAATTAGTTGCAAAGAAAAGAGTGTAAAAAAACACAATCAGGTGAATCATAGAGACCCCTCCTTGCCGATAGGGTTGTAATAGAACATTCTGTCTAATAGGATTGAGACGGCTTCCCCAGAAACACGAAAAAAAGAGATTTAAAAGGGGTACAAAAAAGCATTTCGGTAGTGGGAAAATATGTGCTACATGTAAAAATATGGGCAGTAGACATGTTTTAATCAAAAAAATACGTTTCTTCTTCCCCAAAGACCACTTATGCCATTTACTTACTTTCTCCTACCCTTATTCAGAGCTATCTCCCAATTATATTGTGCTGCATCTGAGACTCCAAAATAAACTCCTAATAACTTATGGGAGAATCTACTACCAATTCCCTAATTGAAGACACAGTATCTGCAGAAGAGGTCAAGTTAAAACACACACTTTTCTGTAGATTTAAACTCGATCCAATAACTGATAGAAAAACCGGTAATATGTCACTTAATAAACAACCCTCTGTAGTGTTGGTACTAAAACACAAAGATCGTCTGCATAACAAATTACTTTAGAATAAATACCAGGAAGCCCTGAAAATCCAGGAGATTGATGAAGTAACCGAATAATAGGGTCCAAAGCTATAACAAACAATAAAGGACTTAAAGAACATCCTTGCTGTACTCCTCTACGTATATAACAGGGGGATCCTAGTCTTCCGTTAATATACGGCCTAACATAGGCTAAAGAATAACATAAAACAATCCAATTTATAAAAATTTGTGGAAATCCATAACTTTCAAGGGTTAACCAAATAAATTCCTGGAAAATACTATCAAAGGCTTTAGACAAATCAAAATTAAACAAATATCCTTGTAAAGTACCTTGAAGACCTTGAGAAAATAATTCTCTAATTAGTAATAAAGCATCATGGATGGATCTACGGAAATTGAACAATATTGGAGCAGGTGAAAGCAAAGAGGGCAAATATTTGGAAATCCTATTCCTAACAACTTAGCAAAATTTTGTAGTCTGTATTCAGCAATGTAATTGGTCTCCAATTCTTCAAATCTTTTCTATCTCCTTTTTTGTACAAAAACAACATTAATCCTTCGTACATCTGATCTGTCAAACGATCTTCCTGTAAAAAACCATTAAATACAGCTACTAATTGATGTGGTATAAGTTTCCATAAAAACTTATAAATCTCTGCCGATAAACCATCAGAACCAGGAGCCACCCTATCCTGGAGACCTAAGATAATGTCTTTACCTCTTCAGAAGAAAAGGGCTTTATAAGCTCTCTTTGTTGTGATGTCGTAATGTGGTACATTCAATATTTGTAATAACAGTGTCATATCTGTTGAAACAACATCTGGGGTTTCAAATGCTGCTTTATAAATTTTGTGACACATGCCATAAGTTTTTCTTGCCCTTTTACAGCTTGACCTTGATCATCCAACAATTGGTATATTTGTTTGCCACCGATTTTTTCAGTAGTAACCTCAAGGGGGTTGAATTGACTCTGAGTCCCAGTAGTTTTAAATTTTTGTTCAAAAAGTATGGATTTTTGCCTATTGTACTGTACTTTAGCTAAAGCATTTTTAACTTCTTTGATACGGGCAGAATGGTCCGAACCATATAAATAAGATTCTGTAAATAATGCTAATAGCTCTGCTCGTAGATGTTTAGAGGTATGATGTCTTTCATCAGCTAAAGATCTGGCGTAGGATTTAAAGTATGATATCACATATGATTTAGTATCACTCCACCAGTCTATTATAGAATCATATATAGCGACTACTGTAATACGGTCTGTAATTAATTCTGTAAACCCCTGAATAAATGCAGGGATTAACAACAAAGACGAGTTAACTCTCCATACCCCAGGGCCTTGTGATAAAACATCTTCTAACAGGATTTGTATCCCTATTAAATGATGATCAGAAGTCGCCATCGGTACTGTGATACCCCTTACTATTCCAGTGGTTTGTGAACATAACCAGAAATCAATTCTCGAGTGCAATTTCCCTTTCACAAAGGTAGGCCGGGGGGACTGGGCAAAGAAATCCACTAAGTTTAGTTCTGTGATAAGATTGCGTAAAGCATGAGTGTCTCAATAAGTTTTCTTACGTGAAGGGATTTCCAAACTTGTATTAAAATCCCCACCCCATAGAATGATTCGATTTGTACATAAAAAAGGTGTAATTTGACGTAAAAGCTGAACTTTGGTAGCTTTCTGTTGTGGTGTATAAATGTTTATGAGTCTATAAGGAAACTTATACCATATAAGGTCTAATAAAAAAACTCTGCCAGGTACTAAGTCCACAATTTTTTCTAAAATGAAGTTAGATGTACTAAAACTAAAACCAACACCAGAACAAAGGTCCTGTCCTAATGACCAATAAGACGGTCCTAAGCCCCATTCCCTCGAGGCCATTGTTGCTTCTCCTGTTGTATATAGCCTAATATTCTGTAAAAAATAAACATCGTAGGCCAAGCTACGTAATGCCGAAAAAGTCGCAATTCGTTTATATTTTGAACGAATACTATTTACATTAAAACTAGTGAGACATATGACAGACATGAAAAGAACCAAAAGAACAAAAAGGAACCCTTGTATAAATAACCACCTCATTTCTTTTTCTTCAATCTAGTAGACTTCTTTTTTAAAGTGGTCCCAGAACTATCAGTTGTAGGTAATGATGTAGAGGTTGTCATGGAAGGAGGAGTAAGAGATAGATTCCCTGACTCTCCGTCCTCCTCCTCCATAGCCTCACCCCAACTTTGTAGGGGGTCGTACAGGTTAGATATTGGGATAGATACAATGTCTACCTGTTTGGCGGAGCGAAGTCGTTGAGCAACTGGTGGGGGGGAGGAGTGAAGTTTCCCCTTGCTCCCCTTCTCCCTTAGAAGTAAGAGATAAAGTATGTTGTGAAGCCTGGTTTGGATCACTGGAAAAACTCGCTAACCCTCCAAAGGAGGGTTGCTCAATGGTTTCAGAAATGTCAGGGGGGTTAAGGGATATAAAGGGCGTAGGGGCTCGGGAATTTTAGAGGTCAGGGGCTTTAGGGGTTCAGGGAATTCAGGGTATCTGGAACAGATATTTGCTCAGTGATTTTGGGAGTTGGTAACCGTTCAGTAGGGGTAGGAAAAGAAAGAGGCTTTTCTTTATTTTTAACAGGTTGCACTGAAACTTGGGGGTCTCCATAGCAGAGGATTTAGCTATGTAAGCATCATGTTCTGCATAGTTCAAGGTGTTATGGGCCGCCCACGGACAGGCTATAAACACATGTGAAGCATCACCACATAAATTGCAAGTGGGAGGAACTGTACAAGCCAGCACAGTATGACCTATCATACCACATGAAGTACATTTCAATTTATCACAGTCGGAGCTTAAATGGGACAATGAGCCACATCTGTAACATGATCGCGGCTGCCCTGGATAAAATAGTATACCACGATCTCAACCCAGGTAAAAACAATTAGGAAGATGTTGAATTCCAAACTCAGTAATTTTAAGTTGCACAGTAAACTTCCACCCTCCCGTCCAAAACCCATTTTCATCAATCAAAGCATGTGGTGCACCATTAACTGTGCAACGTTGTTCTAACCAGTATAATGTATCCAAAACATTTACCACTTCATTCCTAAAAAGGACAGTGATAATTTTTGCAGTTGGTCTAGTAATGGGAATAACTACAAAATGTTTCCAAACAGGGTCAGCACGTGCATTATAATAAGCAGACCAAAATTTGTCTAGTAATGCAGCAGTACGAAAAGAAACATCAAAATTAGAATCCCCTGAAGAATGTATTAAAGCATACACTTCTGAAGGTTTAATCTTTAAGGATTTAATTATTAATGTCTTTCCCACAAAGTTCCGATCCGGAAGGAGATCCATATCCCCTTTATAATGTATTCGTGCCACAAATCTTTTTCTCATTGGGACATCTGTCTGTTTAAAAAGGGATGCATAACTGACTGGCTTAATTGCAGGAAGAATGTTTGCAGAGTCATGTAAAGTGCTAGCAATATTCGTTTCTCCTTGCAGGTACTGACCTTTCAGCTGCGTTTTCAGCACAGTAGCCTGATCCAAGTTTGTGGCGTTTTTCAGTTCTGCAGAGGTCTGGGGCAAAAGGTTCGATTCCACCGGCGACTCAGACGATCCCCCACGCATAGATTCAGAGGCCAGCAGCGGAAATGACGCGGTATTCCGGTCCGTCACTGAAGAATGTTCCCCCGCTGCACTCACTGCGTCTAAACGGTCCTTCTGCTGTTCCGATCCTCTCCCAGGCAAGGGAAGGTTAGGATCTGGAATCCACGCTGTCGGAGTCTTGATCCATCCTGCTTTTTCCAGCGCTTGTTCTGGAGTCCATGTAGAAAGACGAGCTGAAAAAGGGAAGGAGTCTTCCACCGGTGCACTGTCCGTCACACTCGCGTTCGTTTCCATTGGAGCCATAATAGCGTGAACGTTGCTTTTTTTTACAGTACCAAAAGAAGTTGTCTGACCATTCTCTGGTCGTTTCCTTTTTTTCTCCTCCTCAATCGTGAAAGTTTGGTCTCTATCTGATACTTCTTGAGTTTCCTCTGTTTCCACTGGATACATCTCCACCTCAGGTAATTCAGTATTTTTGTGTTCTATATCATTAGTGACTGTTGGGGCTTCCTCTAGGATTTTATCTGACTCTTGCAGTCCGTCATCCAGCACCTCTGTCCTCTCCAACGGCTGAGGCATACTGAAGCTGGTTCAGATGTCTCATGGGAAGGGTCCCCCACCCATCAGAGTAGGGGAATTTCCCCGGTGTCCTGGCCAAATTTCCCTCATTCACTAAAAATACCACCAACAGCTTAATCTGGTTCAAGGTCAGTTGGCATTCATCTGTATCCCCCTCCCCCGGGTCGTGCCTGAAAATAGGCAGGATTTGTCTAGTGCTCCTACCTGGTTAACAAAAACTAAATAAATAAAAAATTGATCTGAACAGTATAAGCTGTATTTATCCTTACACACTCCTTTGTAATTTTCCTGCATACTTAAAAATGACAGTACCTATGCAGTTTTTTCTACGGAGATCTGCAAATGGCCATGCTCCCATCCTTGTTATGTACTTTTTTTTTAATCATTCCCTTTACTCCATTTTTTATTTAATTTTTTTGATTAGCCAATACACGATACTGTTCCACCAATAACTAATCATGCTGAAACCTCACCATCTCCATGTAATCCAACCTACACTCTCCAGATGTTATGTAGACACTGCAGAGGCTAATTATGTATTACAAAGAATAAATAGAAACACCTTTTAATTTGTCCTGTCTCCTTTCTACAATATACCGATTGGTTTTTGTGCATGTATGTAAGTTTGTTAGACATTGTTTCTGACTGCAGTGCGGTTACCTATTTGACAGTGATGTCTATAGTATTATTTGCTTAAATGCTATGCGTTTCTGTTCCATCTGGATACCACGTCCACCAACTTATTTTTTATGTGCAATGTATATGGCACTTCAGTGCATAACAGATGTACTGTATTTGGACTGAGATCCCCTTTATCTAAAGGGCTAGTCTGCATAAGAGTAAACACTTCTTCCAAATGCAATCTGTAGAATTTGTAATGCTCGTATGTAGATAGTTCTTCAATTCATTTACAGTGATCTACTGTAGTAGCATCTGACCTAGGAGGTCCAACAGCACAAGTCCGCATCTTCAAGACAAAAATAAAAAGGGGAGTGGGTGCAGGTCCTTTCTTTGAAATCTTTTGTAACCTGTGCCTGTCTGCAGTGGCGAACTTGGAAGCAGTGTGGAAATTAAGTGACTTGCTCAAGTCACAAAGTATCATGATCAGGTTGTGGGAATCAAACCCCATTCTGTCTGCTGAATTTAACATAAAGGATAATGTAGGGTCATCATCGATGGTTAACCGGTTTGTTAACCATCAAGAGGTTGCCTGGGCGACCATGTAAACCTCTTGAGCTAAGTTCAAGAGGTTTACATTGCCATGGCAACCTCGAGATTGATTAACAAAATGGTTAATCATCGGTGTACCATACATTATATTTTATAGTGTATGGTACCATTTAGGTTTTTAAGAAAAGAAAGCAGTTCCTTACTGCAGTTTTTTTTCAGTCACCGCCGTTCTGCCCTCACCGCCTCGGCCGTTTCAAGACGTTCGATCCAGTTGCACACATGCCCAGACTGTTCCCAATTGTTAACCCATCAATGTGACGTACCATCGATGGGTTAACAACATCGTGACGTCACATCGATGGTAAAACATTTGAAAAGGTAGATTTCTACCTATAACAATGTTCTACCATACATTATAAGCACATTCACATCTAATTACTCCAACCCGTAGGATAAACTTCTCGTCCAACTTCTTTAATGAAGATCCTTAGTTTACATTTCAAACAGCTACAGCTGGCATCTACTAGAGTACCTTCATTTCACTTCTCATTCAGACATAAAGCCATTTCTGTTATGGTAACCTTAATCAAAGTGGTTGGCGTGAGAGGTGCAAACTGATGCTAGGGGACTGAAGACTGGTGTCTGCATATTGTGAATTCGGGTGGGTGTGTGAGTGCAATCATAGGTGAACATTTTCCTTTTGTGGCATATGAAAAAAAATAAACAAATAAAGTAACGGTTTCCTAATTCACAGGTTGCAATGGCCATGGCAAGAATAGTGGGGCATCACTAATTTACAGTAAAAATACAAAGCATTGCACGTTTATGAAATCGGACACTCATTCGCGGAGATGTGGCAAAAAGAATACAAAGAGAACAGAATGCCACCCAGTTGAGTGTTTGATTATGAAGCGCCTCATATAGCAAGCCAGGCCAGCATTCGTTCTGGAAAATAAATGAAAAAAAGATGATCAAGTTCCATTCCGTGATGGGGGGGGGAGTCCTCGGAGCAGGAGTGCAGAGAATCACTGAATCACAAATCAATAATATCCACATGGCACATGCACGCTGCTTATTAAAGAATTTAACTTTTTTGGCGGCAGTTTCGATAGCCATTTTGCAACTTTGGACCCCCAATGTGCGAGCATGTCTCACATACTCCTAAGGTAAGCCCTCACTCCAGACTTTTTTTTTATCACCAAGTATAAATGTAATATGCCCGAAATATATATGGCCCCAGACAAGAAAAACTGACCTAGCTAAGAGCAGCATCAAGATTTGGCCTTCCTTACAGAATACCATATTTTTCAAGGACTGCCCTTCATGGGCTGAACACAGGGCCATATCGACTGACTCCTGCAAAAAGCTGGTCATAATATGCTGCTTCTTCAACTTCTTGGCTGCAACCGGAGGCTCGCCAGTAAAAACAAAACAAAATTGTACAAAATCCTAAAACAAAATCATGTTTGCAGCTGCTGACCTGCGCTAGACTCTCCCCCAACAGACAGTGCTGTTGAATGGCTTCAGCATTTCCGTGAATTAGGAGATTGTGGGTTCAAATCCTGTTCCTGCCAAGCACGCACTCCGTGTCCCTGAGCATATCATTTAAATGCTCATCCCTCCAGTCCCCCTTCCCCCCAGTGCAAAAACGTGTAGAAGCATGAGCCCACACAAGATGCAATAACACAGCTGGAATGTCCTGGGTGACCTGCACTGTAAACAAAAGAACAATAGTAGAATCACGCCTCTGGTTTAATTTACCTCCCTCATTTGTTCAGTATAGCATTTCTCAATCTGAAAGGTTAAAGCAAATATGAAAGTATTTTCCAGTGCTTGTCTGTCACACTATCCAACAGGCTGCTTGATAGTCTTCTCATTCTATCCATCAGTACAGTGACAAGGTTCTCTACTGCTGGGCACACATTCATAAAATGTGAACCTGTCCCATTCCATAAAATACTGCTTACAAATGAAATCTGTCAGACTCTAATTGTTGTAGTGCTCAATGTTACGAATACTGTCACAACAAATGCAACATTTCACCCCACATGAAAAGCAAGCACCTTTATCTGCGTGTAATGTGAAAACACATCGTTTAACAGTAACATAAGGAACTGCAGAAAGCCCATTATAAGGTTAATACTACACACATGGGATTAAACAAATATTGCTTCTCTTGTTAACGATCATCACCTAAGCATGGTGTGGTGGGAATCAAACCTGCTGCTCCATGTTTAGATGTGTACACATATAGTAAACCACTGAAGCAGACTGCCTCACTCAACTAGTTTGTTAATGATACTGTAAGCAGAGAATTTCTCAGACCCAAGGATTTATTATGGATGCCGCATTGGTACACAGTCAGATCTTGAATTTGCATCATTATTATTGTGAGGTTAAAAAAACACTCTACAGCTAGCACCATCTTTATCCCTGTCTTTATGTCAATATGATACATTGGCAGATCGTAGCATAACATGCAAATGAGAGAGTTTTTTTTTTTTTAATATGCTGCATTCTTTTTTTTTAAAACAGCGTTTCAAAGATAATGAATTACAAAATGACTGCTATAATTAAAAAAAATTCAAATACGTGCAGAGTCATGTTGAGTATAACAGAAAACAAGCACTTATTGTAAGCGGGACTCGGCAAGAGTATAGTTGGTTGGGAGGTGAGAGGGTGTTCGCTGACAGTCCCATACCGTACAGTAAGAGGGTTAACCACATCTGGACAAACACTGTGACACATCAGTAGCAAACTCAGGTGTTTGGTTGAAACCACTGGAATAGCGTCATCAGTGCAAGAGGCTTTTTTTATGGTACTGCCAGACTTCCTTACAAATACCCCATTCAACTGAATAAATAAATACATAAAGACTGCCTACAATGATCCCACACCTGTCTAATGTGTGTATAATGGGTGATTTAATTTTTTTTTGGGGTGTAGTAGGGCAGAGTAGGGTGGGGTGGGGTAGGGTGGGGGTTTGGGTTGGAAAGGCAACATTCTAAACTAACTGACGACATGAGATGAGACTAAAAAGAGAATATAACAAGAGCGGCCACCATCGCAACCCTCCCATTATCAACCAGAAGTGAAGCCAACAACTGAAGCTGGTAATCAATAGGTCTGTAACCCAAATGGGTATGCATGTGAAACACTGTGATGATGCACATGAAATCAAAACATGTCCATCAAGATATAGCACTGGAGGGGGGCATGGCTAGCTGCCCAACTAATGAGACACACTTTCAGTGAGCTCCCTACAAGGCATCTTAATTTTGTTTTAATTTGATGCTTTTTGTCCAGCTAAGAGCTTTAAGATCACCAGAAGGTATCTTGAACATCAAAAGGCCATCTGGACAGATTTTTGGCAATATGGAGCGAAAAACAGCAGAGCAGAAGGCTAACTTCTTTGCCGTGAGGCAGAGTGGCTAAACCGCCACCTACAGATGCAGGTCTAGATACAACGACTACAAGTACCGAAGAAACCCGCCCAGCAATGCTAGAATCGCTATAATCAGCAATGTTGGCCCTGACAAAAACGGTCCAGCGAATGGATAAAAGAATGGACTCTTACCACGATCAGATGGTAGCCGTGGAACAGAAAATGGATGGGCTGGTAAATACGGCCCAAACAGCTGAAAAGACCTCAGAACAAGCTCAGGTGGCAGCAGTGACCTGTGTCAAAGAACAGGCCTTGCTGAAAGCTTGACTAGAACACTTGGAGAATATAACCAGATCAGCAAATGTCTGTATAGTGGGCCTGCCAGAGGAAACAGAGGGAGCTGACCTGATGACATATCTGGAGTCCTGGTTTCTGGAGACATATGGTGTAGACCTACGGGAGCAGCTACTCCGTGCCTACTGTGTGAATGTTCAGAGGGCAGGTGGCCAGTCTGGTGGGCAAGAACAGTGATGGCAGTCACATCATGGGTGGTGGTGCGGGACCGCATCTTACAAGCAGCAAGGAATAAATGGAACGTGGAGGTACAGGGATCAAGAGTGTTACTTTTCCCGGATCTATCATATGCCACCCGTACAAAACGTAAGCGTTCTGATGCCAGCCGGTGCCGGCTCAGACACTTGGAGGTCCCGAATAGTATCCTGATGCCCGCCCGACTCCAGGTAATGGTCGGCCACAAAGTTTCTATATACACAGACCCCAGAGAGGCCTCTAAATTGATAGATAAGATTGAGGCTGAGAGAGCAGCATGGAGGGAAGAAGCATCCTCAGACTCTGAGGACGAAGAGACTTGAAACCATTTCACTTAATGGCCGTACCTGAGGCCTGCAGATCATTGATGATGTCCTGGACATCCAGACCAAAGAGTTTAGTGCCATTAAAAGGGGAGTTCAGCACCTTGTTTTGCACATTATCAGCAAACCAAGAAACCTTGAACCATGAATGCCTACGGAGGCAGATGCCAGCAGCAACCGCCCTGGCAATAGTATCAGATAAATCATAGATGGCTCTTAAAAGGTGCTTCCCAACATCCTCTGTGGTTTGGAAGCACTGGAGCAATTCCTATTTCTGGGCACCATCAGGAAGGGCTTGGGCAGCTGCCTTGCCCTTTTTGGCATTGGTGTTCTGACATTTTACCACGTGAGACATATAATTCGCTATCCTCAGGCCAAGGGTAAAGGAAGCATACGCCGTTTTGCCCCAAAGATCTATCTTGCAGGATTCTTTGTCCAGGTGCAAGGAACTAAGATGCTTGGGCACCTTAGACCTGTCATGTGCTGCTTTGATGACCACTGAGTCAGTTTCAGTCTGGGCAGCAAAGAATGGAAGGCCCTGAGGGGCACTGTAGAGCCTGTCAGCTCTTCAGGGCATAGCTGGCACCATGTCTGGTCTGTGCCAGGCTGCCGTGGTAGCATTTTGTAGTGCTGGAAGCATAGCAGAAATAATTCTGGGGGGGGAACTTCAGGGATCTCCAGGTAATCCACCAGGTCCTTCCTGGTGGCATCCTCCTCCAATGTCTGAAACTCCATAGTGGAAGACAGTTGCTTCATAATGTTGAAGAATGAAGCATCCTTGGGTGGAGACCTGGGGGTATGCTTGGCAGATTCTTCACTAACAGAGAAGGCAATGGACTTATCAAAAGTGTAATGCTCTTCCTCCCTTCCTCCTCTACCTCATCTGGAAGGATAAGGTCAGGGTGGTATTTCTCCTTGACATCGACCTCTTCATTAGGGTCTGGTGTCGGATGCGCCATCAACAGTCCTCAGGCTGACTCCCGGGGCTGATGAAAAGGAGTTGATGATGAAGGTCTGTTAATGGGCAGGGCAATCACATTAGTGAAGCAGACAAGAACCTCATTCAAATCCTTGGTCACTGGAGGAGGGGTTGACGGCATTGAAGCCACCAAACCACACTGCATGCTTGACAAGCCCTTAGCCTTTAATGGGGAAGGGTCGGTCTGGAGGAGGCTGTCATCGATGACAAACCTGTCAATGATGAAGGAGGGGCCGATGACCCAGAGGTCTACGGCCTAACGCCCTGTATGTCAGATGAAGGAGCTGTTGGTATGGGCCTGGAGTGAATCGAGACCTGGACAGCAGATCTCTTCATCACAGCAGCTGCCAATGACAAAGAGCCCCCTGAAGAAGGTGAAGCCAACGGGGAAAGGGATGGCCGCCGGTGGGGAGCAGTCGTAATTCCAGTCTTTCTTGTGACTCCCCCCCCGAGGACTTGTCTTTGACCTGAAAAGCCTTGGAGCTCTTGGAACTGGAGGGTAACTGGGTGGCCAGTGCCCCGGAGGACCCCAGCTTGGAGCTGGCTACCTGCTATTCCATGAAGGTATGGAGAGCCTTTCTGCATCACCTAGCAGGAGCCCTGACATCAGTGGGAGCTGCTCAACCCCCAGGAATAGGACCGACCTCACTGGGACTGACGGCAGGGTTCAGAGGGAGTCGGCGAAGTGCCAAGTCTCCTCCGGGTCTTCGTCAGTGACCAGAGGTGGCGGGTGAGCAGAGTGATCCATCCCTCCAACAGTCTGAGTCAGGAGCGGAGTCATGGATAAAGAAGTGTTGGCTTCTTCAGTCGACAAGTAGTCAACTAGCTCGAGAAAAATCTCGGCCAGAAGATCAACCAGTATCTCGGCCAACTGGCCCAATGGGGTTACCCTGAAGCCAGAAACCTGGGCAGAGGATTTGACTGAAGCCAGATCTGGAGATGTGTGGGAATCTGAAGCTCTCGACCGAAAGCACTCCCGATCCCATGATCGATGGCAAGACCGTTTTTTTGGCCTCTTTCTTTGACTTAGTTTTGTGCCCAGAGGGGCCCTGACTGAAGGTTGGCACAGCCAGGCACAATTCTTTGAAGGATCCCGTAAAAGAGGTGCCCAGCTGGAGCAGCACAAAGACAGAAGCTGAGGAAGTGTGAGCTACAGCCTGAGCCGCTGCCTCCTCAAACGCTGCAAGCTGGTCGGCGGCCAACGGGCATCCTTGGATTTAACCAGAGGGTTCCATTTGCTTGGTCAGCCTAACTTGAGTCAGGCTAGACAGTCCTCCAGAATGGTAGGATGGAAAGTTTGACAAATGTCGCAGGCCTATGGATTGTGCTCATGCCCCAGGCAACAGATGCACACAGTGGGTGAATCTGTTCAGGATATCTTCTGCTCGCAACGGCACTGGCAGAACCTGGGAGCAGACTTGTCAATCGTGGTCGCAATCGATGATCGAACTAAAGACAAAAGTTTTTAAACATTTTAAGAAGTAAATCCTAAGATTTGAATTGCAAAGGCCTACTCAGCACGAGAGTGGTAAGGAGGGAACCTGCCTCTTCCAAGCAGACAGAAAGATCTGGCATCATTGGGCAGAGCCAAGGGAGTTTCCACCTAGGTGGGTGGGAGAACCAGCTTGAAGACATTCCAGCCAGAATTAAACGGAAAGGCAACTGCCAGAAAATGTGGATAGAACATCATATCCACATCCCTAGAAAAACAATTTCCATGTGGTCCTAGTGCATGACAGCTATAGTTCCATAGGTGTGGCCTACTGCAAGAGATACCCTCGAAGTAAGATCTAAAGGGGACAAGACCTTTTTCAGGTACATAAGTGAAAAGAGGAAGACTAGGGGAGGGATTGTGAAGTTAAGACAGGCGGTGGGGAGGACTGTGCAAATGAGGATCAGGAAAAAGCAGATATCCTGAACAGATAGGTTTCTTCAGTCTCCAGAGAGGAAAGGGAAGTGTATGGACCACATAAAAGCAGCAGGGACACTGAGGGGAGGGAGGGAGACACAAGTCACTTCACAGAGGAGAGAGTCCTGAAAGGATTTACAAATCTGAAAGTGGACAAAGCTATGGCTCCAGACATGGTACACCTAAGGGTGTTGAGGGAGCTCAGGGAGGTACTGAGAGGACCTCTGACAGCCCTATTCAACAACTCACTAGAAACAGGAGGAGTTCCAGGGGACTGGAGGAGAGTAGATGGAGTCCACTTTATAAAGCAGTAGCACGGAGGAGGCTGGCAACTATAGTCCTGTCAGTCTGACATCAGTGGTGAGGAAGTTAATGGAGTTGTTACTAAAAGGGTTAGAAGACCGAGGCAGCATGGATTCACGGGGGTCAGAGATCATGTCAGACAAAACTGATTGGTTTCTTGACCAGGGAAATAGATCAGAGTGGGGCTGTGGCTATGGCTTACTTAGACTTTGACACAGCACCACATATGAGGCTCACTAGGAAACTGGGAAGCACATGGATGGGCCCTACAGTGGTAAACTGAGTAAGAATTGTATTTATTTATTTAAATATATTTTTCCAGATAAACAAGCAAAGCACAGAAGACTCATTTCCAGTTGTGACGCCGGGAAGGAGGTCACAGAGAAGAATACACTGGTTAATGTATAAGTGATGGAGGGTGGTGGTAAATGGAATTCACTCAGAGAAAGGGATGATGACCAGCAGGGTACCTCAGGGCTCAGTACTAGGACCAGTCCTCTTTAATCTCTTTGTAAGTGACACTGTAAATGAGTTAGAAGGGAAGCTATGCCTCTTTGCAGATTACACCAAAATCTGCAATACAGTGGACACTCCAGAAGGATTGGAGAGAATGTGCAGAGATCTAAGAAAACTCAAGGAGTGGTCAAGTGTATTGCAGCTGGGTTTAATGCAATAAAGTGCCAAATCATGCACCTAGGACACAGAAACACAGAGGTGGAGTATAAATAGGGGAACAGGTATTGACGGTCACCAAACAGGAAAGGGACCTTGGAGTAATCCTTCTGATGACCTCAAGGTGGCAAGGCACTGCAACAAGGCCAAGGCAGTAAGTAGGACCAGTGGGATGCTGGGGTGCAAAGGAAGGGATATCATCAGCAGAACAATGAAGTTAGCTGGCCCACCTGCGCAGCAGTAGTGCTACCGCTCATGATGCTGGTGACCTGGGTTCAGGAATGAGCCTGGGGAGCTGGAGGGTTGGCCGGGGGGGCGAAGGTTGAGCATCTGCAGACTGTTCACCTTCTCTGAGGAGGGAGGGGGATGAGGTCTGGTACTCGACTTACCCCAGGCGGAGGCCTGTGGCATAGCAAGCGTCCGACCATAGAAGACAGGATGGGGCATGCCAGACATTGGCAGAGCTCCGCCTTGATGTCAGGGCATATGGCATGCTCAGAGAAAATGGGGAAATCGACTCCTGGGCTCTGGAAAGATGGAGCGCCAGCACAGACCTCAATGGTCCCGTGCCTGTCCTGCGTGGCCCGACGAACTGCAGTAAGTTCGGGTGCCAGGCCCCACCTTGTCCCCCACCTGGGGGAAAATCCAAGGCCATTGGGGGTCCGCCGGTGAGGCTCCAGGCAGGAAGGAACTGAGGCAGATGCCAGGCACTCCCGATGAAGCGGCGCACATGAGGGGCAAGGGGAAGAGAATAAAACAGAAAGTTAAAAGAAAAAGAACAATGGAGTTAATGTTGCCACTATAGATTATTGTTAAGACCCCACCTGGAGTACTGTGTCCAGTTCTGGAGACCTAATCTCAGGAAGGACACAGACAGGGTGGAGGCTGTGCAGAGAAGGGTAAACTAAAATGGTGCAGGGGCTGCATCAGAAGCCCTAAGAGAGATTGAGGGACCTAAGTATGTATACCCTGGAAGGGGGGGGGAACAGGATATTGACCTATAAATAACTCATGGGGGTTGAACAGGGTACAGCTGAGGAGTAGTTTTCAGAGGAAAAGATGCACAACAAAAAGGGGGCATGCAATGAAGCTGGAAAGGGGAATTCAGGAGTGATGTAAGGAAGGACTTCTTCACTGAAAGAGTGGTTGATGCCTGTAACAGTCTTCCAGCAGTGGTAGTGGGGATGAAAACATTGGCGGGCTTCAACATGCATGGGACTGGCAGAAGGGAACCTTCATTGGGAAGTGGGGGGCAGAGATCAAGTAGGGTCTGCGGTGTCAGTATAGGCAGGGACAAACTGGCAGACTAGGTGGGCTAACCAATCCTTATCTGCCATACATTTCAAATTTTCTGTGTAAGTTTCTCCAACTGACCCCCAGCTGCCAGAGACTGCTCCCAAACCCAGGTCATAGTGTGGCAGCAGGTAAGGCATCCAGCACCTCAGCCCTATGTGCCATTAAGCAGGTCATATTCTCTATTTCTTTCATTTTCTCTGTTCTTCCCCCAATCCCTCATTCACCCCTGTGGCACTCCTGTGCATCTCCTCCACGCTGTGGTTAGCCCTCCTGCACCTCCCCTGGCTATCCCAGACTTCACCATGCTCTGTGGCATAATTCCTTCATGCAGGGATTAACACAGACAGGACAGCAGGCATTGCCAGTCAGAGAGGGATATCTCCTTGGTGCACCAACAGTATGCAATGTTAGCAGGAGAGTGCATCAATAAAAATGTCAGCAGGACAGTGCATCAATAAAAATGTCAGCAGAAGAGTGTGTATCAATAAATATGTCAGCAAGAGAGTGCATCAATAAAAATGTCAGCAGGAGAGTGTGTACCAATACAAATGTCAACAGGAGAGTGTGTGCATCAATAAAAATATCAGCAGGAGAGTGCATCAATAAAAATGTCAGCAGGAGTGTACATCAAAAAAATGTCAGCAGCAGAGTGAGCATCAATAAAAATATCAGCAGGAGAGAGTGCATCAATAAAAATGTTAGCAGGAGAGTGTGCATCAAAAAAAATGTCAGCAGGAGAGTGCATCAATAAAAATGTCAGCAGGAGTGTGCATCAAAAAAATGTCAGCAGCAGAGTGAGTATCAATAAAAATGTCAGCAGGAGAGAGTGCATCAATAAAAATATCAGCAGGAGAGAGTGCATCGATCAATTAAAATATCAGCAGGAGAGTGCATCAATAAAAATGTCAGCAGGAGAGTGCATCAATTAAAATGTCAGCAGGAGAGTGCATCAATTAAAATGTCAGCAGGAGAGTGCGTCAAAAATATGTCAGCAGCAGAGTGTGCATCAATAAAAATGTCAGCAGGAGAGTGCATCAATTAAAATGTCAGCAGGACAGAGTGCATCAATAAAACTGTCAGCAGGAGAGTGCATTAATTAAAATATCAGCAGGAGAGTGCATCAATAAAAATGTCAGCAGGACAGAGTGCATCAAAAAAATGTCAGCAGGAGAGTGCATCAATTAAAATGTCTGCAGGAGAGAGAGCAACAATTAAAATGTCAGCAGGAGAGTGCATCTATTAAAAAATCAGCAGGAGAGAGTGCATCAATAAAAATGTCAGCAGGAGAGTGTGCATCAAAAAAATGTCAGCAGGAGAGAGTGCATCAATAAAAATGTCAGCAGGAGAGTGCATCAATTAAAATATCAGCAGGAGAGAGTGCATCAATCAATTAAAATATCAGCAGGAGAGGGCATCAATTAAAATGTCAGCAGGAGAGTGCATCAAAAATATGTCAGCAGCAGAGTGTGCATCAATAAAAATGTCAGCAGGAGAGTGCATCAATTAAAATGTCAGCAGCAGAGTGTGCATCAATTAAAATGTCAGCAGGAGAGAGTGCATCAAAAAAATTTCAGCAGGAGAGTGCATCAATTAAAATGTCAGCAGGTGAGTGTGCATCAATAAAAATGTCAGCAGGAGAGAGTGCATCAATAAAAATGTCAGCAGGAGAGTGCATCAATTAAAATATCACCACGAGAGAGTGTGTCAATAAAAATGTCAGCAGGAGAGTGCATCAATTAAAATATCAGCAGGAGAGAGTGCCTCAATAAAAATGTCAGCAGGAGAGTGCATCAATAAAAATGTCAGCAGGAGAGTGTGCATCAATAAAAATGTCAGCAGGAGAGTGCATCAATTAAAATATCAGCAGGAGAGAGTGCCTCAATAAAAATGTCAGCAGGAGAGTGCATCAATAAAAATGTCAGCAGGAGAGTGCATCAATAAAAATGTCAGCAGGAGAGTGCATCAATTAAAATATCAGCAGGAGAGAGTGCCTCAATAAAAATGTCAGCAGGAGAGTGCATCAATTAAAATATCAGCAGGAGAGAGTGCCTCAATAAAAATGTCAGCAGGAGAGTGTATCAATAAAAATGTCAGCAGGAAAGTGCCTCAATTAAAATACCAGCAGGAGAGAGTGCCTCAATAAAAATGTCAGCAGGAGAGTGCATCAATTAAAATATCAGCAGGAGAGAGTGCCTCAATAAAAATGTCAGCAGGAGAGTGCATCAATTAAAATATCAGCAAGAGAGAGTGCCTCAATAAAAATGTCAGCAGGAGAGTGCATCAATTAAAATGTCAGCGGGAGAGAGTGCATCAATTAAAATGTCAGCAGGAGAGTGCATCAATTAAAATATCAGCAGGAGAGTGTGCATCAATAAAAATGTCAGCAGGAGAGTGCATCAATAAAAATGTCAGCAGGAGAGTGTGCATCAATAAAAATGTCAGCAGGAGAGTGTATCAATTAAAATAGCAGGAGAGTGCATCAATAAAAATGTCAGCAGGAGAGTGCATCAATAAAAATGTCAGCAGGAGAGTGTGTATCAATAAAAATGTCAACAGGAGAGTGTGTGCATCAGTAAAAATGTGAGCAGGAGAGTGTGCGTCAATAAAAATTCTAGCAGGAGAGTGCATCAATAAAAATATCAGCAGGAGAGTGCATCAGTAAAGTTCTGCATGCCAAGGCCACTTGGGAGGTCCAATTCTGGTTGGTTCCCAACTCCCTGAAGTCACTGGAGAAAGAATTCTGTCCCAAAATTTCACCTGCTACCAGTACCGGTAGTAATTTGGGGAGGAGGACATAATGAAACACCACTGAAAATGTCTGTTAGCAGGAAAACGAACCTGTTCATCTGGATGCATGTGACTGACAACACTTCCTTCTGACTGCTGTTTGACAGTGGCATCAGTGGAGCTTTTCTCCTCACGTCCCAAATAGTTGGAACCCAGGTCTCCCTCAAGCTTTACTGTTGATGCCGAATGGACTTCCATCTCAGTTCTGTTGTGATCTAGCTGCTTTTCTCTGGGTATCAGCCCACTCTGAGCTCTCTGCTTCTTTATGTTGATTACCTCGATTTGAAAACGGTGAGTCTTGCCCGTGTCTGTTACAGTCCCATGTATGTGAGGCCCAATCATGGGCTTTACTCTGGAGCGAGGGGGTTTCAAATGGGTTTGCTGGAGATCACTGGTATCTATCTGAAGGTCTTCCCCATGCTTCCTGTGTCCATCCACTCTGAGAGGATGTTCTGGCTGCCTTCCCATAGGGCCTCCCTTCGGGTCGTTCACCCTTAGATGTGCCCTTTGTGTCCATTTAGTTTCAGTTTCAAGACTCGCTTCAGCAGGAAGAACTGTGGGAAAAAAACAAAGATTAAGTGGCACTCTGAAAACGATATTTCCAGCAACAAAACTAAAGCAACACAGCAAGTGGGAAGAGGATGGAAATGCTCTTTCAGGATGTAAAAACAAATCAGTTAAGGAAGTGTCTTAGCTGGGCTTGAACTCAGGCCCTCCAGAATACCATTTCTGTCACGCTAATCAGCTGCACCACCAAGGCAATTGGTCCCAGCTGAGGCACTTACTTCTTTCTCTGCTCTGTTTGTATGTGTTTCATAAAATATGCACACCACACCCATGTGATTGAAAATGTAATTATTTGTGCAGCATCAGGCTGTGTAGGTTCCATGTCATAACGGCGACTGCCTTTTTGCGATCGCCATTAGGGCAAGTGTACATCGCCGAAAATCAATTTTGGCAATGTACCTGCATATAACAAGGGCACTGGAGATTTACCGCACCCTCCTACTTAAGGATTCTCAATTCCAGGAGGGTGCATGTCAGGGGGGGTGCAAAACAAAACAAAAAAATCCCGGATGGCACAAAAAAACAGACTGTGCCTAGAACCAAACCCGATACCCTCCCAACCCTAGCCTGCCACCCACCCACCATGCCACAAGGCCAGCTCAGCAACCGACTGCACTCCGCCACACAAACCCTCCTCCCCTTCCGCCTCGCATGGCGGCTCACCCCTCGCGCGCATGTAAATATGGTGACATCCTGTCACTATATTCACTGACCCCCCCTTCCTCCAGTCAACCTCCCTGCCCGGTAGCCCTATGCACAGGCGTTGAGATTGAATCGCCCTTTTTGAAAGCACTCAATCGCAGTCACCATTGTCACAGGCTACCATTGTGCATTAGAGAAAGAGTAATGTGTGCTCCGGGACAGCCCAGGTTCCAGTTGCCTTGGCGGCGCAGCTGGTTAGCGCGATCGGAACGGTATTCTGGGTGGCCTGGGTTCAAGTCCCAGCTGAGGCACTTACTTCTTTCTCTCCTCTCTATGTGTTTAATAAAATATTATTTTAGTGCCTCCACACACGCACAGACACACACACACACACACACACAGACACACACACACACACACACACACACACACACACACACACTGGAGTGGAAGGGGGACAACTGAACCAGAATTAAACTAACTCTGAACTTCCGGCTAGTGTAGTATGCAACCTTAGCACCATGCAATACTTACCTGACTACAGTGGCAAGCAAATAGATGATCTGATTGTTGGAAGGCATTTCCTTCCATCATATCCTGTAACATTTTAGTAGCAGTCTAACCCTGAGATTTTTATTGGAGTTGTTTAATTATTCAACCAAGGCATCAGGTGATAAAGCAAGGTCATACCCCTACAGGCATAAACAGAGGTGAGGAATTCATCACTCCACTAGTGAGAATTTACATAGGCAGGTATAGTTAGCTGCTCACTCCAATCTTTTTTTCCCCTCTCACTCATGCATCAGAACTCAGCCAAATATGTTCAGCCTTCATACGGTCAGTAACACATAGCCCCTACCCCTCCCCCACTTGATTCAGTATTTATACTCTCCCCCCTTTACAACTGCTATAGCTGAGATTACATCCTATGGGGGGGGGGGGAGGAAAATAAACCACCAAGTAGAAGTGCACATTTCAGCTATTTGTGGTGGTTCATGAGAGTAAGTCAGGGAATCTGGGCATAAATGAATATGTCATGACCCAAAGTACTAGCCGCAAGTGCCCTCCTGGGTCTATTCATTTAGCCCAACCTTTCACAGAGTGACCTGAGCCACAATCTGACCAGTTATGCAAGTTGAGAGCAAATTATTTTAAGCGTTCTTGATCTGATCACAGTTTCAGACCCTTAGTCCAGCTATCCAGAGGTCATAGTTGCCATGAAACTCTTGCCAATACCCCCAGCCCCAGCTGAGATTGATGGGAGTCAAGCCTAAGACCCCAGACAACACCCTTTCCAATTCAGTAACCAGGCCAGAGTTCAGATATCAAGGCAGGTGCTGGGAGGGGAAAGAAGAACCTGTAGTTGCATACAGCATCACTGTTTGAATCACGCATTATTATACACCTATCTCTGGGAGCCGCACACCACAGCCATAACAGGTGGCAAAGAGAGGGCTCAATAGCACTCCGTACCATCGCTAGGGCGTACCTATGGCAAGCACTGATGTTTAAAATTCCCACAGGATGCTCTGTACAAAAAGAAACTGCTTGTCAGCATAGCACCCACTCGCTGAGTATCCCAGCCCAAGCTGAGGTTGAAGAGGCAGGTTGGTAGCAGAGTCAAGCATGAGAGACACTGGCAATACCATGGATCAAAGAAGAGAATCGACATAATATTAGGCATTAACTCACTTTTCTGTCCCTCACTGAATTAGCTGTCAAATGAACAATGATAGTAGCTTGCACAGAGCTCTTAATGTTGATTGCTCCCCCACAATGCTATGTGAAATTCGGGCTTGGATTCAGTGTAAGAAGATGATGATGAAAGTTTTATGATTCATCAGGTGCAGTACTGTTGCAGTCCCAGTACAAGTACAAGTTTGAGATATCAATATAGCTGCTCACATTTTGAATTTGATTATAACACCAGAGGGCACCGCTGTGGATATTCAAGCCCGACTTAGGTTGCTGTAGCAACATAGCTTGTATAGGGTGAAACCGACAATAATTGTAGGAGGGCACTGACACAAACCAGTGTTCTGATTGGCTGAGAGTTCCTTAGTCAATTTATTGGACTGTCAAAACAGAGGTGGGTGCCAAAGTAAGGAGATAGCAAGTATATGCATGGTCCAGGGCATGAGACAACAAGCAGGGAAAAATCAAAATACACCTCATAACCTAGAATTTAATAATCACAATGAGCAAACATTAGCAGAAAACATGATTAATGAGGTTCACATAAATAATCCAGTAACTAGGAAAAGTGATAGAGAAGCAGACTTAGAGGAAGGTGAATGAAGCATTGAAACAAGGAAATGGAAAAAAGGTAGGAGAGCTATGGCCTTCGAAATACCAATAAGTAACTCATTTCAACCACTAATTCAGCTTGACAAGAGGGAAACCCCAACCGCAGAAACTACTGTCAATCATATAGACAGTGGTGTGGCAATGGAAAAAGAGACTGAGGGCACAATTGAAATTGGAGAGAATACTGATATGATAGACTCAGCAATAGAAAACACTAGGCAACCCGAACTAAGTGCACTAAGACAGATTTATGTATTGGACGATTCTATGGTGAAGTTCACAGATAGATATACAGCGAAAAACAATAAGGAAATAATAACCACTAGCTACTTTTCCGAAGCTAAAATAAGAAACATTTAAAACATGCTAAAAGACATTGTCCAAGAAAAAAATGTCACAGCCAAAGTAATCATACATTTAGGTACAAACAACATCAATGGGCAGTCAGATGCAGAAATAATTGATGCTTTTAAAAATATACAGAAAACAGCACAGGATTTAAAATGTGATATTATTTACACAGAGATATTGCCTGTGCCACGAGGAGGTAGCACAAAGAACAATAAAATCAAATGAATTAACGATTGGTTGAGGAGATGGACCTCAGAACATAGCATTGGATATATATATATATATATATATATATATATATATACACATCCCACTGTGAAGACTTTGAGGGGAATATATGAACTGTACAGCCATGATGGACTCCATCTGAACAAACTGGGAAGTCAGAAACTAGGTCAAAGACTACGCAAAGTCATTGAGAAATATTTAAACTAGATAATGAGGGTGGAGGTAAAACAGTCATTCAAAAAGATAGAGGAAGTACTACAAACCATCAAATGAATCCTGGGAAAAAGAAGAATGAGTTAAAAATAATATCACTAAACACCAAAAGTTTAAACACTACAAAAATATCTGAACTACAGCTTTTGATGACTAAAGAAAATACTGACATTTGCACAGTAAATGAAACATGGTGGGACAAGAATTGTCCCTGGAATAAAAACATAGAAGGATACAGAACATACCATAAAGACAGAATAGATAAAAAGGGAGGTGGAGTTGCACTCTTTATAAAAGATAACATTGAAAGCCTAGAATACAAGATGACCATAACAGATGCATATCCTGAATCCATCTGGGTAGCAGTTACAATAGCAAATAATAAGAAACTATATGTAGGCAACATCTATAGACCCCCATCATCCACCGACCATAATGATATTGCCTTAAATAAAGAAACATAGTTTATGGCAAATAAAGGCAACACAATAATTCTGGGAGATGTTAACTATCCATACATAGATTGGAGACACTGGACAACCAAAACCAGTTCAGGGAGAGAATATGTATCTACCATTATAGACGCAGACCTGCAACAATTGGTACATAAACCAACAAGAGGTGAAAACATATTAGATCTAGTGATAACCAACATTGCAGAAAATGTGAAGCAAATTAAAATTAGAGAAACATTAGGAAACAGTGACCACAATATTATAGAATTCAGAAAAGAACACAGTAAAACAATTAGAAAAAAACTACAATAAGGCAAATTTCAACAAAATCACAACTGAACTGAATGGATGGGAATGGAAGAGGGCTGTTGAAAATAATGACATAGAAGAAATATGAAATATAATCAAAAACAAAATATTAACCATTGAAAAGAACCATGTGCCAAACAAATACATGTACAACACAAGGGGGAAGATACCAATGTGGTGCACAAGAAAGGTACTTAAGCAACGTAAGAAAAAGGCATATAAGGAAATGAAGAGAAACAAAATGCAAATATCTGTAACAAATTACAAAACAGAACTTAAAAAATTAAAAAAATAAAGAACGAGAGGACTAAATCAAAGCTTAATATTGCAAAGGAAAAGGATAATGGGAAAAGCTTATATGCCTTTAGAAAATGGGTAAAGGTAGTTGAGGCCTCTGATTGGCTGAGGGACTTCTCTAGGTGGGTATCTATCAGACAACAGATGCCCACCTATTAAAAGTACCAGCCCAGCCAGACCCATCACCAGAATCTTGGTGCCCAGCCTGCTCTCTAATTGGTTAAAAGTCCTCATTTTCAATTCAAATATCCGCCATTTTTCTCTGTCGCTTATCAAGAAACAGTCGCACACAATGGTCTGCATTTCAGTACAAATTACTAACGGTAGGCACACACGTTTCTTCATTATTTTAACTGAACATCAATATCTGTATTTGACTGTCCTCACTTACTAGTTCTCCCATCGACCACAGTCTCTCATTCCTCCTCCCGTCAACAACGCTGTCTGTTTCCTTCTCCCGTCGACCACGCTCATTGCCGAAAAACAAAACTGCTTGTATCACACAATCAAGCAACGCAACCTCACCTTCCCGTTAGATCCCTGCCATACTGCCCATTTTACTTCAGACACTGTCTGCCAAATCACACGTCACCTAGCAAGACTGCTATAAATTTAAAAAAAAAAAGTCTTCATTTTCCTGAAACCCTCTCATTTTAGACTGGTCTACTCTCCCGACTGCACTCTCATATTGACAAGAAGGCTATCACTTTTTTTTTTTTTAAAGTCTTTATTTTGCGGTCAACATACCTCGGAACCCCGCTCATTTGAAACAGGTCCACTCTCCCGACCGTGCTGTCCTAACGCCGTTGCCCAGTAACAGTCACTCTCTTAAAAATGTACAGACATTTAAGTGTCCCCGATGAAGTAATTTACTGCAAACTCTGCAGGAAGAGCTTACACATGCGGTTACTACAGAGCACTTGTACTTTGAGATGCAGATGATAAAATTGACTTTATTTGCCCTGGTGGAAAACTTTAAAGATCTGAAACCCACTGTGAAAGAGATAACTAGGCAGGTGTCAGACACAAAACTCTCTCCTTATCACAAGCTCAACTGCGTTTATTTCAAACTCGGTAGAACTCGGGGGGGGGGTGTAAAAAGGTTAAAAATCAGTCTCAAAAGTTAAATTCTGCAGTAGGGCATACTTGGTTGGCTTTTACTGGGCGACACAAGCTGGTCATGTAACCATGGCAATCACCTCCAAAAATGCAGGCGGAGGAACTGTTTTATTAAAAATCTTACTTTAAATACATTTTTCATGAACATTTTTCTTATTAAACTTATTTTTCTGACAGTGCCCATTCTCTAAGCGCAAGAATACCCTCCAGGGTGGGTGGTATTGTGCTATACCAGACCTTCCAGGGGCTGTAAGGCCCTCTGCCTGCGGCATCGGGCGTCATTACACTCCTGGGCGGTCTGGTATAGCACAATACTGCCCACCCTGTTGGGTATTATTGCTTACATATTAACACACTAAAAGGAAAAGATAATACACTTGGGTCCAGTCAGAGTGAGAGGTAATGAATTAAACACCCTGGGGGAAACAGAGGACACCTTTAATGACTATTTCTGTAGCATATTTAATACCGGAGCTAGCGTAGAAATAAGGAAAATGCAGAAAGAACATGGCATTTGTACAAAAATAGAGGTTCTTGAGATTCTGGACAAACTACATACTAATAAATCATCAGGATCAGACAATCGTCACCCAAGATTTCTTAAATAAATTAAAAAGTATATTGCAGCACCCCTTGCATATTTATATAATAAATCCTTTAATACAGCGACAATCCTGTCTGATTGGGTGTCAGCAACAGTTGTACCGATTTTTAAGCATGGGATAAAACAGATGCAACAAGCTATTGCCCCATTAGTTTAATGTCTGTCCCGTGTAAAATAATGGAACACTCATAAAAAGCAGACTACAAGAAATACTGGCAACTACAGCTTTCCAGGATACTAAACAGCAGGGATTTAGGAAAAACAGGGCATGTATTACTAACCAGTTGTGCTTTTATGAGAAGGTAAATGAACACATTACTGCTAACTCCCTGGTAGATGTGATATACTTGGACTTTCAAAAAGTATTTGACAAAGTCCCACACTCTATACTAATACATAATCTGCATACTTTACATATGGATTGCAGGGTGGTGGTATGGATTAACAGCTGGCTGTGCAAGAGTAACCAGAGGGTCAGAGTGAAAGGAGTCCACTCAGAGGTGGGATCAGTTACCAGTGGGGTGCCGCAGGGGTCTGTTTTGGGACCAGTACTTTTTTCACTATTTATCAGTGATATAGATATGGATGTTAATGCGTAGATTGTAAAATTTGCAGACGACATCAAATTAGGTGGTCCCGTCGGTAGTGTTGAGGATAATAGGAACCTCAATAAAAATTTGCTAATGATCGAGAAATGAACAGCACAAAATAAAATGCCCTTCAATACAGAAAAATGTTCTGTACTCCACTTGGGAAGGACTAACAATAAACATGACTATAAACTGAATAATAATATAATCAAAAAAGTCCACTATGAGAAAGACTTTGGAATATTTATTGATGAGGAACTGACCTTTGGTAAACACTATGCTAAACTAGCTCAAATAACAAACTACTTATTAAACAGTGTTAAAAAATCATTTCTCTCCCACTGTAAATAATGTATTTTACCAGTTCATTTATAAGGCCCCACATGGACTATGGAACCCAGCTGTGGAATCCCTGTCTGAGAAAGGATGTAGCAGGATTGGAGAAGGCGCAGCGTAGGGCCACAAAGTTAATTCAAGAAGTGAAAAATAAACTGTACGAAGAAAGACTAACAGAATTAGGACTGTACAGTCTAGAAGATAGACATAAGAGAGGTGATCTATTAATGATGTATAGAATGGTAAATGATGCAGCACTACTCTCAGAAATGGGGCTAGAAGTGCAAAGTAAACCCATGGGACTAAGATGTTATAAATATCAGATTAAACTTGATCAATGCAAGAACAATAAAAGATCAAACACATATACACAAAGGGTAAGCAGGACCTGGAACACATTATCAGCAGAGATATCACAAGTACAAACATACAGGCATTTAAAACTAAACTCGATAAACACTTATTTTTGTAATGGGAACTTCTGACCCGTCATTGCGGGTAGACAGACTAGACAGGCAAATCACATTCTTCTGTCTATACACCAGTATGATTACTAGTATGATGAAGATTTCATGCCATGTGGTACCCAGAAAACTAATGCCATGTGGCCACGACCATTTTACTGTAATACATTTGAAGTCTCGATTGAAAACACAGATCAAATTAACGCTGTTTGGCCATACAATCCAGTGATTGACAACTTCTTTAGTTGAGAGAGTATAAAATAACAGCATGAACAAATTTATTACTATTTACTATACCCCACAGTACCTCTTAGGAGAAGACTTTAACCCATTTGCTTGGGAACACTTCTAGGTCCTGGCAGATTAGCTGGTTAAACAGTCGCATTCCAAGAGGTCACCGCTGCTCTTTCTCCAGTTCTTGTTCCCCTTTCTGCTGCAGTTATCAACCGTAGTTACAAAATGTTCAGCATCTTGCAGCTTGTTAAAAAATCGTTGCTTCGTAACCTTCAGCTTAGCTGGGAAAAACAGACCAAAATCCCAGCCACAGTGGTGCAATGTTGCCTTTACCCCAGCAAATTTCTGGAGCTTCAACTGCACATCTCTACAATAGTCCTGAAAGATGGACACACAGCCACCATCCACCAGAATCAGACCTTGGGCTCTTGTCGCCCTCAGCACTTTCTCTCTTTCTGTGAATCTTGAGTATTTTATGAGGTGGTGCCTCAGTCTCTCACCCAGTTTGGGAGTTGTACTAGTGTGGTGTACTCTCTGGATCTCATAGTCCACGGCCGCTGCTTCCATGCCAAGTTTCTCGATTAAACACTTCTGTATGACTCATCCCACTTCTCTGCCCTCTATCCCTTCTGGTAGCCCAATTATTCAAATATTTGAGCGCTGAGCCCTGTTCTGCTGGTCCTCCACTATGACCATAAATTCTTCTAGTTGCTCCTTCTGTATTTTCTTATCCTGTGACAGATCCACCACCGTATCCCTGAGCTCACTTATTTTTCTGTCCTGCTTATCAATGCGGGTAGTGTGGGTTGCCACTGTCTCTGCCAGGATGGTAACAATGGATGTAAATGAGTGATCTGTGAAGTAATATTGGCAAACCCGTCTTTTACCTCTTGCTGGAGATTTATAATCATAGCCAGGAGAGCAGCGATTGAGGGGTCCGAATTCTCTCTGCAGGTGCCACTCAGTCATAGCTGCTTGAGATCTAGTGCAGTCCTCCTTTCCTCCACTAACCACTCTCTCCTGAGGCTCAAAAGAGAGTTAGGCCTGCTTTTTTGCAGATTTAGATGATGCCATAATGTTGATCTCTTTTTTTAAATACAATTTTGCAGGAAAGCAAGATAAAGAAAATACTGTATCTGCCAAAATAAAAAGATGCCAGTGGGAGCCCAGCTCCAGCCATGCCATGTGTAGCCAGGCCATGTGAACTATCGGAGGACTGGATAATTTTCTCTGAAGGCTTTATATTTGATAAAGCAAACCTTTCACTGGGGGACAAAGACAAATGGGCTTATCTTTTGTCAGTCATTCTTGGTCAAAAGATATCCGAGTATTTTCAAGGGTTACAAGATTTACAAAATGTTTAACATAGCTCTCCTCTCACACTGCTGTCTGCATCAGCCATCTTGATCCCTCCCCCAATTCTGGCACCTTCTATAAGCCCTCTTCAAACCTGTACAATACTTCTAAATATGATGTGAGAGAGACAATCCTCAGAGGGACTCACAGAGAACCTAAGTTAACTGTGTTCCCAGACATATGAATGCAAGAATATGGTGGTATGACACCACAAAGTGAGTTATATACAATAAAACTGCAAACCATAACTGATGGAAGAAAAAATACTTTAATGAACAGCAGAACATCTGCAGCACATATATTCTTGTTCCGAATCCCAGACCATATACAACTGGCACATAGTAACTGAAGAAATGCGAAGAATAAATTTATGCATACTCTGGATTCTGAGAGTTCATAGTTGATAATGTATGGGCAGCCATGCACAACTAGCTTGTGTCTTCACCAAGAGGTTTCTATGACAACCAGGAATTTTGAGAGCAAAGCTCAACAAGTTTCCTGGTTGCCATACGAAACTCGAGATGAAGACACAGGCTTGTCTGTGTATGGATGCCTGTATATAATTTTGTACAGTGTATGGGCAACCATGCTCATTCTGAGACACTCTGCTTCCTTTCAGTGAACTGGTGGTTGGAAGTGGGGAGGCACTTGAGAGCTGGCAGTGTGCTCGAATTGCTGATTCACCATGTGGCTAATGACTGCAGCTGTTTCTCTAAGTTAAAGTGAAAAAAACAGCTTCCAGCTTGACTAGCTAGAGGAAAGCAGCTGTGCGGCAGCATTCTAAGTTGTGCTGCAGTGACTCCATTACTGCAGCACAACAACATACTGATGTCACTAGTGTAGCATAACAACCTATTCTAGGCATGGATTTCCATGTAAACCAACATTCCATCACACACTTTAACTTGTTTTAATATAACACTATGGTGGCAGCTGCCAATACAAAAAAAGAATACTGCCTGTTTCTACATCAGATTGGTTGTCGAGTGCTGTAGAGGATGTTACTATACCAGATACATCCCTGTATGGGATCTAATAAGCAGTGCTCCAATCTTCCTGTGTGCAAGGCACTACTGTATGCAGTACCTTTCTTCCAAAAGATGCCGCCACCAAGCTTAAAACATCTAACCTGCAATATCTGGTACATATGTGAATAGACAACCAGGTTGCAGGTGAACAGATGTCCTGCAGCGTGGCAGACCCTCTTTCCACACAAGTCACCAGAACCCTGGTTAAATGCTCTTTGACTGCATGGGGGCCTTCTGCCCCTTGAGCTACATAAGCCTCTGTAATGCCAGTACTAAGTCATCTGGCTATGACTGCCTTGGAGGCTGCTTGCCTGACAAGAAAAGTACAAGCAATCTCTCTGTCTTGTGGGAGCCATCCTGTGCAGGTTAAAACTTGAGTACCCTGCACATACTAGATGTCCACAGCACACCTCAGTGCTACCTACACAGGGCACTCAAGTTCTACCTCAGCAGGTAGAATTTGAGTGCCATGTGGCCATCTGGCATGTACAGCAACTCCACTGAAATCAGAAACAAAATGCAGATTCACTTCCTGTGAAATGTAAAATTCTGAGTTCACCTTTGGCAAGAACGCAAGAGAGACAAGAGACTGGTTATAGTACCACACTGTCATTGTGGAGCACCAGATAGAGTTTTTCATATGCGAGAGCCTGCAACTTTCCTGCACGTTTCGATGAGCAGAATTACAAAGCAGCAACACCAGCCAAAACTGCTACTTTACTCATTAGAAAAATACAATGAAATCAAATCAAGTGGTGCCCAGGTGATTGCATCTAGTAACCCATCCATTTTTCGGGGCCGGGGCGGAGGGGTAGTCTCTCTCTGGGTGAATAGTTTGAGCCTCTCTAAGGAACCTAACCACATCTGGGTGTAAGCCTGAGATTTACAAATCCCAGCCCCCAAATGCCACAATCACTGCATCTTGAACCCTCAATAACCATGGGACAATCCCTTACTGAACCCCTGGCAGAAGACAAGTAATAATGTCAGCAACGGTAGCCCAATTAGGCAGAATATTGTTCCTTTAAAACCTACCACTGAAAACAGTCAATTTTCTACTGTAAGTGTAGCTGGTTGTTTTGTCTGCACTGCTGCATGGTGTCTACTACCTTTCAACAATCTCTTTTCCTCTCAGCAGTCAAACTGTTAAGTTTCCCTAATTCAACCACTGGACAAAGTACTGGTTCCTGTGGCAGTAGATCCTGAACTTTGGGAAGCCTGACTGCAGATCGGAATAACCTTCTGATTAGCAGAGAGTACCAGGACTGTCTTGGCTAACCCACAGTTATCAGGACCAACATTGTTCCAGATTGCTGATTCCTTCATAGCACGTTTAGGAGGAGTGGAAGAGAAGAGAACACAGAAACTCTGCTAAAGTTCCATTCTAATGTGAGAGCATCTGTTCCTGAAGGTTTTGGGTCCCTGAATCGCAAACAAATCTAGGTAGCTGTCTGTTCTGACTGAACAACATAAGGGCTACATTGAAGGACCCCGCTATATTTCTGAGACTCTGAACACCTGAGGATGTAATATTCACTCCCCTGATGATATCGTCCATCAGCTGAGCCAGTCTGCGTGGACATTTAAGTTGTCTGCAAGGTACACTGTTGACAGTGAAGTGAGACTGCTTTCTGTCCAAGCTAGAACTCTGTGTGATTTTTGCAGTCATCTGTTTGCTTGTGCCACTGCCCTGTTTGTTGATGTATGTCATGGTTACCATACTGCCTGATCTTACTCTTACTACTAATAGGCCAGATTATTACTGTGTCGAACTGAATGTGTGCCAGAAACACTGTCCACATTTCTAGGACATTGATCAGTTGCATGGCTTCTGAACTGGACCAAGTCCCCTTGGCAAACTGTCCCTTCAGGGTGGCCCCACAATCCTGAAGAGTGTCATCCATAGATAGAGTAGCATGGTATTCCTGGACCAAAGGCATCCATCACAACAAATTCCTTTTAGATATCCACCACTGCAGGTTCCTTCTGGGTCCTTATGAGAGTGTGAAGTGCTGCTGGTACTCCTGTGACTGACACCACCATTCAGGTCTCAAAACTGCAATGGGTAGCTATATATGGATATGAAGGCCAAGGTAAACAGTGGTTGCCCTTCCGCTCCCGCGTCCTCGATCAAATACCATTGTGAGGAAACTTATTGCTTAGCCCAACTAAATACTGTGGACATTTGTGCCGCAAAATAATAAAGCTTTAGGTCTGAAAATGCTAGACCTCCATCTTCCTCCGGGAGATGCAGAAAACGACGGGCTATTCGTGGCCATTTATGGTTCCATATAAACTTCTGAAGCCCTTTTGTGAGCTTATTCCAGTAAGAAAGCGGAACTTGCAAGGGCAAGCACTGAAAAAGAAACAAAAGTCTTGGCAGCACATTCATTTTTACCACGTCCACAAGGCCTACTAGAGAAAAGGGCAACAGGTGCCATCTGACCAGATCTGACTGTAGTGTCTCCCATAACATTTCGTAGTTTAAAGCATTATTTAGGTAAGTCCGTGGACATCTGAATGCCTAGATACTGAATCTGATTCCTTGGAGCCCATTGGAAGGGAAAAGTGGTCTGAAAATTCAGAGGGCATTGCCCGCTAATTTGTAGGGCTTCAGATTTATTAAAATGTATTTTATATCCTGAGACTAAACTGAAGGACTGTAATACTGCTATTAATCTAGGCAATGATTGTTCTGGTGATGAGTAAAAAAAAAAGAATCACCTGCATAAAATTATAATTTTTGCTTTACTTCCCCTGCCATTATGGCCCTAATATTCACATCTTGCCTCACTTTTGCCACAAGGGATTCTAAATAAAGGGCAAACAACAGTGGGGAGAGGGGACACCCTTGTCAGCTGCCTCAGGATAATGAAAAAAGTTCAGAACTGACGCCATTCACCTGTACAAGGGCTTGTGGGACCGAATAGAACTGACAGAATGGCTGTAAGAATTTGGGTCTGAACTGCATCTTCTCCACGTAAAATTTTAAAAAGTGCCAATTAACCCTATCGAATGCTTTTTCTGCATCCATGGAGATCACTATCTGGAACTCCCTCTGGGACTTTTGAGTAGAAATTATATCTAATAAACGTCTGATATTATCTTGTAAGAATCTCCCTGAAATAAAATCAGTTTGATCTACATGAACCAGACAGGAAATTATGGCCTGAACTCTATTGACTAAAATGCCCAAGAGCAGTTTTAAATCTGCATTTAATAGAGTTATTGGTCGGTATGACTCACATTCTCTATGATCTTTCCCCAGTTTGGGAAGAACAGTAATTTTGGCCAAATGCCACGACTCTGGTATCTCTCCCCCCCAATGACTTCCCAAAATACCAGTAAAAGAACCGGCAGCAGTGAAGTCACAAAGGCTTCATAAAATTCAGGTGGAAAGCCATCCAACCCTGGGGTCTTGACATTTTTCACATGTGTCAGTTGACCCTGTAGCTCCTCTAAAGTGATGGGCTGGTCTAGTAACTCAGATTGCTGTTCTGAAAGGGTGGGAAGAACCAGCCCTTCTAAAAAATTCAGCACTTTTGTCCAGAAGGTCTGGTACTATATCTTGCGCGTATAAAGATTTGTAGTAATCTGCAAAGATTTATACTATACGGCCCAGTTAGCTCGTCAAGGTTTCCCCCTTAGCAGAGTCTGTTATTTGAAGCACCAATCTGCTGCATTGTTGTTTTCGAAAGATGCAAGCAAGCACCTTCTCTGCTTTATTGCCGTTTCAAAATAGTTTTGCCTGACCCATCTATAACTACCCTCTAGTTGAGTTGTTAGTAACTGACTTAAGGCTGCCTTTTGCGCTTCTAGATCCTTTTTAACTACTGGGTTTAATGAGATTTTATGTTGAAGCTCCAAGTCCTGAATAGCGAAGACTAACTCTTGGTGTTTGGCTTCCCACCTCTTTTTAAGCTCAGAAGCAAACCTGATAATGGTGCCCTGGAAGACTGCCTTCAAGGCATCCCATCACAACTTATGTGAGGTGTCACCCATGGGGTTATTCAATAAATAGTCTTGAACAGTGGTTACAATAATCTGTTTGAATTCACTTCGATTTAATAAACGTATACTGAAATACCAGTGTGAGTTTCATGGGGAGGGGTCCAGTTCCAGCACAAATCTCATTGGAGTGTGGTCAGAAAGGGCACGAGGCAAAATATGGCATGCAGATGCCAGATGTGACCACTCAGCTGACATGAAAAGCATGTCTATACACGTATAACAGTTATGCCTGTCTGAGTAGTGCATGAAGTCCATGGAAGTGCCATGAAGATACCGCCACGTCTCGACCAGGCCCAAATCAGTGCTTAGCCTGTTAAGAGTGTGCCCTGCAGCACCTAGTTTCACTCAGGCTGCACCCCCTCACCTATCCAGAGAGGGAGAGAGGACAGTGTTAAAGTCCCCGCCTATCAAGTATAGGCGACCTGGGGTAGCAACCGTATCTTGGAAAAGTTGTTTCAAGAACTGGGAGGCTTCCTTATCATCATTTGGGGTATACAAATTTTAAAGAGTGCATGGAACATCTCAATAATTGGCCAATACTGTCACATAACAACCCTTCTGGTCTGTATCCACCTTCTCAACTATCTGAGGGCAGGTTTTAATGAACCAAAATGGCCCATACCCCCACGATGCGGGTGAGAGTTGTATGCAGAGGCATATATGACACCCTCCCATCTGTGACTTAACTTACTATGTTCTATGGAAGGTAAATGAGCTTCCTGCAGGAAGACAATATGTGCCCCTGCCCTACTTAACTCATGCAGCACTTGTGCTCTCTTAAAAGGGCTATTTAGCCCTCTAACGTTGTATGTCACACATTGAAGGTTATCCATAGCAAATAAAAAAGAGAGCCCAGAACTAATGTGTTGCGTTCCCACCCAGGGAGACACCCACGGCTCCTTACTAGGGTCCAGGCATCTGCCCCATGCGGGGAGGTGAGGAGGGGTAAGTGCGCAGCCCAATCTAACAACCATTTATAACAATTAATAGATTGTACAACACCAATAACAGTTAAACATATAAACAGTAAGTTAAACATCAAAAACAACCAACTTTTTAATGTGTCATAAGATGTCACTTCCAAAAGTGCTATTAACATCCCACCACACCTACGATGCTCTGTGGTTGTGAGTGGCACAGGAGTGTACCCTGTACCTCGCTGCAATTCACTGTCCACTCTGAACACTCGCAGCACAAGTGGGGTCATTTTCACCATACAGTACATCCCAACCTCCCTCAGCTTCCGATTTCAACTGAATCATGAAGAGTCTTGGGATAGCCGAGGCTGTTAATAGGGCTAAGAGGGGAGGCTTGTTAGCAGGACACAGAGGGTGGTGGTAAATGGTTGTCACTCTGCAGAGGGAAAGGTGACTAGTGGGGTTCCACAGAGATCGGTGCTGGGACCAGTTCTCTTCAATATCTTTACCAGTGACATTACAGAGGACCTAGAAGGGAGAAGTTGCCTATTCATTGATGACACAAAGCTCTGCGAAGGGGTGGACACACCAGAGGGTGTGGCTAAAATGTAGAGAGATTTGCAGAAGCTTGAGGACTGGTCAAGGGAGTGGCAGCTGAGATTTAACACAAAAAAAAGTAAGATAATGCACATGGGACACAAAACCCCGGGAACAATATATCAGCGGGGATGGGGGGGGGATATAGAATGCTCCAAGCAAGAAAAGGATTTTGGGGTTATCATTTCGGATGACCTCAAGGTAGGGAGCCAGTGCGACAAGGTGGCATGGAAAGCAAACAGGATGTTGGGTTGCATAGGCAGGGGTATAACCAGCAGGAAAAGGGAAGTCATAATTCCACTATACAGGACACCAGTGAGGCCACACCTCGAGTACAGTGTCTAGTTCTGGAGACCTTATCTATGTAAGGATATAGACAGGGTGGAGGCAGTTCAGAGGAGGGCAACCACTATGATGCAAGAACTACATCATAAGCCCTATGAGGACAGGCTGAAGGACTTAAACATGTAAAATAGAAACACAGAAATTGTCATCAGATAAGGACTGCCAGGCCCATCAGTCTGCCTGTAAGCCCTATACTGATTACGGCCTCTGGCTCTATCCAGTCAGAGGCTTCCCCTTCTTCTACCTTACCTCTATGGTTCCCTTATGCCTGTAACAGGTATGTTTATACCCCTCCACAGTGACTACTCCCACCACCTCCTGCAGCAGACTATTCTATGTGTCCACCACCCTCTCCATGAAGAAAAACTTTCTCACATTTCCGCTTAACCTGCTAACCTCCAGTTTCATACCATGCACCCTCATTCTTGTACTCCTCCTGTACTGGAATAGTCTCCCCCCTGCACCTTGTTAATGTCCTTAAGGCACCTGAATGTTTCTATCATGTCCCCCCTCTCCCTCCACTCCTTCAGCGAGTACATATTGAGGTTCTTCAATCTTTCCTCATAAGTTCTGTGGTGCAAGCCCTGTGCCATCTTTGTCACCCTTCTCTGGACTGCCTCCACCCTATCAATGTCCTTATGAAGATGTGGCCTCTATAACTGCACGCAGTACTCTAGGTGAGGTCTGACCAGTGTTTTATACAAAGGCATCATCACCTTCCGCCTTCTGCTAGTAATACCTCTGCCTATGCACCCCAGCATGCCGCTTGCCTCCCTGCAGCCTTGGTACTCTGCTTTGACATTTTCAGGTTGACTGAAATAATAACTCCCAGGGCTCTTTCTTCCTTGGTGTCTGTCAGCAACTCCTCCACCACCACCACATCCTATAGCTCTCCCCAGGGTTTCTTTTTCCCAAGTGCATCATATTGCACTTCTTTGAGTTAAATCTCAGTTGCCACATCTCAGACCATTTTTCAAGCTTACCCAGGTCCCTTCTCATTGCCTCCACTCCGTCTGGAGTGTCCACTCTGTTGCAGATCTTGGTGTCATCTGCAAACAGACCTTTCCCTCCAGTCCTACTGCAATGTCACTAATGAAGACATTAAACAGGACTGGCCCAAGGACTGATCCCTGCGGTACCCCGCTGGTCACCCACCTCTCCCTGGATTGGATCTCATTTACTACCACCTTCTGCTTCCTATCTGTCATCCAGTTTCTAACCCAGTTTACCACCTTGTGCCCCATGCCCAGACAACCCATCTTGTTAAACAGTCTTTTATGTGGGACTGTGTCGAAGGCCTTGCTGAAATCAAGGTAGGCGATGTATACTCCCCCTTCCCATTTACTTCCTTCATCACCAATTCAAAGAAATCTATCAGATTTGTCTGACATAACCTACCCGTCATGAATCCATGTTGCCTCAGATCCTGTGCACCACTGGATTGCAGATGTCCACTATTCTTTCTTTCAGCAGAGCCTCCATGATCTTCCCCACTACTGAGGTGAGACTAACCAGCCTATAGTTTCCTGCCTCCTCCCTATGGCCAGATTTGTGTAGAGGAACCAAATGTGCCCTCTTCCAGTCCTCTGGGACTACCCGTGTTGACTGACTCAGTGAACATGGCTGCCAGAGGTTCTGCTAGCTCACTCCTCAGTTCCCTCAATATCCTTGGGTGTATGCCATCTGGCCCCATAGCTTTGTCCACCTTCAGCTTTGCAAGCTCCTCCAGGACTCTTCTCTGCTGTGAACGGGCTGGTGTACACTCCCCCCCCCCTTGACATCTGTGTCCTAGCTGTGGTCCCTGACCCTGACCCTCTTCAGTGAATACTGAACAGAAGTATTTATTCAGTATTTCTACCTTTCACAGGTCTCCCTCCTTGCACTCTTCTTCATCCCCATTGAGCCTTACAATCCCCCCATGACTTTCTTCTTTCACTAATGTACCTGCAGAATGTCTTATCCCCTTTCTTCACCATCTATGCCACCCCTTCCTCAGTCCATGCCTTTGCTCTCCTAACAGCCCTTCCCGCTTCCCTTAGACACGCCAGGTACACCTCCCTTTGGGTCCCCTTGTATTCTTTGAAAGCTGCCCTTTTAGCCCTTACTTTGTCCACCATGTCTTTCAAGAACCACAGTGCCTTCCTCCTTTTCTTACCTTTGGACACCAACCTGATGAATTGGTCTGTCACATTCACTATGGCTCTTTTTTGGTGCCCCGCTGCTCTTCCACCCCCCATCTCCCCCTTTTCCAGGGTTATTCTGATACATCTCCCCATTTCCGTGAAGCCCACCTTCTTGAAATCCAATACCTTTACACTTGTGTGATTCGAGTGAGTCCCTGTCCCCATGCTAAACCACACTATGTGGTGGGCGCTGGATCCCAGTTGTCCTTCTACCTGAACATCTGTGATTCTGTCCCCATTTGTCAGTACTAGGTCTAGAATCACCCTTTCCATGGTGGGATCAATCACAAGCTGCCTGAGGTCTGCCCCTTGTAGGGAATCCAAGATGCCTCTGCTTCTGGCTGAAGCAGCTACCTCAGTGGTCGAATCCACGTCTGGCATATTGAAGTCCCCCATCAACAGAACTTCACCTTTTGATGCCATGTTGTATATTTCATCCTGTCCACTTCCTCCCCCTGTGCTGGATGCCTGTAGATCACCCCCATGCGTATTGTTACTCCATTGCCAGGTTCAAGGCTGACCCACAGTGATACGGCCTCCCCCGCTTCCCCTGCACCTCTGTTGTTTTTCTCCCTTCTCTGATGTGTAACAGGGCCAACCCCCTCTTTACCACCCCCATCCTCTTGAACAGAGCATAACATTTACATCCCACCCATAATTTGCAGTGTACCATGTCTCGGTTAACGCTACTATGTCCAGGTCTGCCTCTGCTATCAAGGCCTAAAGATCCAGGATTTTATTTCCCAGGCTGCGGGCATTTGTTACCATGACCTTCCATGCTTTGCATTCTATTTTCCCTCTGCACCTGTTCCTTTTTTCCTGTTTCTTTCCCCCTCCCCAGTTATCACTCTTGTGTATTCCCTGGAGGAGAGGAGGCAGAGAGGGGATATGATAAGAGATATATAAATACCTCACAGGGAGAAACAAGGTGCAGGAAAACATAATTTTTCAACAAAAGAGATGCTCCGGGACTAGGGGACATGGGAGGAAACTGGAGGGAGGGAGGGAGGTTCAGGGGGAACATCAGAAAGTACTTCTTCATGGAGAGGGTGGTGGACAGATGGAACAGCCTGCCAAAAGAGGTGGTGAGAACAGAAACACTTACAGGATCTAAGAATGCATGGGATAGGCATAAGGGGATCCTGGCAGTCGGGGGAAGGGGACAACCCAGCTCTGGAGAAACTTGAAGAAGCACAGTTACATGTGTAAATGGGCAGACTGGGTGGGCCATAGGCCCTTATCTGCTGTCAACATCTATGCATCTGTGTAGCTCCCCAACGTGGTATCCAGTGAAGTGTCCCAACTCTGTTAATACAGAAAAATATTTTTGTTGCCGTATTGGTTCTTGTAACAAAAGATCAAGAAAAAAAGATGATTTGATACCTTTTACTGGACCAACATAGAACTCTGTAACATGACCTGTTTATAGAATTTACATATCTAACCCCCTCTCGATACCAAGGGGGACAGATGCCCCACTTTGCCCTTTCAGGCCAAAAACCCGGCAGAGAGACCCCAGAAATACTGATCTCCCACACGGGCCCAGGGGCAGATTAGGGAGCCACTCCCCTCAGAAGGCTGCTATGAAAAAGGAAATATACTCACCACTGCTGTCTAGGTGATTACCCTCCTTGGAAAAAAAGGAAAGAAAATGAAAGAAAGAAAGAGAAATCAGGAAGGGAGGGATAGTATAATTTTCTATTTAGTTTAACTGAATCCTCCTACCTCCAAAGCTCCCACCCCTCTCCTTTTATTCTTTCCTCACAACACATTTATGGGACCAGTAGGCAACATATATCACACTTGCACCTGAAGGGCCAAAGAGCCCACTAAACAAGACCCTGAAGCAGCCTAGAGGAGTCTAGATAAAGAATATGATCAAAGCTGTCCTGCCGGGCCACAGTCAATGGAACAGTTCCAGTCAAGGCAACAAGACCCCGCCCATGCCAAGAAACATCTCAACTCTGCCTCTTGCGTCAGAACATAAAAGTTGCAGATCAAGGAGTGGCAATTCGCACAGTATATGCTGCGGGTCTGGATGATCCCAAACACGGAAATAACAGGAGTAGTCCTATCTTACATTCCAGCATACTGGCTGGGTGAGGGAGGTAGGAAGACAAATATCAACAAGTATGCAAGCTGACAAGCCTCTGAGGAGTGTTCATGAAAAGGCCAGAAACTGAATTCCTCATATAACCCCCCTATTACCTGGGGTTACTAGAACCCCAGTAAGACCTAGTGGCAGGCAGGGACAGGCAGCTAGTGAAACTCCAGTTAAATGGATTTCATTATGTCTTGCTCTGTTTTCAGTCTCTGCTGAGCTGGAGCTATGACATCATTTAGAACTGTCGCAGCTGCATAAGCCACACTGGAATGTTGCAGCTAGGGAAGTTAGGATAGAATGCTGGGGAATTTGAAGTCAGTTCTGTAGTAGAGTGTTGAAGAGGTAAGAGGTGTGCTGCAGCAGCAGGCCCTCAGCGCTGACAAAGAACTAGTTTTGTTAGAGGTGTGTGTTCTCACCTGAAGAGGAACACAAGAAGAGCCTGGTGAAGTGGTAGACCGCTTCTAGTGAAATTAGAGCTTCATCCCCGTGCAGGGATGGGGTGAAGGATTCAGCCTGCTTCCAGGGCAATCCTGGTCCAGCTAGGGGAAGAAGCAGCTGCCAATTTTAGGTTCGTGCATGAGGCACCAGAAGTTTTGATGAGATTTTGAAGAGAAAAGCCTGTGGGGCACCTGCAACCAAGTGGTGAGTCTGTTCTGATAAAGGGCCAATGTGTTTTCACCTGAGACAAGATGAAGTTAAGTGACTGTTACTGTGGGGTCAGGAAAAGACAGCCAAGTACAGTTTTGAACGTTGTGGGAATTGGACTGCTTAACTCTGTGGGGGTCTAGAGGACTGGACACAGCCACTCTTTAAGTATGTTTCAAGTTCAGCACAAGTGGGATGGAAGAACAGTAGATTAAATGTGACATACATTTAAAGAGAATCTACACAGTAAAGTGTTTTCAGAGGATGAGGTGTTAAAGTCCAGAGAAATGGCTGGGTATGAATTATGGGAGTGAGAGGTGGGAGACCCCCCCATCAGTAGTAACCAAATTCACCTCTACAGGTTTGCTTTGGGACACCTGTTGCTTCTCTCAGGTACTGGGCCAGTGCCTGAGGAAAGTATCCAGACATGGGATTGATGAAGAAGATTCCCTGATGGAGCCAGAAGTGCTCAGAGGTGGTTTAGGGAGCCACCGAGAAATGATCCATGCTACATGGAAAGCAGTCCAAGGGCTGGCATGAGAGCCGAGCCATGGAAGGAAGGTAGTCCAGAGGGCTGGCAAGGGAGCCGAGCCAGGGAAACTGAAAAAGAGTTGAGTTAGGGCAGAATGCCCAGAGTGTTTCAAAACCTGAGGGTTTAGTGTAAAAGAGGATGTGTTCTGATCTCCATAAGTCTGCATTACCAGGAGTGTAGCCCCGTGGGGGTCCATCTATGCTTTGTTATTCTGTTGGATGTGAATAAAAGCCACACTTTAGAATCCCAATTTCTAGTATTGGACATTACAGTTATTGCTTCTTGTGTCTGGAGTTATTTGGGGGCCCCTGTGCAGAGTAGCCAAGCCTAGTCAGCATACTGAGTGACACCTTTCCCCAAGTTTCAACTTTTAAAAATGGAGGCACCGCGACATAGGAACCAGGCCCCTCAACCTGTTCACTAGCTACATGGGTAGGGGTAGTAGCCCTCTCAGTTTAGTGCCGACTGGGGGTTATACTCACAAAGTCATCAAAACAAGGCAAAGGGTACCCTAGTTCAGGATGTAACTGCAGTGGAATCCATTTCTTCAGCCGCCTCCTCTTCTGTAGGTTCAGGATCCAGGCTCCCAGAAGCTTGCTCCAACAATGAGGATCTGTGTCCATTCTTGATGTTTGCTTTAGCTATATCTACCATTTTGCTCCACAGACAGGCAGTTTCAGCAGGGCCTCTTTTACCAACCTTGTCTAGGCAAGGGGACCTTCCACCAACCAGTTGCCAATGCTGCTTTTCCACCTCTTTCAAAGTGTTAGGGTTTATTAGATCATCCATCATAATGTCAAGCATCAAGAGATATTTTTTTGCATCTGCCTGTGTCTCAAACAGCTTGGTCCCAGAATCAAAGATGATTCAAAGTTTGGCTGGAAAGTCCACCCTCACCTTCAGAACCTTTGCATAAGGCCATAACCACTGGTAGCCAGAGCTTTCTCCAGGCCATAGTAGTATGGGCAAAGTCTGGCTCAAGGAGGAGTTTCACATCCCCAAACACCAACTCCTTCATAGCCCAGGCTTTCCAGAGGACCAATTCCCTTGTGAAAAAATCCAGGAAAGCAATAACGATGGATAGGGTCCTCACGTTCGAGTCTCTAGGGGATGCAGACAAAGCTCTATAGACCCTAATTATATTCAATGGAGTGTCTTTATCATTGTTTAATAATCCGTGAAGCAGGCCCTCAATGTACTCCGGCGTAGCCCCAGTCTCTGTGTGCTCGGGCAATCCATGGAGACGAATATTGATTCTCCAGAACCAATTCTCTAAATCTTTCAGCTTATAGAGGATAGCCTGCATTCTATCATGTAGCTGCAATAGCACCCCATTGTGCAGGTCAGATGACTGGGAAAGCTTAGTAACATGTTCCTCCAGCAATCTAGTCTGCTTTTCCTGGTGGTGAATACTTTTACAGTTAGCTTCCACATCCTTTCTAATAAAATCGAGGGTGTCACCTATATAACAAAGTTCTCTGCAGAGCTGATGGGAAGTAATAATAGATTCCTCTTCCTCATCATTGGATTGTTTGGAGCTTGCCCGAGGAGTCACCATCAACTTTTGCTGTTTCAGGGCAACTCCGGTTCCCGATTTACTTTTCTGTCGGGTCACCGTGCCTAAACAGACTTAGGCACAGAGCAGCAGTAGACTAGGTAGAGAGCAGTGAGGGAAAATAATAAAGTTTTATACAAAGCTGTTGGGAGCGCCATATTCTGGCTACCCCATGGTACACTGACCTTACTGGAAGTCCCAAAACTAATTATTCTGTAAATGATGGAAGAGCATTTTCTTGCCCTGAAAGGATTTATTCTGTCAAAACCTATGTCTGAATGATGGCAGGGACAGATGACCGGTCTGTGCTTCTTCTTTGGTCTTTTTAACTCACTGGAGTTAAGAGGGTATCACACTTGCACAGTAAGAGATTTAACCCATATATGCAATCCAAGGGTGTTAAAAGAAATATATTTAACAGGTCTCTATACAGATTCTATTATTGCTCCAGTGCACTGTCATGCCAGTTACATCATCCCGCAAGCATCTCCAAGAGGGCATTGGTAGGAGGAAGTGGGGGTTTGCACATGGGACAGGAGTCAGGCCAAGGACTGTGGTAAGAGTATGGAAGAGGGGGATACAACTAGAGGGATGGGCAAAGGGAGCAGGGGTAAATGGGAGGGTGAAGGGTGAGTGATGAGAAAGGGAGGGACTTAGCAGAGGGGAGGAGGAGGAGGAGGAGACCAAGGTGGAGGGGGATGATGCGGAGGAGAGGGAGGGAATAAAGAGGGGGAGTAGGGATAAGACTGGGGCAGAGGAGGCTGATCTAGATCTATCGGAAGGAAGGGCAAGGAAACAGGGGCGGACTCTAGAAGACGATACCAAGGTAAAAGGGGAGGGGATGAGACAAGAAGTGGAGAAGGAGAGGTGTTAGTGCTGGAGGATTCCATACTTAAAAGGATAAGATGGAGCGGGAAGGGGGGACGGCACAGTCGCATCTGGGTGGAGTCCATACCTGGCTTAGATGCAGGCAGGGCAGGCAATTCTTAAGTGCGCAAGAAGAGGTAGGAGGAAACTGCATCTTGTGGTACACGTGGGTACGAATGACCTGGCAGGGGAGACAGTGGAAGCAGTGAAGGAGAGGTTCAAGGAACTAGGCAGGCTGTATGATGAGATGGGGGAATCGGTGTCTTTCTCTGAGGTGCTCCCAGTGCCATGAGCTAGTACGGCGAGGAAAGTAAAAATTGGGGAGTTCAACACCTGGCTGAGGGAGTGGAGTCGATCCAGGGAATGTGGGCTGGTGGGGGTCTGGGACAGCACCTGAGACAACATTGAACTGTATGTAGGGGACAGGCTGCATTTGAGTGGGGAGGGCAAGGGGTATTAAAACAGAGGGTAGGGGAATACACAGCTACGAAGGTTGATTTAAACTAGGTGGGGGGGGGAGGCGAGTGGACAGATGGTAGGTAGGGATCCCAGAGAGGTAAGCCAATGAGCTTACCCCCAGGCTAGGGAGGACCTACGAGTAGTGGCACGGGGGGGGAGGGAACAGGAGAGGTATATCAGGGAGGGGAAGGGGCAAGGTCAGGTTGGAGGGTGGTCTCACTGGAATGTGTGAAGCCTTGGTAACAAATCAGCAGAGTTACAGGCTCTCTTGGCAGTAGGGAGGGTTGACATCGCGTCACGGAAACGTGAGCTGCCCAGTACCACGACTGGGATTTGATGATCCCTGAGTATAGCTTCTTCAGGACGGATAGGGCTAAGGGAAAAGGAGAGGGGTAGCAATATGTTTATGAGAGGGGATAAGATGCATAAGGGAGGAGAGGGAGGGAGGAAGGCAGAACAGAGGCCCTATGGATGCTGCTTCAGGATGCAAGAGGTAGAACGGTGAGTCTGGGGGTGGTGTACAGACTGCCAGCCCAGAGGGATGATCTGTATAGGGAGTTAGCTGATCAAAGCAGGAGAGTCTGTCAGAAAGGGAACACTGTGATGGTGAGGGACTTCAACCTACCGGGGGTGGAGTGGAGCACCCCAGCCATCTCGAGTGAGAAGGAGCAGGCCATACTGGAGGCATTTCAGGACAGCTTCCTGGTGCAGCTGGTCAGTGAGCCAACTAGACTGAACTGGACTTTGGATCTGATTCTATGAAATGGGGCAGCTGTAAGAGATCTGGAGGTGGAGGACCCTCTGGCTGGGAGTGACCACCACACAGTACGGTTCACGCTCAACATGGGCAGGAAAACAGGAGGTATGGGGACCAGGGTGTTTGACTTTAAGGGGGCAGACTTTATTAGGATGGAGGAAATCTTGGGCAGGCATCTGACTGAAATCCAACCACACGTGGATACCAACCAAAAAATGGGAGATTAGTAGGAATGGGCTGGTGGAGGCTACCGGGAATTGTGCAAGAACAAGGAGCAAGAAGGGAAGGGTGGAAAACCCAGCTGTCTGACACTGGAAGTCATGGAAGCAGTGAGGGCCAAAAGGAAGGCATTTTGGAGACTCAAGAAATTGGGAGGTGGGGATAGCAGAGAGATGTATATGAAGAAGTTCAGGGAGGTGACCAAGCTGGTCAGAGCGGACAAAGCTTCCAGGGAACTGAGATTGGCACAGGGCATTAAGAATGGAAAAAAGGACTTTTTCAGATACATCGGCAAAAAATGGAAAACCAAAGATCAAATTGTGAGGATTAGGAAGGATGGGAACAGGGTGGAGGAGGGGGTTGACCAAGCAAAGAATCTTAATAAGTACCTCTGCCCTTGTGTTCATGAAAGAGAAAGGGGGGCAGACACTCCTGGGAGTGGAGGAGGTAGGGGAGGGGTATTGATATAGGGATTACAGAGGATAGGGTATAGGGTGCTGAAAGAATTAAGGGCACTGAGGGGGTAATAAGGCACCAGGTGCGGACGGTATTCATCCTAGAGTACTCAGGGAACTAGCAGAGGTCCCGACGGGACCACTGGCTGACCTGTTCAATATCTTCCTGGACACAGGATGCGTAACACAGGACTGGAGGATGGCCCGTGTTGTGCCCATTCACAAAAGTGGTCCTAAGTATGAACCAGGCAACTACAGACCAGTGAGCCTCACCTCAATTGTGTGAAAACTCATGGAGACGATCCTAAAGGACAGGCTGGTGGTCTTCTTGGAGAACAATGGTCTCCAGGACAGTTAGCTGCATGGGTTTGTCTTGGGTAGATGCTGCCAGACAAACCTGACTGAGTACTACGATTGGGTAACAAGGGAACTGGACAAAGGCCATGCAGTGGATGTCCTGTATCTGGATTTCAGCAAGGCCTTTTATTCTGTGCTGCATGGGAGACTGGGAGGGAAGCTGGAATATATAAGGGTAGGAACAAAGATGGTTAATTGGATCACCAATTGGCTGAGAGGAAGACAGCAAAGGGTGGTGGTTGTGGGGGGGAGCTCTCATCGCCAAGGGATGTGATGAGCAGGGTGCCACAGGGATCTGTATTGGGACCTGTGCTGTTCGGGATTCATACAGCTGATATCTCCTATGGGGTCCGAAGCAAGATCAGTCTCTTCGTGGACAACACAAAGATGGGAGCTGTGGTGGATGACAGCGATGGGTGGAGGGGGCTGCAGGAGGATCTGACCAAACTACAGGAGTGGTCGGATGCATGGCAGTTGGGGTTTAACACCAAAAAGTGCAAGGTATTGCACTTCAGGGCTAAAAACCAGGGGAGGAGCAACCAGCTGGGGGGGGGGTGCAGCTTGAAAGGACAGAGGAGGAGAAGGATCTATGGGGTGCTTATAATAGGGAGTATGAACAACTCAACGCAGTGCAGGAAGGCGGCAGCAAAGACCAACAGAATGCCGAGGTGTATAGCGAGGGGAATCTCCTCCAGAAACAAGGAGGTGATCCTGCCCCTATACAGGTCACTGGTCAGATCGCACCTGGAGTACTGTGTGCAGTACTGGTGACCATTCCTGAAGGACATCAGATTGTTGGAGGTGCACAGCAGAGGGCAACAAAGATGATCCAAGGATTAGAGGGATAATCCTATGAGGAGAGGCTGTGCGAGCTTGAATATGTATTCCATGGAGGAGAGGAGGGATGGGGGGGAATGATCGAAACCTTCAAATACTTAAAGGGGGTGAACAAGACTAGTACAGAAGGTATTTTTCAGATTAGAAGGGGGAAGGTCACAAGGGTTCACCAGCTGAGACTGGAGGGGGCAGATTCAAGAGGGAGTCAGGAGACATTTTTTCATAGAGAGGGTAGTGGATAGGTGGAATGCTCTGCCTAAGGAGGTAGCAGCCTGTAGCATGACAGATGGTTTTAAGAGGGGTTGAGACAAGGTGGAGGGGGGAGTATGTATGAAGGGGAGGGGTGGTGGGCTGCTGCAAACTGAGGGGCTAGCTGTACAATCAAACAGACTAGATAGATCATGAGGCCTGTCTGATGGCATTTTCATATGTTCGTAAGTACGCCGCGGCCGTCTTAGGCTGTTACCAGAGCGGGTGTTTTGAAAAGAGTCAGCTATCTGTTTACATTTTAAAACATGACGAAATGCTTGTTAGAATGATTTTATGAACTAAAGTAAGTACATCATATGAAAGGTTATGGCATAAACTACAGCCCTACGATTTCGGTTTTTGCTCTATTGATTTCTCCTATTAAGCCTGTTTAGTTGTCCTTTAAGATTTTGCCAAATGGAAATGGCCATTTTTGAAAATGGAAAATCACTGGCTCTAGAGAGGTTGAGTCTCTAGACTCAGGGTGCCTTTATTTGCCTTGATGAGTTCCAGGCCCAATTATGAAGGGCAAAGCTTATGAGAATAATCTTCATTAACCAATTTCTCTGGCTCAAAGTCAGTTATCTGGCAGCAACTCCATAGGTGAAAGAACTGCTAGTGCCGGGACAGGATGGACCACTGGGTCTGTCAGTATAACCAGTGTGGGAGTAACTGTTGGTTGACCTGACAGAAAGAACAGTTACTCATCACAAGAAGTAGATCTTCAGTAGAATTTCCTCCACTGGGCCACGCCTTTGGAACTGTAAGCGTCGGCGTCAGGACCACCTGGAAATGATTGCTAGTTGGAGGCTGCCCATGATGACGTGCAACATTGACACCTATATAATCACTGGTGACTCCACTGTTTCTCAGTTCCCTCCCAGAAATAAGCCCAGAGGGCCTCGTACAATCAGGAACCAGAGACCAGACCAGTACCAGGCACCCAAGGAGAGGCATGGGACTGGAAATATAGTACATATATAAGGCACTTATGGACACCTTCAAATGAGGCAGCAGACAATCCTGCAAGTTTATACCAAAGAAAGGGGGAAAAAGGGTGGGTGTGCTGTGGCCCAATGGAGGAGATTCTCTCAAACATCTACTGTTACGGTGAGTAACTGTTCTGTCTTCATCGAGTATCTCTCCTCCACTGGACCACACCTTTGGAACAATTTCCAAGCAGTACATAAGGTACCCTAAGAAGATGGCAAAGTCTGATATGCAATCAGGAAAGAAGGCCTTGCAACATTGCAAGATCAAAGCGCACGTCTTTGAGAGAAAATGTCTACACTGTAGTGCTTAAAGTATGCACAGCAGAGTTCCCCTTATGCCCTGCTGTTTGGGGGTGCTCTGTACCCTCCATGGCTGTTTTGGAGGGTACAGTTTGTGATTTCAGCCATCTCCCATGTGTCAGGTATGGAGGAGCCAATGACTTCCTTGCATGCATGCACCCTCAGAGGCATGGAGTTGTACTTGCAATTCTAATTCCTTGCGTGTTTCACATACACCTCTATGTGAATGGGAACACTGATGCACAGACATCAGCTACAGAAGCATTCTGAAAGGATGGAACAGAAGTGGCCATATCACATACAGAGTGGTCATGCATAGCACCAGAAAGTTTCTTAGCGTACTTCCTATAACAGAACACAACACAGTTAGCCAGCCATTTGGACAGGCACTGTTTAGAAGTAGGAGCACTCTCTTTCCCAGAGGAGAATGAAACAAAAAGCTCAGATAATTTTCAGCAGTCCTCAGTGTGATCAAGATAGAAATGTAGTGTTCTTCGTAAATCAATTGTATGGAGCAATGCCTCTCCTACGATAGCATGCTCAAGATAATAGACAGGAAGGTGTATGGTCTGATTCAATGTAAAATCAGACATGAGGACTGGTCTACAAAGTCCTTGTGGAAAATTAGATAAGTAGACTCATGCATCAGAGCCTGAAGCTCAGAAATCCTATGAGCAGGAGTCATGGTTACTAAAAACAGCATTTTTAATGAAAGGAAATGCATCTCACAGGATGCAGCAGGCTCAAATGGAGCCAGGATCAATTTTTCCAAAAAAAAACTGAGGTTCTCAAGGTAGGACTGGTTTATAAATCGGGGGACACGTGCAGAATAGCCTCCAAAAATGTACAGGACACCTCTAGTTATGCCACTGTACGCCCATTGATAGGAGCATGGAAAGTCAAAACAGCAGCCAAGTGCAACTTAATGGACGAGTACTGGAGACCAGAGTCAGATAGGGCCAGGAGGTAGTCCAGTACCATGACATTCTAGATTTATCTGAATAAAGCCTAGCAAGAGGGATCCTTAGGAGGTGATCTGGGGGTATACACCACAGAGTCCTCACTGCAGGAAGAGAGGGTAGCTCTGGAAAGCACACCCCATTCTTAGGGATCATTATCTCTTTTATCATCCTCCAAATTAAGGAAATAAGGGTTGTATTCAACCATGTTGTCCTATGTAATGATGATGGTAGCAATCGAAGGAGTTGGTGACAGAGGTGGCAGCTGCAGCAGAGGAATGAAAGGTGTGCTTCTGGATCCCGCCAATGATGATAGTACCGTCACAGGAGGACCAGTCAACGGGACATCCATTATCATTGGCACGTGCCACTGTAACAGGTGTTGAAATAATACAGAGAATGACACATGCACAGCCTGGGAGTTGACAGCACCTGTAAAGGGCCAAGGACAACCAACTTCGAAGGGGTAGAACCCAGCAACGAGGGCTGCATATCAGCCATAGTAGGTATGGCATTGCCAGAATCAGAAGCGGACCTTGATGACTCATCAACTGTTAGGGAGGCTGCAGTCAATACCGCTGGAGCTGACAAGGACTTACTGTTCTTCAATGGAGACCTCGACCTCACCAGCGAATTAGAAGCTTTATGCTTATGCTTGTGGTGATGCCCATAAGAGGAGGACTTATCCTTGTCTTTGTCCTGAGTCCTCAACAGCCACAGTGGTGACAACATCACTGAACACCAGGGAGTTCCCTTCAGTCAAGCAAAAAGGGAAGCTGGCTTTGAGCCCATAACCTTGGCCTCAGCATCCATGGCCTTAATGGCGAAGAAGGTTTCTAGAGCCTTCTATTGGCCATTTTTGTGGCCTGTTGACTCCCTGGCAGATCTTGCAGACCCTGACATTGTGAGACGGGCCCAAAGAGCAATCACAAACCGTGTGAGCGTCATCCTTGTAGATTTTGAAACCACAGGAACAAAATCTAAATAAAGGTTCTTTCAACAGCAGCATAACAAGGACAACATCGATAAGGTAAAGTACAATAAAGTCAAAGAAATGACAGTGATGTCTCTGCAGGTTCAATGAGCAGATGACTGTGGGGGCAAAAGAACTACTGAGGAGCAATGGGGCCACCCATGATTATACAGGTATCGACGTTGCACGTCATTGTGGGGGGTTCCCCTCCAGCAAAAGTTTCCGAGTGGATCTGATGTCGACGGCTTATAGTTCCAAAGATGTGGCCTGATGGAGGAGATATCCTCTATGAAGATCAGATGGTACTGCGGGTGCTGGGGTAAAGCATGGCTGGTGCAGCATTAGGATGTCCAAGAGCTCATCATGGCAGTAGAGATGTGATCTCCTGCAACATTTTGAAAAGTGCTGATATCTGAACTTGCAACAGGAACAACCCAGTTGACAAGTAATCAGAAACTGAGGAGCACAGCTCTGAGTACAGTTTGGCCCCTACATCCATTCAGGTTAGGCAGTCGGTGCATAGCATCCCCTCCTGTGACAGGACCAATGTGTGAGTGCACTTACTACAATTCCATGGCTGTTTTTTTTTAACTTTCTTTATTAAAGAGTATATTCAAATATATTACATATTCATATTTGAATGTGACTTTCTTTTTCATCAATTATCTGATTTATCAACACTCTAAACAAAAATCTAACAACTTAATTTATAAACAATCTAGAGTGATCTACCAAAGGTAAAACCAAGGATAACTGTTGACCATTTCTTATTGTGAAACATTTTAACTTGTTGTTACTATTTTCCACATTCCTGAAAGAGGGCAGCATAATTATGTGTTTAGCCATGTGTGTTCTTATGGCCCATTTCATTTACTTTAGGCCAAACTTAATTTTCTATGCTCAGGCAGGTGTTCTTTTAGCGCTAGGGTTCGCTACCCCTTTCTGAAGCCCGCGATAGCCCCCAGTGGGTTCATCTGGACATGTAGGCTTGCATTCTATCTTGCACTAAGAAGGTTAGCCTTTCCATTTCTGAGATCTGACCCACTATCTCCTCCCATTCACCCCTTTGTTGAGAGGGAGGTTTGCAGCCACCTTCTGGTTATTACTTTAGCTGCTACTACTGCCACGCAGATATCCCAGACATACAAAGTCTCCTTTCTCATCGTTTCATCGGAGGGGAGCTCGAAGACTAAATGTTGGAATAATAATGGTATTATAATTGCAAACAATTGTTTCATCCGGGTACTGACTTCTGGACAGCCCCAGAAAATATGGAAGTGAGTGGCTCGCGCCTCTCTACACTGCCTCCAACGACTAGGTTGTTTTTGATTATACCATTTAGACTGCAGCACAGGTGTAATGAAATATCTTGTTTGAACCTCCCAGGTGTATTCTCGACATTGTGGGGAGGAAGTGGTTTTAAAGGTTCTCTGCCATATTTTTACCCAGTCTGTGGGTGGCAGTTGGATTTGGGCCTCCAAATGCCATATATTATAGTGGCGCGATAGCACTACTATAGTTAGGGTTGAGTAGCATGTTTAACATCAAATTTTGCACTTTAATAACTTTGCAACCAATAAAAGAATTTGCACAAAATTTGGCATGTGCTGTCCCATGGGGTAGATCTCTTGACGTGGCCAGTTTTGTTCCAGTTGGATGTGTGGATTCTGAGATCCGGATAGTGTAAAAAGTCATAAAGTCACTACTTTTTGCAGATTTTTCCTCATTGCCTTGTGTCCAGATGCTGTGGAATTTTGGTGTAATTTTTTATGGCTGTGTGCGGAGCCTTCAGTCATTTTGGCATCGTTTGCCTTAAAACGGCCGATCGTGGCATCTTCCATTGGACTTTTGGAAGTATCCTTCTGAAAGTCCAATGGAGCTTGAAACCCTCCGCCACGATCGGTTGCTACGGGATAACAGCCACACTATTTCAGCTGTTACTTCCACATTAGGGGCAAGAACTGTGCATGTGCGACTTGCGTGCATGTGCACTTCCACTGGCGCCACCATCTTGTGAATGGCACAATGCCATTCACTGCAAATACACATGCGCGAGTGCCACGCATGCGCAGTTGCATCGCCATCGCCATCTTTCAGATGGCATTCCTCCTGCACCCTCCCACTACTCCTGTCCTCCCCACTCCCTCCCAGCACAGTCCACAAAGAAAACCCTCCCGCTCCCTCCCACTGCTGCTGTCTTCCCCGCTCCCTCCATTCCACATCCCCGCACCGACATCGGGTTGCCCAATCCCCGTGTCGGCATCATGTACCCGCATCAACTCATGTGGCACAGTGGGAACCCACCCCAGTGTGCCCAAATTTATGTTTTTATGTTCCCCTGCCAACACCGGGGTGCCCAATCGCCATGTCAGCATCATGTACCCCCCCAAAACTCAAGTGGCACACTGGGAACCCACCCCAGTGTGCCCAAATTAGTTTTTTCCCTTTTTTTCCCACGCCAACATCGGGGAGCCCAATCCCTGTGTCGACATCATGTACCCCCACCTCTTGTGGCACACTGGGAGCCCACCCCAGTGTGCCCAAATGTATTCTTTTTTCCCCCCTGTAAATAAAGAAAACCATCCCCCAATGTCTTTTGGGTTTTTTACCTGTAAAAAAGAAAACTGTCCCTTGTCGTCGCCCCAGTCCCCCTCCCCATCCTCCCACTAGGCACCCACCTCCCACACTCTTCCCCACCACCACAACATACTTACTTCCGGATGTCGGTACTGTCATCTTTCTGGATCGGACACGCCTGCACTCTTCAAAGCCGAACCGCAAACTGAAGAATCAACGGTAAGTGTGGTATAATGGCAGTCAATGGTGTTTTCAACTTACGCTGATATATCAGCCATTTTTAGGAATTTTGGCCCCAAATTTTCAACATGCGGTTCTTGGGACCCCACCTCACTAACACTGTCACTGTCATTTTGTTACTCGGTCCTGAAAGGTGATTTCGCAGTCACTGTGCGGAATCACCTTTTGGGACCAATTAACAAAATGACAGTGCCACTGTTCATGAGGTGGGTCCCAAAAAGCTCATGTTGCAAATTCCAGAAAAAATTTCAAAAATGACTCATTATGAGGTGCGCGGCAGTTTCTACGAACACTCCTAACTTCGGTAATTTTTAATATTTTCACTCCAGATTTTCAACATTGCCATTTTTGCACACCTCCTTATTAACAGTACAGCTGTCATTTTTCACATCCTGCCCGAAATGTGTTTTCACACCTCTGACACAGAATGGTGCAGTCGCCCTGAGAAATCACTTTTCGGGACAAGTGAACGAAATGACAGTGGCACTCTTCATGAGGTGGGGTCCCAAAAAGGTCATGTTGAAAATTTGGTGAAATAACTCAAAAAATTGGTTGCATTACACCCAGGCGTTCAAAATCTTCTACCCACACATGTAACTTTGGTCATTTGGCAGCTCTTCACAGCCATATTGGCCCTGGCTAGATTTTGTTTATGGTAGAAACGGCCTGAGTAACAGAATGGGCATGCATTTGTTTTGTGAAAAAAATATTAATCTGTTGCAAAGTTATTACATTTTTCATTTCCCATTGTTTTCAATGGGAAGATCACTTTTCTGGATAGAGGGAGAAAGTTCTACAAAGAATTTGATTTTGCAAAAAAGGATTCTGTCTTGCAAGACCCGTTCCTTTTTCGTGAGAGAAAAATCCTTTTTCGTGAACTGCCATCTTGTTTTCAGTTTTAAACATTTTTTTTTTTTAATAAAAGCCATAAGAATGACATTCTGGAGTGACACCACCACACTTAGCTGGCTGATCAGGATCCAATTAGGTGCAGTCTGCACTTCAAAGTTACAAATATGCCCTTGAAATGTGTTTTTTCTAATATAATGAATCCTTTTTTGTGACCGAGTGATACGAAAAAAGAATCCATTTTTGTATCGTGAGTAATGAAAAAGGATCCTTTTTCATCACTCGAATATTCCTGCTTGTCCCTTCCACTGCCCTCCCCAGCACTCTAATGTTTTTACCAGCTCTCTAGTGGCCTTCCACCCTACAATACCCCTGCTCCTACATTTCCCTGGTGTCTAGTGGCACCCCCGCACCCTCCAATCACTGTCCCTGATGCTTCCCTGACTTGTGGCACCCCTCAACCATCCAATCGCCATCCCGAACTTGTGTGTTTTCAACACCGATCCCCCAGTATCGGACATATCCCCCAGCCCACTGTTTTATTTATTCACCGACATCGGGGTGCCCAATCCCTGTGATGGCATTTAGAGCACTTCCTCCGAGCAGTGTGGGACACTGGGGAGCATTGCAGTTGAGTCGAATTGCATTCTGGCAGGGATTCAAAACTTTTCTGTACCAGGTACATGAGGAGGAATAATAAGATGGTTATGCTGACAATTTGGTCACTGTTGTCCTATAAATGGAAACGCAGGGCCCAGAGGGTCCCATGCTTCCACAGCTACATACATATATGCATCTACGGAGGGCTGGGAGTGCAGGGTCCAAAGGACCCTGTGCTCCCACAGTAAAATAAGGATACTATTATACTATTTCAAAAAAGTAAGGAAATAAGTTGCAAAAAACTTCATTAATGCTCCAGTTAGGGTTAAAGCAACAAAAGTTGTGAAATGAGGCATTAGGGTTTCCCTAACACCCCACCCTCCCAAACCAGGCAGAAGAGCAGGTGTGGATTGTGCCTTGGGCTTCAAGGCCAGTGCTCAGCCCATTCTCATAAAGTCTACACATCTGACCTTATTTACAGATGGAATGGGGTAAGTGTTAGGCTTGAGAAGTGTCCAGCCTCCCCACTCTTTCCTGGCCAGAAATACCTCACTCCACTCTCTGGATCGGGTATGAGCCCACACAAACTTATAGAGTTGTCTTTGCATTTGAGTGAACCATGCTTAGCTGAACTGGGGCACACTGGAACAAATACAAATATCTGGGGGTATGTTGATTTTTATGGATTGTATACGACTCTGAAGCAGAAGTGGGACGAGGGACCATCTCCTAAAGTCTGCTCATAAGTTTAGTGTTAATGGGCCATTATCTTCATGGAGGTGAGTGTTTGTTGTCCTTAAAGAGCTGACGCCTCAAAGAAAACTAAAAAACATAATAATTAGATACAATTCTGCTTGCATTCAATATATATATTATATATATTTCTCCTCCCCAAAATGTATTACTAAGGAAATGTGTATGAATATATGACCGTTGTCCCTTAGAGTTTATTTTGAGTTCATCTTCCTCTGTAGTTTATTCCCTACTCCAAGACATAATCCTGTGTTGTGACATCACAGCCTGTTGCCATGGGAGTAACTGTGAGGTCACAAGCAGTGCTCTATGACTTCAGGTAGGGAGAAAGCAGCAGGAATAGATGAACTCTTCAGGAGCAGAAATCCTATTTTCAAACAAATGACCTCAGTAATAAATAATGGGGACGAGAAATACAGAATTAATGTGAAATACAAGCTGGACTATGTCTAAATATTATGTTTTGTTAAAGTTCACTCAAATGTGTCACCAGCTCTTTAAATAAATTCCTAAATATTTAAGTTTTGAGAGACCCCCACTTCATTGGATATTGTTTTTGGAATTCCGGGGAGGGGTCATATGAGAGAATCAAGGCTTCCATGTTTGCTGTGCTTAAAGGTGTAACCTAATAGCTTGGAAAATTGTAGTATTAGGTCCATTAACCTGGGAAGTGATGTAGTTGGTTCTGTAAGGTACACCAAGACATCGTCCGCATAAAGGCCTAGTCTGTTCTCTGTAGGCGACCTGAACTCCTTTTAGCCCTCTTTCTCCACATATCATTTGTGCCAGGGGTTCTATATAAAGTGCAAAAAAGCATTGGGGACAAGGAGCAGCCCTGCCTTGTACCTCTTCCGAGTTTGAATCCTTCAGAGAGATAGCCATTGGCTCGGACATAAGCCACTGGTGACTTATATATGTTTTGTATATATCTCCGGATGGTGGGAGAAACCTCAAACCTGCAATTACCCTATTCAAATATGACCGGTTCACCTGGTCAAACACCTTTTCAGCGTCCATACTCATCAATACAATAAAAAATAAATAAATACATCAATACAGCCGGAGTGGCATTTGCATTGAGGTGGTCTATCATGTGCAGGGTCCCGCGGACGCTGTCCTGGGCCTGACAGCTGGGGATACATCCAGTCTCATCTAACCCAATTATATCTGGGATGATATCTTGTGAATATGGATGTGCAATATTTGTAATCCACATTGAGTATGGATATAGGTCGGTACGAGGGGCAGAGTGTAGGGTCCTTGCCAGGCTTGGGTATCCATGAGATTACTGCATAATTCCAAGATGGGGCTAGTTTATCCTGTTCCATCACTGTCTCTGAATAAGCCCCTTGAAGTATGGGTAATAGGGTTATTGAAAACGTCTTATAAAATTCTGCTGGAAATCCATCTGTCCTGGGGCATTTGCCAGTTCTACTTCTTTGGCTCTCCCTCAGAATTTCAGATTGTGCTATGGGTGCACATAGTGCTGTATTTTGTGCTTGAGTTACCTGTGGGAGTGCAAGGGTTTTCATAAAAAAGTCTATTTCCTGGAATGGATGTGGTAGGTTACGGGAATATAATATACTGTAATATGATTTAAACATGTCCAAAATTTCTGTTGTCTTCACCACTCTCTGATCTCTTTCCCTGTACATCATTTTAGTAAGATGTGCCCTGCTTCTCTGCACCCTTATTCGGCATGCTAATAACCTTAACGCTCTGGGGCCTCCTTCATAATACTTTTGCCTGAGGTACTTTAAATTTTGTTCCGCTTTGTACTCTAATATTTATTTGATTTAACTCCTCCTTTAGTTTTAATCATTCTTGGCCCTTTTGTCTGTCTACTCTATCTTGATGTAAAAGTTCCAGGGTCTTAATTCTGGTTTCTAGTTCCTGCTGTTTTGTTGTTTATCTTTCTTACGCCCTGCTACTATGGCTATTATTTTACCTCTGACCATGGCCTTAATCATGTCCCACATGTTACTTGGCTTGACTTCTGGGGTGTTATTATCCAGTATGGCCTATTCCATATATTCTTATATTTGCTGTTGAATTTGCTTGTAATAACAAGACGCTGAGTCTCCAGAAATTAGTGTTTTAGTCATTTGTGACTGGCATGTCAGTGTTATTGGTGTATGATCACAGATACCAATGGGGCCTATAGTACAATTACATGATCTATCTGATAACTCCCTTGATGTTAAAAACAATTAAATCCGGGAATATATCTTATGGGCTGTGGAGTAAAATGTATATCCCCTCATTGGACCCTGTATACTGTATGTTTTCAGGCATCAAGCAACCCCAATTAAGCCAACAGAGCCCTCACCTTCCTCGCCACCCCATGCTCCTTTTTCGGTATTCTCGAGGTAGAGTTAACCTGAGGTGACAGAGTAATGTTAAGGTCCCCCCCACACACAGTATTTGTCCCTCCCCTTTTTCCGTTAGAAATGTAAATAATTTTCTATAAAACCTGAAGTCTGAACCCGGTGGAGCGTAGATGGAGGCCAGCGTAATAGTTTGGCCCTCATAGTCTCCGATCAGAATTACATACCTGCCCTCTTTATCTGTGTAGACAGTTTTAACTGTGAAAGAGACTAATTTTGGAATTAGAATAGCCACCCCTCTCCTTCGCCCAGTTTTGTAGGAGTAGTGGACCTGTTCATAAAAACTTGCTCAATTTTTGGTGTTCAACATCTGATAAATGAGTCTCCTGAAGCATTATAAAACCTGCAGTATTTTTCCTTATATTTGCCATTATTTCCCCTCTTTTCACCAGGTGTGTGAGGCCATTTACATTGAAAGACATTCATGGTGGCTGAAAAGAACCCTATTCATTTGGAAGTTTTCTTAAGTTATTCTCTGGTGCCCTCCAGTGGGCAGACAAATGAATTTCATTTTTGGTTTCTACTCTCATTATCACACTTTTTAACTTTAAAACGTTGGCCAACTGGGCCATAATAACCTTTAACAGCTTGTCTTTTCCACAAATGGAGGGTGCATATTGGCACTCTCTGGACCCACTGTAGGAAAAAACATCCTGTTTTTCTACATCTGGGTTGATAGTGGTGTTTGTTCCCCTCGTAAGGGGGGCCACTATCAGGGCTACTCCTTTCCTGAGTAAGCCCAAGTAATATACAAGTAGTGATGCACAGACCATTACAGTACATGAGTGACCAGAGTTTTCTCTGTCTCTCCCAGCCCACTCATAGCTCATAAGTAAAGAGCCAGCCACCCTCTATTCCATTATAGTGGCATTACATAGAAACATAGAATTTGACGGCAGATAAGGACTGCTTGGCCCACCTAGTCTGCCCATTTCCCTACCTAACGGATAAGCTGCAGATCCTAGTTAACCAACAGCCTACTTCCTCCTACCCCCCACTAGAACTGCCTTATGTCTGTCCCATGCATTCTTGAATTGCCCCACTGTTTTTGACTCTACGACCTCCTCAGGAAGGTTGTTCCATGTATCAACCACCCTCTCTGTGAAGAAATACTTCCTCACATTACCTCTGAGCTGTACCCCCTCTATCTTCAAATTGTGCCCCCTTGTTTTTGCATATCTCTTTTTCTGAAAGATGCTACCCTCTTGGACTTTGTTGATTCCCTTGAGGTATTTGAAAGTTTCTATCATGTCCCCCCTCTCCCTCCTTTCCTTGAGGCTATACATCTTTAGTTCCTTTAGTCTTTCTTTATATGTCTTCTAATGCAGACCCTGCATCATTTGGTTGCTCTCCTCTGGACAGCCTCTACCCTGTCTATGTCTCTGCGGAGATGAGGTCTCCAGAACTGTACACAGTACTCCAGATGTGGTCTTACCAACCGTCTGTACAGAGGGCCAACAACTTCCTGTTTTCTACTGCTGATGCCTCTCCCTATGCATCCCAGTATCCCCTCAGCCCTCCTTACTGTCTTCTCACATTGGCATTAAAGAGGACAGGGAATTATTTCTAACTGGCAGCTGTTTATAAAGTTCTTATTCTCAGAAATGACATGCATTCCCCTAAATTATCCATATTTAACTGTACTTGAATAAAAAGTAGTGTGAAAAACTGTATTTTGCATTGTTTTGTTTTTATGTGCAGCATTCTGTCACAGTTCTCTTCATGGAACCAATAAGTTGGAGTTTTAACTATGTCATGGTTTGTACACAGAACTCTAAGCATAGTTCAGATGGGTCAACAGCTCATACTTAGGATTGTGTATACAAACCGTGACATAGCAAAATCTCCAAATTACTGGTTCCATGAAGAGAACTGTAACAGAATGCTGCCCATAAAAACAAAACAATGCAAAATACATTTTTTGTATCACTTTTTATTCAGGTACAGTTAAATATGGACAATTTAGGAGAATGCATGTCATTTCGGAGAATAACAACTTTATAAGTACCTGCCAATAAGCACGAATTTTCTGTCCCCTGTAAGCTGAGTCCCTCTAGAAACTTGTGGTTTGAATACATTTGTGTTCTAGGATCTCTGCCTTTGTCGTTCACATGAGTGTACAGTAGATGTCCTCTCGGGGACGTCAGAGGACCTAATGTAAAGCCTATCTTCACCAGGCTTAGAAACATAGACTCTGGCGACAGATAAGGACTATTTGGCCCACCTAGTCTGTCCATTTTCCTACCTACTGGATAAGCTGCAGATCCTAGTTAACCAACAGCTATTTCTTCCTACCCCCCACAAGAATTGCCTTATGTCTGACCCATGCATTCTTGAATTCTCCCCCACTGTTTTTGACCCCACAACCTCCTCAGGAAGGCTGTTCCATCCGTCCACCACCCTCTCTGTGAAAAAATACTTCCTCACACTGCCCCTGAACTGTCCTCCATCTTCAAATTGTGTTCTCCATGTTCTTGCACATCTCTTTTTCTGAAAGATGCTTCCCTCTTGGATTTTGTTGATTCCCTTGAGGTACTTAAAAGTTTCTATCATGTCCCCCCTCTCCCTCTTTACCTCAAGGGTATACATATTAAGCTCCTTTAGTCCCTTCTCGTATGGTTTCTGTTGCAGACCCTGCACCATTTTAGTTGCCCTCCTCTGGACTGCCTCCATCCTGTCTATGTCCTTGCGGAGATGGGGTCTCCAAAATTGGACGCAGTACTCCAGATGGGGTCTCACTAACTGTCTGTACAGAGGGATAACAACGTCCTGTTTTCTACTGCTGATGCCTCTCCCTATACATCCCAGTATCCCCCAGCCATCCCTACTGCCTTCTCACATTGCTTGGTAACCTTTAGGTCATCTGATATGATTACCCCCAGTTCCCTTTCCATTTTTATTGTTGTTACAACCCCCCCTCCCCATTGTGTACTCTTCCCCTAGGTTTTTGTTTCCCAGGTGCATTACTTTGCACTTCTTTGCATTAAATCCAAGCTGCCATACTTCTGACCATTCCTCCAACCTTGCCAAGTCCCTTCTCATCTTTTCCATCCCTCCTTGTGTATCAACCCTGTTGATGATCTTTGTGTCTGCAAAGAGGCATACTTTTTATTCCAGTCCCTCTGCAATGTCACTTATAAAGACATTAAAAAGGACCAGACCCAGTACTGAACCCTGTGGTACCCCACTAGTAACCGCCCCTTTCTTCAGAGTGGACTCCGTTTACTATTACCTTCTGTGTCCTGTTGTCCAGCCAATGTTTTACCCAGGCTACCACCCTGGGACTCACTCCCAGGCTGGCTAATTTGTTTATTAATCTTTGTGTGGGACTATGTCAAATGCCTTGCTAAAAGTATAGGTAGGCCATGTCCACAGCCCCTCCCTGGTCTACTACTTTGGTCACCCAGTCAAAGAAATTGATTAGATTCATCTGACATGACCTTCCCGCTGTGAATCCATGCTGCCTTGGGTCCTGTGCCCCACTGGCCTCTAGGTACTCAACAATTCTTTTCTTCAGAAATGATTCCATCATTTTCCCTACCACTGAGGTTAAACTGACAGGTTGGTAGTTTCCTGCCTCTGTCTTGCTCCCAGTTTTGTGAAGGGGAATCACATCCACCCTCCTCCAGTCCTCAGGTACCACACCATCTTTCCATGATTTGTTATAAATGGTAGTCAGTGGTGTCACTAGTTCTCCCCTTAGTTCTTTTATAATCCTGGGGTGACTTCTGTTGGGCCCCGTTGTTCTGTCCACCTTCAGTTTTAGGAGTTCTTTCAGAACCCTTTTTTCAATGAAAGGACTGGGATCGACCCCCCTATCCAGAGTGCTTCTATTGATTGGTTTAGGTACCTCCCCCTTCCCTTTTGTGAATACTGAGCAGAAGTATTCATTCAGTATCCCTGCTTTTTCACTGTCCCTCTCTGCCCACCCACTGTCCCCTTTAGTCAGCCTCACTATCCCTCCCTTTGTCTTTCTTCACTTCCTAATGTACCTATAAAAGGTTTTATCCCCCTTCTTAACCAAGTTGGCTGTCTTTTCCTCGGTTTGGGCCTTTGCTATTCTGACTGCCCTCCCCACTTCCTCCTGCTTTAACTGGTATAGTTCTCTGTCCTGCTCCTTCTGTGTTTCCTTATACTGTACTTCCTAAATGCTGAGTTTTTCTCCCTAACATTCCCCGCCACCTCTTTGGAGAACCATAGTGTTTTGTTTTTTTTTCATTTTGATTTGTTTGCTTCACACAAAGGCTTGTTGCCTCTGTGATGGCAGTTTTGCCGTTTCCCCATTGTTGCTCCACCCCTCCTCCTTGCCCATTTGCTAGTGCTTTTCTGAGGCACTCTCCCAATTTGACCAAGTCAGCCCTCCTGAAGTCCAGTACCCTCACTTTTGTATGGACTCTGCAGCTGAGTTCATTGTGAACCACGCTGTTTGGTGGTCACTTGTCCCCAGAGGGCTACCCACTTCTAGATCTGAGATCCTCTCTCCGTCCCCATGTGAGAGTACCAGATCTAAGATTGCTCCCTCCCAAGTGGGATTCAGATCACAGAGAGCATTTTAAGTTCTCAGAAAGTTCATTTCCAAGGGTCTCTCTTTTCTCCTGTACAAGACTGTATCACCTCCGAATGGGGTTTGCAATTTAATACTGTTGCCTCCCAGATTTCCCCTGGGAATTTTTCCCTGGGGGGAAGGTGTATGTTACTGTTAGTTCAGGGTATTTTACAGAAGATATTTTTTTTTTGGGGGGGGGCTATGGTTCCCACTAAATTCCTGGGTAGAATAAGAAAAAGAAAAGCAAGGTCCAGTACCTGTGGTAGTTTAATCCTTTACAACTGCATCAGCCAATAGTGGTTTTGTTAATTACATTCCCAGTTCTCTGTTTCCCCCTCCCTCGTTCCCCTGTTTTTGCCCTTCTTTCTCCCTGTTGACCCTGTGGGAGCCCCCCCTCTAATATCTCTCTGTCAGCCCTTATTGTATTCCCAGGGAGCTCTTAAGCAATGTCTATTCCTCTGTGCCTAACTAGGCTTTATCTAATCTCCCAAGTGATAGGAGGATTAACTTTAATACTGAAACAGACCCAGCCGCAGATTCCATGCAGGTCTTTCCTGCTGATGGGGGTCTGAGTTACAATGCTCAGTGAGTTTCTCCTCTCCTACTTGGAGAGATTTGCCCCCCAAAACTGTGATCTTTCACCCTGCTAGTGTCAAGTACTATTGTAATACAGGCTACATTGAACAGTGTTTCAGTGCATTCACTTTCACTTAAGGAAAACCACAATGAGGTATCCTAGAGACAAGTGGTTTCCTGCTACTGAAATTGATCATGTCAGGTTCACCTCGTTGCGGGATACTTCAAAGAGACGGTCTATGTGACTCAGATTACAGTAACATCAATCAAGGCTGTCTCATCTGTCTTTGTTGAAAGACAGCTTCTGTGTCTGGTCATATAGAGTAATATGCAGCAGTCTGATTACGTTCTTTATTAACCTATGTACAATTTGTCATGGTCTACTGAGGAAGCTGTTAGCTGTTCAGCTTGTTTGGTCTGCTTTCATGCAGCTCGTTGCTGGGGTAAAGTTTAAGCTGTTGGTTAGCCTCCGATTATGGAGGGGCTAGATCTTGAGCAGTGCCTTTTCTGTTGGAGAGCAAGGTATCAGCCCTAAAAAGTCCCTAGGCTCCTAATGGAGACATTAACAACACATTGGCTCTTGTTTAGTCAACAAGGGTTTGTGCAACCACTTGCTTCTCTTAAGAGAAAAAGATAACAAAGACAGCATACCTGTAAAAAAGTTCTCAAGTGGCTGAGGTGGAGCCCCCTGGGCGATCAATCCGGACCAGCAAGGATTTCAAGAACTGCTTTATTTCTGCAATAGTTTCACCTGCTGCCTCGTGGCCTTTCTGACAGATCCATGCTGTGTGGGCATTGGACCATTTGCTCTGAGTTGGTCGTGGGATCATTGGAGCCCCTGCAGGTGAAGTTCTGTCTGGCAGTGTGATTCCCCTTTCATAGAGGGCTGTGCAGGCTTTATCTGGGGTGGTATACAGTTTCACACTGTCTTCCCAGAAAACTCTCAACTTTGGGGGGGTACGGTGTTTGGATTTTAATTGTTTAAGCATGTAGGTCTTTGATCACATCCTTATATTGTAGCCTTTGTTTCTGAACATCATTCAGATAATCCTAGTCTAGGTAAAGCCACGTCCTGTTATACTTAATTTCTTTCTTCATCCAGGCTAGACGAAGGACTTCCTCTTTGATTCTGTAGCTCGCAAACTTAATAATGACTTGTCGGGGTCTCGCCATTGGGTCTGTGGGTTTAGGTAGCAAGGCCCAGTTGGCACGTTCCAGCCTGAGGTCCATAGTGCTAGGTAAATCTAAAATGTCCCACAGAAGGTCTGCTACAAAATCACACACAGGACCTCCGTCACTGCTCCAATGTGCAGCATGCTGTCCTCTGTTCAAGTTTATTGCAGGAAAGACTCTGTTGAGCAAGCTCATTCACAAGGAGGTCCTGAGGCACATACACATACAGTTCGCAATTACATAGACAGGAGATATAAAATGTAGAACAACAAAGAAAAAATACATAATACAAGAGGTATACACGATAGAAGTCCTTATGCTATATATGCAGTACATTCCAGCTTTAACCTTGCCCTAAATTATGTGACACATTTCAACTTAATAAGTAGAGGGCCAGTTGGTACCTAGGAAGTTGACTTGGCGTTGGGGGCCTAATAGCAACTACATATGTCTTTTAATTTAGAGATAGCTAGTGTTTTGTAGGAGTTAATTGATACAATGTTGGTTAGCTTCAGCATGGCTTGTAGTTGGTTCCAAATGTTTGGGAGGGCGTATGAGACAGCTCTTTGGCCAGCTGTGGTACGTGTCCTGGGAACATCTAGTAGGATAAGGTCGGATTTCCTTAGGGAGTAGGCACTATGCGAGATGTGTATGAAAGACGTTAAATAGACAGGCAGTTTGTGGAGTAGTAATTTGTCTCTGTGACAGAGACTTGTTGTTCAGATTCTGCCAGGCACAACTCGACTCCCAATAGGCATTTGTTCAGTTTTTTAAACTCCAAGCAGTTTTCTTTCCTGGAGGCTTTTATTTCTTGTAGAATTAGTTCACATCTATTTCTCATTACTTTGTCTGTTTCAAAGTCCATATTGTCTTCAGGGCCCCTTGAACTGGCAGGAGAATTACTGCGGCTGAAGTTCCAATCTTGTTCCTACATTCCTGCAGCTTGCAGCGTGGATTTCAACTTTTTGGTACTGGATCTGGTGCTTCGACATTGTCCCACCCCTTTTCCTGTCACTAATTCTAGTCTATCATTAATTTTATATTGTTAGCGAGAGGTTTTTGGTCGGGAGAGACAGTAGCTCTTTCCTCAGCTTGCTGTCAGTTCTGTGATGTTACCGGAAGTCTCATACCTTTCCATGGCTTCATCCACTGTAACTCCAAGTCTGAAAACAGGAGATACACATGTCTTTTCAACAGAACCTTCTGTTGCCCCATGGTCTTCAAACAGAGTCCCCGGGAATGAACTCTTCAACTACGGTGGAAGCCACGTAGGGTAAACCCAGTATACACTTGATCTGGGTCATAGGTTTTAGTGGGGAACTACCATGGGGACCTAAACCTCCGGATTTATTGATGCAGAGCAGTGAGGTTGCAAGAAACCAACTATGGTAAGCAGCAACCCTTGGAAGAATGTTCCTTCTATCACAGCAGCTTGATAAAAAATTACCAACTAGAAATTTTCCTTTTTCTTTTAACTTCCTGTGCAGGAAGGTAGGAATGCCTGAAAAGCACATGCCCTTACTATGTTGCAGCAAACAATGAGAAATGGATTGCAGAAATGACTGCCTTGCTGGCTCACAGAAAACTGTCACTATGTCATGCACACCCAGGCTACCGATTGTTGTGTGAGTGAAAGACTCACTGTGCTCTGTACTGCAGTCAATAAAAGGATGACCAGAGACAAATCAGGGGAGTTTCCCCTGTGAACACCGCAAGTTATGGGTGATCGATGAAAGGCTATGCAGGCAACATGATGAAGGAGCCAATGACGGGACTCATCTATGAAATGGAACATCCCAATCCCGTCTGGTATGACAGGGTCCCAGGAGTGTCTTAAGGCATTGTGTTGACAAAGGAGCAGGAGCCGCCCCACACACAAGGCTCTGATGGTAGAAAAAGCGTATTACTGGAGTTATACACCTTCACATTGATAGCCAACCCAAAACAGCATAGCTGCACAAAATAAACTCTAAAGACACTCTGACTGCACATTCTAACAAGAATTCTGCCTAAATGAAAATCAGTCAACAGCCAAGCACCAGGTCTGCCCTGTTTTTTTTTTTCCAGCACCACCCTTGCTCCTGGTCAGACAGTGGATTTCTCCACCAAATCACACTGGGAATACTTGTATGGTTGGAACCACTAAATCTACAGGCAGGGGCTTATCCTAGCAAAATCCAAGTCAAACCACAGAGCACTGATAGCTATACCACAAGCCATATAGGAACTTAACTTTTTTTTTATTTAACAATCAGGTTCACCACATAAAGGACCCAATGTTTCACCACTTAAGGCTTCATTGGAGTACCTTATAAAATATATACAACATAATTAAAAATACTATTCTAAATTAATTCTTATCATTAAACTCAAACGCTTTGTAAATACTAATAAACTGTATCTGGTAACGCACTCCAATGATTTCCTGCTTGTTTAATTACTGTGCATCATCCTTCCAAGGATTTTTAACAATCAGTAAAGCACAGCTTTTTCACTTTTATATGTAAATAAATATAAACACACCTACTGTTGTTGTGAATGTAACTATTCATATCTTATTCAAGACATTTTCCCCTCCCCTCTACCTGGTGTCGTCGAGGCACAGGTCAGGAAGCACAGGAAAAACCAGGAGCAGTTGTAAAATTTGCAACAAGAGTTTTTTTTTATGAATAACAATAAAATAGAAATAAAAAATTGTTCAGAATAACTATCTGCAAAGGCAGGATAAACAGAGAAGATCCATCTGAGTTTTCCTTCAGTCTCTGTGTGTCTCTTGCAAGAAACTGCAGCTCTGTCTTATAAGTCCTTGCAACCCCCCTTTTTAACAAGCATCCTGTTTTTTTTTTTTAAAATGTTCTTGTAAATATCAGGCATGTGCAGCTAGAATATAATGTCCCAGAACTAAGGCCCCTTTTCCACAGTTTCTGCAAAAGACTTAAAAATTGCATTTCAGGTTAACCCCTTGAGTTCGCAATAGCTTTCTGCAATCATCTCAAACCATAATTATATACATTTAAACAGTAACACTATATAATTTCTAAACAAAGGGATTCCCAACATCAGTTACATTTCCACATAATGATCTAAATATATTTTTATACCAGCAGATATGCAAGGGAGGAAAAAGACAGAAACAGCAAGGGAAGACTGAGAGCCAGTGAGAGGCAGAGAATTGTGAGACTGTCGGGGTGATCAAATCCTAGGTCTCACAGGAATATTTGGTTGTGCAACCAGACAGACAAGAGACAGGAAAGGAAAGGAAAGAACAGAACAGATCTTTGCATTCAAACTCTCCATAACAACTGGGACAGGGTCCTATTCAACTCTGTCACGTACACCCCCCTCCTTAAGAGAGAACCTGTTTTATCAAACAGGTTTCCAAAACTTTCTATTAATTCTCTAACATTAGTTTCTAACTTTCAGAATAGGCTTTGAATAGATTAGAATGTGAAACTTTTCAAAATTCAGCAGTGTCAGTGGCTCAGTAGGTAGCACACTCGCCTCTGAGACCGGGAGATCAGAGGGCTGTGGGTTCAGTTCCCATATCTGGCACTTGGGTTAATATCCCAGTACTGACACTGTAGTGCAAAATGAGAGGGGTGCTGCACTTCTGAGGTGCCGTCTTTCAGATGAGATGTTAAACCAAGGTCCCATCTGCCTGGATTGGTGGTAGTTCAGGTGGATGTTAAAGATCCCCGTGACACTTATCGAAAATAGTAGGGGAATTTCCCCGGTGTCCTGGCTAAAGTTCCCCCAGTCACTAAAAATACCATAAACAGCTTAATCTGGTTCAAGGTCAGTTGGCATTCATCTGTATCCCCCTCCCCCGGGTCGTGCCTGAAAATAGGCAGGATTTGTCTAGTGCACTTACCCGGTCAACAAAAACTAAATAAAAATAAATAAATAAAAAGAATTTAAGCACATGTGCAGTATCTTTTTTTCTATAACAGGACAGCAAACTGTAATGTTTAAACTCACACATTCGTTTTTCAACCTTCAGAACTCTCAATTCCTGATTCATATCTTGACAGAAAATCAGCATTGCTATTCTCTTTACCAGATTTGTGTATCACCTTGAATTTAAATGGCTGTAGTGCCAGGTATCACCTTGTGATTCTGAAATTTGTATCTTTCATTTTGTTAAGCCAACAGAGAGGATTGTGATCTGTTATAAGTACAAAGTTAGTTCCTAGCAAATAAAACTTAAGGGCCCATTTTGCTGCTAAACATTCCTTTTCAATGGTGGAGTACCTGTTCTTTCTGTCATGCAACTTCCTATTTATGTACAGAATAGGATGTTCTGTCCCATCTATATTTTGACTCAGGACTGCACCTAGGCCTGCCTCTGATGCATCTGTTCGTAACAAAAATAGTTTCTCAAACTCTGGGCTTCTCAAAACAGGGGCTGAACATAATGCAGCCTTAATGGCTTGAAAAGAATCGGCACACTCTGGGGTCAATTTCACATTATTTGGGTACCGTTTTTTCGTGAGTTCAGTGAGGGGAGTAGCTATCTCAGCAAAGTTGGGAACAAATCTTCAATAATAGCCAGCCAACCCTAAAAATTACCTGACACGTTTCTTGGTTTTAGGGACAGGGCTGTTAGCTACAGCTTCTATTTTAGAAACCTCTGGCTTAACTTCTCCATTTCCCACCACATAGCCCAATTATCTGGTTTCCTTCATGTCCAATGCATATTTGGTAGGATTAATAGTCAGACCTGCATTTTTGATAGCTAGGATAACTGCTCATAGGTATTCCAGTTGGCTTTTACAGTCTGGACTGTACACCATGACATCATCCAGGTATGCAGCACAATAACCAGTGTGAGGGGATAAAACTACATCCTTGTACCACTGAAATGTAGCTGGCACACCATGTAAACCAAATGCCATGGTGGTGAACTGACAGAATCCAACAGGGGTGGCAAATGCAGTTTTGTGTCTGGATTCCTTAGCTAAAGGGATTTGCCAGTAGCCCTTGGTGAGATCGACAATATTGATATACTTTGCACTCCCCAGTCTGTCCACCAAATCATCTATTCTGGGCACAGGATAACTGTAAAATTCTGACACTTGACTGTTTCCTAAAATCAAGGCAGATTCTAGCACCCCCTTCTTTTTTGTTTTCATCTACCATGGGAGATGACCAAGCACTTCTCGACTCCTCTATGATACCCAGTTCTTTCATTTTTTGTATTTCCTTAACAACGTCAGCTCTTAACCGCTCTGGTAACCTGTATGTCTTTTGCCTAGTAGGGTGAGCATTTTTTGACACTATTATGTACTTGATCCCTTTTGCTCAGCCTGGTACTGTGGTAAAAGTACTGTTAAATGTCATTAGCACATTACAAATTTCTGTGGTTTGTTCTGAGGTTAAGGAAAACATTCACCTTTACAGCATCAGCAGTTACAGTGTGTTCCAGTCTATCATAAACTATATCAATATCTTCTTTATCAGTTTATGGTAACACTAGCAAAGCAGCTTTTGGCATTTTTTCAACCCATTTCTTGAGGAGGTTAGCATAGATACATAGATACATAGACAGTGTCGGCAGATAAGGGCCTATGGCCCACCCAGTCTGCCCATTTGAGCTTGTAAGTTCAGTTTGTTTTCCTAGAAGTCTGTTGTCCCTTACCCCTGACCTCCAGAATTCCTTTATGTCTATCCCATGCATTCTTAAATCCCGTGATTGTTTCAGCCCCCACCACTTCCTCTGGCAGGGTGTTCCACTTGTCCACCACCCGTTCTGTGAAGAAATTCTTTCTCATGTTTCCTCTGAATCGTCCTCCCTCCAACTTCATCCCATGCCTCTAGTCCTGGAACATCTTTTTTCGCTTAAAATAGTGTTTTCCTGCACCCTGTTCCTCCTGTAAGATACTTGTATGTCTCTATCATATCCCCTCTCCTTCCTCTCCTCCAGGAGTACATGTTCAGTTCCTTCAACCTGTCTTCATAGGACTTGTGATGCAATCCGGCACCATCTTTGTTGCCCTCCTCTGAACCTTCTACCCTGTCTATGTCCCAATGTAGGTATGGTCTCCAGAACTGTACACTGTACTCCAGGTGGGGCTCACTAGTCTCTTGTATAGCTGGAATTATGACCTCCCTTTTCCTGCTGGTGATGCCCCTGCCTATACATCCCAGCATCCTATTTGCTTTACCTGCTGCCTTGTCACACTGTTTCCTACCTTGAGGTCATCAGAATGACAACCCCAAGATCCCTTTCCTGCTTGGCATGCTATACCCTCACCCCCAACTGATATATTGTGCCAGGGTTTTTGTGCCCCATATGCATTATCTTGCACTTCTTTGCATTGAATTTCAACTGCCAAACCCTGACCATTCAAGTTTCTGCAGGTCGCCTCTCATTCTGTCTACACCCTCTGGTGTGTCTACTCTGTTACAGAGCTTTGTGTCATCAGTGAACAGTGAAATTCTGCCTTCTAGGTCCTGCGCAATGTCACTGATGAAGATGTTGAATAGGACCGGTCCCAGCACTGATCCCTGTGGTACCCCACTGGTCACTCTTCCCTCTGTGGAGTGACAGCCATTTACCACCACCCTCTGTGTCCTGCCACCCAGCCAGTTACCTACCCACCACACTACTGTCCTGCCCACACCCATATTCCCCAGCATCCTATATAGCATGGTATATCTTAGTAGGATTTTTCTTGTCAGGGGCCTCAATCTTGTAGTTAACGGTGCCAGTATGTCTAAGCACTTTATAAGGCCCTTCCCACTTCATTAACAGTTTTTCTGTTGTGGGTAACGGTAGCAAAATCTTTTCACCTGGTTAAAAAACTTTTTTCTTTTACCACATGGTCATAATATACCTTCTGCTGGTTTTGGGCCTCTTCTTGATTACTATGGGAAATTTCAACATATTTAGCCAGCTTCTTTCTTAAGGCACACATATAAAAAGTTATAGATTGTTTCTGAGTGGGGTTATCTTCCCACATGTCTTTTATCACATCTAGTGGCCCTCTTGGCTGCCTACCATATAGCATTTCAAATGGTGAAAACCCTGTTGATGCCTGTGGCACTTCTCTGTAAGCAAAAAGTAGGCAAGGCAAGTATTGGTCCCAATCTTTACCTTTCCCTTTTACAAACCTTTTTAACATACGTTTAAGGATGTGGTTAAAACCCTCAACAAGACCGTCTGTCTGAGGGTGATGGGGGAGGTTCTTATGGCAGTGATACCTAGTAGTCTGTACAGCTCCTTAAGTAATGCAGCACCAAAATGACTACCCTGATCAGTAATCATTTCTTTAGGTATGCCCACTCTGCAGAAAATTTTTGCAAGCTCTGCTGCCACTTTTGAAGCTGTGACAGTACGCAATGGAACTGCTTCTGGGTATCGAGTAGCATAGTCTCATACTACCAGAATAAATCTATTACCCTTTTTACTTTTGTTTAAAGGACCAACCACATCCATTGCAATTCTCTCAAAAGGCACATCTATCAAGAGTAGGGGCACCAGGGGCACCTTGTCTATTCTGGTGACTGGGGCTACTTTCTGACACTCAGCACAGGAATTACAATAGGTTGCAACTTCTTCATGAATTCTCGGCCAGTAAAATCTGTACAACAATCTGGCAAGGGTGTGATCCCTCTCTGAGTGACCAGCCATAAGACTATCATGTGCTATTTGTAACAACTCTGTTCTATACTTCTGTGCTATAATCAATTGTTCTGTCTGTTCCTGTGTCTAAGGTTTAACCCAAACTCTGTACAGTAACCCATGACATTTTTTAAACGTTGGTCCACCCTGTTTTGGTTTCACCCCCAGCTGCTTAAAATAACCCTGGAGAGAAACATTGTTAGCTTGTTCTGAAAGAAAATCACAATCAGTGATCAGTTCAGTTTCAGCATTTTCATATGTTAACCCCTTAAGTCCATCAGTCATGTATTGCCACAGTTTCTTCAGGCATCATCTTTCTTTCATGGATTTCTGGATCTTGTAACTGTGCTCAAACAAGTCCGAATCAAAATCGGCAAAAGGAAAAGAGTCTCCACCATCTGAAATTTTCTTTGCCTGAGCTCTTGTCACCACAGCAGCTGAAATATCAGGATTTACTCCTTCTTTGATTAACTCAGTAAATCTTGGAATGTCATTTCCAATAATCACAGGTACAGGTAACTTAGGTACTACCCCCACTTTCATTTGGTGCGACACACCCTTAAAGGTCAGAGTCACTTGGGTAATGGGATAGTATCAAGTGTCCCTGTGGATGCAGATGACACCAGTATCTGGTCCTTTTGCACAGTGTTTTCCCAGCACTTCAACATGCACTAGGGTCTGTCTACTTCCCAAATCAATGAGTCCCTTTACAGCCTTATCACCCACCTTCACATCTGGTAAGTACTTGCCCCAATTTGATAAGGACAAATCTGCTCCAGTGTCATTCTTCTTATGGCAATTTTTCTTGCAATATGACCTGGCTTATTACAGTTATAGCAAATAACGTCTTTGGGCACAGATTTGTTACCCCCACCAGAGTTCTTATCAGTCCTCGAGTTTAAATGGGAAAAAGAGGGTCTCACCGGTGCTTGGCTGTTACCTCGCTGCTATGGCATTTGTCTGGCCATTTCGTAGTACTCAGCCAAAGAACTAGCCTTTTCCCTACTTTCTGGTTGATGTTCTTTTACCCAAAGCTGCATATCTGTAGGCAGGATGTTGATTAATTGCTCCATTGCAAATGTATCGATCTGTAGGACTGTTTTGCCCTCTGGTTGGAGCCATTTTATCAGAAGTTCTCTGAGTCAGGTGAAGGCTTCTCAAGGATCATCGACCGAGTTGTACTTCAGAGATCGAAATCTCTGCCTGTAGGTCTCTCCTAAGATGTCATACCTTTTCAGGATTTCACTTTCACCAGGTCATAGTTTTCTAACTGTGCAATGTCCATATTGTTGTAAGCAAGTTGGGCTTTCCCTGTCAGGTAGGGTACCAGTCTGATTGTCCATTGCTGCTTTGGCCATTGGCAGGCTGTGGCAACTCTTTCAAAAGTTGTAAGGTATGCCTCGATATCATTCAAGGGACACAACTTTATAAGTTTAATGGCTTTTAAGTTGCTTGTGTTTTGTTGCTCGTCTGGATCTGTGCCACATCTTCTGTCTTTGATAGCTTGCAAGACATCCAGCCATCACTGCTCCTATCTCTGCATCTATTCTCTCCTCTGCTTCTCTGTCTCTTTTTGCTGTACAGTCCACCATTTGAAAAAGTCCATCAGGCTTTCAGGTTCTGTCACTGCCTATTCTTTTTCCATAACTTGTGCTAGCTGTACAATCTCAGCTGGGATTTGTGTCTCTGCTAGTTTGGCTGCCATTCTCCTGTTAACCACTCCTGGGCTTGCTGCTGCAGAATCCATACCTTTCTCTATGCTTCCCTGGAACTAGGTCCAGTACCCACGCACAAAACCCCTGGCTAGAGTATGCATGGCATAAATCCCCACTTAGGTCGACACCATCTGTCATTGAGACACAGGTCAGGAAGCATAGAAAAAAACGGGAGCAGTTGTAAAATTTACAACAACAGTTTTATTATAAATAACAATAAAATAAAAAAATAAAATAGTTCAGAATAATGATCTACAAAGGCAGGATAAACAGACATGATCCATCTGAGTTTTCCTTCAGTCTCTGTGTGTCTCTTGCAAGAAACTGCAGCTCTGTCTTATAAGTCCTTGCAACCCTCCTTCTTAACAAGCATCCTGTTTTTTTCTAAAATGTTCTTGTAAATATCAGGCATGTGCAGCTAGAACATAATGTCCCAGAACTGAGGCCCCTTTTCCACAGCTTCTGCAAAAGGCTTAAAAGTTGCATTTCAGGTTAATCCCTTGAGTTCGCAACAGCTTTCTGCAATCATCTCAAACTATAATTTTATACATTTAAACAGTAACACTATATAATTTCTAAACAAAGGGATCCCAACATCAGTTACATTTCTACATAATGATTTGCACATATTTTTATATCAGCAGATATGCAAGGGAGGAAAAAGACAGAAACAGCAAGGGAAGACTGAGAGCCAATGAGAGGCAGAGAACTGCGAGACTGTCTGAGTGATCAAATCCTGGGTCTCACAGGAAAATTTGGTTGTGCAACCAGACAGACAAGAGACTGGAAGGGAAAGAACAGAAGAGATCCTTGCATTCAAACTCTCCATAACAACTGGGACAGGGTCCTATTCAACCCTGTCATGCCTGGGACCACTGAAGCACACTACACAATCAGGTGTTCAACTGGCAAATAATGATTCTCCTAGGTGGCCCCTTCAGCTAAGAAATTTGTTTTCCCTTGCCACTCTCAAGCATGGCTTAAAAACTGTTGCTCAAAGAACAATCTGTCTGTAATTGTTTTATTAACTGATGTGTCTGTGCTCGTTAGTTGATCTCCATTTATTGTTTCTGGTAATTTGCCTTAATTGGACTTCGGATGTTCTGCAAATGAGACTTGCTTCTCATAGAACCTATCCTGTACTTCACAACTTTTAAAGAGCCCCTGACAATATTAGTATTGTGTGTGTATTCTGACACTCTAAAACTGGTTGTATTAGGGTAGCTGGTATTTTACACTGTAACAGATCATGTATTTATCAGTCTGACTGTAGTATGTATGACACCCATGACTTGTTTGATCTCCCGTGGTTTGCCAACCGCTGCCAGGCTAAACTGCATGTAACATCATTTGTAGGAGTCTACTGAGTCACTAAGGAGAGACTGTGCTTTTCGTACCTGGTTACTCCGTAGTAGTTGTTTTTTTTTCATATCAGTACTGTGGTTGTCAGAAGGGGTCACTGTGTTTGTGAGATCGGAAGCTTAAAAAAGGTACAGTGCTCAGTACATGTAAAAAACAGTTTAAGTTGAGCTGCTGTCTGCCCCTGCCACTTTGTGCGAGTTTTTGAAGTAGCAACAGCCTGTTACAGTTTGTGTACATGCAGGGAAAGGCTTGAAGGGTTTGCCATGTCTGTAAGTACTATGACATGTTCACTGGTGAGGAATTGCTTCAGTTTATTAAAATGTGCTCATATGCTGGGCTCTGTAAGCTACCGTTTCTTTGTGTCAACTGGGAAACCGGAAAACATAATGCAGCTAGACCAAGGGCTGTCAATGTCACTACAGAAGTTCATTTATGTGTCTCTCAGACTTACCAGCTGACACAAAAAATGGTAGCTGACAGAGCCCGACATATGAGCAAATTTTAATAAACTGAAGCAATTCCTCTCCGGTGAACACATTATAGTACTTACAGACATCACAAACCCTGCAAGCCTCTCCCTGCAGGCATACAAACTGTAACAGGCTGCTGCCACTTCGAAAACTCACACAAACTGGCAGGGGCAGACAGCGGCTCAACCAAAACGGTTTCTTACATGAACTGAGCACTGTACCTTTTTTTAAGCTTCCAATCTCACAAACACAGGGACCCCTTCTGACAATCACAGTACTGATATGAGAAAAAAAAACACAACTACAGAGTATCCGGGGATGAAAAGCACAGAGTCTCCTTAGTGGCTCAGTAAACACCTGTAAATGATGTTACTTGCGGCTTAGCCTGGCAACACTTGGCAAATCGTGGAAGATCACACAAGTCATGGCCTGGGTGTCATACGTACTGCAGTCAGAATGATAAATACATGATCTGTTATAGTGTAAAATACCAGCTACCCTAATACAACCGGTCTTAGATTGTCAGAATCCTCACACAATACTAATATCATCAGAGGCTCTTTAAATAAATAAATACACCAAGTGCCATCATCACAAAGGAGATCATATTTCTCCTTAACCTGTAGACTCTAAACATGTCATTATATATAGACAGACAGACAGATAACAGTGTTTGTAATATACAGAGTTCATGCTATGGGTGCTGTTAGGTAACTGGTTGAAAGCAATCAACTGCCATTATCACTTATTGTTTGCACAATGTAGCCACACAGGTCAGATAACACTCTTACCTTTGTTCAAAGCCTTAGAGTCCAATGTGGATCCAAAAAGAGTCCGATCAGGAACTGCTCGAGTCCTTTCAGCCTTTGTTGATTTTCTAAGTTTAAAGGAAGGCCACATATATTATTTTTCTCATAGCATTTATGAACACAGTAATTTAACTTCCAATTCAAATGCTATTTTTTTGTGTACTTAACATCATTTGAGGGTGCATATTGTATTCTGTGCACTTGGACCATAAAGTACCAATAGCAGGGTCTAGTACAAAATCCCAACATCTAACTTTCAAACACACAACATCCAGACTCTGTTTTCCCCGACACTGAAATACCCAACAAGTTTCACATGCCGACATGACACTGCCCGACAATCGTCCCCCTACATCCCCCAAGAGTAAATATAAACAACTCCAGGTCGCTGAGACTTGGATTGTCGGGCAGTCCTGCATCAGAATTGTACAAGTATCAGGCAGTTCAATGTCAGGATGATGGTGTCAGGATATCGTCTGTCAGGCAGTTGTATGTTTGGATTCTGTAGGGCTCCCTGATAGCACCCTGACGAAGGACTGTATCATTTAATAGGTCTTATTTGCAGAATGTGACTGCAGGCTACCCACATTGCCTCACCAATGCACCTTAGTAGCACTGACCTGGCTGAAGTCGATTATGAACCCAGTTGCCCTGTTTCCTCAAATGCTTCCCCGTTTCTGCTCTCCATACCTGCAGCATGGTGCTTAAAGGGCGGCCGCTCCCCCCCCACTGAGTCCTGAGAAGATATATCACCCAGTTCTTGGCAGAAGAAGTGAATCCCCCACCTCCACCCCCATATGTGACATCAGCACTGGGGTTGGGCATTAGATGCCTCTATGTCCAAAATCAACCACTGTATGTCAGGAAAAGGGATCGATGTAGGAGTTCTGCCTTGCATGACCCCCCTTTTCCAAAACAAGGGATAGTCTTGCTCTTGTGGTGACAAATGCTCCAACAGAGGTGATGCACATCCACTGTGACTGCACCTGACCATTCATTGACCATACTGGAGTCCAGGGCTCAAGAATATGAACCCTGGTCCCCTGCATGATAAGTAACAAAACTGTCAGGCCATTCCTGATAGGTCCTTTCCTTCATTACTCATATTTAGTCAGTCCTCAGTTGGGTTTCAACAAACATTACCTGCTGTCTTTTATTGGGCTTCAAGATCTAACCCCATCACTCCAAGCAAGGAATCAAATGAACATTCCTGCCACCACAAATTAGGTAGTAATCAGGACACAGGGCGTCCTGGATTGTCCACTAACTGCCTGTGTCTCAACCTCGGTAAGACAGAGGTTATAGTGATCAAGCCAGGTCATGGGGGTATCTTTGCCAACAGGAGACTGCCCACCCTTGTGGTCGATTGTCGCTGTCCGTCAGTGATAAAGGTGGTCAAGGATCTTGGCGTTATTCTTGATGATCAGCTTGACGCTGAAAATGGGTCTCACTGCCTTAGCTTTTCCTGTGAAATATTAGGTTTATCATTTTATTTCCACTGATCTGTGTTGTCCATGCCTTTTGTTACTGACTACTGTAAGGTCGTATTAGGGTTGTCGGAGGTTTGATGTGTCGCTTGAATCAGAATGCTTCTGCCAGTATGCTTACTAGCATTTCAGAGGGACCATGTCACTCCTGTCCTGCGCGTTCTGCATTGGCTACCTGTGAGTGCGTGCATCACCTTCCAGATAGGTTTGTTAACATACAAGGCCCTATGCAGTCTGGGACCTGACTACCTTAAAGAGCTCCTGATTCCATACTCTCCAGTTCAGCCCCTATGCTCCACCAAAGCTGGCTTACTAGTTATACTATCCTCTCATTTAAAAAGATCAGGAGATAGGGCCTTTGGGGTGGCTACACCGCTCCTGTGGAATTCTCTTCCACCATATATTAAGGCCGCCAGCTCAGTACAGGCCTTTAAAACCTCTTTTAAAACTTATTTATTAGATAAAGCTTTTAATTTTATCTTTTTTAATTTATTCTAGGGCTGTTTTACTGCATTTTATTGTTATTTTGTTAATCGCTCTGAGCCCTTAGATAGGGCGCTATATAAATACAATTTGCCTTGAATAATCTACATGGATTTCTGTACTACACGGGTCGATGGCACAAACTACAGGAAAAGCATTTCCACAGACATCTTTTCCATAGGAATTTTATTTACACTAAAACCCTTGTTTATTTATCTGAAATTTATCCCCATGAGGACTGCCGGTGACATCATCAAAAAGGATGCAGTACTAATTAACTAGCTCCAGCTCAACACCAACAAATAGCTCCAAAACTCCGATCTATTTCAACAGAAAATAGCTTAGTCTCTAGAGTGGGAGACCGCAGAATGAAAGCAGATAAACCAGCGACCTGACTCCAGAAGGATTAACTCCGCCACCAGCTCAGAGCTTCAGCCTTGCAACAGTTATGTCACCAGAGAACCCCATCCTTCCCACCCAGCCCAACAATGCTGCTATTCTGGCAGAATTGAAGGACTTTTGCTCAGAAGTCTAATCTATTAAAACTGAGCTTAAAAACGAAATCTCCAACATCAACCGGAAAGTCTCAGCACTGGAAACATACATCGGAGACACCAATGCAAGAATAGACAGGTTGGAGAGAGTCATCCTACATATAATGTAAGAACACCAAGTATTAACAGACAAGTATGACAATTTAGAAACTAGATCATGTCGCAATGACATTCACATTTATGGTGTTCCCAAGGAGGCAGAAGGAAGAGACATAGGAGCATTCTTAGATTATTTTTATTTTTAATTTTTTTAATGAGGCAAGGCACATTTTATTTAGATAGCGCCCTATCCAAGGGCTCAGGGCACTTAACAAAATAACAATAAAATGCAGTAAAATAACCTCAGAATAAATTAATTCAAATCAGATAAAAAAACTTTATCAAATAAATATGTTTTAAGGGAGGTTTTAAAGGCCTCCACCGAGCTGGCAGCCTTAATATATGGTGGAAGAGAATTCCACAGTAGCGGCCCAGCCACCCCAAAGGCCCTATCTCCCGATATTTTTAAATGCGGGGGTGGTACAGCTAGTAACCCAGCTTTGGTGGAGCATAGGGGGAGGACTGGAGAGTACAGAATCAGGAGCTCTTTAAGGTAGTCAGGTTCCAGACCATGTAGGGCCTTATATGTTAACAAGCCTATCTTGAAGGTGATGCATGCACATAGGCAGCCAGTGCACAGAGTACAGGACAGGAGTGACATGGTCTCTCACAGAGGTGCCAGTCAACATCCTGGCTGCAGCATTCTGCACTTGATGCAGGTGACACATCAAACCTCCAAACAATCCCAGGTACTGAGCATTACAGTAATCAAGTTGGCTAGTAACAAAGGCATGGATTACCATGGCCAGGTCAGTGGGAGTCAAGAATGGGCAGATCCTGGCAATATTCTGGAGATGGAAAAATACAGCCCTAATGACTGACGAGACCTGTTTTTCAAGATCAAGCCGATCGTCAAGAGTAACACCAAGATCACTGACCACCTTTATCACCAACAGGGGACAACCATCAACCACAAGAGCGGGCAGTCTCCCGTCAGCGAAGATACTCCCATGACCTGGCTCAATCACCATAACCTCCGTCTTTCCGGGGCTGAGATACAGCCAGTTAGTGGACATCCAGTCATTTATCTCCGCTAAACGACGACTCAGCATATCCGGGGTGGAAAGATCATCAGGGGCACAAGACAGGTACAACTAGGTATCATCTGCATAGCAGTGAAACACCAGATTGTACTGCCTAATGATCTCTACCAGCAGCAGCATGTACACGGAGAACAACAGGGGTGTCAAAATGGAACCCTGCGGAAAACCAAAAGGCAGCGCGAAAGAACCTGAGTAAATATTTCCTAGGACCACGTGCTGCAATCTTCCAGTTAATTATGAGCAAAACCAGTGCAAAACTGTGCCAGAAGTGCCCATATGGTCCCACAGATAATCCAACAGCACCCTGTGATCAACCGTGTCAAATGCTGAGGTTAGATCCAACAGCACCAGAATAGTAGTTTCCTCAGTCCCTCGCCATGAAGAGATCAAGTGCCACCTAGACCAGAGCCGTCTCAGTGCTGTGACGTGCCTGAAAACCCAACTGGAGAGGTTCAAAGATGGATAATGTCTCCAGGCACTCAATCAGTTGGTCAACTACCGCCTTCTTAATACGTGTCCCCAGAAAGGGAAGATTAGAGATAGGCCTATAGTTTGCAAGAAAGTCAAGGTCAATAGATGTTTTTTTAAGGAGGGGTCTCACTACATCCTCTTTCAGAAATGCAGGTAAAATTCCCTTAGTGACCCATTGATGATCTCAACAAACACTGGTCCCAGGAAATCCAAGCAGCTGATGACAAGCCACGTCGGATCCAGGTCCATGGCACAGGAGGTGGGATGCATGCTGTTGAGTACATGAAGAACTTCATCCATCAAAACTGGCCAAAACTCAGTTCAACATGGCAGATGATGTTCACCAGCAAACTGATCACCTCCAGTAAGAACAGGACTAGAGGAGGTAATACATTCCCTGATAGAGGCCACTTTGTTAGCAAAACAACTTCCCAAACTGCTTACAGTTTTCTACAGAAAATGCTGTACCAGACTAGAGACAGGAGGGTTTTAGCAACTTAAGACATACTGCAACTGGATCTGGAATTCCCACTTGACATACAGAGGGCACACAAGGCCTTGCTGCCAAAGCCTCGTGGAGCAGAGGATCGGCCATGCTTCACTATGCTCAAATTCCTCAGCTATAGTGTCAAAAGAACAGTTACATACTAACCGTAACAGTAGATCTTTGAGAGAATCCCTTTCTTCAGGCCACACCCGTGGAACTACAGCCGTCAGGCACTAGGACCACACAGAAACTTTTTAGCAAGCAGTCCGCTAGGGGCCGCTCATGACAACATCTTATGTTGACAACTCCCATAGAAATGTGAGTGGCCCCTTCCTTCCTTCTTTCCTCAGTTCCCCACTAGAGATCATACTCAGAGGACCTCCTTCTAAGGAACTGGGAGTGAACCTGAGGTGCCAGCTACCACACAAGGCTGGACACAGCAGGTAGTTCACCCTGCAGAAAGAGATAGAAGTTACAGAGCTCTGCTTCTTAGGAGGGTGGAGGGTGGGATGGCATGGCCTGATAAAAGAGATTCTCTTGAAGATCTGCTGTTACGGTAAGTACGTAACTGTTCTATCTTCTTCGATAATATCTCTTTCATCAGGCCACACCTATGGAATGAGTACCAAGCAGTAATGACAATAAAGCAGTCAGGGTTGCTGGAACCTACAGGCCTAAGAAAGAAGGCCTTGGAACATGGCTAGGCCAAAACCTACAAATATCTAGGAGGATAGCATCTTTTACAAAAGGAGATGTCCAGGAACGAGGGGCCATGACATAAGGTTCGAAGACAGTAGACTAAGGGGTAGCATGAGGAAATATTTCTGCACAGAAAGGGTGGTGGATGCATGGAATAGACTCCCAGCGGAGGTGGTGGGGCAAACACAGTGGGAGAATTCAAACAGGCATAGAATAGCCATGGGGAACCCTAGCAACAGGAACAAGGAGGTAAAGTCAGAGATCAAGTAGGGTCTGCGGCTTTTACAGTAGGCAGGGGAAATGAGCAGACCAGATGGGCCTAGTGGTCCTCATCTGCCTTCAGTTTCTATGTTTCTGTTGCCTCTCAAAAAAGAGCAGGTTTCTGTCATATCTCCCCTGTTTCTCTTCTACTCCAGGGCATACATATTGAGGTCTGTTAGCCTCTCTTCATTTGACTTTTGGTGCAGTCCCTGCACCATCTTTGTTGCCCTTCTCTGAAATGACTCCACCCTGTCTATGTCCTTACGGAGATGTGACCTCCAGAACTGGACAGAGTATTCCAAATGAGGCCTCACCAGTGATCTGTACAGTGGCATCACCACCTCCTTTTTTCTGCTGGTGATACCTCTCTCTATGCACCCCAACATCCCACTGGCTCTCCCCACAACTTTGTCACATTGTTAGGCCACCTTTAGGTCATCAGATATGATTACCCCCAAATCCTTTCCTGTTTGGTGACCATCAGTATATCCCCCCCAATCATGCAATCCTCCCCTGGGTTCTTGCACCCCAAATACATGATTTAGCACTTTTTCGCATTGAATCTGAGCTGCCACACTCTAGACCATTCATCCAGCTTACCTAGGTCCCTCATTTTTTTCCACCCCTCTCGGCGTGTCCACCTGTTGCAGATCTTAGTGTCATCTGCAAAGAGGCACACCATCCCTTCCAGCCCCTCTGCAATGTCACTTATGAAGACATTAAACAGTACTGATCCCTGTGGCACCCTGCTGGTCACCCTCCTTTCCTCAGATTGAGCTTCATTTACCACATCCCTCTGTCTTCTATCACTCAACCAGTTCCTAACCCAGTTTCCACCTTGTGACCCACTCCCAGACTGCCCAGCTTGTTCACCAGTGTTCTATGTGGGACGGAATCGAAGGCCTTACCGAAATCCAGTTAGGCCACATCAACCGCTCCCCCACCTCCCCAATCCACAACCCTTGTCACCCAGCCAAAGAAATCAATTAGATTTGTTTGACACGATCTTCCTGCTATGAATCCATGCTGTCTCAGATCCTGTGCTCCACTTGATTCAAGGTGTTCCACGATCCTTTTTTTAAGTAGTGATTCCATGCGGCCCAGTAGCGCTGAGGGTTGAGGTGCTGGACGCTACACCTCGTGCACGCTGACGACCTGGGTTTGGGAATGGACCTGGGTCATTGGGGGTTGGCAGGGCAGGGAGAGGACTGAGCATCCGGAGGACTGCTCTCCTCTACCGGGGTGGGTTTTGAGGATTCCCGATGCTATAGCGGCCTTGAGTTTCAGGTGGCATCCTTTGTCCGTACTAGTTTTTATCATCTGAGGAATATTGCCAGGATAAAGCCCCTAGTTCTGCCGAAGGACCGCCCCACCTTAGTGCATGCCTTCGTGACGTTCAGGCTTGACTACTGTAATGCACTCTATCTCAGGGACTCTGGGGGTGCCCTACGCTAACTGCAGCTGGTGCAGAACACGGCAGCGAGGCTGTTGACAGGACAGCCTAAGTATTGTTACATCACTCCGGTGCTGCGTCAGCTGCACTGGCTGCCGGTTAGGTGGAGGGTCCTCTTTAAGGTGGGTTTGCTCACCTTTAAGGCCCTACATGGCCTGGGTCCTGGATACCTAAAGGACCTTCTTACACCGGCTGTCTCAGTCCGTTCCCTCTGCTCCTCCTCTAGGGGCCTCCTTCCCAATTCCCAGGATGAGGTTAAAAACAACTGGCGACAGAGCATTTAGAGTCGCCACCCCCATCCTGTGGAATTTGCTCTCTTCAGCTGTTAGGAAGGCCCCTTCAGTGGAGGTATTTAAAGACCACCTCAAGGCCTTCTTGTATAATTAGGCCTTCTCAGACTGTGTTTTATAGTCCTTACCTGTTCTTAGAACCTTATGCTTAGGTTAGCCTTTGGTTTCTTAAGTAGTAGTTGCTGCTGTTGAGGGTAGCATTTACACAAAATTTTGTTTTAATTGCTGGAATATTGTATGTTTATGTCCAATAGCATGTTGTTATGTATTTCTTATGATTTGTAGTATGACATTTTAATATGTTCTGTGCCCAGAGCCTCTGGGATGGGCGTTTCTTAAATAAAATTTGCCTTGCCTTGCCTCTGGTGGAGATCGGAGGAAGGCACAGTCATCGGGGCATTGGAAAGGGGTCGGGATGTCCTCAGGCTCCAGCGGTGTGAGGCGTGGGATTGCCGTGCAGGAAGCCATTGTATGCTGCGTCCCGTGGGAGCAAAAATAAAGAGGAAAACCCCTACCTTGACAGTAGGCGACGGTGGGATCAGTGGTGGGGCCCCATGCCCAATGTCGGGTCCTACCGTCCAAGTGCTTCCGGTCTCCCTCCGCCTCTCCAGTCACTCCATTAGATTGTAGATTGAGTGCTGGAGGAGTTGGCAGTCCTGCCCCAGGGGGCTCAGGGCCAGGGGATTGAGTGGCCAGGTGAGGTCGGAGGAGGGGATGGGACCGGTAAGCACTAGAGTCAGGGGCTCCAGGTGGGCGGCAGAGCTACCATCGAGAATCTGTACCCAAGAGAGTCCGTCAAGGTAGGAGGGAAATAGAATGTACAAAAAAAAAAAGTAGTGATTCCATAATGTTCCCCACTATTGAGGAGAGGCTCACTGGTCTATAGTTTCCAGCCTCCTCCCTACTCCCACTTTTGTGAAGAGGGTAGGACTACATCTGCCCTCCTCCAATCCTCCGGAACCACTCCTGTATTGAATGACCCATTGAACAGGGCTGCCAGTGTTCCTGCCAGCACCTCCCGTAGTTCCCTTAATATTCTAGGATGCATCCCATCCAGTCCCAGTGCCTTGTCCACTTTCAGTTTTGTGAGTTCATTTAGGACTCTCTCTTCTGTAAATGGACTGGTGTCCCTCTCCCTCCCATATTGGTTCATGCTGCCTAACTGTGGACCCTCTCCTTCTACTTCTTCCTTAAATACAAAACAAAAATATTTGTTCAGTATTGATGCTTTTTCCAGGTCCCCTTCCACGCACTCCCCTTCTTCCCCTTTTAGCTTTACTACCCCACCCCTGGTTTTTCTCCTTTCACTAATGTTCTTATAAAAAGCCTTGTCCTTTTTTTTTTTTTTTTTTTACCTCCTGTGCTATTTTTTCCTCTGTTTGTGCATCTGCTCTCCTGACTGCTTTCCCTGCCTCCCTCTGTTTATCCAGGTACAGTACATTGTCCTCCTCCCGATGTTTCCTTGTATTTCTTGAAAGCCATCTTTTTCACCCTTACCATTTCGACCACTTCCTTTGAGAACCATAGTGTCTTTCTCTTTATCTTGCCCTTGTTTACGTGCCTAATGCAAAGGTTTGTCACCTCCACTATGGCCCTGCCCACACTACAACCGAAAGGTCTGAAACGGTCTGAAAACAGTACAGACTGAAACTGTTATAGTGTGTCCACACTAGAAGTGGAAAAGGTTCCAAAACAGTACAGCCTGTCCACACTGCTACTGGAGCCCAAACAGTTACCAACCCACGTAGAACTGGGCATATCCCATGATGCAGCAGTATGCAGAGAACCATTCACACTCCCAGTATATTCTCCCCAGCACAATATCACCACCGAGAGCCAAGCATGTGAATGCCACAGTGCCATGGTGTGGTATTGGGTGCGGCAGCCACAGTGCAATGTCCTGGCAGCAGATCATCCAGCATGTTTTGTGCAGTGGGTTGCTTGGGGCACTGCCCCCCCCCAAACGTCAGGCACCAATACATGCTGCCGTCGGACATCCTGCAGGTAGGCCATGATCCAGAAGTGCAGGCAATGAACAGTATGGTGCTCTCCTGTGGTGTGGGACACGGCTGCACGGTGCTGCAGTGGCTCCTCCGCTGCAGGCCGACACTAGGCATGCTCTACACTGCACCACACGTCCATGCGCCTGTGGCAGTGGAGCAGCAGAGACGTGCAGAAGCATCCCACACAACAGAAGGGTGCCGGACTGTGTAATGCCAGCACTTACTGAGACGGACTGTACTGCAAGATGTCCCATGGCTGCAGTGGGTCCATTACACATTGCAGCTGCCCAACCACATCCCATGGACCCACTCCCAGTAATCTGCCCTGGCGCCAACCCACTCCAGTACGTACTGGACGATATGCCCCTGCAGGATATGTGGTGCAGGGACATACAGATCACATCGGGCGTGGTGTCCAGGGGAGCACTGTGCGGGATGTGGGTCTGGTTCCCGGTCCACCCCCGCTGGCCCCTGCCTACCCACAGTCTGCCCCCAATCCACCCTGTCCCTGGCCACAGCTGCTGCATACCAAGCCTGCCTTCCTACCCTCCACCCGTGTCAACCATCCCAGGCCCTGGATGCTGGGAAAGAACGTGTGTAACCCCATACAGTGGCCCATCGAGCAGGGGTGTGGATCAGAGCTGTGTAGTCGTCCCCATGTACTGATCCCCCATGATCGGCGGCCATGTCACAGTGTCGAATCACACCTGTACGGGACATATGTACAGTGGCGGAGAGTCACAGCCCCTCATCTGTGAGGTTTGGGGAACATCACGTTGTCCGTTGTAACCATGGCTGTTATGGGCACCACTACCGGTTACACACAGACAGGCATATTGTGACATACAACGGGCATTACAGCCCGGGAGGGCGAGGGGTGTTAGGGGGCAGCAGATGGCAGGCCTCCCTATGTGGCATGGCAGTTGTCTGTTAGTGTCTAGTACCAATACCTGCCATATACTGTTCTGAATATTAATATCCCACCTCAGAATGCCTGCATTGCAGTGTACTGTCGGGTCATTTCTACCGAAACACATACGCCCAACGACTGGTCCATTACACTCACAAAGTATTTCCGTACACACTTGGTGCATGTACAGTCACCATTCCATCATGTTCAGACCATCACTACAGGTTCAGATTGCAATAGTTGGGATGGCAATGGGGTACTACCCAGATGCACACGCAACAGACACATATTTGTAATGCATTAAGACAGTGACGTTGAGTATAATCATACCAGAGCACGCAGCTTTCATATCCACAAACACGTATTTGCACTGATACAGTCCGGAGGCCAACAGATGACATTGCATGTACCTGCATTTAACCGCCCCATGCAGTACCCTAACATCCTGACACCTCACATGTAGTTGATCTGTGCCCACCTCCCACGTCTCTGTTCATGGAACATCACACATGTTGTGGTGCAGCAGTGCACATACTGTATATGATGTGCACTTGGTGATTTGAACGTCATGTACCTTACTGTTACCATGGTGTCATACAGTAGTATGACCCAGGATACACCTAAAGAACGACAGTCGACACCTTTTGGAACATGTGCCATGTCAAACTGCCATGCCCTAGAACATGGATACATTACTGCCCTGGGGTATCATCCTCGATAACATGGAACATGGCTTAATCTATATTGGGCTATCGAGGAGGGGCATGTGGAGCTTACACACAGGCACATGCCTTTCCATCAGTTGTCCACCTGCTTGTATATGTGCAATTCCTTTCACTGCAGGTGATCCCTCTGTGCATAGGTCTGCTGTCCTGAATCTGTGCCACTCTGTATCTGTGACCTGTGAACTGTTCTTGTTCATGCAGCTGGGTATTGGCACATTGTAGTCCTGACTCTGGTAACTGATGACTGCTCTACGTACATAGTACTTCTAGTATCACCCTGCATCACTATGTCAGGAATGTTGGGCACACTACCATTGGGTTACTTGCAATCGGTTACATACTTGTCGGGATACACACCTTATTGGGCAAACGGAGTCAAGGTACGATTTGGTGGGCACACGCATGTCGGAGATATGTACGGATCCCATCAGTTCTTCATATGCAACTTTGGGGGCCGCTGTACTTGTTCTGGGATGGCTGCACGGGTGTCTTACGGGGAGGGCAAGACATCTCTTGGAGTGTGATGCTGTGGGCATGCATTGTCGGGTGTGGCTTGCTGTGCTCTCTCCTGGTTGCCTCCTGTGCTGGCATCATCGAGCTGCTGCAGGCATTGTGGTATACCGGCGGGCAGGAGGGGACCTGGGGCTACACGGGTGTCCGTCTACACAGCGCTCTGTAACGTTACAGCAGTGCAAACATTATGGAAACCGTTGTTGAAACCACCTCCCAACAGGTTTCCACAATGGTATCGGAAACGCCTGCTGTAATGTTACCAGTGTAAACGCTAGCCGTTATGGTACCGTTATAGGCACTCTATAACGTTACAGTGGGCGTTTTCCAGTGTAGTGTGGACAGGGCCTACTGCTCCTTTCAGATGGGCCCACTGCTCCTCCACTCCGCCCAATTTGTCCCTCCCTGTCAGGGCATGCTGGAGACATATCCCCATCTTAGTAAAATGTCTGCTTTCCTGAAATCCAAGACTCTCACCTTTGTGTGGCTTGACTCTGCTACTGTACTAATGTTGAACCTCACCGTATGGTGATCACTGGATCCCAGGTGTACACCCACCCTGACTTCCTCAATTCTGTCTCCATTTGTGAGTACAAGGTCCAAAACTGCACCCTCCTTGGTGGGCTCTAGCACTAGCTGCCTGAGATCTACCCCTTGCACAGAGTACAGGATGTCCCTGCTCCTGGCTGATGCGGCAGCTGGGATACTCCAACTCACATGCGGCAGGCTGAAATCACCTACCAGCAGCACCTCTCCTTTTGATGCCATCATGTGGATGGATTCCACTTGAACCTTGTCCCCCCCTCCTCCCCCTGTGCTGGCGGTCTATATATCACACCCATACAAATAGCAGTGCTACTGTTCGTCTCAAGGATGACTCACAGTACCTCCGCCTCTGCATTTCCAGTACCTCAGTCGCTCTAATACCCTCCATGACATAAAGAGCCACCCACCCCTCCCTTTTTACCCTTCCTGTATCACCTAAAAAGGGTATAACTCGTAATGTTTAGTGAAGGTGTGGACAGTACTCCAGGTTCCAGCAGCACAGATTTCTGCAGCTGACAAATTCTTAAAACAGGCAACAGAAATGACCATGCCTCTAGTGGAATTACCACGAGCACCACCAGAAAGTTCTTCATTTTTTTTTTTATATACTTGATAGCTTGATGATCATCACTGCCCGTTTTCACAAGTGGCAAGTAAAACATGAAAACAACACAATTATTCATTCAATACAAAAACTTTCAAAACATTCAATACAAAAAAAAAACATCAGTCAACATCTGAGACACCCCAAACCTAGCAATGGCTATGTCTTCAGGAGCCACTAATGAAGATGGAGTGACTTGAGGTCTGAATGGACCATTGTTCCCTGTTCCTATGATAGTAAGCCCTTGCACAGGGGCAGAGGCACCAGTGGTTCCATTGTCAACTATCGCAGTAAGGGGAACCAAATCTGAGAGGCCACAGGGGGCAATCAGTATCAGAGTGGCTCCTTCCATTTGGAGCTTCATTAACACCCTCTGGATTTGAAGGAAGGGATGAAAGGCATATAGGAACCTCCCATTCTAAGACAGAGACAATGTGTCCCACCAGAAAACTTCAGGCCCTGGAACGGGCAAGCAGAAAAGCAGCAGTTCTGCGTTGAGTAGGGATGCAAAAAGATCCCCTCTGGACGACCCCATTTATCAAACAGTTCTTCTGCTACTAACATCAGCAGCTCCCACTTGTGCATTCTGGACTATGGCCTGCTTAGCCTGTCTGCCAAGACATTCTGGACGCCTGGAACATGCACTGCTGACAGTTCTAGGATGCGTTCCAGAGCCCACTACCAAACCCTCATCACCTCCCTGTATAGAGGGTAGGAATGAGCACCCCCTTGCTTGTTTACATAGTGCACCACACTGATGTTGTCTGTTTGCACCAGTAGATGTCCTAGGTATAGATGGGTCTGGAAGACTTGCAGACCATACAGAACAGCCCTCATTTCTAGGATGTTTATGTGGAGGATGCTATCCCCTTTCATCCATGTTCCCCAAGTCTGATGAGAGCCCAGATGTGCCTCCCCCCCCAACCTATCCCAGAGGGATCTGTAGTGAGAATCTGATGGGGTGGGAATCAGGGAAGGAACCCCTTTCAGCAAATGGTTGGGTTCCATCCATCACTGAAGCACCTTTCTGACAGGGGATGTTACTAAAACCTTCTGCTCTAGGTCGTCGGTGTATTGATCCCATTGGACCCTTAATGTCCACTGGGGAATTCTCATAGGCAGCCTGGCCAGTGGTACCGTACAAATGACTGCCACCATCAAACCCAACAGTCTCAGAAATGTCTGGCTGTAACGTACCTGTTGTTGCAGACCACCTGGGCCTGTGCAATCAGGCATTCTGCCTTATCCTGGGGTAGAAAGGCCATGCCTTGTGCAGTGTCCAAGACTATCCCTATGTACTGCAGGCACTGACAAGGGGTCACGACTGATTCAGACAGATTAATCTTGATTTTCAGGGCATCAAACAGCTGGCTGGTAGATGCTAGGGTCTGGTAAAGCTGCTCTTTGGAGTGAGCTTTGAGTAGCCAGTCATTCAGATAGGGAAAACATACATTCTTTCTCTCCTGACGGCTGCTGCCATTACTGCTAAGCATTTGGTAAAGACCCGTGGCATACACGATAAGCCAAAGGGCAATACCCTGAACTGGTAGTGTTTCCCCTGGAAAAAGAACCTGATGTGCTTCCTGTGAGGAGGACAAATCTTGATATGCAGGTAAGCATCATGCATATCTAGGGAACAGATCCAGTCCCCTCCTTGTAGTAGTGGCAACAGGCCTTGTTGGGTGTCTATTCTGAACTTATTGTACTGAATAAAGAGGTTTAGATTCCTTAAGTCCAGAACAGGCCTCAGATCCCATGTACATCTGGGGACTAGGAAGTAGTGAGAATAGAACCCCCTGTTCCCTATGGCCCTTTTCTGCATTAGGGCATGTACCTCCTCCAGTCATTGGGCTGGCAGTATAACCTAGAGGTTAGAGCAATGAGCTGTGAATGAGCTTGGTACATTCAGCAGACAGACCTGGGTTTGATTCCCACAACCTCCACTTGCATACTGTGTGACTCTGAGCAAGTCACTTAACCTCCCCAGTGCTCACAGGTCGCCCCTGAAAACAGGTACCTGTGCCTAGTGGACCTTATCTGGTTACCAAAGAATTTAATAAATAAATAAAAAATAAACAGCAGCACCAGTATGTGTTCTGGAGGATAAGTTGAACGAGTTGTTGGATGGTCTGGAGGTAACTCCTAAAGCATGGCCCTGTTCTATTATCTGCAGGACCCACGCATCTGATGCAACCTTCCTCCACTGGTCCAGGTGGAGGGAAAGGCAACCCCCTATTACTTCCTTCGAAGGTACTAGTGGGTGGGGTCCTAAGAATGAGTCATGCAGATCCAGATCCTGTGGCTGCAGCTGCATTCCCACCTCTAGGGGCCGTTGAGTGGGTACCTGGAGTGGGTCCTGAGGCAGACAAAGCTGATTCTCCTCTGCTTTTACTTTGTTGTCTGGCTCCTGAACAGTGTCTGTTAGTGGCTGGATGAAAGGGCACCCTCTGCCTGCTTCTTGGTTGTATCTGGTAGAGGGAGAGTGTACTGATTTCAAAGTCCTGTGTGAAACCTGTAGGTTTCAGAGGATATCATGTACGTCTACTCCGAAAAGTTTATATCCTCCAAATGGGGCATTTAAGATGGATTGCTGCACACCATTAGCAAATCCTGCCATCCTCAAGCAAGGGTGCCTTCTTAAGCAGACAGCAGAAGCTGCTGCTCTAGCAGAGGCATCAGAAATGTCATAAGTAGACCTTAACAGATGTTTACCTACATCTGCCCCCGTCTGGAGGGCCTTTAGTAGCTCCTGCTTAGGGGCACATTCTGGGAGAGCCTGGGCTGCTGCCTTGGCCTTTCTCCAGAGAGTATTCTGGTGCTTTACCATAGGGTCTGATAATCTACAATTCTCAGGCCCAAGGTTGCAGAAGTAAAGGTCCTTTTCCTCGGGACATCTAACCACCTGGACTCCATGTCAGGAGGGAGAGAACTGAGATGTTTAGGCACTTTACACTTATCACGGACCGCATTTATCACAACTGAGTCAGCCTCAGACTGGCCTGCAAACAAAGGACTTTCTTGAGGAGGCCTGGTACATTTTATCTGCCTTCTCGGAATGGCAGGAATCATATCTGGCCTCTGCCAGGCAGCCAGGGTGGCATCCTCTAAGGTAGGCAATAGAGGAGAAATGATAACAGGTGGAGAATCAGATAGCTCTAAGAACTCCACCAAATTTATTTTTGTAATATCATGCTCCTCAGCTTCAAACCCCAGGGCAGCCTGGAGTTGCTGCATCATGGAAATGAATGAGGCGTCCCCAAGAGGGGACCTCAGCATGTACACAGTGGAGTCCTCACTCCCTGTGGAGACAGTGGAGCTGGACTGCTCATAAGAGCTCTCCAAATATTCTGCCTCCTCTTGAATTATAAGGTCAGAGTTATATTCCTGATCTTCGTAGACAGGCTCTGTAGGCTTCAATTAAGGAGCAGAATAGGTTGTCAATGTCCTGAAAGGCACTTGGCATGTCAACCTACTTAAGTGTCAATGCTGGTGTTTGTCTGGGATGCCCTATTGACTCCACTCCTATGAAAGGAGGAAGAAGCTGCAAACACTGCAGCATGTCCACAAAGGACAAGAGCACCACCTGCAAGTTGGTACTTGCTTGCACTGCAAGTGTGCCTTGAGACGTCAACCGGGGGAGGGGGATCCTGCCATCGATAACTTCTCGACAGCTGTAACAGACCTGGCAGTACTCATAGTCTTTCCCGACTTGGTAGATTAAGAGGTGTGGATGGCACGTGGTGTTGCCACCGAGGCTGTCAAGGTCACTGAGGCAGTCATCATTGTATGAAGGGGCGACCGAGAATACAACGGGTAAGATTTTTCTTTGCTTCTCTCCCGCTCCAGGTGTTTATGTTTGTGTTACCTGGAGGATTTTTCCCGGGACTTTGAAGAACAGGAGCCCGAGGAGCAAGCCAGAGAGGCAGTAGGGCTCTTCTCCTGGAGCTCTTTCTCCATCCTGGCTACCTGTTTTAAAAGGTGGGTTTCCAGGGCATTCTTTTGGCGTCACTGGGTAGCTATGTTGAACTTCTGGTAGATATCACAAGCCTTAATGTTATGTGCCATGCCAAGGCAGCGCATGCAGATGTTGTGTGAGTTGCCTGAGTACATCTTGTCCCTGTATTCACAGTATTTAAAGAGCTTCACGGGTTCTTTAGATGGCATACACGATAATGGCAATGACTTACAAAAAGTGATGGTGAACTAGGGAGAGAAAACTGAAAAACAATGAATAGCAGTCAACTGTAGCAGCAGCATCTACAAGGCGTGTCCATCGAGTATGGTTGACAGCACGAAAAGAACGGAGGAGGGAAGTCCATGTTTATATGGGAGGTGTCAACATAAGACATCGTCGTGGGCAGCCCCTAGCAGACTGCGTGCTAAAAAGTTTCTGTGTGGTCTTAGTGCCTGGGGGCTATAATTCCATAGGTGTGGCCTGATGAAAGAGAGATCTTCGAATAAGATCAAGACATTCTTTTGAGAGCCTGACAAAGGTCCCGCAAAAGGTCCAAGGCCTTGCACCTATTCAAGAAGTCAAGCAACTGCTTCAATCCTTCCAGTGAATGAGCCACCCATGATTCCCCAAGACTTAATTTTGAGATTGCCTCCTGTAGACTATTCCAAATTGTTGAGGTGAGCTGGGGATCTAGCTGGGGGCACAACAACTTCATTGGTGCTGACAGCTCCAGTGCTACACTATTCCTGGCCACTGCAACTCAAGTGCTTTAGCGTAACCATGGATCTGGGATGTCCGACTCGGGGAAAGACCTAGCAGTGAGCCCATGATTCACAACAACCCATTCACCTTAACTCCTCACCTTGGAAGGGGAGAGATGTTGCAAGGAGGAGCCACCCTGAGGAATACTGGAGGGCTCCCTGCTGAGAGGCTCCCATGACTGTTGGTTGGGTCCTGTCCCGGGGGTCTCGCAGCTGTGGGAAATTTATACAAACATACGAGCATATGAGATTTGCCAGCAGATAAAGGCCTAGAGGTCTATCAAGTCTGCTCGAATGTGCAGCTAGCACCCCTTATTCTGCAGCTGCCCCTCCCTTCCACCCTTCCCCTTCATTAACCCTCCCCCTTGTCCTGTCCCATTCCCTTTGAAGCAGTCCATTGTTCTCACGGGATGCCACTTCTGCAGGTAACGCATCTCACCCAGCCACCACCCTCTCTGTAAAAAGTGTCTCTCATCTCCCTCCTGAACCTTCCCTCCTCCAGTCTCATATCATGGCCCCTGGGCCATTTCCTCCCTACTGCTGAACAACCCCTCTATACCCGTCTTGTTTTTCCTTTCATGTATTTAAAGGTTTCAATCCTTGTCGCCCTGTCCCTCCTCTCTCCAGTAATTGCATGTTCAACTCTTTAACCTCCTCTCATGATAAGTCCCCTAGCCCTTGATCATCTTTTTCGCCCTGCGCTGCACCCTCCAGTAACTTAGTGTCCTCTTCAGATACGGGCGCCAGTACTGCACGCAGTACTCCAGGTGTGGTCTAACTAATGACCTATACAGTGGCAGAATCACCCTCCCTCCTCGAGGATATACCTTGCAATACAACCCAGCATTTTGTTGGCCTTTGCAGCTGCCTTCCCACATTGTGCCGAGTTGTTCATTGACCCTGTAATGGGCACACCAGATCCTTCTCCTCCTCTGTCTGGGCCTGCAGCACTCACCCCAGCTGGTAACTCCTCCTTGGGTTCTTCATCCCAAAATGCAGCACCTTCACTTTTGGCATTAAACCCCAGTTGCCAGGTGTCTGACCAGGTTTCAAGCTTTGCTAGATCGTCCTGCAGTCCCTGCCATCCCTAGGTCATCCACCAGCGCACTACCTTGATATCATCAGCAAAAGACTGATCTTGCTCTTGATGTCCCATGATATGTCTGCAATGAATATCCCAAACGACACTGGTCCCAACACTGTGGAATACCGCCGTCACTGCCCTTGGGTGTGAGACTCCCCACCCACCACCACCCTCTGTTGCCTTCCCTGAAGCTAGCTCTACCTATCTCACCAGCTTTGCACCCGTCCCTGTGCCTACTAACTCCTTCCCAGCCTCCATGGGCAACCGAGTCAAATGCCTTACTGAAGTCCAGATACAGACATCCACCGCATGGCCCCTGTCCAGTTGCTTCAGTTACCCAGTCATAGAACTCCACCAGGTTGGTTTGGCAGGATCTGCCACAGATGAAGCCATGCTGACTGCTGTCCTGTAGTCCTTTGGCCTCTAGGAGGGCCTGCCTCTCCTTCAGGATAGTCTCATTAGCTTACCCACGATGGATGTGAGGCTCACTGGTCTGTAGTTTCCGGTTCATCCTTGGGAGTACTCTTGTTGGAGGGGCACCACATGAGCCATCCTCCAGTCCTGAGTATACACTTCAAATGTAGTGAGGCATTAAATAGTTCGCCAAAGGTCCTGCAAGGACCTCTGCCAGCTCCTTCAGTACCCTGGGTGGATGCCATCTGGGCCTGGTGCCTTGTCCACCCTCAGTGCCTTCAAACCTCTTGAACTCTGCCCTCCATGATTTCCCATCTGTCACCCCTTCCCCGTTTCTGCCATTTCTCCCACCTTGGTGTCACCCCCTCTTTCTTGTAAATACTGAGCAGAAGTACTCATTTAGTGCTTCTGCCTCATCGCACCCCTGCTTCCACCCAACCCCCTCCTTCCTAATCCTTACTATGTGGTCCTTACAGCCCTTTTCTCCCTGATGTACTTAAAGAAGTCCTCTCTCCTTCTTAATGCCTTGTGCCAGCCTGAGTTCCATAGATGCTTTGGCTCCCACTTACTGCCCTTGTCACCTCCTTTGATTCTGTCAGTACTCCTCCTGTCCTCCCCTCCTCGCATTACATCAGTACTTCCTAAGGCAGCACTTTCCCTTCTTACCTCTTCCATGACCTCCTTGCTCAATAACTCGGTTCTTAGCCCCTAGCCTTCTTGCTCTGGGCTTTGCAGCAGGTTTTGCTGCCTCCACTATCCCCAGCTTTTATGAGCTCCCACCTCTGGTTAGTGTCCATACTAGATTGAATTCTGGTCAGGTACCCTTTTACCACTTCCCCATCCTCCCAAAGTCGGCCCTCCTGAAGTCCAGCACTCTTGTGCCAGATTCCACTCCTTCCTTGCTCATATCATCCACGTGAGCCATACTGAGTGGTGGGTCTACTCCTGACAGCGGTTCCTCCACTGTAGTTGTCTCACAAAGTCCCCATTTGCAGCACAAGGTCAAGGGTATTCCCCTAACCTGGTTGGTTCACTGACCATTTGCAGCAGGAAGCTGTCCTGAAGGCATCCAGCAATACCTGCTCCCTTCTGTTCCTGGTTGTTGGGGTACCTAGTCCACTCCTGGCATGTTGAAGTCCCCCACAATCACCACACTACCTTCTCGCAGGTCCTCCTGATCTGTCCCGCTAGTTCCCTGTCTAACTCCTCCGTCTTGAGATGGTGGCCTGTCACCACTCCCATTTTAAGAATCCTTTTCTTGAATCCTGGATTTGCATCCAAAGTGACCGCATTGGCCCTCCCTTCCTCCCTACACACTTCAGTCCTTCCTTCACATATTGCCACCCCTCCTTCCCAATCACCCCTGTCCCACTTAAATCCTGTACCCTGGTACAGACAGGTCCCAGTCATTGTATTGGTGGCCTATGTTTTGTGTGTACGCTGCAATGTCCACCTTCTCCCTCTGCCATGAGCACCTGTAACTCTGCAGTTTTCTCCAAGGCTCCTGGCATTAAGGGGTAACCACCTTCCCACCCCTTTTACCCCTCCCATCCTGCCCCCTTTCCTAGCATCACCAATAGTACTTGCCATTTGTCCTTTGTCACTGTTATGGGGGTAAGCTCATATGGTTTCCCAACCTGTGGTCTCTGCATATCTTCCCAATTGCCACCCCCACTCTTAGCTGAAATTTCAACTTCCTCTATGTACCTCCATCCTCTGTTTCAACACTTTCTTTTCTCCTCACTCAAGTGTAGTCTGTCCTTGGCATAGAGACTACTGTCCTCCCAGGTCCCCTCCCCACCCCAACAGCCTATACCCTTTAGCACAACACCAGGTTCTTAGCCATCCGTTAAATTCTCTGTTCTCAGCTTTCTTGTTGTGCTTGCCTTTTGCACCTGGAAGTATCTCTGAAAAAGTTACTGATCTTCCTTGCCCCCTCACATAATTGTAGCTAGTTCTCAAACCTCCTCTGACTATATCTACTGTCTTGTCAGCAGGTCATTTGTCCCAAGATGTATGATTAAATGAGGCTTGTCCCTACCCTTCTAGCATATTTCAGAACAGATTGTCCCACTCTTTCCACTGTCATTCCTGGCATGGCCTCCACCCACAATGCGCGCTCATGCCTCCCCTGTTACCCCACCTGACTCCTCTTAGTATTGAGTCCCCAGCACTAAGATTCCACCCTCTTACTCCCCTGCTTGCTTCCATTCATCTCCCTCTCTATTTCCTAGCCCTCTCTTCCTTCTGCACATTATTTCCCCCTTTTATCCCTGTTGCAATTCTCCCAGCAGAATAGTTCAGTGGTTCAGCATTTTCTGAAGACCCTTCACAAATGCCCGCTCCCTCTCTCTTCATAGTAACCTGTTCTCTCCTTTCCACTCCATGACTTTTGCCACTTCTTCGCCTCTCCTCACAAGTTCCTATCTCCTCCTCCCATCTGTCTTTTGTCTCCTGACCTGGTTTCCTCGGCAATCATTCTTCCTGGCCTGGGCCCCTTTGTCTCTGCTTCCTCTTCTGACCTTCTCCTCACCACTGTTGGCTTAAATCACCCTCCTCATCTCCCTTCTTCCTCCCTCCAGTATTGGGCTAAACCCACCTAATCTGCCTTGCCTGTTCCTAGTTCCTCGGCGACCCTCAATCTCCTTTCTAAGTTTTTCTGTGGTTTGCACACTAAACATCCTCCCACACTCCAGGCAATTTTAGAAAGATTGGGCACCGTAGTTGTTGCATAGCCACCTCACCCATTGCTGTCGTTGCCTACCAGCGACCCCCACCCTTCCAGATGCAGGATACCAAACACTCCCCAAGTCTCCTCTCCCTCTGTCAGTGCAAAACATTTTTTATTTCCCTTATCCCTTTATTTGCACCGTTTTAGATATATTGAGCAACTGCTTTTTATATCTTATTCTCTATCAACCTCAAAAAGATCTTAAAGTAGCCATTGTACAACCTTCTTCAAACTCCTTCTCCTCCTTTCCTAATGCAATATCAATCAAGAAGTAATAATGAAAGTTCTAGATTTGCATTTACTTCCTTCCACTGAGATAGCAGTCACCTCTTCACTTGCTGCTGTTCCTTTCTGGATGTCTGCTTGCTATGACAGGTGCATATCCTTTGCCCGGCTTGAGGAAGTGATGTCAGAACCCCTGTATAAAAGGAAACCATGGACCGGGTGGGTGGGGTGAGGGGTTTGGGGTGGACCAGCCCAATTCTCCAGAAACAATCAGGTAGCTGAGGCCCTGGTCAGACCATTAGCACCCCTTCCCCACTCTGCACTAAACTTTGCAGCTAGTGAAGCCAGCAACAATGAATCACAACTCTACTCAAGCCCCAAATAGGTTTGCTACCCAAAGAAACAGGACTCCAATTCAAACAGCTTCACCAACAACACACATCAAAATAGGCTTGGAATTAGATATAGGTCTCCAACTAAAAGAAACAGATCTAGTTAAATCACACAAATTATATTTAAAAATAGAAGAAATAGGCTCTACAAATGCAGAAAGCCTGCCACACAGTGGAATCATCAAACAATGAGCCCACTCTATATCTACCAAAACAGGTTTCAAAATCTCCAACAGCCCCAAACAATACTCCTGCAGTCTCTTAGTAGTAAGAATGCAAAGAAATAACCTCTACCAAGTGGAATCCACAAGACAATGTAAAAACAATGAGCAGCCACTGTACTTGTAGATCCAACTTGTCCCCTTCTAGTTCCTTCTTAGAAGCCAAAGCACTGACACCACACCTGATTCAGCTCTGCCTCCCTAACTGAGTGAGACCTGGCCAGACCATTAGCACCCTTCCCCCACTCTGCACTAAAACTTTGCAGCTAGTGAAGCCAGCAACAATGAATCACAATTCTACTCAAAGCCCCCCAAATAGGTTTGCTACCCAAAGAAACAGGACTCCAATTCAAACAGCTTCACCAACAACACATCAAAATAGGCTTGGAATTAGAAGATATAGGTCTCCAATTCAAAGAAACAGATCCAGTTAAATCACACCAATTATATTTTAAAACAGAAGAAATAGTTCTAGCATAGCTTGAGAAAACACAGCTATTACCCTCTGCTACGAAAGGCTGCTAATGTGACCCAAGGTGACATCTGGTGCCCCATGAAGGCTCTATGGAAGCAGAGCTGGGTCTCTAAGTTCCAATCATGCAGCTATCTCAACACTACTGCTTAGAGGCGGAATAGCAACTGTGAGCAGATTGCCTCACATTTTCATTTTTTGTCATTTCTTTCTTAGACAACAAGATCATGGAGGCCTATCGCACCAGCCCTGGGTGTAGGGGTCCACCGGATATTTTTTTGGGCAACCTGGACACTCATGTGCTCTTCGATAACCTCAAGGCAACATTCTGCTGCTGCCAGAGGTGATGCCATCACAGTCAACTCTCCTACTCACTAAGATGTTATTGTTGCTTGTGTGAACTCTTGGTGTGGCACGTCTAGTGAAGGTCTCAGCCTACCATATTTACAGTGGCTGCTCATGCTCCCTTGTGCTGCAGGCCCTACTGGGAGGGGTGCCATGGCCAGTGAGTTGGGGCAGCAGGGGGACCTTCCCGGGGTTTATCTGTTCTATGCTCAGGGATGACTTAGTCCCCTCCCCTCTTAGGTTTGAAGCATGCTCGCACTTATATTGTGTCCCGACACATGGTGGCAGATCAAGGTGGTGGAGTCTGTTTTCCCTCTTCTCCAGCCTGTCCCCTGATGATACACTAAGATATCTCCTCAGATTTGGAGATGGGCTCCTGGTACCATCACTAAGTGGATACCTCTCCCTACATTAAACATTGCCCCAGAACTTGGGATTAGGAGCTGATGATAACAATTTGTTGCCAAACCCCCACCCTGCTGGTGATGTTCACATAACCTGAGAAAAAAGACATGCGTTACACTTCCTGCTTTCTCACCTCATGGTAGCAGACTTTCTGCAACAGGGGCCTGCAATGTAGTTCGGATTATTCCCCCAAGGAGCAATCACCTGCTCTCTGCTTAGGAAGGGTTGAACCCTTCCCTACCTTGGAAGTCCACTTGAAGGCGATGATCTCAAAATCGATTTGTACATCAAGATAGTTAGTCTACCTCTCCGTGCCTAGCTATATTTAGGCATACCCAAAGTGTAAGGTTTTGCCTGGTTGGCATATAGTGGTTGTTGCTATACTGGTTCCTTGTTATCTGTTAGTTTATTATAAATGGCTTCTACTTTGCTACTAAAATGTCCTACTTTCTCATGGATTCTCTACTCTTTTCTTACTACTGCCCCACTATACCATGGGGGAAGGATGGTCTACCTCCTCCAAGCTAACTTTTTTACACACAAATTTCCATATAGTTAGCCCCTCAAAGGTAAATGCCTTCAACATAAATGGAATACATAGTCCAGGGAAGCTATATTAACTGCTGCAACACTTAAAATGAGATAAGCCAGATGTGATTTTTCTTCAAGAGACCCATCTATCAGAGGCAGAGCACATGAAGTTTTCTTCCTGAGGGTAACAAACAGTTATAGCCTCTTCCCATAAATCAGAACGTTGGAGAGGGGTTGTAATACTTAAACTGCGGGGATCCCATTTACCCTTTAGGACCAATATACTGACACCAAGGGCTACAATGTAATAGCCGTGGGCATGCTCTATGAAATCTTTGTCACCCTTGTAAGCTTGCATCTCCCTCCTGGATTTACTAAAGGGATAGTTCAGTGGTTCAGCAACAAACTACTGTCCATGCTGCAAGGCCAGTTCATCATGGCAGGTGGCCTTGACATGATCCTATCTCCAACATTAGATACATCAGACTCAATGATACATAGATGTTCTCCTACACAGAAATGCCTACATAAAACCCTGGCCCAGTTAGAACTGTAAATGTTTGGAGGCATTTCTTCCCAATGGACCAGGAATACACTTCTCACACAGCTAGGACCAACACCTCTGTCCATCTTGACTATATCTTCACTAAAGCAGAACACATGGATACTGTACAGGATATAGGACATGGCCAACTCTTATTATAGAAACATACATAGAAACAGAAATTGCCAGCAGATAAGAAATATTAAAAAATTGTTGAACTGTATTCTGGTTGATTCTTGAAGTGTTTTACAGCCCTTTCTTGGTGTTTGCCTTGGTCCAGACTTTTGGCGCCCAAAGTAATCCACATCCTTTGTCCTGATAATTTTTGCCCTCTCGCTGGTCTGTCTGCCCTTTTGTGCATCACCAGCTCTTAACCCCTCGTTCTCTTCTGTTTCAGCAGCTCTGTCTGCCCTCTCTAGGGCTACAAGCTCAAGAGCCGAGGGAGACTCGGCCCCCAGATGGCTGGCAAAAGCTGAGCCGCCACCCGAGACCGCAAGCCCAGACCCCCAAGCCTGCAAGGTACAGCAAACACCGCAGTTTTCCAGCCCACCCCCACTTATTAAATATACTATCCTCCCCCAACCTTTCTTCGATTCCGTGCCCACCCATATTGCTGTCCTCCTATGAGATTAAAAGTCTCCATTTTTACTCCACCTCTCAACACTTAACCAAGGCGTACCATTTGCCAGGTTGTGCCTTTGTCTCACTTAGCTGAAATTACACTGAATTCTTTTACCTAGCGAGGAATCCAAATATTCTATTATCAGCCAGTTACTGTGGATTGTCCACCTTTTCTGTTTTTGTTTTACTGTATGCTGGTATATGCTTAGGCAGCACAAACCTCCTAGTCTGACAAAATCAACTGGAGCAACCAAGTGTCTGTGCTCCTCCACAAGGCTCCATCATGTGGGGAAGCCAGTGGCTCGCCTTCTTGTCCCTTCTCTCTCTTGTGTCTTGTGGCCTATATCAATCTCCACACCCGCCTCCATGTGGGGATTATGACCCAACGTTGTTTCGCTATGGGTCTAACAACACATCCTATGACTACCTATGTGCCCTTAAGCTCCCCCATCTACAGCCTTATACCTGCCAAGTTCTAGTGGTGGACTCACACCGATTACCCTCAGAGGGCACGCCTCCCACATCCTTCAGGACTGAACCATCCCTGCACTTTGCAGTCAGGGTGTTAGTACTGCAGTTCTAGGTCAGTATAGTTCTAGATGTGGGGCCCTGCTACTTCCCAGTAGACAACCCTCACAGTTGTATAAGAGCTAGAAACTATAAGATAACTTTGCTGCTCTAAGAAAGCTTTTGCTTCTCCTTCTGCTATGCTCAGGTAACGTGGAGCTAAACCATGGACCACCAGAAGCTACTGCATTGCCAGCAGACCTAGCAAGGCTCAAGGGTATGAGCTTCCTGCATGTTAATGTATGCAACCTGTTAAAAAAGATTACTTTGATCCAGGCCTGGGTTAACCACACCGCTCCAGATGATTTAGTGGTATCTGAATCTTGGCTTAAACCAGCTACATCCAACAGGGAAGTTAACATCCCCAAATACTTACTGTTTAGAGCTGATAGGCAGTCTAGAGGTGGAGAGGTGGCCATCTATGTCAAGGACAAATTTGTGGCATCCTGTCTTGACTCGTCATCAGTCGTCAATTAATATCTGTCTCTTAAGGTTGTGATTTCGTCTTTCATTGTGCTTTGTGTAATACAGTGCTACAGACCCCCGTCCACTGGCTTACAGCTCCTGACGCATCTAAGCGCTATATTGAGGCAAGGGTTGCTAGAAACAATTATTCTAGGGGACCTTAATCTCGACTGGCTATCCAAGGCCTCAACACCACTCACATCTTTTGTGATGCGCATGGGTTAACGCAACTCACTGACGAACCAATGCGCCCTAATAAAAAGAACCCGCCTGGGCCATCAGGGCTCGGCAGTGGAGGGAGAGGATTGAGCACCCGGAGGACAGCTCTCCTCTTCCGGGAGGGAAGGGGGCACAGTCTCGGTGCTTGACTGACCTCTGGTAGAGGCCAGAGGTACAGCAAGCGGCAGAGCAAAAGACAGGGTTGGGAGTGGACGCCGGCAGGAACGCCTTTGACGCCAGACGACATCACTCCCTCAGAAAAGCGGAAAATCACCCACAGTGATGCCTGAGATGGGCCCTGCATCATGAGACCAGAACCGGAGAGGGGTCCATGAGTCCGCCAACACTTGGATGATGGATGGGAGGCTTGGGGGTAGGCCTCCCACCCCACTCGGGGGGGGGTAATCCGAGGGCAATGGCAGGGCAGACGCGTGAAGGGCTCATATCCTGGAAAAACCTGGCGGGCACGATGCCTTGGGAGTCCCTGAGAGAAGGTAGGTGCTGTGGAGAAAGGGGGGAGCAAATAAGAAAAAAAAAGTTAAAATAAATAAAAAGAACCTCAGTAACTGTACCCTGCTGGATACTATCCTTGTGAGTAAACCCCATCTTTTTTCCCACGCTGGTACCTTCTTTTCTGACGTCAGTGATCACTGTTTTATTGCTGGTGTAAGATCAGTTAAAAACCACTATCCTCATCTAAGTTCTGTTCTAAGAGATCTAGACGGAACTTCGATCCATTTGCCTTCACTGAAGAGCTAATATACCCCTGTGTTGGCAGGACTTTTCCCGCAAAACAGTAAATCTTGCCTATGACATCTGCAATGAAATTACATCACAGGCTCTAAATGTAACCCCTTTGTTACCCGGGATTACTAGAATCCCAGTAAGACCTAGTGGTAGGCAGGGAAGGCAGCTTGTGAAACTCCAGTTAAATGGGTTTCACACTGTCTCACTCTGTCCTCAGTCACAGCTGAGACTGGAGAGATGACATCATTATAGAATTGTTACAGCTGCATGAGCCACATTTGGAATCTTCAGCTCAGAGTAGTTATAGAACCTTGGGAATTTGAAAAGCCAGTCTTCCGTTTGTCCTTGAGCAAGAAGGAAGCATCAGACTATAGTTTGAGTTTTGCCTCCACACAGAAGGAAGTTTTTCTGTGTTTCACCATTCTTCAAGTGGTAGAGACCGTCCCCTCGGTCTCAGTGCCCCCTCCCTCTGGGGGTAGGAAAAGGTCTCTGTGGGTTCCAGGGGCAATCCCCTTTTCCCACCAAGGAAAGAAGCTGCCTGAAATTACTTTGTCTATTTGGGTATACAGAAAAGGTTAAAGGACTTCGCCTGTGGGGCACCTGCAACAATTGGGTGAGTGTTTGGCTCCAGTTTAAGGGGCAAACAACTGTTTTTCAGTCAGGAAATGTTATTGGGGACTGCTGTTTGGGAGCACTATATACACTAGGATGAACAAATGGAGCAGTCAGTTTAAAGTTTAAATGGATTTAGAGTTCACAGTAGAGGGGGTGCATCAGTTCATCCACCATGCAGTCTACAGTTTTACAGTCCTGAAGTTTCTGTGTGTTCAGAGAAATGGCCAGGTATGGGCTGTGGGAGCTGAAGGTGGATAGATCCCCATCTTTAGTAACCAGGTCCACCTCTACGGATTTCTTCTGTTTTTGCTACTCACCCCATGCGCTTGGCCAGTGGTGATGGGTGGCTCAGACGTGGTCGAACTTGAAAATCTCTTAGGAGTTGCAGACTCTATGGTGTGGGAGCCACAGGATGGGAACATTACTCCTTGTTGGATGGGAGTCTCCTTGTTTGATGGGAGTTTCGAATTGGAAGTACGAAAACAAAATCTCTCTAGGAGTCGAGACTTCAAGTGGTGTGGGGAGCCACAGGATGGGAGCCTCCTTGTTTGATGGGATGTCTTTCCAAGTAGAGTTTGGGTTCATTCGCCAAGTGGACCGTCAGTAGAGTGGCCAGCAGGGAAGCCGGGCCAGTCGGGCTGTGTATCCAATGCGCATGCGAAGTCCGGGCTGAGTGCCTGGTGGGTCCAAAGCCAGACAACTGTTGTAAAGTGTTCATTCCTCAAATGGACCGCTGTGTTTAACCTCTAATCTGCATTACAGTTACATAGCCCTGTGGGACCATACAGAGCTTTGTTTATGTTCAGTGAGTTAATAAATAAAGCCACACTGAAAATCCCAATTCTGGTTCTGGACATTACAGTTATTGCTTCCTGTAGTTGGATTTACTTGGTGCCCCTGTGCAGAGTAGTCAAACCTAGGCCTCTTGTGCCAAGTAGCCTCATCCTTCCCGAACCTAGATATACACTCCCACCAGGTATTGCTGCCAAATGCCAACAGCATGCCACCTGTTGTTTTGGTAAAAGGACAGGGGTGGGGAGGGTTACAAAAATGAAGGCACCGCTTTGGATTTGTTTGGGAAGGAAGCTGCTTGGGCAAGTAGGCTAGCGTTTTGGCTATCTGGCAGTCGGTAGCCCAAAAAAGTTGAAGCAATTTCCCTAGTGTGTGCTGTGTGCTGTGAATCTTGTGCTGCTGTTTACAAATGCCAACTGTTTACCAAGGAGCTGTAAAGCCAAAGTGTGTGTCCTTGTCCTGCATCAACATAGTTTACAGCATTTGTCAGTTTTAAAATAAAGTTCTGTGAAGAAAAGTGTGGAAAACTAGGGGTAGCAACAGAGAAATTATGCCCTGGATGTTTGAAATGCTTTTAAAATGAGTTTCTGTGAAGGAAAGTGTGGAAAACCAGGGGTAGCAACAGAGAAATTATGCCCTGGACGTTTGAAATGCTTTTAAAATGAGTTTCTGTGAAGGAAAGTGTGGAAAACTAGGGGTAGCAACAGATAAATTATGCCCTGGATGTTGGAAATGCATTCTGTGTGTAACCCCTATATGGCGCTATCCCAGGGGCTACTACCCCTGCCTGATTTGCCACTAACAGGTTGAGGGGCCTGGATCCAATGGCGGGTGCCTCCACCCAGAGGTCAGGGTTTGCAATAGTTAAACTAACTTGGTCACAGCCCTCTGGGACACTGCAACCCCCCTTTCTTCCCACTAGTGGCCCACACAATATATCAGAATTACCTTCGAAGTATACACTTACCCCCAGGACTGGTTCCAGCACTGGGACCTCCTGTGAAATAAGATACAGTGCAACAATCTCAGTACAGTACTTTAACATAGACAAATACCTCGGGCAGTATAACTTTGCTGAAACAAGCAGCTCTGATTTATTTAGGGATATAACAAGGACAGGGAAATCAGGTTAATTGGCTTATCGCTCTACTCATCTACCTATGGCTCTGTGCACAGGCCTATCCTATCAGTTACTGTCCCTGGGTACCCAAGCCCTAGTGGCTAGTCCAAACGTGGCAGCTGGTAGGGCCCTTTCACACAGAGAAAGGAAAATTAAACAGTCAGCAGTACAGTAATTCCATTTGGATTTAATGTGGCAATTCAACAGGGAGCGACCCTGAATTAGTACTCACGACCTCCAAACAAGATAGGGTCCTTCAATGTCAGCAGGGCTACTCTTGAGCTCCAAGAGACTCCTCACACATTTATATGGTAAACAGTCACAGGCAAAAAGTCACTTAATGGCAGCAGGATTCACTTGAGGTACACAAACCTCTTCCACATTTATATGGTAAAAGAAAGCACTATACCAGGCAGGCTGCATCTGTATCCCGATCGCAATTACTGCACAATACCCGGAGAACACACAGCAGATTCAGTTCCTGACAGACCGAGTGACAATTCATAATTCCTCCAGTCTTCTACAGGGTGAGCCTGGTTTCTACTCTTCAGATATCCTTTGATTCTCTTCACAGGACGGATTCAGTCCTAACAAGCAGTTACACAAGCTGCAGACCGGAACTCTGGACCTTACACATGTTTTTGACTAAAACTGTGCACTGAAGGGACACAGGGTTCCTTTCCCTTCACTGCCAGAGCTAAACTGAAACTCCAACCGACAAAACTGGGCACTTCCTTTGAGTTCCTCCCAGTTCTTGACTGGATTGGCTGTCACTCACAATAGACTGCTGCTGTTGGTCCAAAAGGCGCTGAAGTCTAAACTACATCTCCCAGAGTCACTGCCCATACAATCCTCTTGTGGCTGGTTCAGATTATGAGTCCAAGTTCTGATTCGTCCAAGGCACCATTTTAGAGCTAGCTTACCCCACACTGATTGGTCCAGTTCAGCAGTTCAAACCAGAATGGGGAACTAGGCAGACACAGTTCTGACTGCAAAGAAAGCAGGTTAGACAAACTGTAATTTCATTATTACTCTAAATGATTTCTGGCAAACAGTTACATCTTTCAGATAGGTTCCCTTTGCACTCCTAGTGACTGCAAAAATGGAGTGAATTGGCAGCAGCTCGAGTGGTACTCAAAAGAAGCACACAGTCCCCCATACAACTAATTATGTCTGCAAGCAGACAGCTCTTAAAGAGACAGTACCAGAGGCTCTAAAACACTCACTGATAAATGGCTTAAATGCCAAACACCATTCAGGCTTGGAGCATTCAAGCAAGCTCCTGAAGTCTTTTGGGAACCCCCATTTGCAGGGGTTACACCCTTCCTGGCCTGGGAAAGCTTGACGTCCGGCAAGCAAGTACCCCATAAGTTTCAACTGCAACCATATACATTTGCATTAGGCTCACACATGTAATCATCAGTCAATATATCATTTTACCAAGAACACATTTCTGAAACATTGCAGTACACTCTTTACACAGTATTACATACACATTGTACCATAACTCAAGTTATTACCTCTTGTACATGAAACTGAAGAGAGGGGCCCTTCCTCATCAGTTACCTTGGGGCTGGATGGGGCAAGGGCACCATACTTAGAGGGCAACACAAGTAACTTGAGTTAGCACTGATGCTCAGTTTGGGCAATGAGCCTGGGACATACACTCCTTTATGGACAACATTGAGAGGCAGTCCACAGGCCTCCCAAGTGAATCATAACTGAGGTGCACCACAGGCTTTACAGCTCGACCAGTCTTTCTAGGGGGAACTGTTATAGTCTCTGCACTCTGAGCCTCATTTTCAGCATTGTCCTCACTTGTCAGGGGAGTCTCCATGGGGGTAGAGAGGCTAGAACTTGGGGCACTTTCAGCTCCAGGAGTTACAGTTTCTGAGTCCACAACATTTGGCTCGCATGGAGAGCTTTCGGACACTGGCAGTGGACTGTCAGGGCACTCTAAATACTCTTCTTGTTCGGTGTATCACCAGTCTGCCCAATCTATCATTTTCCTCCCTGAAAGCTCAAACAGTTCAACCATGCACAATGATTCCATTTCATCTGATCTGATGCTTTGCACTTCACTTTCTGGGAGCATTGGCTCCAGGGATGAAGCTGGGGGCTTAGACAGTCCAGAAGGCCCAGCTTCATCTCCAGTATTGACTAGGGATTGCCTCAAACAATTGACTCAGTTCGTAGAAGGATAGTATTCAAAGTCACTCTCACTTTCTTCCGATATGGACTGACAGTCATGCTCAACTGGGACTTGTGGAGGGGAACACTTTAACTTTGCTTCTGTAGGTGCAGACTTTCTTGATCTTTTCTTAGCAGCAGCTCTAGTCACTGGTCCAGAGGGGCATCTTCTAGGGCTCAGACTCAATTAAGATTTGTCCAATGGGCAGTAAATGATTTCTATGCATTGTTTTTACATTTTGAATTATTCTCAGGCCTACTTTGTACATTGGCAGATCATCTAGTTTGCCCACTACAATGTGAGGAGATGGTGCCATCTGTCAGCAATCTTGTGTTTGCCATGCAGTCCCAGATTTCTTAGCAATACCCGATCTCCCTCCTGGAGTTCCTGTGCTTTCACCTTTATCATCCTTTCTTTGTTGGCCAGATTTCTTTTGGCAGCCATGGTTTGAGCCAGTTGGTACGCATGAGTTAGCTGGGCTTTAACTTTTGCACATACTGTAAATAGTTGTCAGCTTGAACCCCATCAGGAGAGACCCCAAAACACACATCTACCGGTAGTCGAGCTTCTTCCAAACATCAGGCGGTAGGGGGAGAACCCATGTGAGCACTTTTGGTGCAGTTATAAGCATGTACCAGGGTGCTAATTTGTTGGCTCCATCTAGGCTTGTCCTTGGAGTGCAGGTGCTCAGTATATCTAGCAAAGTGTGTTGAAACGCATGCTGTGGGTCCCTGGGGTGGTAAGGAGTGGTTCTGACTTCGTTCCTCACAGAGAAAGCATCTTTTGATCAGACGACCTCAAAGTCTCTCCTTGATCAGAATGGATTCTTGTGGAGCCTAGTGAACAAAAAGTTTTCTACAAGTACTTTGGCCACAGTGGATGCTTTCTGGTCTTTGGTGGGGAAAGCTTGGGCATATCTCGTGAAATGGTCAGTGACCACCAGCACATTACTGATATTTCTTTGATCTGACTCCAAACTCAGAAAATCAATACAGACCAGCTCCATGGGTGCACTGGTGGTGATGTTAACAAGGGGCAGCCCTCTGGGGCAAAGCTTTCCTCTGTAAGCAGCGACTACAAGTTCTGAATGTGTTGCTCCACATCAGCCCCCATCTTAGGCCAATAGAATCTGGATCTCACCAAGTCAAGTGTTCTGTCTATACCAAGGTGCCCCATGTGGTTGTGCAAGGACCTCAGTACTGAGTCTCGAAGGCAGTGGGCAGCACTAGTTGTTGTTTGTCTACTTGTCCCCTCTGTCTACTGTTTCTCTGTATAACAGTTTATTGATCAGTTTCAACTTAGGACCTTCTTTGTATAACAGTGCAGTTCTCAAATCAGTGGAGCGAATTTGGACACATCTTTCCTGCATAGAGGGCTTCTAAAGCTGCTTTGATCATGGGATCGCTGGATTGAGCCCACGATACTGTCATTGTCCAGCTGAGGCAGTGCACCAATGTCTATTGCAGAAAAGTGGCAACAAGCAGCAGGTATGCAATTCTCAGAGGGTCCCAAGCAATCCACCATGCAGTCCACTGCGCCCGTGGACATTTGTTCCTCCCTGTCAAACTTCGCAGAGTGCCCGAATGTCAGGTTCTGCCAATCGACCCAATCATTCTGGGGAACAGGCCTCTGGAGAGAGCATCAGCATCTATGTGGTTCAGACCTGCTCTGTATTCGAGAGCATAGTCATATGTAGATAATGCAGAAAGCCACCTATGGCCAGTGGCATCCAACTTAGCTGAGGTCTGCACATAGGTCAAAGGATTATTGTCAGTTTTACTAGTATTTTAGCCCCATACAAGTACTCATGGAATTGGTCAACAATAGCCCACTTCAAAGCTAGGAACTCTAACTTATGTACAGGATAGTTCTTTTCGGATGGGGTCAGGCTTCTACTGGCAAAGGCCACTGGTCTCAGGCCATTCTCGTGCTCTTGGTACAACACAGCCCCCAACCCTTGCAAGCTAGCATCAGTGTGCAGGACGAGGTTTTCTTGGATCGGCATAGGCCAGCACTGGAGCATGGGTAAGTTGATATATGATCTCATGAAAAGCAGTCTCACAATCAGGAGTCCAGCGGGCCCCAAATACTTCACTCGGATGAAAATACACTCTTTCAGTCTTGAGGGACGCTGACTTTGGTATTTTTGTGGGTTGGGGATACCCTTGAGTAAGGTTAAGTAAAGGGCGGATCACTCTTGAATAGTCCTTGATGAACGCCGATAATAACCACAGAATCCCAGGAATCTTTGCAGTTCTTTAGATTTTTGGCTGTGGCCAGGTGGTCAAGGCCTCAACTTTACTTGGGTCGGTCTCTATTCCTCGTGGATACTATGTGTCCCACATACTTTACTGATGTTTGAAAGAATTGACACTTATCAATGGACAGTTTAAGGCCAAAGTCCTCCAGTCGGTCCAATACCTTAAATAATCTGCTCTCATGTTCCTCCAGTGAGCTGCCAAACACAATAACATCATCTAGGTATACCAGGCACTCTAGTAAGTTCATGTCCCCACTGCACGCCTCCATCAATCGTTGAAAAGTGGCTGGGGCACCTGAAATCCCTTGAGGCATCCTCATGAATTCATAGAAGCCAAGCGGACAGATAAAGGCTGTCTTCTCACGGTCCTCTGGGGCCATCGGATCTGGTAGTACCCACTGCGGAGATCCAGCACAGAGAACCACTTGCTCCCGCTTAGGCAGTCCAAAGCATCCTGAATGCGGGCATTGTGTACTGATCAGGATAGTCCACGTTTAAGGTGCGATAATCCACACACATCCTTACTGTTCCATTCTTTTTCCTCACTACCACAATGGGGAAGCATAAGGGCTTGATTCTTGTATTACACCAGCAGCTAACATCTCTTGCAGATGCCGCCTCACATCATCTATGTCAGCAGGTGCCAGGCGTCGAGACCTCTCACGAAATGGTCTTTCGTCATGCAGCCGGATATTGTGCTCAGCTCCTTGCACGCATCCTACATCCCATTCCTTTAAAGAAAACACCTGGTCTCTCTGGGCAAGCTTCTCACTGATCCTCACTTTCCATTCAGCTGGCAGCGGGAGTCGCCAAATCAAACAAGTCAGGCATTTCGTCATTCTTCCTTGAACTCTGTTGCTGGGTAGCACTGCAGTGTCTGCACAATGCACATTAGCCAGGATGCAACCTCTGTTTACTGAATGTCTCTTTCAGACACATTATGAACTTGACCATTACCCTTCTGGCATAAGCATGGGCTCTAGCGGGCAAAATACTAGGCTTGACCAGCAGTCCTCTGGCAATTTCCATCGCCTGGTGCATCCAACATTAATATTTTATTCTTAACATCCTTTCTGATACGGACCTCTCCCTGTAAGGTACACTGGGCATTTGGCGCCAGGATCAGAGACTCAGGATCCTTCTTCCATACAATTCGACCGGTTCCTCTGGTTCTGTTTTTTCAGCATCTCTCTGTGCCTCATAGGCCTTCTTAATTAAAGCCGGAACTCTTAAAGCTCTACTAGTCTTTGACCCTGTTTTCATAACACAACTGTGCCAGCCTCCAACATATGAGCATTTGTTCCAATCAACAAAGGGACACCATCATACAGTCCAGTGGGGGACACACTAAGGCTAGGGTCTCTACTTGTTCGGCCACTCCAGCCACGGAGGTGGGGAAAGACAGCCAAATTGGATATACCCGGAATAGGGGTAGGCCTTCTCACTTAACCCCATACATGCAGTCCTTCTAATGGTTGTAAGGGTACGTCTGACAAATGCTTCTGATACCAATCCTGAACATAATTGTCACTTGGGGAGCCACTGTCTAATACAGCTCTTGTAGACACTCCATTCACCTTTACAGTGGTCTCCATGGAGGGACCCACTATTCTGGACCAGTCTGGAGAGGCGGTGTGGGGGCCTGGGCAACTGACCTTGCCACAAAAGGACGTGAATTAGCATTTTGGTGCCCTCACTGGGATCATTCTGCACCTCTTAACCACTGATTTTTCCAAGCTCTCCTTGTAGCCTATATGCAACTTTGTCAGTGTCTTTGGGACTGGCATTCTCTTTCATGTGCCCATCTTTCCCACAATTATAGCAAAACATACTTTCTGGAGTTTGAGCTGGCCGAGGCGCCACACTGGGAGCCAGGGCGGGGTATTACTAACTGGAAACCTTGGTGCCATCTCTGTCTGCGGCGTGATAAGCATTTGGAGACATCTCGCAGTTTCTCCACTTCCATGGTCAAGGAATTGAGTTTGGAGCTGTTATCAGCAGGAGATACATGGGTGGGTACCCCCACCCCATAGCAGATGCAGTCGGATATAGGTCAGGGCCTGCACTTGCAGGCGTGGCCTTCATAAAGGACTGTTTTTGAATTCCCGGATCTCTCTCAACAGTTCGCCTCCCATTGTGGCATATCTTTTCCTTAAGCTCTAGATTTGCATTTACTTCCCTTCCACTGAGATAGCAGTCACCTCTTCACTTGCTGCTGTTCCTTTTCTGGATGTCTGCTTCTGCTACGACAGGTGCATATCCTTTGCCGCTTGAGGAAGTGATGTCAGAACCCCTGGTATAAAAGGGAGCCATGGACAGATTGGGTGGGTTGAGGGGTTTGGGGGGTGGGACCAGCCCAAGTCTTCCAGAAACAATCAGGTAGCTGAGGCCTCTGGTCAGACCATTAGCACCCTTCCCCCACTCTGCACTAAAACTTTGCAGCTAGTGAAGCCAGCAACAATGAATCACAACTCTACTCAAAGCCCCCAAATAGGTTTTGCTACCCAAAGAAACAGGACTCCAAATTCAAACTAGCTTCACCAACAACACATCAAAATAGGCTTGGAATTAGAGAGATATAGGTCTCCAATTCAAAAGAAACAGATCCAGTTAAATCCATACCAATTATATTTTAAAACAGAAGAAATAGACCTCTACAAATGCAGCCTCCACACAGTGAATCATCAAACAAATGAGCCCACTTATATCTACCAAAACAGGTTTCAAAATTCCAACAGCCCCAAACAATACCCTGCTAGCCCCTAGTAGTAAGAATGCAAAGAAATAACCTTCTACCAAGTGAGAATCCACAGAAACAATGTAAAAACAACAAGAAGCAGCTACTGTGCTGTAGATCAATCCTGTCCCCTTCTAGTTCCTTCCAGAAGCCAAAGCACTGACACCACACTAGATTCAGCTCTGCTCCCCTAACTGAGTGAGACCTGGCCAGACCATTAGCACCCTTCCCCCACTCTGCACTAAAACTTTGCAGCTAGTGAAGCCAGCAACAATGAATCACAATTCTACTCAAAGCCCCCCAAATAGGTTTGCTACCCAAAGAAACAGGACTCCAATTCAAACAGCTTCACCAACAACACATCAAAATAGGCTTGGAATTAGAAGATATAGGTCTCCAATTCAAAGAAACAGATCCAGTTAAATCACACCAATTATATTTTAAAACAGAAGAAATAGTTCTAGCATAGCTTGAGAAAACACAGCTATTACCCTCTGCTACGAAAGGCTGCTAATGTGACCCAAGGTGACATCTGGTGCCCCATGAAGGCTCTATGGAAGCAGAGCTGGGTCTCTAAGTTCCAATCATGCAGCTATCTCAACACTACTGCTTAGAGGCGGAATAGCAACTGTGAGCAGATTGCCTCACATTTTCATTTTTTGTCATTTCTTTCTTAGACAAGATCATGGAGGCCTCTCGCACCAGCCCTGGGTGTAGGGGATCCACGGATATTTTTAGGCAACCTGGACACTCATGTGCTCTTCGATAACCTCAAGGCAACATTCTGTAGCTGCCAGAGGTGATGCCATCACAGTCAACTCTCCTACTCACTAAGATGTTATTGTTGCTTGTGTGAACTCTTGGTGTGGCACGTCTAGTGAAGGTCTCAGCCTACCATATTTACAGTGGCTGCTCATGCTCCCTTGTGCTGCAGGCCCTACTGGGAGGGGTGCCATGGCCAGTGAGTTGGGGCAGCAGGGGACCTTCCAGGGTTTATCTGTTCTATGCTCCAGGGATGACTTAGTCCCCTCCCCTCTTAGGGTTTGAAGCATGCTGCACTTATATTGTGTCCCGACACATGGTGGCAGATCAAGGTGGTGGAGTCTGTTTCCCTCTTCTCAGCCTGTCCCTGATGATACACTAAGATATCTCTCAGATTTGGAGATGGGCTCCTGGTACCATCACTAAGTGGATACCTCTCCCTACATTAAACATTGCCCCAGAACTTGGGATTAGGAGCTGATGATAACAATTTGTTGCCAAACCCCCACCCTGCTGGTGATGTTCACATAACCTGAGAAAAAAGACATGCTCTACACTTCCTGCTTTCTCACCTCATGGTAGCAGACTTTCTGCAACAGGGGCCTGCAATGTAGTTCGGATTATTCCCCAAGGGAGCAATCACCTGCTCTCTGCTTAGGAAGGGTTGAACCCTTCCCTACCTTGGAAGTCCACTTGAAGGCGATGATCTCAAAATCGATTTGTACATCAAGATAGTTAGTCTAATCTCTCCGTGCCTAGCTATATTTAGGCATACCCAAAGTGTAAGGTTTTGCCTGGTTGGCATATAGTGGTTGTTGCTATACTGGTTCCTTGTTATCCTGTTAGTTTATTATAAATGGCTTCTACTTTTGCTACTAAAATGTCCTACTTTCTCATGGATTCTCTACTCTTTTCTTACTGCCCCACTATACCATGGGGAAGGATGGTCTACCTCCTCCAAGCTAACTTTTACACACAAATTTCCATATAGTTAGCCCCTCAAAGGTAAATGCCTTCAACATAAATGGAATACATAGTCCAGGAAGCTATATTAACTGCTGCAACACTTAAAATGAGATAAGCCAGATGTGATTTTTCTTCAAGAGACCCATCTATCAGGCAGAGCACATGAAGTTTTCTTCACTGAGGGTAATGAAACAGTTATAGCCTCTTCCATAAATCAGAGCGTTGGAGAGAAGTTGTAATGCATAAACTACGGGGGATCCCATTTACCCTTTAGGACCAATATACTGACACCAAGGGCTACAATGTAATAGCCGTGGGCATGCTCTATGAAATCTTTGTCACCCTTGTAAGCTTGCATCTCCCTCCTGGATTTACTAAAGGGATAGTTCAGTGGTTCAGCAACAAACTACTGTCCATGCTGCAAGGCCAGTTCATCATGGCAGGTGGCCTTGACATGATCCTATCTCCAACATTAGATACATCAGACTCAATGATACATAGATGTTCTCCTACACAGAAATGCCTACATAAAACCCTGGCCCAGTTAGGAACTGTAAATGTTTGGAGGCATTTCTTCCCAATGGACCAGGAATACACTTCTCACACAGCTAGGACCAACACCTCTGTCCATCTTGACTATATCTTCACTAAAGCAGAACACATGGATACTGTACAGGATATAGGATATGACCAACTCTTATTATAGAAACATACATAGAAACAGAAATTGCCAGCAGATAAGAAATATTAAAAATTGTTGAACTGTATTCTGGTTGATTCTTGAAGTGTTTTACAGCCCTTTCTTGGTGTTTGCCTTGGTCCAGACTTTTGGCGCCCAAAGTAATCCACATCCTTTGTCCTGATAATTTTTGCCCTCTCGCTGGTCTGTCTGCCCTTTTGTGCATCACCAGCTCTTAACCCCTCGTTCTCTTCTGTTTCAGCAGCTCTGTCTGCCCTCTCTAGGGCTACAAGCTCAAGAGCCGAGGGGAGACTCGGCCCCCAGATGGCTGGCAAAAGCTGAGCCGCCACCCGAGACCGCAAGCCCAGACCCCCAAGCCTGCAAGGTACAGCAAACACCGCAGTTTTCCAGCCCACCCCCACTTATTAAATATACTATCCTCCCCCACCCTTTCTTCGATTCCGTGCCCACCCATATTGCTGTCCTCCTATGAGATTAAAAGTCTCCATTTTTACTCCACCTCTCAACACTTAACCAAGGCGTACCATTTGCCAGGTTGTGCCTTTGTCTCACTTAGCTGAAATTACACTGAATTCTTTTACCTAGCGTAGGAATCCAAATATTCTATTATCAGCCAGTTACTGTGGATTGTCCACCTTTTCTGTTTTTTTGTTTTACTGTATGCTGGTATATGCTTAGGCAGCACAAACCTCCTAGTCTGACAAAATCAACTGGAGCAACCAAGTGTCTGTGCTCCTCCACAAGGCTCCATCATGTGGGGAAGCCAGTGGCTCGCCTTCTTGTCCCTTCTCTCTCTTGTGTCTTGTGGCCTATATCAATCTCCACACCCGCCTCCATGTGGGGATTATGACCCAACGTTGTTTCGCTATGGGTCTAACAACACATCCTATGACTACCTATGTGCCCTTAAGCTCCCCCATCTACAGCCTTATACTCGGCTAAGTTCTAGTGGTGGGACTCACACCGAATTACCCTCAGAGGGCACGCCTCCCACATCCTTCAGGACTGAACCATCCCTGCACTTTGCAGTCAGGGTGTTAGTACTCGCAGTTCTAGGTCAGTATAGTTCTAGATGTGGGGCCCCGTTTACCCCAGTAGACAACCCTCACAGTTGTATAAGAGCTAGAAACTATAAGATAACTTTTGCTGCTCTAAGAAAGCTTTTGCTTCTCCTTCTGCTATGCTCAGGTAACGTGGAGCTAAACCATGGACCACCAGAAGCTACTGCATTGCCAGCAGACCTAGCAAGGCTCAAGGGTATGAGCTTCCTGCATGTTAATGTATGCAACCTGTTAAAAAAGATTACTTTGATCCAGGCCTGGGTTAACACACCGCCCAGATGATTTAGTGGTATCTGAATCTTGGCTTAAACCAGCTACATCCAACAGGAAGTTAACATCCCCAAATACTTACTGTTTAGAGCTGATAGGCAGTCTAGAGGTGGAGAGGTGGCCATCTATGTCAAGGACAAATTTGTGGCATCCTGTCTTGACTCGTCATCAGTCGTCAATTAATATCTGTCTCTTAAGGTTGTGATTTCGTCTTTCATTGTGCTTTATGTAATACAGTGCTACAGACCCCGTCCACTGGCTTACAGCTCCTGGCATCTAAGCGCTATATTGAGGCAAGGGTTGCTAGAAACAATTATTCTAGGGACCTTAATCTCGACTGAGCTATCCAAGCCTCAACACCACTCACATCTTTGTGTATGCATGGGTTAACGCAACTCACTGACGAACCAATGCGCCCTAATAAAAAGAACCCGCCTGGGCCATCAGGGCTCGGCAGTGGAGGGAGAGGATTGAGCACCCGGAGGACAGCTCTCCTCTTCCGGGAGGGAAGGGGGCACAGTCTCGGTGCTTGTCTGACCTCTGGTAGAGGCCAGAGGTACAGCAAGCGTGCAGAGCAAAAAGACAGGGTTGGGAGTGGTGGACGTCGGCAGGAACGCCTTGACGTCAGACGCACATCACTCCCCAGAAAAGCGGAAAAATCACCCACAGTGATGCCTGGAGATGGGCCCCGGCATCATGAGACCAGAACCGGAGAGGGGTCGCATGAGTCCGGCCAACACTTGGATGATGGATGGGAGGCTTGGGGTAGGCCTCCCACCCCCACTCGGGGTAATCTGAGGGCAATGGCAGGCAGACGCTGAAGGCCCATATCCTGGAAAACCTAAGTGGGCACGATGCCTTGGGAGTCCCTGAGAGAAGGTAGGTGCTGTGGAGAAAGGGGGGAGCAAATAAGAAAAAAAAAGTTAAAATAAATAAAAAGAACCTCAGTAACTGTACCCTGCTGGATACTATCCTTGTGAGTAAACCCCATCTTTTTTCCCACGCTGGTACCTTCTTTTCTGACGTCAGTGATCACTGTTTTATTGCTGGTGTAAGATCAGTTAATAAACCACTATCCTCATCTAAGTTCTGTTCTAAGAGATCTAGACGGAACTTCGATCCATTTGCCTTCACTGAAGAGCTAATATACTCCCTGTGTTGGCAGGACTTTTTCCCGCCAAAAACAGTAAATCTTGCCTATGACATCTGCAATGAAATTACATCACAGGCTCTAAATGTAACCCCTTTGTTACCCGGGATTACTAGAATCCCAGTAAGACCTAGTGGTAGGCAGGGAAGGCAGCTTGTGAAACTCCAGTTAAATGGGTTTCACACTGTCTCACTCTGTCCTCAGTCACAGCTGAGACTGGAGAGATGACATCATTATAGAATTGTTACAGCTGCATGAGCCACATTTGGAATCTTCAGCTCAGAGTAGTTATAGAACCTTGGGAATTTGAAAAGCCAGTCTTCCGTTTGTCCTTGAGCAAGAAGGAAGCATCAGACTATAGTTTGAGTTTTGCCTCCACACAGAAGGAAGTTTTTCTGTGTTTCACCATTCTTCAAGTGGTAGAGACCGGCCCCTCGTCTCAGTGCCCTCCCTCTGGGGGTAGGAAAAGGTCTCTGTGGGTTCCAGGGCAATCCCTTTTCCCACCAAGGAAAGAAGCTGCCTGAAATTACTTTGTCTATTTGGGTATACAGAAAAGGTTAAAGGACTTAGCCTGGGGGCACCTGCAACAATTGGGTGAGTGTTTGGCTCCAGTTTAAGGGCAAACAACTGTTTTTCAGTCAGGAAATGTTATTGGGGACTGCTGTTTGGGAGCACTATATACACTAGGATGAACAAATGGAGCAGTCAGTTTAAAGTTTAAATGGATTTAGAGTTCACAGTAGAGGGGGTGCATCAGTTCATCCACCATGCAGTCTACAGTTTTACAGTCCTGAAGTTTCTGTGTGTTCAGAGAAATGGCCAGGTATGGGCTGTGGGAGCTGAAGGTGGATAGATCCCCATCTTTAGTAACCAGGTCCACCTCTACGGATTTCTTCTGTTTTTGCTACTCACCTCATGCGCTTGGCCAGTGATGGGGTGGGTACCCAGACGTGGGTCGCAACTTGAAAATCTCTCTAGGAGTTGCAGACTCTAAGTGGTGTGGGGAGCCACAGGATGGGAACATTACTCCTTGTTGGATGGGAGTCTCCTTGTTTGATGGGAGTTTCGAATTGGAAGTACGAAAACAAAATCTCTCTAGGAGTCGCAGACTTCAAGTGGTGTGGGAGCCACAGGATGGAGCCTCCTTGTTTGATGGGATGTCTTTCCAAGTAGAGTTTGGGTTCATTCGCCAAGTGGACCGTCAGTAGAGTGGCCAGCAGGGAAGCCGGGCCAGTCGGGCTGTGTATCCAATGCGCATGCGAAGTCCGGGCTGAGTGCCTGGTGGGTCCAAAGCCAGACAACTGTTGTAAAGTGTTCATTCCTCAAATGGACCGCTGTGTTTAACCTCTAATCTGCATTACAGTTACATAGCCCTGTGGGGGACCATACAGAGCTTTGTTTATGTTCAGTGAGTTAATAAATAAAGCCACACTGAAAAATCCCAATTCTGGTTCTGGACATTACAGTTATTGCTTCCTGTAGTTGGATTTACTTGGGTGCCCCTGTGCAGAGTAGTCAAACCTAGGCCTCTTGTGCCAAGTAGCCTCATCCTTCCCGAACCGTAGATATACACTCCCACCAGGTATTGCTGCCAAATGCCAACAGCATGCCACCTGTTGTTTTGGTAAAAGGACAGGGGTGGGAGGTTACAAAAATGAAGGCACCGCTTTGGATTTGTTTGGGAAGGAAGCTGCTTGGGCAAGTAGGCTAGTGCTTTTGGCTATCTGGCAGTCGGTAGCCCAAAAAGTTGAAGCAATTTCCTAGTGTGTGCTGTGTGCTGTGAATCTTGTGCTGCTGTTTACAAATGCCAACTGTTTACCAAGGAGCTGTAAAGCCAAAGTGTGTTCCTTGTCCTGCATCAACATAGTTTACAGCATTTGTCAGTTTAAAATAAAGTTCTGTGAAGAAAAGTGTGGAAACTAGGGGTAGCAACAGAGAAATTATGCCCTGGATGTTTGAAATGCTTTTAAAATGAGTTTCTGTGAAGGAAAGTGGAAAACCAGGGGTAGCAACAGAGAAATTATGCCCTGGACGTTTGAAATGCTTTTAAAATGAGTTTCTGTGAAGGAAAGTGTGGAAAACTAGGGGTAGCAACAGATAAATTATGCCCTGGATGTTGGAAATGCATTCTGTGTGTAACCCCTATAGGCGCTATCCCAGGGCTACTACCCCTGCCTGATTTGCCACTAACAGGTTGAGGGCCTGGATCCAATGAGGTGCCTCCACCCAGAGGTCAGGGTTTGCAATAGTTAAACTAACTTGGTCACAGCCCTCTGGGACACTGCCATCCCTTTCTTCCCACTAGTGGCCCACACAATATATCAGAATTACCTTCAGCAGTATACACTTACCCCCAGGACTGGTTCCAGCACTGGGACCTCCTGTGAAATAAGATACAGTGCAACAATCTCGAGTACAGTACTTTAACATAGACAAATACCTCGGGCAGTATAACTTTGCTGGAAACAAGCAGCTCTGATTTATTTGAGGGATATAACAAGGACAGGGAAATCAGGTTAATTAGCTTATCGCTCTACTCATCTACCTATGGCTCTGTGCACAGGCCTATCCCTATCAGTTACTGTCCCTGAGTACCCAAGCCCTAGTGGCTAGTCAAAACGTGGCAGCTGGTAGGGGCCCTTTCACACAGAGAAAGGAAAATTAAACAGTCAGCAGTACAGTAATTCCATTTGGATTTAATGTGGCAATTCAACAGGAGCGACCCTGAATTAGTACTCACGACCTCAAACAAGATAGGGTCCTTCAATGTCAGCAGGGCTACTCTTGAGCTCAAGAGACTCCTCACACATTTATATGGTAAACAGTCACAGGCAAAAAGTCACTTAATGGCAGCAGGATTCACTTGAGGTACACAAACCTCTTCACACATTTATATGGTAAAAGCACTATACCAGGCAGGCTGCATCTGTCCCGATCATAATTACTGCACAATACCGGAGAACACACAGCAGATTCAGTTCCTGACAGACCGAGTGCAATTCATAATTCCTCCAGTCTTCTACAGGGTGAGCCTGGTTTCTACTCTTCAGATATCCTTTGATTCTCTTCACAGGAACGATTCAGTCCTAACAAGCAGTTACACAAGCTGCAGACCGGAACTCTGGACCTTACACATGTTTTTGACTACAAACTGTGCACTGAAGGGACACAGGGTTCCTTTCCTCTCACTGCCAGAGCTAAACTGAAACTCCAACCGACAAAACTGGGCACTTCTTTGAGTTCCTCCCAGTTCTTGACTGGATTGGCTGTCACTCACAATAGACTGCTGCTGTTGGTCCAAAAGGCTGAAGTCTAAACTACATCTCCCAGAGTCACTGCCCATACAATCCTCTTGTGGCTGGTTCAGATTATGAGTCCAAGTTCTGATTCGTCCAAGGCACCATTTTAGAGCTAGCTTACCCCACACTGATTGGTCCAGTTCAGCAGTTCAAAACCAGAATGGGGAACTAGGCAGACACAGTTCTGACTGCAAAGAAAGCAGGTTAGACAAACTGTAATTTCATTATTACTCTAAATGATTTCTGGTAAACAGTTACATCTTTCAGATAGGTTCCCTTTGCACTCCCTAGTGACTGCAAAAATGGAGTGAATTGGCAGCAGTTCGAGTGGTACTCAAGCAGAGAAATACAAAGTCCCCATACAAACTAATTATGTCTGCAAGCAGACAGCTCTTAAAGACACAGTACCAGAGGCTCTAAAACCCTCACTGATAAAATGGCTTAAACGCCAAACACCATTCAGGCTTGGAGCATTCAAGCAAGCTCCTGGAAGTCTTTTGGGAACCCCCATTTGCAGGGGGGTTACACCCTTCCTGGCCTGGGAAAGCTTGACGTCCGCGTCAAGCAAGTACCCCCATAAGTTTCAACTGCAACCATATACATTTGCATTAGGCTGACACATGTAATCATCGGTCAATATATCATTTTACCAAGAACACATTTCTGAAACATTGCAGTACGTCACTCTTTACACAGTATTACATACACATTGTACCATAACTCAAGTTATTACCTCTTGTACATGAAACCTGAAGAGAGGGGGCCCTTCCTATCAGTTACCTTGGGGCTGGATGGGGCAAGGGCACCATACTTAGAGGGCAACACAAGTAACTTGGAGTTAGCACTGACGCTCAGTTTGGGCAATGAGCTCGGGGACACATACACTCCTTTATGGACAACATTGAGAGGCAGATCCACTGGCCGGCCCAGGGAATCATAACTGAGGTGCACCACAGGCTTTACATCTCGACCAGTCTTTCTAGGGGGAACTGTTACAGTAAGTCTCTGCACTCTGAGCCTCATTTTCAGCATTGTCCTCACTTGTCAGGGGAGTCTCCATGGGGGTAGAGAGGCTAGAACTTGGGGCACTTTCAGCTCCAGGAGTTACAGTTTCTGAGTCCACAAGATTTGGCTCACATGGAGAGCTTTCGGACACTGGCAGTGGACTGTCAGGGCACTCAAAATACTCTTCTTGTTCTGGTGTATCACCAGTCTGACCCAATCCATCATTTTCCTCCCCTGAAAGCTCAAACAGTTCAACCATGCACAATGATTCCATTTCATCTGATCTGATGCTTTGCACTTCACTTTCTGGGAGCATTGGCTCCAGGGACAGAAGCTGGGGGCTTGGACAGTCCAGAAGGCCCAGCTTCATCTCAGTATTGACTAGAGGATTGCCCGAAACAATTGACTCAGTTCGTAAGAAGGATAGTATTCAAAGTCACTCACTTTCTTCCGATATGGACTGACAGTCATGCTCAACTGGGACTTGTGGAGGGAACACTTTAACTTTGCTTCTGTAGGTGCAGACTTTCTTGATCTTTTCTTAGCAGCAGCTCTAGTCACTGGTCCAGAGGGGCATCTTCTAGGGGCTCAGACTCAATCAAGATTTGTCCAATGGGCAGTAAATGATTTCTATGCATTGTTTTACATCTTTTGAATTATTCTCAGGCCTTACTTTGTACATTGGCAGATCATCTAGTTTGCCCACTACAATGTGAGGGAGATGGTGCCATCTGTCAACAATTTTGTGCTTGCCATGCAGTCCCAGATTTCTTAGCAATACCCGATCTCCCTCCTGGAGTTCCTGTGCTTTCACCTTTTATCATACCTTTCTTTGTTGTAGATTTCTTTTGGCAGCCATGGTTTGAGCCAGTTAGTACGCATGAGTTAGCTGGGCCTTTAACTTTGCACATACTGTAAATAGTTGTCAGCTTGAACCCCATCAGGAGACCCCAAAACACACATCTACCGTAGTTGAGCTTCTCTTCCAAACATCAGGCGGTGGGGGAGAACAGTGGCATCACTTTTGGTGCAGTTATAAGCATGTACCAGGGTGCTAATTTGTTGGCTCCATCTAGGCTTGTCCTTTGGGTGCAAGTGCCTAGCATATCTAGCAAAGTGCGTTGAAACGTTCAGGCTGAGGGTCCCCTGGGGTGGTAGGGAGTGGTTCTGGACTTTCGCCTCCCCACAGAGAAAGCATCTCTTTGATCAGACGACTCTCAAAGTCTCTCCTTGATCAGAATGGATTCTTTGTGGAGCCCCATAGTGAACAAAAAGTTTTCTACAAGTACTTTGGCCACAGTGGATGCTTTCTGGTCTTTGGTGGGGAAGCTTGGGCATATCTTGTGAAATGGTCAGTGACCACCAGCACATTACTGATATTTCTTTGATCTGACTCCAAACTCAGAAAAATCAATACAGACCAGCTCCATGGGTGCACTGGTGGTGATGTTAACAAGTGGGGCAGCCCTCTGGAGCAAGCTTTCCTCTGTAAGCAGCGACTACAAGTTCGAATGTGTTGCTCCACATCAGCCCCATCTTAGGCCAATAGAATCTGGATCTCACCAAGTCAAGTGTTCTGTCTATACCAAGGTGCCCCATGTGGTTGTGCAAGGACATCAGTACTGAGTCTCGAAAGGCAGTGGGCAGCACTAGTTGTTGTTTGTCCACTTGTCCCCTCTGTCTACTGTTTCTCTGTATAACAGTTTATTGATCAGTTTCAACTTAGGACCTTCTTTGTATAATAGTGCAGTTCTCAAATCCGTGGAGCGTAATTTGGACACATCTTTTCCTGCATAGAGGGCTTCTAAAGCTGCTTTGATCAAGGGATCACGAGGTTGAGGCCACCGAATACTGTCATTGTCCAGCTGAGGCAGTGCACCAATGTCTATTGCAGAAAAGTGGCAATAAGCAGCGGTATGCAATTCTCAGAGGGTCCCAAGCAATCCACCATGCAGTCCACTCGTCCGTGAACATTTGTTCCTCCCTGTCAAACTTCCGCAGAGTGCCCAAATGTCAGGTTCTGCTAATCGGACCCAATCATTCTGGGAACAGGCCTCGGGAGAGCATCAGCATCTATGTGGTTCAGACCTGCTCATTAGGAGCATAGTCATATGTAGATAATGCAGAAAGCCACCTATGGCCAGTGGCATCCAACTTAGCTGAGGTCTGCACATAGGTCAAAGGATTATTGTCAGTTTTACTAGTATTTTAGCCCCATACAAGTACTCATGGAATTGGTCAACAATAGCCCACTTCAAAGCTAGGAACTCTAACTTATGTACAGGATGGTTCTTTTGAATGGGGTCAGGCTTCTACTGGCAAAGGCCACTGGTCTCAGGCCATTCTCGTGCTCTTAGTACAACACAGCCCCCAACCCTTGCAAGCTAGCATCAGTGTGCAGGGGCGCAAAGTTTTCTTAGATCGTGATAGGCCAGCACTGGAGCATGGGTAGCTGATATATGATCTCATGAAAAGCAGTCCACAATCAGAGTCCAGCAGGCCCCAAATACTTCACTCGGATGAAAATACATCTTTCAGTCTTGAGGGATGCTGACTTTTGGTATTTTTTGTGGGTTGGGGATACCCTTGAGTAAGGTTAAGTAAAGGGGGATCACTCTTGAATAGTCCTTGATGAACGCTCGATAATACACGAATCCAGGAATCTTTGCAGTTCTTTTTAGATTTTGGGCTGTGGCCAGGTGGTCAAGGCCTCAACTTTGCTTGGAGTGGTCTCTATTCCTCAGGTGGTACTATATGTCCACATACTTTACTGATGTTTGAAAGAATTGACACTTATCAATGGACAGTTTAAGCCAAAGTCCTCCAGTCGGTCCAATACCTTAAATAATCTGCTCTCATGTGTTCCTCCAGTGAGCTGCCAAACACAATAACATCATCTAGGTATACCAGGCACTCTAGTAAGTTCATATCCCCCACTGCCGCCTTCCATCAATCGTTGAAAAGTGGCTGGGGCACCTGAAATCCCATGAGTATCCTCATGAATTCATAGAACCAAGCGGACAGATAAAGGCTGTCTTCTCACGGTCCTCTGGGGCCGCCGGGATCTAGTAGTACCCACTCGGAGATCCAGCACAGAGAACCACCACTTGCTCCCATTTAGGCAGTCAAAGCATCCTGAATGCGGGGCATTGTGTACTGATCAGGGATAGTCCACGGTTTAAGGTGCGATAATCCACACACATCCTTACTGTTCCATTCTTTTCCTCCCACTACCACAATGGGAAGCATAAGGGCTTCTGGATTCTTGTATTACACCAGCAGCTAACATCTCTTGCAGATGCGTCTCACATCATCTATGTCAGAAGGTGCCAGGCGTCGAGCCTCTCACGAAATGGTCTTTAGTCATGCAGCGGATATTGTGCTCAGCTCCTTGCCGCATCCTACATCCCATTCCTTTAAAGAACACCTGGTCTCTCTGGGCAAGCTTCTCACTGATCCTCACTTTCCATTCCAGCTGGCAGCGAGTAGTGCAAATCAAACAAGTCAGAGTACTCTGTCATTCTTCCTTGAACTCTTTTGCTGGGTAGCACTGCAGTGTCTGCACAATGCAATTAATCAGGATGCAACCTCTATTTACTCGAATGTCTCTTCAGACACATTATGAACTTGGACCATTACCTTCTGGCATAAGCATGGGCTCTAGCGGGCAAAATACTGAAGCTTGACCAGCAGTCCCTCTGGCAATTTTCCATCGCCTGGTCATCCAACATTAATATTTTATTCTTAACATCCTTTCTGATACGGACCTCTCCCTGTAAGGTACACTGGGCATTTGGCGCCAGGATCAGAGACTCAGGATCCTTCTTCCATACAATTCCGACCGGTTCCTCTGGTTCTATTTTTTCAGCATCTCTCTGTGCCTCATAGGCCTTCTTAATTAAAGCGGAACTCTTAAAGCTCTACTAGTCTTTGACCCTGTTTTTCATAACACAACTGTGCCAATACTCGAACATATGAGCATTTGTTCCAATCAACAAAGGGACACCATCATACAGTCCAGTGGGGGACACACTAGGCTAGGGTCTCTACTTGTTCGCCCTCCAGCCCATGGAGGTGGGGAAAGACAGCAAGTCGGATATACCGGAATAGAAATGTGAAGCCTTCTCCTTAACCCCATACATGCAGTCCTTCTAATAGTTGTAAAGTGCGTCTGACAAATACTTCAGATACCAATCCTGGAACATAATTGTCATTTGGAGCCACTGTCTAATACAGCTCTTATAGACACTCCATTCACCTTTGACAATGGTCTCCATGGAGGACCCACTATTTCTGGACCAGTCTGGAGGGTCAGTGGGGAGGCCTGGGCAACTAACCTTGCCACAAAGGGCGTGAGTTAACATTTTGGTGCCCTCACTAGGATCATTTAAGTGCCACTCAACCACTGAGTTGTTCTCCAGAAGCTCCTCACTTAGCCTATACAACTTTATTAAGTGTCTTTTGGGGACAGCATTTCTCTTTTCATGTACCTACATCCTTCCCCACAATTATAGCAAAACTACATTTTCTAGAGTTTGAGCTGGCCGAGGCACCACACACGCAGCGAGGCGAGGGTGTCTAACTGGAAACCTTGGTGCCATCTCTGTCTACTTGTGTGATAAGCCATTTGGAGACATCTAGTCGGTACTCTCCACTTCCATGGTCAAGGAATGAGTTTGGGCCAGGTTATCAACCAGGAGATACATGGGTGGGTACCCCCACCCCCATAGCAGATGCAGTGGGATATGGAGTCAGGGCCATACTTGCAAGTGGCCTTCATAAAGGGACTATTTTTTGAATTCCGGATCTCTCTCAACAGTTAGCCCCACAGTGGCATATCTTTTCCTTGTCAGAGCACTCATTGACTGCCAACCTCTGCCCCTGAACTTCCTTGATGAGACACCCTCAGTCCTCAAGTCGTAGCTGCAGCTATTGGTGCAGGTCCCTCCCAAAGTCACCTTTTCTCAACTCCTCGAATTTCTCTCATTAACTCATCATAGGAGGGTGGGGATTCCAGTCGATTTGCCAGGCGTAATTGAAGCAACAGCAGTTCTGAGAAGGGGGCAGACTTAAGGATCCTGTCCAGCCTAGTTCGGGTCCAGTTCAATCGCTGGCAAACTACCCTTTCTGAGGCATTCTTGCAACAATTTTCCAGCCGAGATACATACACAGACAACAACTCCCTTGGTACTGTTGTGCATTTCTTACTCTCCACCATAGATCCTCATCAGAATCTGGGCTCCCAAACACATTCTCAAGGCCTCAAAGATAGGCCTGTACAGTCACTTCAGGGTTACTGGCCCGTTTAATACCGGATGGTAGCCAGGGCAGGACCATAGGGCTCTCACTGCTCCCTCTTCGGCTTGCTGGCTTCTGAGCATTGCCATTCTAGCACTTGGGGACAACATAGTCTATCAGGTCTCCCAGTCATCACCCTTGGGGAGTGGGGAGAGTGCCAGAAGATCCTCAACCTTGGTGTGAGTCATGACTAATGGCAGGTGCAGAAATAGGAGTCTGCATTGGTTCAGCCACCATTACGGGTACTGGAGGCGGGAGAGGGTGTTGGGGAGAACACCCCAAGTGGCAAGATAGTTTCTTCAAGTCCTCCACAGTTTTCCCTTCCCCAGCAACCATTTGTAAATTTCTCCTCAAAAGTTTCAGATAGTGGTGGGAAATCATTCCCCGGGTCTTCTGTCCTTAGTGCTCCACTCTCTCCAAGCAGTGAGGGGCTCCCTCTGGGAGTAATGGTCTAGCTGGCACTTTGGAGCTATCCTATTAGGATCCTCTAAACTCTACTAGGGCCAGGAAAGTGTGGGTGAGCAGATTAGCATGGCGACCCACCACCACAGGGTTTTGTAAACCTTCCACCTTGGAAAGTACTCCCTGCACAGTGTCCGTGTTGATACAGGGGATGTCCAGGATAAGCATAGCATTTGGGGTCAATCTCCTCCCAAGTACACCACTCCACCAGCGGTGCAAGCACTTCTGTCAGGTACCCATTTATTTATTTATTTATTTATTTTTCCCTTAACAGTGGTTTGTAAATATGGCCACTAGAGGACCACTAAAGCCATGGTGAGCCCTCAAGATGTAACCTTCTATATAGCGTATCCCAGGGGCTACTACCCCTGCCTGATTTGCCACTAACAGGTTGAGGCCTGGATCCAATGGTAGGTGCCTCCGCAGAGGTCAGGGTTTGCAATAGTTAAACTAACTTGGTCACAGCCCTCTGGGACACTACAGCCCCCTCTTTCTTCCCACTAGTGGCCCTGCGATACATCAATGACCTTATGATATGCACTTACCCCAGGACTGGTTTCCAGCACTAGGACTTCCTGTCAGGAAATAAGATACAGTGCAACAATCACAGTACAGTACTTTATACAGACAAATACCTCAGGCAGTATAACCTTGCAGAACAAGCAGCTCTGATTTATTTAAGGGGGATATAACAAGAACAGGGGAAATCAGAGTTAATTAGCTTATCCTCTACTCATCTACCTATGGCTCTGTGCACAGGCCTATCCCTATCAATTACTGTCCCTGGGTACCCCAAGCCCTAGTAACTAGTCAAACCGTGGCAGCTGGTAGAGGCCCTTTCACACAGAGAAAGGAAAATTTAACAGTCAGCAGTACAGTAATTCCATTTGGATTTAATGTGAGCAATTCAACAGGAGCAACCTGAATTAGTATCACGACCTCCAAACAAGACAGGGGTCCTTCAATGTCAGCAGAGCTACTCTTGAGCTCAAGAGACTCCTCACACATTTATATGATAAACAGTCACAGGCAAAAGTCACTTAATGGGCAAGATTCATGAAGTACACAAACCTCTTCACACATTTATATGGTAAAAGAAAGCACTATACAGGCAGGCTGCATCTAATATCCATATCATAATTACTGCACAATACCGAGAACACACAGCAGATTCAGTTCCTGACAGACGAGTGCAATTCCATAATTCCTCAGTCTTCTACAGGGTGAGGCCTGGTTTCTACTCTTCAGATATCCTTTGATTCTCTTCACAGGACGGATTCAGTCCTAACAAGCAGTTACACAAGCTGCAGACGGAACTCTGGACCTTACACATTTTTTGACTAAAACTGTGCACTAGAAGAGCACAGGGTTCCTTTCCCCTTCACTGCCAGAGATAAGCTGAAACTCCAACCGACAAAACCAGGCACTTCCTTTGAGTTCCTCCCAGTTCTTGACTGGATTGACTAGTCACTCATAATAGACTGCTGCTGTTGGTCCAAAAAGCGCAAAGTCTAAACTACATCTCCCAGAGTCACTGCCCATACAATCCTCTTGTGGCTGGCTCAGATTATGAGTCAAGTTCTGATTCGTCAAGGCACCATTTTAGAGCTAGCTACACACACTGATTGGTCCAGTTCAGCAGTTCAAAACCAGAATGGGGAACTAGGCAGACACAGTTCTGACTGCGAAAGCAGGTTAGACAAACTGTAATTTCATTATTACTCTAAATGATTTCTGGTAAACAGTTACATCTTTCAGATAGGTTCCTTTGCACTCTAGTGACTGCAAAAATGGGTGAATTGGCAGCAGTTCAGTGGTACTCAAGACAGAAATACACAGTCCCCCATACAAACTAATTATGTCTGCAAAGCAGACAGCTCTTAAAGACAGTGCCAGAGGCTCTAAAACCCTCACTGATAAATGACTTAGCACCAAACACCATTCAGGCTTGGAGCATTCAAACAGCTCTGGAAGTCTTTGGGAACCCCCATTTGCAGGGGGTTACATGTATGTCTAGAGACTGCAGAGTTAATGGCAATGTTACATGGTTGAAATGGGCTCCTGCAGTGAGTCAGTTGAAAAAAAAAAAGTGCATCTTTTCAGTTTAATTTGCCTGCTCATGGATCGCCCGTGAGGAAGGAGCCCTTGTGAGAAAGAAGGGCTCATTTGCATGGCGCGTCGTGTGGTTGATCAGTTGCCATTAGTCCGCCCTCAGCCAGCTCTTAAGTGTCTGCTTCAGCATTCGAGAGAGAGAGAGTGAGTGTCGTGTATTGGCAGTGGAGGCGTTGCGAAGTGTTCAACGCTGTAAACAGTGAAGGTGACTTTTCTAGTTCAAAATCGGGGCTCAACCCGGCTTATCGAGTCGTGGGATCGAGTAAGTTGTGTGATTAATACTACGATGCAGCGGAGACTGCCCGCCCGTTTGAAATCGAGGCCTTCAAAAATCTGGCTGCAGGCCGTTTACCCCATCGCAGCAATCTGCTACAATAACAGTGAGTAAGCGATTTAAAACTGCTCAAATCAGTGATTTTCCAAGTAATGCCATATAAAATGTGAGTGCAGCTGTATAGTAAGCTTTGCAAGTAGCGATTGTGTGATATCCTACTAGCAAGTGCAAGTCTGTAAAACCATTAAATGTGTGCATAGAAATGAAAGTAGCCTCAGTTTAAAGTTTGCAGCCAGAGAGAGACTGTGGGTTGTAAAATAAGTACAACGCTAGTAAAACAGAGCAATCCTGTGCTGAAACCACAAGTTTTAAAAGGAACTGTGATTAAATAAATAGTTGCCAGCATGTGAAAAGTCCAAAGGAAAATCCTGTAAATGTGAGAACAGCCAGAAAAACGCAAGTTATTGCAGTTTGAAATAAAAAGTTAATAGTAGCTGATATAAATCGGGTGCGCAGTGGCTTGACCAGAGTCTGAATGTTGATGCACAGGAGTGCTGCGCCGCCATTACAGGGTGGGGTAGTAAAGTAAACACAGCAGCAGAGGAGCCATTTTAAGAAACTACAGAGTATGTTCATTTAAAATGGGACTTTCAGTTACAGTGAACTTTTTTTTGTTTTCTGCAGTTATGGCCTCAGGACCAGCTCGTTACCGGATCATGCCTAGGTTGCAGTAACAGCAGCAGTAAATAGATTGAGAGACATTGAAAATTGGTGCTATAAAGGCAACTCCCTCTGATGTGGCAATTCCTAATTATCCAGTGCACTTATGCCAGATGTGCTTGAGTGCTGGAAGGGATATGTCATGATTCCTCACTGTGCTGGTTGTCTACAAAATATGAAGCATATAAAGTGCCACTCAAGTCGTTTTGGCTCTCACATGGACACAACTTCAAGAATCTGCAGTTGGCAGCACACAGCATCAGGCGGAGCCTGTGGAGGAAGGTCCCGGAGAAGTGTGGCACAAAGGAGTTAGAGTGCAGAATTAGAGACTGAATCTGAAGTTGAAGTTTTAGATGCTGGATCTCAGAAGACAAGTTCAGATAAAGCATCAATGAACCCTGGGTGGGGCCTAGCCCAAGTCTCGAAGGTGAAGATGAGATCGGGGAGGCCGTTGAATGGGAGGTCGACCTCCGCTCCTAGATGAATGGATAGTCTGGGGGGTGAGAACTACTGCTCACTCTTGGGCTCAGATCCTCAGTGAGGAAGATGAGGAGGAACCTAAGTGGCCTTGTGAGATGAGGCAAGGTACAGCCTCAAGATCTTGCCTCGGAGAATGTGTTCAAGAGGTGGTGATGCCACTGCCTAACTTCACCAGAAAAAAGAAGTCAGGGATCCATTTTTAATTTCATTGAGGATTAGAAGCTGGCAGAACCAGGACTGGCCACCCCAAGCCAGGCTAGCAGTCTCAGATTGACCAAAGCAAGTAAAGAGGAGAGACTGGTTAGTAGAAAGGCCAATTAAATCTTTGGTATGACCTTTCCTACCTTTCCTTTCCGGAGAGTCTGGGAGGAGATTGAGAACTGCGAAATCCTGGATCTGGGATGAAGCAATGAAACATGTGCATCCTGGGGCTAACCAGCATGTGAAGAATAAACTGTTCCACGAAAAGTATACACAGTGGAAGAGGCAGGACACTGTTTATGGACAGTGAGAATAGTGGGCGGAGAGGGAGCCAAAAGCCTCCCATATGAATTATGTCGTCAGATGGAGTAACCATTTAAAACTAAGCCCCCTCTACTATTGGCTTCAATGCAAGGACCTCCGGAAATTAAGCCCGTGCCTACAAAATGGAGAGCCGAGCAGTGGTAGTCAATACTGCCACATCTGAACTGTGAAGTACCTTTACTGAACTGCCAAAATGAATAAACAAAAATTCAGAGACCTACATTCTTCAGTCTACAGTAAACTGTCTGCAATCACCAACCACCTACTGGTACCACCAGATGACTTCAGATCAGAGGACACCATCCCAGCTGTTTCCTGTTCATAAGCCTGGTATCGGATAGTAGCTGGACCAGCTATTTATCTTTTTGTTCCTGTTCTAATGTTCCTTCTCCAGTTATGACATCAGCCCAGCTGTTTCCAGATGTGCACTACTACTGTGAGTTCCCGAGATGTCCGTAGCTGTATCAGAAGAAATGCTGCCAGGGGAGAGTCTTGACGAGGACCAGGTTGGTGACGTTCGAATACTTCAGGAGGCTGGAGAGTCAAAATCTCTTTTTATTCTGTCTTTATGACATTTGCAATACACAACTTACACTACAGACTTCAAACAGTGTGTGAACTGTCTGCAAAGACTTCCCCTTCAGGATTATGGCCTTAAAAGACTATGTTCCAGGGCTCAGCCCAGGAGAGACTCTTTAATGAACTGGCCTTGGGACCTTGTAGTCACTAGTGGGACATTTAGGGCATTCCATCCCCAAAAAGTGTATTAGTATCAATGTCATTCTGTGCATAATGTATATACTGTCTTTCTATTTTTCTAAAAAAATATATATATTTTTTTCTTTTTGGGATAGTTTAGTGTTTTGTTTATCCTGTATGGTAGGGTTGTAGTTTGTTGATGTTGTTGTAGTCATGCGTTATTTGGGTAGATCGTAAATGCAAATTAGGGTGTTTTGTTTTTGTTGTTTTTGTCTTTTCTACAGGTGTTCCTGGAAGAAGAAAGAAGACAAGAAGAAGAGGAGGAGAGCTCATAGGAGTTCCTCATTTCAGTGCTTATGTTTAGAAATTAAAGTACTGTTTGTGTTTCTAATGTTGTAGTTGCAGGCTGCCAAAGGTGGGAGGTCCCGGGTTTTGTTTTATTTGGGATGTTATGTAGAGGCAGATAGGTTTCCCTAGGGTTAGGGGGATAGACAGGCTGTGGTCTGTGAGCGGCCGTGGGGATTGCAGTGCTGATCTATCAGGGCTATGCTCTGGACAGTTCTACCAGAGCCACTAAGTTGTCCATAGTAAGTGGATGAGTAGAGGCTGAAATGTCAGCTATAGGCCTCTAGGCCCTTAGTGTTGCTACCTGTGCTTTCGCCTGCAGTAGGGAGAACCTGATCACCCCTCTCAGTGAAGCACAGGAGTTGGGATGGCCCTAGGCCGGGTGCATAATGACTGGGGACAGTCATTTTCCTGGTCAAGGGCGAGTGTAACCTCTTTGTTACCCGGGGTTACTAGCATCCCAGTAAGACCTAGTGGTAGGCAGGGAAGGCAGCGTGTGAAACTCCAGTTAAATGGGTTTCACACTGTCTCACTCTGTCCTCCGTCACAGCTGAGATTAGAGAGAAGACATCATTATAGAATTGTTACAGCTGCATGAGCCACATTTGGAATCTTCAGCTCAGAGTAGTTCTAGAACCTTGCGAATTTGAAAAGCCAGTCTTCAGTTTGTCCTTGAGCAAGAAGGAAGCATCAGACTGTAGTTTGAGTTTTGCCTCCACACAGAAGGAAGTTTTTCTGTGTTTCACCATTCTTCAAGTGGTGGAGACCGTCCCCTCAGTCTCAGTGCCCCTCCCTCTGGGGGTGGGAAAAGGTCTCTGTGGGTTCCAGGCAATCCCTTTTCCCACCAAGGAAAGAAGCTGCCTGAAATTACTTTGTCTGTTGGGTATACAGAAAAGGTTAAAGGACTTAGCCTGTGGGGCACCTGCAACGATTGGGTGAGTGTTTGGCTCCAGTTTAGGGGCAAACAACTGTTTTCAGTCAGGAAATGTTATTGGGGACTGCTGTTTGGGAGCACTGTATACACTAGGACGAACAAATGGAGCAGTCAGTTTAAAAGTTAAATGGATTTAGAGTTCACAGTAGAGGTGCATCAGTTCATCCACCATACAGTCTACAGTTTACAGTCCTGGCGTTTCTGTGTGTTTAGAAATGGCGGGTATGGGCTGTGGGAGCTGAAGGTGGATAGATCCCCATCTTTAGTAACCAGGTCCACCTCTGCAGTTCTTCTGTTTTGCTACTATCGCCTCATGCTTGAGCCAGTGATGAGAGTGGGTACCCAGGCGTGGTGCATAAAATCCTACTCTAGAATTACAGACTCTAAGTGGTGTGGGGAGCCACAGGGATGGGAACATTACTCCTTGTAGGATGGAGTCTCCCTGTTTGATGGGAGTTTCGAACTGGAAATGCGAAAACAAAAATCTCTCTCCCTAGAAGACAGACTTCAGAAGTGGTGTGAGGAGCCACAGTTTTGTGAGCCTCCTTGTTTGATGGGATGTCTTTCCAAGTAGAGTTTGGGTTCGTCGCCAAGTGGACCATCAGTAGAGTGGCGGCAGAGGCCGGGCCAGTCGGGCTATGTATCCAATGAGCATCGAAGTCCGGGCTGAGTGCCTGGTGGGTCAAAGCCAGACAACATGTTGTAAAGTGTTCATTCCTCAAATGGACAGCTGTGTTTAACCTCTAATCTGCATTACAGTTACATAGCGGTGGGGACCATACAGAGCTTTGTTTATGTTCAGTGAGTTAATAAATAAAGCCACACTGAAAAATCCCAATTCTGGTTCTGGACATTACAGTTATTGCTTCCTGTAGTTGGATTTACTTGGGTGCCCTGTGCAAAGTAGCCAAACCCTAGGCCTCTTATGCCAAAGTAGCCTCATCCTTCCCCGAACCGTGAATATACACTCCCCACCAGGTATTGCTGCCAAATGCCAACAGCATGCCACCTGTCGTTGTTTTGGTAAAAGGACAGGGGTGGGGAGGGTTACATAAATAAGCATGCCCCTTTGGTAAAAGTACACGTAAGGAATAAAGCATGTCAATGGTTCTTCTCGGAACTTAAGACTGCATTGTTAGAGAGGGACAAGCTTTGGAAAAAAAGCATGTAGACCCAAGACCACTATGGATTGGTGCCAGTTTAGGAGGGCTCGGAACTTATCTACCAAGATGGTTAGAGATGCAAAGGCAGCTTTTTATCATACTGAATTTGACTCCTCCACCAAGAGTCCATCTAAATTTTAGAATACTATCAAGGACCTGTCTGGCCATACGCCTGGAAATTCTCTTCTGGCTAAGATTACCTCTGGTAATGTGACTATCAGTGACAGGATGGAGATTTTGGATTCCTTTAACAACCACTTTGCTACCGCAGGTTTAGCATTTGATAACTCCCCTGCAAGCTCGCTACGCTCTCAACTTGGTACTCAATATGCTGAATCCCCTGCCGCTAATGCGGTATTCTCCCTGCAGCTTGCTTCATTGAAAGAAGTCGAAGACCTCCTGTTACAGCTGGATATAAAGAAAAGTGCTGGTGCTGACTCCCTAGACCCATATTTTCTAAAGACTGCTTATCATGTCTTAGCTGTGCCCATCACTCACTTATTCAACGTATCTCTGTCCCAGGGGATCCTCCCACCCGTCTGGAAAACTGCACGTCATGCCACAGCTTAAATCAGGGAACCCCTGTGATCTTAACAATTATAAGCCAATTTCCCTTCCTCCTGTCCTGTCGAAACTACTGGAAAAAATTGTAAGCAGCTGAGAACATACCTAGAAACTACGAATCTACTAAATCCAGTGCAATCCAGTTTCAGCGCTAATCACAGCACTATTACAGCCCTTGCTAAAGTGACACACGACTGGCAGAGAGACTTGGATAACAGAAACTTCATCTGTGCTGTGTTTCTGGATTTAAGCAAGGCATTCAACACTGTCGATTACAGTCTGCTCCTCTCATCCCTATGATCTATAGGTCTGGATTCATCATTGCTGCAACAGTTTGCTGACTACCTCTCAGACCGCCTCCAGCAGGTTATGGCTGAAGGTGAATTTTCCCCTCTCAAACCTCTACTAAGAGGTGTGCCTTAGGGATCTATCCTAGGTCCCTTATTGTTTGCAATCTACTTCAATAACATCGGTGACAGTATGACCAAGGCCAATATTCACCTGTTCACAGATGACACAGTACTTTACCCAAGCCGCCCAATGCCTGCAGCTGCACGTGGAGACCTCCAAGAAGAATTTAATATGCTGTAGAGCCAGCTACTAAACAAAAAGCTCCTACTCACTGCCAAGAAAACTAAGGCAATGCTTTTTTTCCTTTTATCCATGTGGTAAACCCAGTGACTACTGGATCAGTTCCTCAGATCACCACACTAGGAGAAAACTTGGAATTTGTCTCAAAATTCAAGTACTTGGGACTATGGCTCGGCCACAGACTTTCATTCATGGAGCATACTGATCAATTACTAAAGAAATTACGACAGAGGATAGGTCTTTTTTAGGATTAACCACTTTCTTACTTGAGATGCTAAGCTGTGGTTGGTCCAAAAAACATTT